>OZ024719.1:190840-1390840 GCA_964016875.1 Fallopia convolvulus
ATAGCTAATAAAATTGGAGGATCAAAATAAAGTATGTGTTATTTAGGACATATGCCAAAGTATCACTTCGCCTAATCTCACTAAAGCAAGTTAAAAGTGACCAGTCCCAAAGCAATACAGACACATTCAAATCATTTGTCAGATCAAGAGTAATCGAACCATCTAGTAGAGGTTCCTTCCGAAGTTTCCCTTGTGGTACTTGGAGCTCATATGTGAGTTCTTATCAGGTAAATCCAATGATTAGAGTCATTGGAGACCCATAACCCATTCTCAAACTTTAAATAAGTAGAACGGCGCAATGGCGATAGAGCTGGTTTTATCCTACTTGAATCTTAATTAATACAAGGCAGATAGCACAATGACAAAAGAGCAAGTTCTGCTATTTAGGGTATCCACTGAAGAAGTGAAGAGGGATACCTTGGAGAATTTAATCATCCAAAGAAAAAGGAAATAAAATAAATAAAAGGAAAACTAAATACATCTGTTATGACAAAAAAAAAAATACCAAACTTGACTATCAAGAAGCAGTCTTATTTCCTAAACATAAACCAGATTTTCCCAGCCCCAAAAATTACAAAGCCTACTCACAAGTCCTTTCTCATCAAATCAAAGAGAGATTTCAAGTGGGTTTTCTTCACACCAAACTCTTTCAAGCTCCAAGGCAGACAATCCCACATGGAAGCTTTTCAACTATCCACCAATTTCAACAACCTTCAAAATTTTCTATGGTATCAAGCTGACGACAGGTGACTCGCGAATGCAACAAACGCCATGATTTACAGATAGTCATATTAGTATCTACCAACACAAGACAAGCCACACCGATACACTATACTGTATCGCACTTGATGAATGTGCATGGTTAAAATGCTGAACCTGCACCCAGGCAGAGGAAGATAAGAAGACATTATCCTTCATAACTTTTTGCCATAATAAGTCAGGATTCAAAACTCACCTTTCTGAGGTCAGGTTTCTCAGGTACAGATTCAACGACCTGGTTGCACACGGTAATGAAGTATTAAGTCTTCTGGCTTCTTCCATATATACGCTCGTATTGTAGCTAAGCTCATTTCAGGGGACAAAACCTAAGAAGACTCAAATAATTAAACGTCAATAGGAATGTATTTTCATATAGGCTGAAAGTCATCAAAGGAAAAAACAACACTCCCTGTGAACAATTTCTAAAAGGACATGTAAATTTGAACGAAGGGAGTACAAAACAAAACAAAACAAAACAAAACAAAACAAAGATGGAAAATGAGAGGCAATAGTTCTTTGTTATTGCACAAGATAAGTATTTTGTTCAACGTTGCTTGCCTGGTTATTGCACAATATCTCAATAGACGGTTTTAGCCTTTGCCAAGGTCTGAGTCCAGATCGAAAAGACGTATCTCCTGGAGCCACTGGAAGCTGCAATGGGCCTCCAGCAAAACTGGGGGAAAATGTTCCATCAGCAGGAACACCCTCCAGTGGTTTGTCAAGGACCATCTTTTCTACTACATAATTAACAACCTGTAAACAAAGACAATAAAAGCATAAGATATAATTGGTTCAAATGCTGGATTTAAGACAGGCTCATAATACAAGTACAGCTAGCAATTATGTCATATTCAGACCAATAGACCAATACAGAATCACCACTGCAAAGCATTTCACATAAAAGTTCACCATAGATAACAGATAATATCAGTAATCCCACTTGGAAGAACATAATTGCATTCTCCTAGAATGTAAAACCCAGAGATGGATTAGAGAGCTTATTACCTTGTTTATCCTTAATATCCGGGGAGCACTCAATTTTCCTTGAGTAAGGATTTGGACAGATGAACCTTCAGCAGGATGCAGATAAAAGCTACACCTGCAAATATTCAGCAGAGCTTCAACAGGTGAGAAAGAAAAGAAAAAAGCAGCAGACGTGTAAGAATGCGCATGTTGACTTGATTTTCTTGTCCTTATTTGTTACTAGAAACAAAAGTTACTTATACAAGGAGAATGTCAATCAAAAACAGTTAACCAAAAAGCCACATTTCCACTCTTTTATGCAGACACGGCATAATAATTTATCATATTTCAAGAAAGCAGAGAACAAAAGCCATTTCAGGCATTGACTTCCCAAAAACAACAACAACAACATTTTCCCAGTGAGGTTCCCCTTGCGGGAAATCTGGGGGGTCCAGATGGGGGCACCCCTGACTTCTCAAAAAGAGGGGGAAAATATTCAACTTAAAATGACACTAGCTTCCTAAGAGCACTAAACCCATACTAAATATAAAGAATAAAACTGGGGAGAAACTGACTTGGTATTTTCTCTTGGAGGCAGGCGATTGTTCAAGACACAATCAAGAACCCACAAAGGAAATTCCTTGTCGTCTTCAATCCCGGCTAAATCTGTTATCTTTTTCCTCCATGGACCGCCTTGTAATCCCTCAGTAATAACCGAAGGAGGACAGATAGTGGAAAAATCAAATGGTGGGTAAACCATATGATCATTTTCAGCACTACCATCAACCTCGATCCTTGAATGGCTCATAGTCCTAGTAGATATATCCTTCATGGAGTTTATGTCTCCATTAGCTGAAGGATGAGATGATGGTTTGTGTTTTCTTTTCACCAACCAATGGGCTAACAGACCTTTGAGTGTTTCACGTGCCAAATTAACCTGTGGATCCCATTGTTCAAGCTTACGAGTATGGAGAAGTATTAGATAAAAAAAAATTTACCAGTGCTCATTGTTTATTGATCTACACATAAAATTAGCATCACGGAAGATTATCTTAAAAGGATCTTCAGATATTTCACTCAAAAAAAAGAGAGAAAAGGAAGGATCCTGATATTTTCAATTGCTTAAAACGGCACTTTAAAGATAAAATACCACTGGATTGTCATTTTTCATGATCTAGAGGTCATTCCCCTGGGAGAATTACTAAAAACAAACAACTGCATTTCCATGTGAATACATCACCCAAATTTACTGCCACATCATACAGCATGCTTGTTCCCAGATGTCCTCAGGATTGGAGTATATGGAAATAATATAACACACGTTTACCTTATCGTCCTCCGGTTTTCCAGGGATGCCGAGGTCAGCAGAATACATCTCTGCGGAAAAGCATTGAGGAGTTTCCAAATGAATAGACAGGCTACCAAGCCTGGTATCTATAGTGAACCATGGTGGAATGCTGACCTGGATCAGTTGAAAAACAAGCATAAGAATCACCAAAATGAAAGCGAGAAATTTAATGTGAAAAAAAAAGACCTCATACCATCTCAAACAGTTCTTCCTTTTTCTCATCAAAAGCAACCTGCAGGTTTCCAAATTTGAAACCAGGTAATGTCAGCCATTTTTTAGAAAGAATGCAAATAACTATTCTACAAGTAAATTTATCCCAAACTAATTTGCACAGTTAATAAGGCTTTATGATGAGGGAAATTTGATATGTTCTCCATACAAGGCTAACCCGAGAGGAAGGAGATAAATGCTTAACAGTGTAACAGGAAAAAAAAGTACTACATCATAGCTCTCATGAAATGTTAAATATAACTATTTACTCATATAACCTTGCCATAGTCCTCGACCACAACACCCCTTGTGATCTCCCATAGCTTCACAGAACCAGCATTGTCCTATCAGCAACAACAGTTAATCTGTTAGACATAATTTATCATTGCGAGTAAAATACAGACAATCCTATATTAACGCATCATATTTATATATAGAAAATAGTATATATCACAAACCTTCGTCAAAACATGCCTTCTGTTATTCAAAATTTCATGTTGCACTATAGCAGGGGTTCCAGGAATGGTGAGTAAGGGTGCTTTGTAAACTGGAACCTGTTACAAGAAGGGACTAATCTAAGCAACAGAATTGAATACAATTTACCAAATTTAAACCTACTAAAATGTATGAAGGAAATTAAAAAGGAATAAGCAGGCACTGCTTTTTTGCTTGTTAATCTAGCAAGTAATAATGATGGCTTAAGAGAACAAAGGCAGGGAAATCTCCTCAAAAGACTTACAGGGTTGGAACCTTCCATGGAAGCACGCGCCCTAGAAAAGGATAGATTTCCAGCCAAGAATGAACCTCCTCTTTGGAAAACTTTCTGAGGATTATGCCCTTCTGCTGGCCATTTATCTACAGAAGAGTCTGTAGTTGCAACCCATATGTCGTCATCATGCAAAGCCAATTGCAAAATGGGGTGTTCTTTTGTGCAAAGCAACATGCTCTCCCTTGTTGACAAGTCGGTCAAGTATAACTGAGCAATTGAGGGGAGGTAAAACGAAAAATACTGTTAGTCTAACAAACCTGTAAGATCTCAAATTATGAGAGCACATTAAGACAAATAACCACTTACAGAAAGATCTTTTCCACCACTGTAGACATGACTAAATGTCGGGGTACTAGCAAGAGCCCAAACAGAATCTGTATGAACAGCATAAGAGTGAACACAACGCTGCTGCCCAAGATCCCATAGTCTGCAATGGAAAAACAAAGGAACCGTTCAACTTAATAAGTACCCTAAACAATAGGTTGGGTAACAGCAACCCATGAACTCATAAATTGGATGAATCAATTATTGTAGAACCAGAAATGTAGAGTAATATGACTCACATCCGACAATACAAATGTTTAGCCAAATAACAAGTATGTATTATAATAAAGCAGGTTTTATTATTATAATCAAGCAAATTGTTGAAAATATGGCAGTATCAAAGGCTGATTTAAAGTACAAATGATATGTATAAGGTATAGTCAAACTACAAGTGAGATGACAGTCATCAGTATCAAATCATTTTCAACTATGAGTGATTAAAAAAAATGAAGAAAAGAGCTTATCTACAGGCAAAATTAAGTCAAGATAACATAAGAAAAGTGGTATTGGGCACCTACCTGATCATAGAATCAGAGGAGCCTGATAAACAAAACCTGCAAAAGGTACGGCAAATGCTTGAGATTTCAGATCAAGACCATAGGTATATGAATTCATAACTAAACTATTAAAAAAGAGTTTATTGAAGATTGGGGAAAAGGTAAAATTGCATCAACCTGCCAGTAGGATCCAACAGAAGAGCCCTTATATTGTCTGAATGTCCCCGCAATTTCATGGTTTTCGAACCAGTTCTTGGGTCCCAAACACGAACCACCTAGGGGGTAAGTTCAATCGGATGAAAGATCCACATGATCATGAGATATATAATAAGCAATTTTTATGTAATAAACCCATCAGTTCTTTGAATCATTAAAATGAATGATCAAGCAGTAAAAGCAGCTTCCTAAAAGCAGATACTTTGGATGCAATCCCAGTTACCAACTCATCTATTTCTTCACCCAGCAAGAGAGGAGGAGTAAAATGGGTAGGGTACATACTTTAAACCATCAATGACAGAGTATATACCTTTTCAGTACCACCTGAAACGAGAAGTGTCGCACTGTCATTCATTGCCAATGCATAAACTGACTCCTTATGGCCTTTGGCAGTAATGACACCGTGGGATGTAGTATGTGATGCAATGTTGTTATTGGAACTTATTGTGCGTAGATTTGTAATAGGCAGGGTGCTTCCATTCCCGTTTATACCATTTGAGCACTCATCTTCTGTGCCTTCGTTTGATTTAGAAACTGGGGCAGAAGCAGCTTCAATATCCCAAATAAAAACCTCACCACCAAGGCCACCAGAGGCAAGAGCATTGCTCTAAAATACATGAAAACTATTACAATATGAGAAATTCCAGCTGGCAAAGAATAAGTTTCAGCTACTAAAACATTCTATATTGTCATGCTGAAAAAAATTGCACCACCCACCCCCAATGAACATAGAAAATTGATGGAAAAAAAAAATTGCACCTCCCAGCAAAGAATAAATTTCCATGCAATCAAAATATCTAATTGAGAAAAAAAATATTACATTCTTCTCGGCAGCAGCAAGACATGTAACATAGTCAGTATGTTGGCGTAAAGTCTTCATGCATGTTCCGTTAGATGAGCAATTCCATGTCTGGAGCGTAAGCGACAGTTTTAGAGATCTTAAAAGCGGAAAGATATAACAATATCATATATAATAATAAATCTTATATAATGCAAGCAAACCTTCAGAGTAGTGTCTGAAGAACATGACACGAGTGTACTGTCTCCAAGAAGGACAGCATCATTTACCTGAGCAACACAAAGCATCAGCAACAGAAATCGAAAATCTCACAGCAATCAAACTAGAAGAAAAAGAGTCTAACAAGGACCATTTCCAGAAATATCAATTAATATCTTAAATGTAAAGATCTCAAAACATGGATGATAACAGGAAGTTCCAGCGAAGTACCCAATCCACGTGTGACTCAAAAGTAGCTGAGCAAGTAGCAGCATCTTCACCAAGGGCCCATCTCTTTAGAGTCCCATCACGGCTCCCAGTAAACAGATGATCACAGGCATCAGGAACCGTAGACTTTAACATAGTCAAACAATTAATTCCAGCTGAATGCTGCAAGTGGACAAGAAAACGTAAATATCACTAAGAAAATATTATTGCACAGCATCATTAAAATCTCCATATGCAATCTACTTTTCCCTTTTTTGACACACAAGACTGCATTTTCAGCTTGCTGTACACCTCACTGCTTAAGAACAATATATAATAAAAAGAATGTCCTGTAGAAAATGTCAGGAAGTTGATTGTACCACAATCGAAGCACTCCCTGGGAACATGTGTATAAAATCCACTACTTTTCCATATTAAATGATCATTTACTTTCAACTGGGCCAGTAAATCAGGCCACTGCAGAGCATTGAAATATAACAATTTGCATAAGGGGAAAATAAACATTTTAATTCATATATAAAATGAGTAAGTCGTGCAAAAAGGCACAATAAAATGAATACAGTACAAACATTCTAAATAGACAAGCATAATATACCTAATTAATGATATAATCAAGCCCAAACACCCATGTATGAAGCAATACTTATTAGCTTTGTATACATATGATTTAGAACAGATTCTCTGCTGTCAGATTGATACTTGCTAAAAATATGCTATAAGATTGAAATTGTACGAGCTAGTATGTCTTCTATAATATGGCCTTGCACCAAGATTTCCCTATAGCTGACATTCATGCATTACCCGGAAAGACACATCCTTAGCAGGAAGTGAGTATTACAGCATTACGAGACACTCTGATAATTAGACTGGAAAATGGACTAATGATGTACACAAAGAGCAGCCAAGTGCCCAAGTTTCCAAGATCATGAGCCTTTTAGACATAATTATAAGAAGGTGAGTGCATGCTATCGAGAATGATGAGCATACAGAGAGTGAGAAAAAACCTATAAAGGGGTAGCAAATGAAGACCATGCGCATGAATAATGTAGCTATAGCGGTAATCTTACAATCCTAAAAGGGCACCAAAAGGTCAAGAACTATAAAAGGACTGCCCTTTCCTTACTTTTCCAGTATATATAAGATGTTTTAAGGAAATCTGACTAATAGACAATAACTGCACATTGAAAATATATATCATATTCTTTTTGCAGTTATACTATGAAAGAGAGGGTGATGATAAATTTCACTTCGGCTACAAGGAGAATATAACACACACTTCAATAAAAAAAAACTATAGAGACAACAGTGTTGGAAATTAAGAAAGCCTGTTGGTGACTAATTTAAAGTGTTTATGCTAATATTAAGTCAGGTACCTTGGTATCATTAGATGCATTGAGGACATATGTGAATCTCTTCTCCTTACGGGGGCGACTAGAGCCAGATGCATTTCCTGCACTGCCCACGCGATGCATCTCAACGTCTCCAGAGCAGAAAACTCACGTGTGTGTATATATAACCCTAGAAATGTAAGATTTGTTGGCCCTGTTTTTTCCCTACAAATCAGAAGAAGGAACTATAAGGCATAACATTCAATCCAAACAAATAATTATACTTAAACAATCTGGAGTGAGAAATTCATATACCCAAATTGAGAATGCCACTTGGCATTCTTCCCCCAGAATCAAACAAAACCTTAACGTCCAAAAATAAAATTCTTTTAACTACCATGACCAGAAATCATTATTCATATTATAATACATATCCAATAGTATACAAACCACCTTCACTCTTTCAGACCAATGTTGCCTTTCTCAAAAAAAGGTCAATTAGTCTCGCTCGTAATCACATCAATACTATATACAAAGTACAAACTCCATAGTCCATAACATGTGTAAATGTAGCTAGTACTATAATCACTCAGAATCTTATACCATATAGAGAGAGCCACCTAAGAAAAAGAGAGACTTGATACTTTTTCTATATGAAGAGCTTGAAATTACAAACTGAAACCCAAATACTGTAGCATTTACACGCACTAAAACTCTACTTCAAACATGCACTGCTAAGTTAAGAAAACATACATCCAGATGGCTTGGATAGCATCTGGATATCGGCCAAGTTTCATCAAGATGCATTAAGGTTTCAATGAAATAGTATAATACACCCAGAAAACTGTAGGCTAATAGTAATCTCCAAATGACAAAAGAGAATGGCATCTCAAACTAAATTCCACAGTTCCACTACATCAAAGCACACATACTTTGTGGTACCACAAAGTACTAGGCACAAACCAAGGAAGATTCAAACAATCCAATTGCAAAGCACAACTCTTTTTTTGTAAAATACCAACTTAATGGAATCAATCGCCAGTAATTAAGAAAATCAAAATATATAATACCCAAAAAGTCAATATTTGCGATTCAAACTGTACAAAATTGCCCAGATCAACAGCGAATTGACATGAAACCACCCCAAGTATCCCTAGCAAATCAGAGGCAGAAATGTTCGCCCACATCAATAACCAACAACGAGAACAGAATCCAAAGCAGATGCAATAATTAGACGAAAACGAAATACTACATAATTACAAAGAACGAACCGAGTTGAGCAAATCGACAATTTCGTTGACACGGGCTGAAGAAGAAACCCTAGAAGCGATTTATACAGTGATCGTCGACGCTGGGAAGGACAGAAATATTTTGGGTTCGCTAATTTACTTCTTTTTTTCAGTTTTTTTGGGGGAATTCCTGTTTTTTCAGGTTTCCAGTCTGGTAGGAAGGGCAACTCCTAGTCAGGCCCTTTAGCTGGTAATTTGGAAGTAAAGGTTGGAGTTTGACCTTCAAGAATGTGAGAGAAGATCGATGAGTATGTATACCTGTGAATTGTGATTTAATGGGCTATTTTTTCTTCTTCCTCAATCGATGATATTAGTTTCTACTTTCTTTCCCATCGGCATTTGTTTGACGGGGCAAGGCAAACTGGGGGTATGGTAGTTTTTTTTTTTTTTTTTTTGATAAGGTAAAAATTCGGATACCAAACAGACTTGGTAATCCGAGAGGCCGTTAAAAAACGGCAGCCGTGAACGGCTAAAAAAGTCAAATCAAACAGGAAAAGCTATGAAAAGTACAAATCTCCGCAAAATCAGAACTTAGAAGAGTTTGATATCGGGGTGAGTAAGGCACTATAAGAATAGCGCCGTAGGCAGCAGGTCGACCCCTTTTGGGCGTGCGAAATGGACATCTGACGTTCCCTCCACCGAGATGAAGGATCTTCAAAAGCCCCAGAGCACCAAGCGACGTTGCCCAATACAACTCGGTCCAATGCCAAACTCAGCTCCAATTCCTCGAAAAAAATACTTAAATTAAGCTCGACGCTATCCTGCAAGAAAAAAAAAAAAAACTTGCCTCACAAGTAAAAGTTTTACTTGCAACGAAAGTAAACGCTAAAAAAGTATCAATGTCTTGCCTAGCAAAGACTTAATTTACTAATTGTTATGAAAAGATTTATGAAAGCAAGACCACTTTATCTTTTTGAAAGAACACTTAAACAAACTTTATGATAACTTTTAGATCATTAGAAGAGAGGGAGGGAGAGTAAGAACTTTAGAGAGTGTATTTCTTACTCTACTTTGGTGCAAATTTTACAATGGATGATGGCCATATTTATAGGCCAAGAGTGGGGTAAAACTTTGGTAAATCTCCATGATTTATGCATGGAAATAAGGAGGTGAAGAAGGTGAATAATTCACCTTGCACAATTTTCCTCCATTATACACTTGTTCATACATAATATGTGTAATACATGTGTGTGTAAATAGATAACTTGTAGTGTGATAATGTGGACTAAATTTTGGACTTCATAACACTCCCCCTTGAATATTCACCTTCTTTTCATGGAGTAGGATATGGGTAGACGTTGCCTCATTAAAAACCTTGTCAGGAAAAACCCAGTGGGATAAAAACCTGAACGAAGGGAAAAAGAGTGCAACCATTGATCCCATTGTACGCCTTGATGCTGCCTCATTAAAAACCTTGTCAAGCAAAACCCAATGGGATAAAAAACTTGATCGAAGGAAAAAAGAGTGCAGCGCGTATAATACTCCCCCTGACTTCAACATATGTCTCGAAGTCTGCACATTCCAATTCTGGATACCAGTTCTCCAAATTTCTTGGGGATTAAAGACTTTGTGAACAAGTCAGCCAAATTGTCATTTGATCGAATTTGTTGGATGTCCACTTCACCAGCTTCTTCCAATTCACGAGTGGAGAAGAATTTTGGAGATATGTGCTTTGTTCGGTCTCCTTTGATGTAGCCCTTCTTCATCTGAGCAACGCATGCTGAGTTATCCTCATATAATATTGTTGGATCATCAGTCATTGGTTTGATTCCACTTTCTTTCTGGATGAATTGAATCATTGCTCGAAGGGACACACATTCTCTTCCTGCCTCATATAGTGCAATCAATTCTGCTTGATTTGATGATGTGGCAGTCACAGTCTGCTTCGTTGATCTCCAAGAGATGACAGTGCCTCCGTATGTGAACACATAGCCATTTTGAGATTTGGCTTTGTGTGGGTCAGACAAGTACCCTGCATCTGCATATCCAATTAAGGTCGCATCCCTTTGGTTACGATAATACAACCCAAGATCATGTGTGCCTCGGAGATAGCGGAATACATGTTTGATCCCGTTCCAATGCCTCCTTGTGGGTGCAGTGCTATACCTGGACAACAAATTTACTGCAAAAGCAATATCTGGTCTTGTATTGTTAGTTAAGTACATTAAAGCACCAATTGCACTTAAATATGGTACCTCAGGACCAAGAACCTCTTCGTCCTCTTCTCGGGGACGAAATTGATCCTTTTCTACATTGAGGGATCGAACTTCCATTGGAGAGCTCAAAGGGTGTGCTTTGTCCATGTAAAATCTCTTAAGAACTTTCTCGGTGTAATTAGACTGATGGATAAAGATTCCATCCCTTAAGTGCTCAATTTGTAAGCCAAGACAAAGCTTTGTTTGTCCGAGATCTTTCATCTCGAATTCTTTCATCAAATATTTCGCAGTATCTTGAAGCTCATTTGGAGTTCCGACGATGTTTAAATCGTCAACATAAACTGCGATAATAGCGAATCCCTTTTCGGATCGCTTGATGAAAACACATGGACAAACGGTGTCGTTCTTGTATCCCTCTTTCATGAGGTATTCACTGAGGCGATTGTACCACATTCGTCCAGATTGTTTTAGCCCATACAATGACCTCCTCAATTTTATGGAAAACATTTCTCGAGGTCCACAATTATTGGCCTCAGGCAGCTTGAGTCCTTCGGGGACTCTCATGTAGATGTCTGTATCAAGTGATCCATATAAATATGCTGTAACGACATCCATGAGACGCATTTGTAACCTTTCAAAGACAGTCAGTCCAATTAGGAATCTCAACGTAGTTGCATCAACTACTGGAGAATATGTTTCTTCATAATCAATTCCATGGATCTGAGAAAAACCTTGTGCTACAAGCCTTGCTTTATATCTTACAATTTCGTTTTTCTCATTTCTTTTACGTACAAAGACCCATTTATAGCCGACTGGTTTCACACCATTGGGTGTACGAACTACTGGTCCAAAGACCTCTCGCTTTTCAAGCGATTTTAGTTCTGCCTGAATAGCCTCTTTCCATTTTGGCCAATCATTTCTTCGTCGACATTCATCGACCGATTTTGGCTCAAAATCATCATCTTCAATTACAATATTACTAGCCACTGAGTAGGCAAATATATCATCGACAATTACATCTTTTCGGTTCCATTGTGTGCATGTGGACACATAGTTTATGGAAATCTCAAAATTGTCGATATCATTATTCTTGTCTAGAATATCATCCTCTGTTGAGGTATTCTCATTTTCAATATCTTTGCCTTTACCATCATTCTCATGATCCATTGTGGCTTCTCCTGCTATACCCTTTTGGCTTCTTGCCTTTCTCGGTTTCAAATCTTTTGAGCCTAATGGTCTACCACGCTTTCGGCGTGTTGTAGACTCGCTTGCGATGGATGCATCTGGCAATCCATTGGGTATTTCAATTCTTGCTGGAGCATTTGCTGCAGGTATATGTGATTTAGTTACCTTCTGTGTATCAGTAAATGCATCTGGTAACTGATTTGCTACATTTTGCAAATGAATGATCCGTTGTACTTCTTGTTCACACATTTTTGTTCTTGGATCAAGATGGGATAATGCAGTTGCATTCCATGTGATTTCTTTCACATGTGGGTCCCCATTTTTCTTTTCTCCCCCTAAGGCTGGGAATGTATTTTCATAAAAATGGCAATCAGCAAATCTAGCTGTAAATAAATCACCAGTTGTTGGTTCAAGATATTTGATTATCAAGGGAGACTCAAAACCAACATAAATTCCCAATCTCCTTTGGGGTCCCATCTTTGTGCGCTGAGGTGGAGCAATAGGGACATAAACCGCACATCCAAATATTTTTAGATGTGAAATATTTGGCTCCTTACCGGACACAAGTTGCATAGGGGAATGTTCATGGTTTGCACTTGGCCTTAATCAAATTAAGGTTGCTGCATGTAATATTGCATGTCCCCATGCCGATGGTGGTAATTTTGATTTCATCAATAATGGTCTGGCAATTAATTGCAATCGCTTTATCAATGATTCAGCGAGACCATTTTGTGTGTGAACATGAGCCACTGGATGCTCTATATCAAGCCCAATTGACATACAATAGTCATTGAATGTTTGAGATGTAAATTCTCCTGCATTATCGAGCCGAATTTTCTTTATTGTATAATCCGGAAATTGGGCCCTCAATCGGATTATTTGGGCAAGGAGTTTAGCAAATGCAACATTTCTTGTTGATAGTAGGCTTACATGTGACCAACGTGTAGATGCATCAATTAGCACCATAAAGTATCGGAATGGTCCACATGGTGGAGCAATTGGCCCACATATATCTCCTTGGATTCTTTCTAAGAATGCAGGATTTTCACTTGCAATCTTGTTTTTAGAAGGCCTGATAATTAGCTTTCCAAGTGAGCAAGCAGTGCAATTAAAATCACTGGACGGAAGAACCTTAATGTTCTTTAATGTATGTCCAAGTGAGCTCTTTATGATTTTGTGCATCATTACTGCCCCTGGATGACCCAATCGATCATGCCATAATGTGAATGTAGTTTGGTCATATGACCTTTTGTTAAACATTGCATTGACCTCAAACGGATAAATGTATGTATGATATAATCCGGAGGTTTGCGTTGGCATCCTTTCGAGAATCTGTTTGTGGCCAGATTCGTGTTTTATGATGCACAAGTATTCTTTCCCATTTTCATTCATGGTTTCCATATGAAACCCATTTAGACGCACATCCTTAAAGCTTAGCAAATTTCTTCGAGATTTACTCGAATATGGTGCGTCATTTATTACTAGCTTTGTTCCCTTTGGGAGTAGAATGACAGCTCTTCCAGAGCCTTCGATGAGTTTTGACACACCGGATATTGTAGTGACATTGCCTTCAAAGGCTCTTAATTGGGTAAAGTATTCTTTACTCCTCAAGATGGTGTGTGTTGTCGCACTGTCCAAAAGACATTGCAAGTATTATAAAATAGCATGGGAGATAGTAGAGATATTTAGGGGCTCGTGCTTTTCATTTAAGCCCCTAAGGCATAGCCATCATCATTCTCAAAGTTGAGAAAGTCATTAACATCCAAACTAGTCACTGGTGACCCATCCACATCGTTATTATCGATGTAGTTGGTCTCGGTAGCCCTTTCTTTATTCTTTTCAGCTTGGTATAGCTTCACTAGGTGTGGAGCTGTGCGGCATACCTTTGACCAGTGACCAGTCACGCCACATCTGTAGCATGTTGATTTGGATTTCTGGGAGGATCCTGATGGACCCGTCTGGACCTGTTGCTTCACCCCCCCTTTGTAGCCATGGTTCTCACGGTGATTATCGTGGCTTTTGTTGTAGACTCGGCCACGTCCATGGCCACCACGACCACCACGACCACCACGACTCCCATAGTTACCACGACCTCGTCCACGCCCATTGTTACGGCGTGATTGCTGCCCACGTTCATTGTCGTTCCTATCATGGAACGCTTTGTTCATAGCATTTGCTTCTGGGGCAGCTGTTGAGCCAGTAGGCCTTAGGTTGTGGTTTTTCATTAGGAGCTCATTATTCTTTTCAGCAACCAACAATACTTTCAACAAGTCAGAATATCTTTTGAAATTTCTTAATCTATATTGTTGTTGCAATAATATGTTTGAAGCATGCATAGTGGAGAAAGTTTTCTCCAACATCTCTTCCTGAGTGATCATTTTACCACATAGTCTCAATTGAGAAGTGATCCTGTGGATAGCACTGTTGTACTCAGTGATGGACTTAAAGTCCTGGAACCTTATAGTGTTCCACTCATGTGTTACTTGTGGGAGCAAAACTTCATTTTGATGAGCATAGCGCTCATTCAGGCTCTCCCACAATTCTATAGGATCCTCCACAAATAAGTACTCAGTTTTGAGACTCTCATGAATGTGGTGGCGGAGGAACACAATGGCTTTCGCCTTTTCCTGTGGGGTGGCATTATTGTTTGCCACAATTGTTTCCTCAAGGCCATTTGCCTTGAGGTGAGCCATGGCATCTACCCTCCATTCGAGGTATTTGGCCCGATAGGTCAAGGATGTCAAACTCCCTCTTAGCAATGTTTGCCATTAGTTGCTACATATAAAGATATGCAAATTAAAGGTTAACATAATCAATAATATAATACATGAGTCGTGTCTAAGACGATTGAAGGACATGTCATATCAAATAATAAATATATGCATGTAGATGATATATTCGGAATGCATAAAGAAAGATTGCGTGAGTCAGAGAAGTAATCAATATAGATATAGGCATAGACAATAACGTAAGACAAAAGTAAGAGATCATATGAAATAAAAGAAAATTATATAACGGGAATTTTAAAGTTTTAAAGTCCTTAGAGTTCGAGGTCCTTTAAGTCCAAAGTCCGAGGTCCTTTAAGTCCAAAGTCCGAGGTCCTTTAAGTCCAAAGTCCGAAGTCCTTAAAGTCTGATTCCCTTCATCCCCCTTTTCACTTTTTCACTTCCGACCTTATCTCCTTCCTCCACCTCCATATTCGACCACCTTTACCAAATTTTTCTTTCGACATTCTCCATGGCCGACGACGAGATTATGCGTCGTCTTAGAGCCGGTAATAGGAGATTTTTGATTGAGCTTTTCATTTGCCTTGTTCTTATTGTGATTACCAACATCATGCTCTTAATCATTTTGGTTAAAACTTATTTCCAATCCAAGTGGTGAAAGTGAGGAGTTCGGAGGTGAAATCGGTTTATACTTCAAAAGAGGTAAGCAAATCTAATGTTTTGTTTGTATCTTTTACATATCCAAAAGCATGATTTATTTTGGTAAGAAATCGTTTCAAATCTAGGAAGAAAACGAGTTTCTGATGTAGAAGATCCCAAATCGGGCAACTACAGAGCATACTCCTCAAAAACAGTTTTAGGAAATAAACTTGTTGTATGATTAAGATTAGAAAGAGATAGAATTTGTACCTTGGTGATTAGTGAAGCTCAATTGGTAATTAGAGACTCGTGCTGATAACGTGTTATGAAAAGATTTATGAAAGCAAGACCACTTTATCTTTTTGAAAGAACACTTAAACAAACTTTATGATAACTTTTAGATCATTAGAAGAGAGGGAGGGAGAGTAAGAACTTTAGAGAGTGTATTTCTTACTCTACTTTGGTGCAAATTTTACAATGGATGATGGCCATATTTATAGGCCAAGAGTGGGGTAAAACTTTGGTAAATCTCCATGATTTATGCATGGAAATAAGGAGGTGAAGAAGGTGAATAATTCACCTTGCACAATTTTCCTCCATTATACACTTGTTCATACATAATATGTGTAATACATGTGTGTGTAAATAGATAACTTGTAGTGTGATAATGTGGACTAAATTTTGGACTTCATAACACTAATATATATATGTACTGAGATTTGTGGTCCAAGCCAAAAAAGACTTTAAATTTTTTTTCCTTTTTTTCTTTTTATCAAAATTTTCTACTTGCAGGCTTGCAGCCCAAGTTGTATTTTCCTTTTTAATTTTTTTTTAATCTTATTTCTAAGCTTGCAAGGCAAGCGAACAAGAGTCAGCCCGAAAACGGAGGTCCGAGCATACACGCCGTCGAAGTTGACGGAGGAGGGCGAGGCGATCGAGTCGGTGGATAATCGGTGGAGAAAAGAAACCAAATCTTATTTAAACTTGCCAAAAATCTGAAAAATTGGGCAAAAGAACCGAATGGACACACAAATTCCGATCGGAACCGGACAGCAAAAGACGCCGGTGATCGACCATCTTCAAAGAAGATAGAGATCATCAAAAACGCTTAATAAATAGGGCAGATTCAAGCAAATCAAACAGAGTAAGTACTAATTGTTGTATTTTCCTTGATATCAAGATATTACTCTCTAATGGAGTCTAAATCCCATCAATATAAATGGAATCAAACACTCCAAAAAAGATTTCTCATTGAACATCGGCATAATCAAGAGCCTTCTCGGCAGAAGTTAATGCCTTCTCGGCAATTTTTAGTGCCTCCTCGGCGGCGGGTCAGAGAATTTCCTCCCGGCTCCCCTTATCTTTTTCCACCACTCCTCTTTGAAAGAGGGGAAGAGATGAAATCAAAGGAAATTTGTGGGGAAAGAAGGTAGAATCCAGCCATTAAACTGGAGATTTGGTTGTTGGTTTGAAGTGCTGGATGGGCGGCGTCGGTATGGTAGTTCATATACTTCAGGGTCTTCGAAAACAGGCAAAAGTAAAACCCAATACGCATAAGCTTGATTTTTTTTTTTTGAAAGGATATACGTTCATAAATTCTTTTTTTATTTATATACTTTTGAACTAGATAAATATGGATTATATATTTATATCGGATATGGATAGAAGTAAAACTTTTTCTTTTATTGGACTAAAATAGATAAAGGGTCAGTTTAAATATCAAATTTAATATTTTATTTATATTAATTATATCAAATTTTGCATTTAATGTAATTTAATACATTAAATGATGTTTTTTAAATGGACCAAAATATAGACTATAAGATATGTTTATTTATGAAATATTTTTTGGTATGTTGTGAGTACTTACAATATCTTCCTATCCATAAAAGTTACAGACTAATTTTAGAATTCATTAACAAACTTATTATTTATTAACATGCCAATTCTCCATTTTAACTTTTATTTATTTTAGTCCAAATAATTATGTATTGTTAATCTCTAAATACATTTAAATATAAATATGGTTATTAATCAACTGAGGAAAGAAATAAATTGTAAACATGTTCAAATAATTTATACATAAAGATTTTCGATTATTAATCAAGCGCTTAAACCTCCAAAAATAATACTTAGAGGTATTCAATTCAACTCTAATGAACAATGCCTAAAAAATGATCTGTATATCATCTAAGTACACCTACCATGTTTATGTATAACCAATTTTATACTAGTTTTTTCTTTTTTTCAAACAGGTCCATGGACTTTTTTACAAAAAAACTTGTCATTTTCATCAAGGTTACACAAGTTTTTAAGGTTACACAAGTTACAACGTTTAAAGAAAACGTTGCGTTTTAGTGCTTTTCATTTGCAGCGTTTACACTAGCGCGACCCTGAAGAATAAGCAAAAACCCTGAAAACCCCCAAACACATAGCAGAGATTCCACATCCATGGCGAGTAGATTTGCCATTTACGCATGGAAGAAGAACACTTTCTTCTTCTCTAATCATTACTCTCCGTCCTTTCACCCAAATTCGTCACAATACCGTTCTATCTTCACCACGTCACGTCTCGATAACTCATGGATGAACAAGATTAAAGGCGTCTTCACCGGAAACAAACCCGAATCCGGCTCCGGTTCCTCCGCCACCGTCGATCAGTCATTCACCCTTCACAGTAAGTCCTCTAATACAATCCTCGAAGGAATGATTTGTCTCCCTTTAAATCGTAAATCAGTACATTCTCCTTCATCCTCCTTTTGAATTTCATTTTTGATTGATCAGCATAGCATGTTTATTAGATATCTAGAATATCAGAGGAGATTTTGAAGATTCCATTGGGGTTTTTGCGTGTGTATTTCTTCAGAATTTGCTGATGAATTGGGCAAGGCGAGAAAGATAGGAGCTTTTAAGGATTTTGTGGTTGGAAGAAGCAGCGAAGCAACATTCTCGAATGCTTTCGAGAAGCAGGAAGCGATTCTTCGGTATCTCGGAGCTTTGGATTCCACTGGAGAGGTTAGATTTCGGCTGATCATTATACATGATTACACATACATGCTTAATTTGTGAGTCCTGTTTTTTGTCGCAATGAATGAAAATCTGAGCTGATTTAGTGTTAATTTGTTTATCCACTTACCCTATTCTATTGGATTTTACATTATTTAGAAGCTTTTGATTTCAATGGTGGCAATTGACTGAGATTGCCAATCAATCACGG
Organism: Fallopia convolvulus; assembly: GCA_964016875.1. NCBI lineage: Eukaryota > Viridiplantae > Streptophyta > Magnoliopsida > Caryophyllales > Polygonaceae > Fallopia > Fallopia convolvulus. The sequence goes on from OZ024719.1 coordinate 209,692, forward strand.
TTGCTATGCAGCATCTGATGTCGATATTGCTTTGAAAGTTTGCTTTTCCTAATTTAATTGGATCTGAAAATGCAACTTATGGAGAGCTTTGCCAATGTAGATTAGTAAACTAGCTACTATATATAGTGCTAGAATGAATTTGCCTAGTAGAGATCCCCTTTCATTCATGCACCATCTCCTCCTCCGAACTTTTAAGATCTCAACCTAGCATCAAAGAAAGTTGCTTGAATTGGCATTATTGGGCAATTTAGCTGACCTTAATTAGTATTGGCTTATTTGAAATGAGATACTAAGGTTTTAGATGTTATTCATACATGTTCATCTATATAGAGTATTTTTGTCATTCAGAAACTAAGGGCCCATTTGGATGCAAACTATGGAACAGAAACTAAGGGCCTGTTTCTGTTTTTCCATAGTTTACAACCAAACGGCCTCTAAGTGATATCCTTGTTTACAAGCCTTGGGTTATGTGGTTCGATATCATACTGACATGTTAGAGGTGCTCAACAGAATCTTAAAGTCAGCCACAAGCAAGAGGCAGTTAATCACTTGAAATGCACAATGTCTGATGTGGAGAACACACTTGCAAAATACACTTGGGCCAAAGAAGCTCAGAAGAAGCTAGAGAAGTTAAAGGAAGAAGGGAAGCCATTGCCCACGTCCTTCGCTGAGGTAGATTAACATGTACTTATTTTATGCCTTCTCTAGTTCACTGTGATAGTAGCCCTTATTTTATGATGAAAACTATATGCTTTACACTGCTTCATTTTTTTCTCTTAGGTACAAAAGATCATGGGATCAAGCCCATTAGATCTTGCCAGGTCCAATATGGCTAAGAGTGGCCAGATAAGTCGAAACGCATTCTGTCCGTGTGGTTCTAAAAAGAGATACAAAAGGTATTCCTGTTCTCTAAAGTTGATTTTGCAATCTTGTGTACTGTCTTCTTTAGCAGACTCATGTTTCTATGTAGACAATTATGTCCTGTTGTTTGGATTCTTCTAAGAACAACTAGATTGTTAAAAGTGTGTTTGGTTATCTAATTAATGTATTATTTTGTATTAAATCATATAAAAAAAAATTACTTTGATGCAAAATAATGCATTATCGTTGGAAATCCAAACACACCCTAAGAGTACAATAGTTTATCAGACAGATAAAGAAAAAAATGATCCTGACCTTAGTGTTCCGAATAATTAAGCTATGAAAATGTTCTGTGGCTTTCGTAGGATTTCAGAAACTTTTTCTTTTTCAAAGAAAACTACATTAAACCATACTTAATTGATTTGTTTGTCTTGCTTTTGATGAAGGTGTTGTGGCAAAGATTAAAGAATGAAGATGATGCAGACAAACTGCATTGCCAACAAAGTAAGGCAGGCTACTTGATGATTGTTACATCTTTATCTGTTGGCTTTCTGCAACTTAGTCACAAAATCATGCTTCACTTTTTAATTCCTCACAATTGAACAAGACATTGTTTAGAGATTTTGGGTATTGACATGCATGATACAACTTCAGATGAATTGAGAGACAAAATAGCTTCAATCTGAAGGCTTAGAGATGTGCTAATTGGAGTTTGGTGATCTTGGATATCAAACACTATATGCGGGCCTTGATGTACCGAAAACTGTTTGTAGAACATGGCTGTTTAGTAAAAGCCTTGTCGAAAGTTTAGTATTTTTTTGGTCGAATCAGAAGGCGAATAATATGTTGTATGAAAAACAATTTAGTTAGACTTATCTGCAAAGTTTCTCAGACCATGGTTCTCTCCATATGAGGATATGTATGATAATGGTCATAGGTTATGTCATAATCATTGAAAATCCTATATTTGTTAGTAGTGAATATGTCAGAATAATTTGAACCATTAGCTAACTTCACAAGTTGCACCAGGAAACCTCAACAGAAGTTCATTTCTGCACGTAAACCCAAACACGTGAAACTTAAATGGCCTCTAAGTAGGGTGAATTCCTTCTATGGTTCCTAACCTATCACATAAAGTTCTTATTAGTCCATAACCTTTACAAATGCTTTTTTAGGCCCCTAACCTTTAAAAAGTGTTACTATTTAGTCCTTTTTCATTTTAGACTTTAAGTTTAATTACAACCAAATACCCAAACTTTATATTTATTTTTGTCATAATACCAATATTTATTTATTTTCAAAAAATACCTCAATCTACACATTTTAGGAAAAAATAATAATTATCACTCCATATTTACTCATTTTTTCAAAAAATAGTACTTTTATAAAAAAACATAATTTTAAAAATAAAAGGTGAGTTATAAAAATTTATTGCCCTCTTATTGAATTTAATAGTTATTAAAATATTTTATAAAATTAAAAAAAAAACAAATTTTCACAAAAAAAAACCTAACATCCCCTATTTACCCATTATTTATAACTTTTTTATAAAGTGTTTTTTAATCCATCACCTTTTTGCAATTATTTTATAAACTTCATAAAAATTTGATAAAAGAAATTATTATATAAAAAAATCACCCCTTCTTTACCCTTTGTTTAAAAAAACAAGTAATATTTATCCTTTGTAAAAAAAAAACTAGTAAAGTGATTTTTTAATCCATCAATTTTTTGCAATTATTTTATAAACTTCATAAAAATTTAATAAAAGAAATTTTTATATAAAAAAATCACCCCTTATTTACCCTTTGTTAAAAAACGTTTCTAGTTTTTTTAACAAAGGGTAAATAAGGGGTGATTTTATTAAATTTAATAAGAGGACAATATAAGAATTTTTTTTAATTTTATAAAATATTTTAATAACTATTAAATTCAATAAGAGGGAAATAAATATTTATAACTCACCTTTTATTTTTAAAATTATGTTTTTTTATGAAAAGTACTATTTTTTGAAAAAAGGAGTAAATGTGGAGTAATAATTTATTATTTTTTCCTAAAATGTGTAGATTGAGGTATTTTTTGAAAATAAATAAATATTAGTATTATGAAAAAAATAAATATAAAGTTTGGGTGTTTGGTTGTAATTAAACTTAAAGTCTAAAATAAAAAAGGATCAAATAGTAACATTTTTTAAAGGTTAGAGACCTAAAAAAGCATTTGTAAAGGTTAGGGACTAATAAGAGCTCGGTCATATGGCATCCAAATTGGTCAAAGATCCTCGGCTGGTCAAAGAAGTACATCTAAAATTAGTGTAATTGATTTGAAGTGTGGTGCTGTTGTGAGAACTTGTAAGATCAAGGAAAATGCTTGGTAATCCTCCAGTTCGTGCTCCCTTCAACAGTTTAGCCGCCATAAAGGCGCAGATGGCTATTTGTTCTCAGTCTTATCCACAAGGAGAAAGTCTAGTATAAAGTGATCATACCAGGCCTGAAACTAAACCTATCTAACTCACCCAACTCAATGGAGATCACACTCCGTCCATTCAAGCTGAGTGACATGAGCGCCTTCTTGAAGTGGGCGGGTTATGAGAAGGTCACAAAGTACTTGAGATGGAACACATTCGTCTCAGAGGAGGAAGCCAAAGAGTTTCTCGAACGAGTGATCGCCTCGCACCCTTGGTACCGAGCAATCTGTGTAGGAACACAAGTTGTGGGGACTGTATCAGTCTTGCCCGGTTCGGGTAAGGACGAGAGAAAAGGCGAGATTGCTTATGCTATGAACGCGGAGTTCTGGGGGATGGGGATAGGGACGGAAGCCGTGAAGATGGCTGTGAAGATGGCGGGTGAGGAGTTAAAGTTTTTGGATAGGATTGAAGGTTATGTTTTTGTGGAGAATAAGGCTTCACAAAGAGTTCTTGAAAATGCTGGCTTTCAAAGAGAGGGTGTTCTCAAGAAGTTTTTCTTTGTTAAGGGAGAGAGCAAGGATATTGTGGTATATAGTGTTGTCAGAGGTGATTTCTAAGATACTACTTATGTTCCCTCCTTTTCTTAGGGAATACATAAGACTATTACAACGGGGTAAGGGAAATTCAAAGACCTACATTATTTAGAAGCTCTTGATTAAAATGGTGAATTGGTGATGCACTATTTGCTTATGTTTCTTGGCTAATTGTATTGAGATATGCCAATAACAGTTGATGTGTCAATATTGGTTTGAAACTTTGTTTTTCCTACTTTAACCGGATCTGAAAAATGCAACTTAGAAAGACTTGTAAATATAGGTTTAGTAAACTAGCTACTAGATTTTTATTTTTCTAGTAGAGATCCTCTTTCATTCATGCAACATCTCCTCCCTTAAACTTCTTAAATTTCTACCTAGCATAAAATAGCATTGATTAAATTGAGATTGTTTGGAAAATTTCTACTTATGTTTTACTGTTTTAGAGTTATACATACATGTTCACCTATATGTAGTATCTATGAAAACAAAAACGGAAATAAATGAATCTAATCCATCAAAAAAACCAAAAGCCTTTGAAAATCCTATATTTGTTAGTGAATATATATGTCAGAATAATTTGTAACGTTAGCTAACTTCACAAGTTGCACCACCACACGTGAAACTTCAATGGCCATTAATTAAAGCTCATGTTTTATTTAAATTGGTCAAAGACCTCGACTGGTCAAAGAAGTACATCAAGAATTAGTGTAATTTATTTGAAGTGTGGTCCTGTTGATGACAACTTGTAAGATCGAGGAAAATGTGTGGCAACCATAAAAGCGCAGATGGCTATTTGTTCAGTCTTATCCACAAAACAAACAATTAGAAGTCTAGCATAAACTGACCATACCAGGCCTGAGCCTAAACCTACCCAACTCAACCAACTCAAATGGAGATCACACTCCGTCCATTCGAGCTAAGGGACGTGCCCGCCTTCTTCAAGTGGGTCGGTGATGACGAAGTCACAAAGTACTCGACATGGAACACATTCGTCTCAGAGGAGCAAGCCAAGGAGTTTCTCAAAGAAAAGATCGCCTCGCACCCTTGGTACCGAGCAATCTGTGTGGGGACACAGGTCGTGGGGACCGTAGCAGTCTTGCCCGGTTCAGGTAAAAACGAGAGAAAAGGCCAGATTGCTTATTCTATGAACAAGGACTTCTGGGGGAAGGGGATAGGGACGGAAGCCGTGAAGATGGCTGTGAAGATGGCGGGCGAGGAGTTAGGGTTTTTGGATAGGATTGAAGGGTATGTTTTTGTGGAGAACAAGGCTTCACAGAGAGTTCTTGAAAAGGCTGGCTTTCAAAGAGAGGGTCTTCTCAGGAAGTTTTACTTTGTCAAGGGAGAGAACAGGGATGTTGTGGTGTTTAGTGTTGTAAGAGGTGAAGAATTCTAAGATTTATTTCCCTCCAATTCGTCGGGAGAAGGAAAATTCAAAGACGTATCAGTTAGTCACGGATGTTGTCACCTACCAACTAGTCTAGTAAAGTCTTTCTAAAGACTTACCTTGTATTGTAGTACTCCCCCAGAATGTGCAGCTCTATTGTGTTGGGTCTTGAAGATTTGCTATGAATAGAAATGAATTTTCCCTCTAGTCTCACTGTAGCTATACATGTGCCTGGAATTTTGAAGAAGAGATCAAAATTGATCACTTCAACACCATTCACATTATCAGCCTGTTTGCATCATTGTCATTAGGAAAAAAAATAAGGATTATCAAATTCACAACAGCATTTTACTGGCAAAACATGAGGGCTTTAAATCTTACATTTCCAGCTTCACCTTAAAGATGTTTTTGGGAATCATTTTCTTATGCACAGCTGTACAAAAATGCTGCTGACAGACCTTGGGCGACAGCAGCTATTACATGGGTTATCAAATTGCACTTTTACATACACTTAATCTGCACCCCTATCAAATGTTCCTCCAATCTTTTCATCTCTTCAACTTTTTCTTTTTTTTGCATTTACTTTTTTCCCGATATTGTCATATATATACTACTAGCCTAGGCAATAAAGAGAGCATGATATGAACACTTGAAGAAAAAGGCTATGGTGTAGAATTTACAGAGATCTCCTGAGGCATGGAGCTTTGCTGGTCAAAGCTTGAAGATTGGATCTTGAGATGCTGCAACGGCTTTAGAGCAACACAGAGTTGGGCAAACGAAGGACGCAGGTTTGGGTCACTGCAAAACAGCAAAACTAGTTCAGAATAAAACTGAAATAGAACAAGGACGTTTGGGTCATTTTAATCTTTGGCACAACTATTAAGAATTTCAATGATTAAGCGCAAAAACGCTATACACTTTTCCTAAAACATACAAATTATTAATTATCCACCTCATTTGTAGTCTATGAATAAAGAGAATTTGCATAGAAAGAGTTGATATGTGCAAATTTCAATAACAAACCCTGTAACTCACTAATAAAGCATTGCCTACAACTCTACAATGGCAAAATTTCATAACAAAATTTGAGGGCTAAAATGACCATCTTTTCTGAACGGAGGTAGGAGTAATTAATTACTTACGTCTGCCAGCATTCCCATATTATCCTTGCAACCAATGGATCGATTTCTTTAGGGATCTCAAGACGCCGGTCTTGGAAGCCAACTGCCCCAACAACTTGCATGGGATTCATTCCACTCCAAGGTTGTCTCAGCGTCGCAAGCTCCCACAATATTACTCCAAAGCTGTAGATATCGCATCTGAAAAGACCCAGCTCACAATTTAAATGCCAGAAATAACATCTTATTTCCATTAACATAGTTCTATCCAGAGTGAAACAGTTATTCACTAGCCACATCTGCTTCTAATCAGTATGATCTAATGAATCATCCTGAATTCCCAATAATTTACATATTACCAGGTGTATTCCAAGAGAAACAACTGAAAATAAATCATTTGGAAACAATCACATAGTTGGTTCCCGGTCTTGACCCATGCAGTCATTAAGCAGAAAATGAAAATTTGAAACTATGCTGACGAAGTATATGACATTACAGCCAGTTAATTTAATCAACTAGTATGGGGGACAAACAGCCCAAATTACATTTGTTTTTGTCTCCAAGCAGTTCAATAGTGAATATTGCACTTTCTTCTTCAAGGTAAATTGCATGAAGCTAACTGTATGAGAGGATTGAGAGCAATGTTACATTCAAATAGAAAATAACGAATAAAAGATTTCACTCACTTCTCATTTGATGGTTCATTGCGTAGTACTTCTGGTGCCATCCACTCAGGCTGATAAAATTACAAAAGAAATAGTTAATTATAAATAGTAGGAGAGAGGAATTATTTTGAGCTGACTTCAAGATAGCTGCATAAACTCACTGTTCCAGCTGTCGATTTGGATGACAAAAAAGTATTATGCTTAAGCCTTGAAAGCCCAAAATCACAGACCTGCAACATCAAGAAGTTGATATTGAGCAGTTACATAATTAAAGTGTGGCCAGGACCCAAGTTCCTTGCATATATTATATGCACAATAATTTTACATGTTAATAGTATTATTAATCAAACTATATATTTAAGCTACTAAAGCAAGTCTGGTAAGCTAGGCAGAGTGAGGCTAAAGATGTAGGTTAAGCAGAGATAAGGTCATATGAACATGATTATCTCCCTTTCAGTTCCATACAGAACACAAAACTAGGCCCCTCCCTAAATGAGTATAAATATTACACTTGCAATAGCAAGTGCAGAAATGTTGCTTGAAATTTAGCATTTTTCATCATACCTTTACTGTCCAGTTTTTGTCAACAAGCAAATTAGGTGACTTCAAATCACGGTGGACAATTGTTGGTCTGCTAGTATGTAGGCAATTCATACCCCTTGCCTGCACAAGAACAAAGGTCTTCAAGCATGAAATTATATGGGAAGGAAGAAAAGATTAAACACAAGCAACAATCAGAAGTATACATACCACGTCTAGTGCCATCCTTAATCTACGCTTCTCATCAATTTGACAATTAGGGCGATGGATAATCCTATATAAACTTCCCCTACAGATAAAAAGAAGAAATGTTACTCTTACACCTCTTGCATGGGGAGTAGTTAAGATGGAAAAAGGTCCAAAATTCAACCAGTGCAAATAAAATGGGATTCTCGTAGCAATTTTCTACATAATGACATGAATTAATATATTTATCGCAAATCAATTCAAAGAGACGTTTTTACCAAAGTTTACACAATCCCTTTATTGAATAGCCACCATTCAACCTCATAGTTGATTGTTTTGGATCTTTCCACAGCTATTCTTATGATACAAAAGGTGTATAAATGTAGCTACAGTGTATATAGTATAGACTCAACTACTTCAGTCATCAACATTATTAATATATCCAGACAACATGATTATAATACAAGCATAAAAACTCCTATTAAAAGCAAATCTCTTATGCAAATCTAAGCTACTGCAAATATGTGAAAGTTCCTTTACATCAATGCCTCTATAGCAAAAGGAAGAGTCAACATTCAATTGAAACAAACAGCCCGTAGGAAAAGAACATGCATGGGATACAAGCTATGATTAAATCCAAGCCACAAGTTCTACAATCAAGGAATACTGGTTTATAGATTGAGAGGTAAAAAAGGGAAGTAAGAAAGCCAGTAACACATATATGCGACAAAACATACCTTGGAAGGTATTCTGAAATAATAGATAGATTAGGAGGGCGAGTAACAGCCCCCATGAACATAACAACATTTGGATGGCGTAGTCTACGCATGATTCGCACCTACAAGTGTAAAATAGAATTATAATCATACAAAACAATGTTTTTCAGGCAGGTAAAGAAAATACTGAATGAAAATGTCCATTTACATCAAACAAACCTCTACGTCATAGTGCTATCGACTTATTTTACCTTTTCAATCAGATCTAATCATCTATGTGTGTGTTTAATGTTCATCTTTTTGAATGATTCTACCATGGATTTGATCAAAATCACAACAGTATCTATGGTAAACTAAGTCCTAATAGAGCTATTTCTCCACATGATAGTGCATATGATCCAAGATTGAGAAAAGTTATCAACTTTGTGTTTAGTTTCCCCTTTATCCAGTATTTTCATATAAAAAAAAATCATATCGTTGACATAATTTTTTTTTTTTTGTTCAAGATATATTATTGCAACTTTATCAGGAACTCAGAGAACCCAAGAAAAGAATCACTTTGTCAGCAAATTATGTTGTTGTCCTTTGGGGAATTTGGTGAGCCATTGTGTATTTATGTTGGTGAATGCATCAAGGAATGATATTGTGTTTGTCAGGTATATCTCTTCGGCAATGATTGTGGATCCATCAGGATGGTGTGTTTAAAGGCCTTGGCCTTTCACAATTATAGATTAATCACAGATCCACGTTCATTCTCTATCCATTCTTTTATTGGCTCCACCCAACCCAACCCAATCTTGCAAAGCAACCCCACCAGGAAAAGGGAAAAGGACCATCATCTAAAGCCAAAAAGACAGGTGCAGCCTGAAGCACTAATTAGAAAGAATGGGGCCAATTCCAGACATATACATTGTAGAGGGTTTCATCGGCATGCATCTAAAATAATTGTGTCAATAGAAAAAAATTAACTTTTGATCATCGTAATGAAATTAAGTGGTTGCATGATTCTTTTCAACCCATTGTAGTTGCCCCTATGCCCTATTATTGTGCCATTAAAAAAAACTTACTTCTCTTTTGAATTCAGCTAGAGCAGCGCCTGAAAAGTCCTGGTCTAAGAATTTTTTCACAGCAACCTCCTGAAATGGAAAGGCATCAAGGCATCAGAGATGCAAAGTTCTTACCCATCACGTGACTAAGAACATCATACACGTAACATAAACTCAAAATAACAAGTCAAATCATATGTTATCCATTACAAGAATAAGCTTAACACTTAAATCATGTCATGATTACTTAACAAGATAGATGTATAATTAAATGTCTACAACCAAGAGTTGTGCTAGCAACAACTCCCATTTGCACCAATGCTATTCTCTGTTTTGCCCCCATTTTGGGATAGAAAAACATAGTAGGATACATAATATTATAAGACAACTTTTGAATGTCAGATCTGCAGTTTGCTTTCAATTTTTATCATGGGGTAAATGTAAATTGAAAGTGAAAATGAGAACGTTAAATCTAGTGACAAATAAGTTACAGGAATTTTAAAAAGAAACATAGATAATTAAATAATATAATGCAGCACTTTCTAGTCAAATTTTCTCAAAAAAAATTCCTTGAGAAACTACATGACAGAAGCTCACCGTGCCATTCCAATCAGCTTGATACACCTCCCCATATGAACCTGTACAGAGAGAGAGAAATTCACACAAATTTTTAAAACATTAATGAATAAATGAATTCAAGTGCCAATAATCATCACAGTCAAAAGAAGAGTGATAAGAGTTGGCATGTATTGTTTGAAATGAATGTTCTCAATAATTGTGCTTAAGTTTAAACCATTACTGGTAACTATTAAAGCCAATAACAGGGGATCACAACAACAAATACTTCTAGTTAAATCCAAGGCATAAAAACAAGGAAGATGATGTAATAAAAGCATATCAGGGAAGATGTAAAATGACAAAAAATGAATATTTGAGCAATGGTTTACCTAAGCCGATTCTTTCACCAATGACAAGATCTTCCCATGGAATTTCACATTCCCCTACGTCATCCAGAACAGGATCAACAAAACTAGAACTTGAATCTATTGGATAGATTAGAGTCCGCATGTCATCAGGAAGCAACTTATGAGAATCTTGTGCACCAATAGCACTATAATTTTGTCCCATTTTTCCAGCGGAAATTTCTGTTGATGATGTCACTTCACTTCTTTGGGATCCATCATTATGAATTGCATTCCCAGAATCATTTAAGTGAAGCCTATTACTTTCCCCCCTGCTTATTGCAGCTACAGAAGCAACATCTTCACAATTCTGAGAATAATGGAGAGATAATTCATTGGTTCCCTGGGAATTATTAGGATAGACATTTTGTGAAAGTGAAGAAGATGAAGATCCCGAAGAAGATATGTCGGAACCAATAGGATCACAACTATTTCTAGGAAATAGGCTGTGAACAACATCCTGCTCTTTTTTTTCAGGGCCCCCCTTGATTACATGATGGTTCCTCCACATCATTGGCAAGGGAGGCCTACCTGACACTAGATCATTGTTCCGCCTTTGAGATTCCTCAACTCTAAAATCTTGCGATTTATTTTGCAGCAACCTGCCAGCTCCTATCTGGAATGGGTTAGGATCAACAAAAAGATTTTTGGACTCGTCACTATTGTTCTGATTATATGGTACTATGTTAACATTCATCCTCAAACCATCACCAACTTTAAGAGCCCCACGGTTAGCTTTATACAGAGAAGCCCCTACAGCTGATGTAGAAGGGAAGTCAAGCTGATTGGGAGAGGTTGATTTACTAAAAATTCTGGAAGGACCAACCGAAGAGTCATTAGTTGCAGCAGAAGATGAAGATTCTTCCCTTCCAATATCCAACTTATTGCCAGGCTGCATATAGTTTTTTGCAGAACCCATATTAATGCCAGGATTACTACCAATAATTTGTTTTGGTCCAGGATATGCAACATCAGAATCATTTGTCGGCTGCAGATAGGGTACTCCCTTCAGTACTTGGTTATTAGCTTGAGATGAAGAATCCTTCCCGCCTGATACATCTGCAGGTATCAGAGTCCCAGGATCTGCCATGAGATCAACCAAAAACTCCCTGAATTCAAGGGAATAACCATTAGCCACTTAAGAATGGAGAAAAAAAAGACGTAAGGATAATGAGCAGCACAGATTATCTATTTTGGGAAGCATGAAAGTTGGGAATAAGGGAAGCAGAAAAGAAAAAGCATACTGAAGTGAGTACTTTATATATTTATAGATAAATATAGAGCTCTGTGCATTCAATCTTGCAGCCAACCAAGGGAAGTCAAGGAATTAAAAATAAAGCAACTCTAAAGAACATGAAGATGCCTAGCAAGACTCTGAAATGAAGAGAACGAGACTTATGCCAAAACATCAGTGAAGCACTACCGTTCATTATCCAACTTTATTATGTTGACAGCATCATCTTCAAAACCTGTGTAATGGCTTCCTTTTACCAATTTGCACTTTATTCCAACATTATCCGCTAATATCTGTAATTAAGCAAGCAGTCCAAACGAAACCACTTGTTAAATGCATATATGAAAAATGAAAAGACAAACCCCCTTATGAAACAACAAGAAATGCATTATGCATGCATATCATTCATTAGCATTTCCCCACAATTCATAAATTTCCAACTACAGTCTTAACAGCATTAGCATGTAAGAAGATCTTACTGCATATTAAACCTGATTCTGAAAATATGTCAGTGACTCAGTGTAAAGTATATTTGTCAATCACTTAGTAATACCCGGTTACTTAACAAGGGCCACTTACGGAAGATAAGATAAAATACTTAGTATAAAGGACTTTGAACAAAGAAATAAGGAAGAGACTATTGACAAAATGCAGAATACATGAGAGATAAAAGATGATGCAAAATACCAATCAAGCAGTTACGTCAATTATGTATCTGATCTCATTCTTTTTCCTATTTAATTTTTTCTCTCATGCCAGTAACATTCTCTTAAGCACAAACTCATGTCCATTAAACTCAAATCCATTATCAACTTTAGTTGAGTAAATAAAGCAACCAAATTGAACTTCATCCTCAAGTTGCTATAAGTAGCACTTCATTAGCTTATGACAGCACTGTGCTCAGAGATAAGCATAAATGCTTTAGAACCATGTATTTAGCATAGTGATTTGCATCATTTTCAAATATAGAAACTTAATGGATTATATGAATGCAAGATTCAAATGACAAAAAATTCCTAATTTGAATCCAAGAGCAGATTCTTCATCAGGAAAAAAAACACTCATAACAAGGAGAAGTTCCCTATTGAACACCGGTAGCATAAAAATCAGAGTCACAGTAACTGAATCAAGATTCACCTTAAAGAGCAAAGCTCGATGCCTAGTTATGCCAAGTTTTAAGGAGCCTATGGGAAACACACTTGTATTCAAAGACATCCTTAACTCTGCACTTCTGTCCATCCATTTAGCCAGCATAACATTTGGATCCTTCACTCTGCCACCCATATGATCAGTAACCAACTCAGCAAGTCTCTGGACAAAAACACTGAAGTTGGATGGAGGGCAGTCTATTGCAATGCAATGGGCAACTTGCTCCAACTCCAAAAGCATGGGATCAATTGTTTTGTTGACTATTACAGCCTCATAACCCAAATCCCCTGAATTTGTTTCAAGATCCGAGAGAGATGGCATTTTTCCTTTATTTGTTGGATCCATTGCAATCTTATATACATCGTAGAAACCATCAACCACTTTTTCCTCATAATCAAGAACACAGTAATCCTGAATAAACAGCAAGCTGAAAATTAGCACATACAAGCTTGCATATATTATGTCAATCTTTTGTAAACAAACTCAATTACACCTTTCATAAATCAATGAAGCGCAACAATTTGACAAAAAAAAATACAATATTTAGAATTTAGACAAACGATGTTGTAATCCTATAAGTGCAAGCAACATTTATAACAGGCTTCAACTACATAGTGTCCATCCAAGAATGTGACAACTCCACACTATCCATTTTGAAACAAAGCGCAACCAATGCCTAATGATTTAAGCCGAGCAAAGGTATATTACAAACCGGAATCCCCAAAAATTCTATAAGAAGCGGCAATGTAACATTCCCTAAATTTACCATCACTCAAGCAAACCCTTTTCTCAGTCTCAGCTTCAGGACGACTTAAGGAGGGAACAAGTAATAAACAAAAGCAAACTGATTCAACTGCTTTTAGCAACCGCAATCATGATTATCCAATAAATGCACCAGCAATTTCAAGACTCACCCAGTAGCGCCGAGACAAGGCCTCTCCGGAAACCTCCCTATCCCGGCGATTATCCATAGAATTCAACCTTCCCAAGCTAAGCAAAGTCGCCGCCCGGATCTGATCATTCTCCGGATCATCTCGAATATCCGAATTAGAAGCGCTGATCGCCAGCGCTAGCTGCATCTGGAACTCCTCCTCGGACGAAAAATAGTCCACACCATGATTCGCCCCTAAACCACCACCACCTCCTCCGGCGCCAGGGGAAGCAGGCATCGAAACCGCTGCCGGCGTCGGCGCGGACGTAGGCGTCGATACGGAAGCGGTCGCTGCTGCCGGAGACTGAGATTGATCGGAGGCGCATGGCTGCTGTGATTGAGCAGTAGAAACAGTAGCAGACGACGAAGGAGCATTAGAATTAGAATTAGAAGAAGGCGCTAGGGTTTCGTTGATCCGATTGGGATCGTTGTGACTCTTATGAAGCTTCTTGAAAATGTGTTTCATCTCTTCTTGTTCTTCCTTCTTCTCTCTCGTTGCTCTGAAATTCTCCCAAGTAGACGACTTTTCTTTGCCTCTTCCCCCTCTTTGGCCCTTTTCAAAAGGAGGGAAAGAGAGAAACAATGGAGGAACGAAACTTCTCTTTCTTCTTGAGTAAGGAGAGGAGGAAGGGACGCCGAGTCAAAAAGAGACTTGGAGTTTGGGTTTATTTACGAAAAAGCCCGGCAACGAGTGGCTCGAGTGGCTCATGTGAGTGAGCTCACTCGCCGCGCGGGTTTTCAGGGTGGAGACGTGGCGGGTGTACATTAGCTCGACAAGTAGGATAATGTGGTGACGTGTCGAGCAGTTGGGAATTGGAACGTCAGCTCACGACTTTACGTCTCTCCAACTCCGAGTCCACGGCGCGTGAGGCTAAACACGCCATTTGGTTGGTCGGGTTAGGAAATTAAAGTATGGAAATTTGCAAAAAGTAACCCGAATTTTAAATTTATTTAGCCTAGTAATGCTAACTTTTAAATATTCCGTTTTTCTAACCCCTATGCTCATAAGTTAAATAATCTTATTTATAAATATTTTGTTTAATCTTATTTGATTTTTTTTCATAGGATTTTTATTTTAAATTTAGTTTCTACAATTGATTTCTTAACATATACAAACTTATATTTGATTTTTTATTATTTTTAACATATACGTTCGGTGGCAAGAAACTCGTTGGCTATATGCATTTTTTGCATTTTGCAGTGTGTTTCTTGTTTAATTATATGAGAGAAAGAAACTATGATATGCAATCATACAATTGTATCAAATATAAATTATTTTGGCCTAAACAAATGACAACAACAAGCCTTGTGCCACCAATTCAAAAAAAAAACGTGACTCTTGTGAAATTTTGTAAGTCATGTCAATATTAGTAACCGGCTGATAAGTTAAGTTTATATGTTATGATTGTTCAAAAGAAGCAGGAGCAAACTTGACTTGCTTGAGAGTTTTAGTCTATGAGATGAACTAGCCGAAACATAAATGACCATATCGCCATATCGGTATATGATATAAGCTCACTTGAGACAATTCGAAACTTAAGAGGATTCAAATTTTGGGTCTTGAATAAAGCTCGTTCGTGACTACTTGACGAAGAATGCACTACTTTTATAAAATCTTGTGTCCGTCCCACCTCAATATGATTAGTTGGCTCTTGATCATCTTGCTATCCGATTATAATAGTGTGAATGGCATCTATCTATCAATCTTTCCAAGATGATAATCAAAAAAGCTTGTTCTTAAGGACTCAGATTCTCATTCAGAGCTCCTTCCATCATGACAATTAGGCTCATATTCAAAGATTGTAGAGTAAAACTATTGTCATAGACTGACCATTTCAGTATTATCCTAAATTCCATAACTTTTGAATTAGATACTGTTCTAGATTGCCCTAATTGAACAAAATATCATATTTGCACCAAAAATTATTGACACATTGAAGATATAATTCTTGCATATTGATATAATGTATGATGAATAAACAGTAACACCTTCAATTAACAAACAGAGCCTAATTTCACTGCAAAAAGTAGCCACTCAAGAACAACACAAAGAAGAAGGCAAGGCTTCCATAAATGAGAACCGCCTTCTGGCCGCCAGTGAGCGTATTAGCGCCGAGCCCAAACTGCTGATTCTGCGCAAACCCGGCGATCTCCACGCTCTTGCTCTGGAAGAAGCTCCGCGCCGCGCCACACGTCGGGCACCGCCAATCCTCCGGCAGCCGCTCGAACGGCAGCCCCGGCGGCACCGGGTACGCCGGGTCCCCGACCGCCTGGTCGTACAAGAATCCGCACGACCGGCACTCGTGGACGCCCGTGTTCAGCACCGCGAACTTCTCCTCCAGCCGCCGCTTGTCGATGCCCTCGGCGTCTTCAGCCGGGTCGGGAATCGGGTCCGGGTTCGGGTCGGATGTGGGCTTGTCTTCTTTGGAGACGTCGATTGATTTGGGGCGAGAAATTAGGGATTTGGATTTGGATTTGGGGGTGGAGGGTTTTGTGGGGAGGGAGAGGGAGGTGGGTTTGTTGGGGATGGAGGGAGGGGTTGTGGGGCGGGGATGGAAGGTGGCGAGGTTTCTTGGTGTGGTGGCGGAAGCCATTGATGGATTTTGTTTTCAAGTTTTGTTCTTTTGGGTTTGTGTAGTTGAAGATGGTGGTGCTTCTTCTCATTGGTTTCCGAATGGGGCATTTGGATAAGGTTGGTTAGACCGTTCTTTGGTTGCCACATAAACTATGTATAAAATCATCAAATCCTCCTCTAATGAGACCGCCTTGTCTAAATTTGAACGGATCCGTGTGAATATTCGAAGCTATTATTCCATTTAATTAACTTAAGATGATAAGTTAGCTCAAATGATAATAAGATTTAGGCTCTATTTGGCACAAGTTTAATGGAGCTCGGGTTAATTTTTGAAGGAGTAAAAGATGTTGATTATGAGGACTAAAATGTGCTGTTTTTGATCATTTTTACTGTTTTTTTTTCTCTTAAATAATCAGTTGTTCATTCATTCTTGCTGGTTTTTTTTTTCCTCTTAAATAATTAGTTGTTCATTTTGACTACACGCAAAATTGACTTTATTTGAATGTCTCTTTAGTCTTTAATTACATATAAGTTATAACATACTTGATCATATATGATTATTTGAATGTTTCTTTAGTCTTTAATTACATATAACATACTTGATTATATATGATCACTTGATTCACTACTTTGGTTTTTAATTATTGATCATTGTATTCTTATATTATATACTTGATACGTATGAATAGTATGATCATTGGATTTACAAAATTATTATTTTGTTTGTTTTTGAAACTCTTTGTTAATTATATAAGTTTAATTGGTGAATTTTGTAAATGGTGTATTAATAGAATTTTTGAGGAAAGTGTACATGAAAGTAAATGAAAAATAAAATGAGTAACTCGTGGGGATTATACAAGGTGAAAATCAAACGGGGATGGGAAGTCCCCGCTAGAGATCATAAATGGGGAAATCACGCGGAGATGGGGAATCTTCGACGGGGATTATATATGGGGAAATCAAGCGGAGATGGGGAACCCGACGGGATATAACTATCATTACCCAAAACCTCGTGCGGGATATGAAGAGGTTGTTGCTGATTCTGGACTCTTTCATTCTACATTGAAGGAGTTCCTTTCTGCAATGGGCACACCATTAAGGTATAGTATGGCTCCTTTATGTTAGTAATCTATGTTGTATTAGTCGGAATTTTTATGGGATGCTTTGTGCTGATTTTAGGCATCCCCCCTCTGTTGGAGATAAAGCTGTTGATCTCCATAAGCTCTTTCTGGTGGTGACCGAAATTGGCGGGGCTGACATGGTGACATTCTCATGATTAATTCGACTTGTTTCTTTCAAGTCGAAAAGGCTTGCTTTATCATAGAATCAATTAAGTTAAAGGTTGAACAAGCTAAGCTCGATGATGGGTGGTATGTTCTTGCAGATTTATGGCGCTGAGGAGTGGAAGGCAGTAGCTGCTGCTGTCTTGGAACCTTCGTTTGCGGAAAACGACAATGTTCATGTCGAACTTCGCAAGCACTATGTGTCGTTGCTTTACCACTACGAGAGAGTTTACTTCTGTGGAGCAGACGTCTTTAGGATGCTACCTGCAGGTAATTGATGTGTGAAACTCAACTGCCTAACATAAACGCACAATCTCAATTAATTTCTACCGTCTTTAATTTTTATGGATTGTGTTTTGGTGTTGTGATAATCAATCAGGTTGTGATCCAGTCATCCAGAGCATATCATACCCATAGCATCAATAAAGCTTTGTGATGTAATCTCTGGAGCATTGGAGTTTTTTCAAGGAACCATAATGCCTGAAGATGGCGATCGAAGAAAAAGAAGTAGCTGATGGTGGCAAAAGGAAAAGGAAAAACAACCAAGGATCTACAACCAGTTGATGCTAGTGAAAAACAACCAAGGATATTATAAAGCATGGTATGAAGCCATCATCCCCTTTTGCTCTGATCTAAGACTAACTTCTTGTTCAAACATTTAGCATCTATGATAATGGATTAAAACTACTTTCAAGCTTTCTATTATGAAATGAAATGACATGCACATAATACATGTACCAGCTTATATATAACAAAGACAATCTTAGGGTATGTTTTTTATCTGATTCAGCAATGTCAAAAGTTGGATGAATGTGCGGATGATTGTCTTCCAGAAATTTCAAGCCCTATAGGCCCAATGAAGGAATTGTCTCAAATGCAAGGGCATATGCATACTTAGGGGCACATAAGAATTTATGCCTTATGCTCATTGTTATGCCTTTGCATATTATGCATCAGACAAAATGACAACACAACCTTACAAATGTGCAATTACAAAATTAATATAGACCGCAAGGAGAGTTGGGATTGTCTCCTCCAATGACATTATATTCCTACTACTCACCACTTATCTGCCCCATTAAGCCTTTCCACTCAATATAGAAGGTCCATCTTTAAAGCTTTAGGTGGCAATTTGATCCGAATAACATTTGCTAAGCACACTATATATGCTTCATAAAAATATACTCCTTTTTATTATGTCTTACAAAATTTATTGTCTATGATAATAGACATTATAGAAGCAAATGAAGATTATATCATTTAAGTAAATATTAAATATTTTTTGTCCATACGAGACCTTAGGTCATTACAACGAGAGAGGGGGGTTTAAACTAGAAATCTAATAACCAATACTCAGTTGGTCTAGTGGTAAAGTAATGCACTAACCAATCCGGATGAGGCCACTAAGTAACCAGTCCGGATGTAAAGCGGTATCTAACCAATCGAACCGGGCGAGCCAAAAGCAAGACCAAAAAAAAAAAAACTAGAAATCTAATAATCATGAACATCGTCCTATCAATTAAACTGACGAGGCTTGATAATAAAAATTACAAATTGTAGCTAAATCAAATCAATGCCGCATGACATTAACCATTAAAAAAAATATACCCTCCAATGGTACAGTTAGACTACTGGTTATAACATATGTCACACTTAGGGTAATTTTCCACAAGTCGAAAAGTTTTGACTGTTTTGAATAACTATCCAAAATTGGGCTATTTTCCCAAAATTTCCCAAAAAATTTCCCAAAACGGAATGTGTCCCGCTCTCCCTTCCTTAGCGCGTGCCTCCCACTCCTCTCAATCGTGCACGCAAAAAAGGACGACCCGCGAAAACAAACTCCTCGTGATCGAGCCTTTAACTCCCCCAACCCCAGTCACATTCTTTAACCTAACAAACCCACCCGAATTCTCCCCCAATTCTGTTTCCTTCTCTCTCTCTGAATTCAGTTCATTCCCATGGCGTCCGACGACGATCTCAACATCGCTATCTACAACGTCGACGAAGAGGACGACGACGTCGACGAGCCTCTCAACGACGTCGTTCTCGACGAAAACGACTCCGACGCCGACACCAACTCCACCTCCTCCGCCGCCAGAAACGACTCCAATTCTCATCCTCCTTCTCATCCCGTCGCCAGCGCCACCGCATCCATCGCCGTTGCTCCAATGGCTGTGACTCCAGTGTCGGAGAGGAAGCCGGTCGAAGACTCCAGGCGGCTGTTCCAGAGGCTCTGGACGGACGAGGACGAAATCGAGCTCTTGCAAGGCTTTTTGGACTACTCAGCGCAGAGAGGACCGGGCTGGTCGGGCCACCACCACGATACGACGGCGTTTTACGATCAGATCAAGTCGAAGATTCAACTGGACTGCAACAAGAACCAGCTGGTCGAGAAGCTCAGGAGGTTGAAGAAGAAGTATCGGACCGTCGTCAGCCGAATCAGCTCCGGCAAGGAGTTCGTCTTCAAGAGCCCGCACGATCAGGCTACCTTTGAGATCTCTCGCAAAATCTGGAGCAATTCGATCGCTAATCGCCCCGAGTTGGACGAAGATGATCAAATCCCTAACCCTAACAGATTCACACCTGTTAACGTAAATCTTAAGTACAGTGCTCCTGCTCCGTTTACAATCGATATGAACACCTCCAACAAGATGAAAATGATGATGAACATGGGAATTGATCATATTGGAAGGGTGAGGAAGCGACCTAGGGTGAAAATGGAGGAGAAGACACCGATGAACCTGAATTCCGGTGGCTATGAGGCTGTTAGTGCTCCTCCGGTGCATGGATTGGTAGAGGAGACTATGAAGAGTTCCTTGTCGCCATTCTTGAAGGATTTGGTTGATAATGCTGCTGCTGGTAGTACGAATGGTTTTAGTTTTCTTGGAGGAGGAGCTAGAGGAATCGGTTCATTGGCGTTCAACGAAATTCCCATGAAATTTCCAGGTGTAAATTTGGGAAATATTGGGAAATCAATGGAAGAAAGGTGGAGAAAACAACAAATATCTGAGTTGGAGGTGTACTCGAAGCGATTGGAGCTCGTCCAAGACCAGATTAAGTTGGCAGTGGCGGAGCTCAGAATGAGAGGAAATTGATTGTTGCAAAAGGAAACAAAATTCGGTAATTGAAGTAGACTAGTAAACTCAAATTCGAGGTTCTAACTTGTCCATGGCTGATTGATCACTTGATTTACTTGTTGAACTGACATGAATTGATGCAATTGTAATGCCAGTTTCAGTCTGTCTGGTTTTATGTAAATAATCCTTGCTCAATTCATGATGAGTACATATGGGAACTGAATGGATTGACAAGGAATCCATAGTTTACAAGGAGATATACACTGATATGATTTTCTGTGAGTAAGGCTTTGGATTATTTCTTCGTCTCAAAATGATCAGCTGTGGAATGTGGATATTCTTTATCTTCCCAATTTTATATTTGCAGAATCCTTGTTCTTGATCTTGTGGTACCGGATTGCTAGTTGGGTTAGGAATTGTAGCTTATTTGTGGATGAATAAGCCAACCTTTCGTTTCGTGCTTGCCAAAACTCTCATTTTGTTCTTTGTATTATTGTATACAGTATATACATGTATCTTTTAAACAGAAAGTGTTCATATGCATTAAAATATAACAAGAACAGCTACTCCATTTTTTTCAAAAGAAGAATCCAGACTTCATCACATTTGTACTAGTTCAATACATAATGACAGCAAACAAAGCTGACTGAAGATCTTCATCTGCTGTACAAAATCAAATTCAATTGCAATAGTCCATTTGATCAATATAAGAATGGTCAATTCCTCTGTCTAGTCTTGCACATTATTATTCCTTGATATTCATCAATCACAGAGTCTCAATACAACCGAAATTTTTCCTTGGTCTTCTCGAAAACCTGCTCAGCAATGATCGCTCCATTCCCATCAGCTTTCTTGATCTCAAGGCTAGCCTTCTGATAGACACCGGTTCCCCTCAGCGCATCAGCGATGAAGTCATCAAACCCGATTGCTATTGCAGCTTCAGCATTGGCCCCATACACAAGCCTCTGTTTCGATAGAAAAATAATCCTTGTGAATAGCCAATCAACATGTTCAAATTAAATCAGAACATACTTTTATCCATCAAATCAATCATAGCGACTTCAATTCAACTGATTAAAACAATGGAGCAGATCATAGGACCTTGATCCTTGAGAGATGTATGGCACCAAAGCACATTGGGCATGGTTCACAAGAAGCATATATCTCACACTCCGACAATTCGAATTTGTTCATCTTCTTACACGCCTGCAAGAACAAACCAAGATCATTTGATAAGATTGTCAGATACAATACTACAACAACTTATCAAGATCAAGTGCTTGTATGAACTAATCAAATTATAACCTCTCTAATGGCTGTGACTTCAGCATGTGCAGTCGGGTCCGTGTTCTTGAGCACCATATTGTGACAGCTGGCAACGACTTCATCGTTATGAACCACGACCGCACCGAATGGACCGCCATGTCCACATTCGACGCCTTTATAGGCTTCCTCAACTGCCTTTGTCAAGAACTTTTGGTCTCTATCCTGCACACCTGATTATTTAAAGAAAAACAGCTCATATGTGAAGACAGTACTTTGAAAATTGGTATGGATCCATAAAAGAGCCATTTTGAATTGATCATTATAGTGACAACAACAACAAAAAAAACATAAAAAAGTCCAAAAAAACAGTAATTGGGACCAAAAAAATTCAGATTATCTCTTTCAGCCATCATTTTCAATGAAGTGAAAACAAAAAACACGTAAGATCCAATTGCCAAATCCAAATGCTTATACCAGAAAAAACAGATTCAGATATGTATCCAAACAGTTCTTCAAGACCCAGAAAAAAGAAACTCCCAAAAAATTGGAATACCAAAACCAAAAAGATCAGAAATAGTGTGGCTTACCGTTAGCATCGCCCATTGCTGAGATCAGAATTATACAAAGAAAGCAAGTAAATTTTGAAATTGGGCTCTGAGGAATTAATCACTCAGAAAAGAGAAGAACAAGATATGATCTTTATAGAAAGAGAAGAACCTAGTTCAGAAAGTGAATGTTGACACTATAGGAGCCTGTCTAGATGAAATCAGGGCAAAGGAAAGAAAAATTGTGTGGAATTGAGACACTTCCTGATCTGACCCGGCAAGAGAGAAAAATTCCTAAGAAATTAATCACAAGATTATTTTTTTCCTTCTTTCAAATGTATAATCGATCACAAGGTGGTCTTTAATGGCGGGGAATGAAGAAAATGTGTAGTAGGACTAGGTGGATGGAGGTTTCCTACTATTTCCATCCTTGCAATGTCACGTTTTTCAGGATCTCAATTTTTTTTAAATATATATTTACTTGGTTCTCACTTTTTCTCTCATTTGTTTTTTGTTTTCCATGGTTTACAAGAACATTCCTTGAATCTATATTTTGGGTGATGCATCTTCCATGTTACTTGGTCGTTCAAAGTTGTCTGCCAATTTGAAATGAATACTACTTTGATATTTCTCACAAATGCGTAGTATATGTTCTTGCATTGCGAACATTAATGGTTATAAATTAAATTGATTAGAAGCTTCTAAATCAAGGTCAAATCTTTTTTTTTCAATTCATATCCTAAACATTTAATTCGTATTCCTAAACATTTGCCTGAATAAAGATGAAGAAAAGAAAACAAAAATCATTGATAATACCATGCTTGGAGTCTTTTTGGTCAAAGTACTATTCTACGCCTTCACCTTAAATGGCAATGCTTTGCCACAACAATAAAAAGTTTGAACCTTTGTGGATCACCGAATGATACAATGTGGGTCTGGCCCAAAGTATTGGAGGTGCTCAGCCCAAAATCTACCTCCATGGCCCAATTTAATTTGTGTGAATAAAAAGGTGGTCTTGTTTTGAAGGAAAGAATGAGAATTGATCTTTGCCTCCCAAGTCCCACCCCTTCCGCTTGTTGAAAAATCAAGTCTTACAACTCCTCTTGTCATGGGATCGAGTCGATCGCGTAAGCCGTGGTCTTTGTCGGTTGGGCCACACGTCCGAAGGGATTTACCGTCGAAGGTAGATTCCTCGTTACCAACAAAAAATGATAATTTTACAACTTTACAAGTATATGATAATTATGAAAAGGACGACGTAAAAGAATTAATAAGAGCAAGGTTATCGGATTCAATGACTGTAGTTGGAGAAATCCATAGAAATAGCAGTACCCCATCCATAAATTAGTGGCAAAACCTCAGTATAACGTGGTTCACGAAGCCCTGAAATTTGAAATGATGCCTAGGTCTAGAAATTGTCCATTAATGGACTGAAGACACAAAAATTGACAGAATTTTGTTCTTTTCTGTGCTTGTGAACATTGCGATAGCCAAGTGGCAACTGATTAGCCAGGAAGGTAGTAGAAGAAGAAGACTCCTTTTCCATAAATCACCCACCATTCAAATTTTCCTATCCGAGATACGCCACGCAGATTCCATCAAATCCAATTCCTCCATTCACACAATCCCATTCCTACCAAATATCTTCTTCTTCTTCTTCAAAATTCTCCATTGAAAAGAACAACTCTTTCTGTGATGTCACCTAAAGCCTGACCTCCCATGGCGAACACCCTATTGCTTTCCAACTCCCTCCAATGGCGGACCACTCCTTTCTCTCACCTTTCTCCTCCCTTCAACCTCCGATTCACCCCAAAACCCGCCAAATTCTCCCCCAAATGCTCCGCAAAGCCACCTCCGCCCCCGAATTCCAACCCTAATACCCGAGTTAAAGACCCGAATCCGCTCGGACTCGTCGTGGACACCGTTCTCAACGCCCTAAAAAAGCCCGCCCTCGCGCTCGTTTTAACGGGCCTGTTGCTAGCATCCGACCCGAATTCGGCCTGGGCCGCTTCGGGCGGGCGAGTGGGCGGGCGGGCCTTCTCATCGCCTTCTCCTTCTAGAAGCTACTCGTCGGGGCGGGCGGGCCCGTCGTTCTCGTATTCGACGCCGTACTACGCCCCGTCGCCGTTTGGCGGCGGGTTCTACGCGGGCCCGGCTTTCGGGTTCGGGCTTGGCGCCGGGTCGAGCTTCTTGTTTCTTTTGGCGGGCGCCGCTGCTTTCTTGTTGGTTTCTGGGTTCCTCTCTGATCGATCTGAAGGCAGTGTTTTGAATGCCACTGAAAAGACTAGTGTGCTTAAGCTTCAGGTTAGATATTTTTCAGGCATTAAAATTGGTTACATAATTCAGTGAAGATTTCATCATATAAAGCTCAATGATTTGAAATTGAATCCAAATTTCAAGTCATTGAGCTGGGAGAATAAGCATAATGATTACTTGAAATTGAATCTAAATTCTCTATTGGATGTTGTTACAATAAGATCAAAATAGATGTTTTAGTGAATATTGAACTTGGGAGAAAAAAGGATCATATTTTGCATTCCTGGACAAGAATATGTATAAAAAGATTAAGTCTTGGTGTGTTAAATTGTTTCATAGGTTGGCCTTTTGGGCATGGCGAGGTCGCTTCAAAGAGACCTTAATCGGATCGCTGAAACTGCTGATACATCCACTCCTGAAGGTCTAAACTATGTCCTGACAGGTAAAGCTTCTGATGAAATGCTAAAAGATTTCATTCTGCCATGAATGAACTAATGTGTTTGTATAATTTGGATCTAAAGAGATCAGCTTGATATTAAACAAATAACTTTCATGTGCCAATCCAGAAACAATGCTGGCTTTGCTCCGAAATCCAGATTACTGCATTTCTGCCTATTCATCTGTAAGTTGGAAAACTTGTTAAGAATTCTTGAACATCAGACAATCACAGATGTAGTCTTCTTGTGCTTGACATTGATGACTGTTCTTCGGCTTGGTGTACTTTTGTAATGCTATCAGACAGACGTGAAACGAAGCATTGAGGAGGGAGAAAAGCGGTTCAATCAACTATCTATTGAAGAGCGAGGGAAATTCGACGAGGAGACGCTGGTAAATGTGAACAGCATAAGGAGGCAGACCACAAAAAGCTTGAGATCCAATGGCTTCCGCAATGAGTACATAGTGGTAAGGATCTTCCAATGGTCAACTCAATACATATTTCAAAATCTTGCTCAACAATTCACTAGCTCATCATTTTTGGCTCATAATTTTCAGGTTACAATCTTGGTGGCTGCTGAAGGAGTTCATAAGTTGCCCCCAATCAATGAAAGTAAAGACTTGAAAGATGCATTTCAAAAGCTTGGATCTATTCCTTCCAGACAAACCATGGTAACAATGCATTGTTTGCTCTTTTGTGTACTATATTCTTCAGAAAAGATTGTCATTTTAGCCTTAGACACAGCTATTACGAAATTTAATCATCAAACTAAAATTTCCCGCAATTTACAATTTATTAAATACCCATAATCGCCAAATTACCTTCCTAATAACAAACCTCATAATCACCAACAAACCATTATCTAAAATCCTAAACCGATAAGCCTTATCTAAACAAGATTACAAGACTAAAATGACAATCTTTTGTGAACGGAAGCTATATAGATTTTCTGCAAGAGTTGCTACATCTAGTTTTTGTCAATGTCGCCATGCAGGCGGTGGAGGTTCTCTGGACACCACAGGATGAAAACGACACACTAACAGAGAGAGAACTGCTCGAAGATTACCCGCTATTGAGGCCTCTATAGGATCACATGTCTGCCTAATTACTGATCCTGGTCTGGATTTACAAGGTGTTGTAATTTAATTTTCACCCCACAAATTTGTTCATATGATAAACATCCTACGCTACCCTAGATAGTATAATTAGTAGTATTTCCTTTTCCCTCTTGACGGAAACGTCGGCTTGTTTATAGAAGTTCTGTAAATTGGTTCGTGTTTTGGTTAATAGAGAAGGTCTTCGCCAACTTGAACCTTGTTTCCTTTGTTGTGGTTCTGGTGCAAGTTAAGCTGAAGCTACTTCATTCAGACCCTCTGCAAGTCTGGGCTGGTCTGCCCAACCTACTCGCAAATACAGCTGAATATGGACAAGAAAAATATCCAAATTTACAAAGGCCAGTCCAAACCTACCAATGCCATCTCCCATGTGTTCATGGGCGATAGCGGGTTTTACCTAGGTCTAGAGTTTCACTATATTTTCATGGCATGCCCTCATATTCCATACACTTGAGAAGTTCATGGTTCAATCTCTCTTCCCTGTTTATATTTAATTCAAATTTAAACACAAAAAATAATAAGATCACATAATGCTGACAACCATAAAGATCCGACAATTTATTGTTATAGCTTCAAAATTACGGGTGGGCAAACCACACCAATACAATATCCTTTAAACTAGCAAAGTAGCAAATAATTTAAAAGAGGGAAAGGGCTTGTAGAAAAGAACAGTAAAATTGTTTTCATTAAACTAAAATTCAAGAACCATCACTTTCCACTTTCCAGGGTCAATGAAATAATAGTACAAAGAAAAACTAGTGTTTACGAGGGTTATCAAGAAAGTTTCATACTTTTCAAGGCAGATTCAAGCAGTGGAAGCTTGTTAGAAGCTTTAGTCTTGTAAGCTTTCTGCAAGACTGCAGCTGAGAGCGTGTGCAGCTCGGAACTGTCTTTGTCTTCCTTGTTTCGACCTTTGGCCAGCTGGGCAATGGCAGAGGTACACTGCATTCAAGCAGAGTGAAATAAGGATGAGTTTGTAGAATTAATTGATATAGTGTTAAAAAAAGAGACTGAAAATCACTCACCAGACAAACACCATAAAGAGCTCTTATGCTCTCACCAGCTGTCAAGTCTATGGTGGATGCATAATATTTCTTGGCTGTCTGAAGGTTCTCTAATCCACCCATTGTATAGAGTACCTGAAGACCAGCACCACAGATAGAACACAAAGAAACAGACCCAAGGTCAAATTTACATATAAGATTGTTCCCATAAGGACAATTAAAACTTAAAAGCACAATAGTACATCAAAATGTCCATTGAAAATTGACATGGCTAGAATAGATGCACCTAATGTATTCCTGGCACAAAAATACAAACAAGGTAATCTTATAGATCATGCAATTGAAATTCCAGATAATTCTACATTGGTGAAGCAAAATCTGCATTCATTGATTAACATTGCAAGAAACCAACTTTGGTATCTTATTGAAGCTCATCCTACTAGAATACATTGGATGACAGTGGGACAGGGTGTCCCATATTTCTCCATATACAAATGAAGAAAAAAATAGTGGGATTTCCATATAGTATACAGGAAGCTGAATCAAACTCAGGAAAAAACAAATATAGATTGAACCAAACTTGTAGATATTTAGGGTTTAGTCAGAATAAAAACCCACATGTTTAACCTCATTGTTAACTACTATTAGCTTTTCAGGAGGGGATGCATGGAGAAAACAAAAGGAAAAAACGTTACAAGAGTTGAGGACCATAGTAATCAGTCAATACTAGTTGAAAACAGATAAAGATTAACAATTGATACAAATCACCCAAAAAAGGGGGGAAAACACTTACATCAGCATAGGCTTGGTGATATAAAGGAACAGTAGGTTGACATAAAATCAACTCTTCGTAGCAGAAAGCAGCTTGTTTATACCTGGGTTTAAGACAAAAGCGGAACATGATATCAGAACAGCCATGCGATATAACTACCTACATAATTTGGAATACAGGTGAATATGAAATTAGCTTGCTTATTCTCACTGTGAGAACCAGTGCCTTACATTTGCAGTGATACATAAATTTCAGCAAGTTCTCTCCAAGCCTCGTGGTCTGCCATAAAGCTGGCAAAACATAGGAAAGAGTCAATAGTTATTATTTGTCTAAAAATTACGAAATAAATCAGAATGAACTGTGTAATCTACTTAGAATTAAAAAGAGATTGTTCCTGGAGCATCAGACTCACATCTCAAGATATTTATTCAAAAGGTTGATGGCCTTCAAAGTATCTCCTTGAGCCTTCGCTATAGCCACCCTCCTCTTGTGTATTACCTGAAAGCCAAAAGTTGATACTATTGAGATGAGACTAAAAATTATCTTTCAGTAGAAATAGAAAAGTAGAATGAAAAGAGAAAACCTTGAAGAGACAATTCTTATTAAACTGAATGGGTATTAAACTGTCAAATTGTGATAGAAGTAGAAGAAACATACTTGATCAACTGAATTATCTTCCAAAAGGCTGGAGTATGCTTTCTCTGCCTCTTCCCAGCATCCTCTTGCTTCAAACAGCATTGCCTCCAGTCGACCTACATCATAAGTAGGAATATATTGCTATATCATCGCAAGCACTTGTCAATCTAAGAGCTTAATTACCTATCATTATCACTAGAACAAAAAACGTGCAGATTTAAAACCAACTATCTGAACCACTCTTCAAAATATCCAACTACCTGAATCAACTAATCTAGTAGATCCACTTAAGAAATGCTAGTCCTTAGATATGTACCCACAAGTTATATGAAAGCCTATAGGCAGCCTTATCCTTAGGATAATAAAAATCCATCATTTGCTGCTGACAAGACAGAGAGGTGTATGCCACAATTAGATTCTCAAGCTCTCAGAATTTCAGGAAGATCCAAAAGGTTAAGAGATGCTTTTTTGGAGAATTAACAAATGGAAACATGAAATTAACCATGAAGAGTTAATATAAATAAAATGAACTTACCAACTCTCTTGCTCTCAGGAAACTTTTTCCGTAGAGCCTTAATGCAATCCTACACACAGAAAAAAAGGATGGAAAAGGATCTCAAGACTACAAAGACCAAAAGAGATAAATTGCAGAAATTGGGAAAAAAACGGAAACTGACGCAGATATCCCAAAAAGAGAAACATATAACTAACAAATTATACTTTGATAGTCTTCTCAAAGAAGCCAGGGTGCTTAATCAAGAAATTAGATAGTGAACTGAGATGAAGTTATAATTACCAATCCAACGTCAAGAGAGTGACAATCCAAGGCTGCAACAGCCACCTGCTCGTACAATGTCCACACTACAGCGAGAAAAGCAAAGCAAATTGTTAAGAAATTACATTGTGAGATGCAAAAAAAAAAAATGTTCAGTGTCAATTGTCAAATAATGAAGTGGAATTGTCAAGATTTGATTTTTAATTTTCCTCCAAAATTTGATGGCTCCAGACGGACGCTAATTGTGCAAACTCCCAACTCAAAACAATCGTTCCCCTAAGGTGCCGTGTAAGTCAACTTAAAGTTAATCTACAATCCCTTTTAAAGTAATTGAATTGGGAATAGTAATCTACTACTCACAACGATCATAGACAGAAGAAAGAACAATTTTTTAAAAACAATTGCAACCCTAAGTTTGAAACTGAAGCAATCGAATCGGAATTAGCAAACAGAAACCAATTTTGAATAAATCAATCAGATTTAGAAAAGTAAAGCAGATCGATTCTACATACCCTCATCGCCAAGAGCAGATCGCTTCTTAGGATCGTTCAAGATCGACAATCCATGCTTCAAAACATAGTCAGAGCGACGAACTTTGAGCTTTCGAACGAGACAGAGATACTCCCAGGCACCGCCACCTCCATGCTCAGCCTGGCTCTCCAATCTATTAAGTTCCGCTTCCTCAGGTTTGGTCACCATCTCTAATCTCTCGCGATACTTTAGTCCGTCTCGGTCCTGTCACCGCCTCTGATTTGGTATTTTGAGGCTCCGCTTCCTCAGGTTCAAGATCGATTCTTTCTTTGTTTCTTTGCTTTTTTAAGATGTAAAAATTGTTAAGACTAAGAAACGCCGAAAAATGGTTTGCCGTAGTGATGATGACCCAAAAAAATAAATTAAAAATACATAAAATAAATAAATTCAATTCACAAAAATAAATTTAATGTATTTATGTCTGATGGTGTTTTATATAGTTTTTCTCACAAAAATATATATGCAACGCCGTCGTTTTGATAGTGCTCGCGAAACGCCGAAAGCCGTATGCTTCATCATAGGCGCACGGTGACAGTGTTGTCAAAGCACATTCTTAAACCCTTCTCACCCTTCTTTAACCCTACGCCGACGACAACCGCCGCCGGCGCCGCCGCAATGGGAGAACAAGAACCGCCAAAGGCTTATAATGGCGTGGCGAGGTCTATAGAAGAACCAGACGTGGGAATCCTCTGTTACATTTCTAAGCTCCCCGGCTTCCGTGGCATTCTCAAGCAAAGGTATCTTCTTTCTTACATTAAACTTGTGATAGAAAAGAATTAGTTGTTGATTTATCTTGTTTTGTGAAATTTTGTGCTTAGATACTCTGATTTCATTGTTAACGAAGTGGATTTGGAAGGAAATGCTGTTCATTTAACCTCCATGGATGTACCTCAAGAGGTAAGCTGTCCTCTGTGTTACTATGCTGTCAAGCTTTGATTTTTATCCAGTGAGCATTTTCTGATGTTCTTCTGGTAGTTGTGATTTGAATTCCAGATGGTACAGAAGAGAGAGTTGAAGTTGCCTGAGCAATCTGATAAGAGCTACACTTCTGAAATCGAATCATTCAGGTCCTTGGCCGGTGATTCCGATGCCGACCAATTAAAGGACTTTATTGAAAAAATTAATTCTGGTTCCGAGGATAGTGGCGCTCCGTTTGTCCTTTCTCCAAGCTCTGATAAGATACATAGGACGGTAAAGCTTCTGAAATGAATTTACTTAGCTAAATCACAAGTGTTAGAATAATATTGGTAGTATTTCAGGCAGTGCACAACTTCTTCAAAGAGAAAATGAATTTTCTTGTCACGGATACAGTGGATGGTCCTGATCCGTCATCAAAATGCATTCGGGTGAGGTTGGCTTCAGGTGGCAATCAAAGTAGGGGAAAGTTCTCTCGTAAGCGGAAAGACAGGGGTGGTAAGCCTTATGATAGCCGGGGCTCTGAAGACTGGCCCGAGAATCTTGGCAAATTCCTTAGGTACTTTTATTTTTGTAATTAGTATCTATGATCTTCAGCAGTTTGCATGATCATATCTAAAACAGTCATATCTTGCGTGCATTTTTGGCTGGCATATTAGTAATACATTTGTTGCCAAGCTCATGCCAAAATATGGATAGTACTTTGGGTTTTTGTTTATTACACTTTATACTTGAGGTATACAAGTTCCTTAGTCTATGTGACTATGCTGAATATATTCATTTTTGACAAATTAGAGATTTTAGAGTTTTGACAGACATCCAGTGCAACATGCTTCCATCAGAGACTCAATTGTCATTTAAAATCATAACATATGCCCAATAAGCTTTTGCATGCATCAATAGTTTTCAGTTGTTTATCTTACTATTTTTCTGAACTCCCTACCTATTCGTATGGCAGGTTTCATCTATACAAGGAGAACAAGGACACTCAAGAGGCCTTAAGAGTGATAGGCAAGATGCTTGGTATCCAGGTGAAGTCCCCCTTTTGTTCTGCCTTGTGAATGTATTTAGTGAGATCCAATGCCTGTCCTGGTTGGCATTGAGGAGGAATGATGCTCAAACTTTAGGTTTTTTTTTTGTTCAAACTCACATCTTTCTGAAGTTACTTTTAAATGTGAACAGCCTCGATCATTTGGATTTGCAGGCACAAAGGACAAGCGGGCTGTGACCACCCAAAGGGTACTCAATTAGATATATTATATGCGTTCCAAACATATTTCATTTTCCTTTATCTGTTTATTTTGGATGGATGGTGACTCTGATTCAAAGGTCTGATAGTATGGAAGCTTAAATGTCATTTGATTTGTTAATTGAGTCATTTTGTGATTTGATTCTCCTATATTCCCCGATAGGTAACTCTTTTCAAGGTCCGTGCAAGAAGGCTAGCTTCTCTTAATGAGAGGTTGATTGGAATAAAAGTTGGTGACTTTAGGTAAGGTTCAGGAGCTAGGTTATTGGTATTGGTGTAATATTTTATGGCTGAACGGGAAAATGATAGAACTTTGTTGTTATTCAGCTATGCCAAGGATGGATTAAATCTTGGACAACTCCTAGGCAACAGATTCACAATTACATTAAGGTATTCTGGATACGTTTTTTACATACTTTTATTACCATACTTCCTATAATCTTATTTTATATAACCTTTGCTTGCCTTATATGCATACAGAGGGGTTGTTGCTGAATCTGAAGACACTATCAGAGCAGCTTTGTCTGACATGGCAACATATGGATTTATTAACTATTTTGGTCTGCAGGTAGTTCTTGGTCATTTTGCATCAAATTCTTGTACCTTTTCTTTTATCAGCTAGTCTATGTTAGTGATAAGTTCCTTTTGCTTTGCATTTTTTTAATGTTTAATGGCTCAATGCAGCGGTTTGGAAGTGGGACGGTGCCTACTCACCGCATAGGCTCAGCATTGCTCAGAGGAGAATGGAAAGAAGCTGTTAATATGATTCTTGATCCAAGAGATGGGGATATCCTTTGCTGGCATTATAATGTTCATTTCAAATGTTATTTACCTAATCTATTTTCTCTAATTCTATTTTTGTTTGGTCTTGGAAAAATGTATTGCTTGACCTAGTTCTTGAGCTATCACAATGGGATGAAATCAAGAAGATTCGAGAGTACTACAAGGAAACTAATGATGTTGATGGGACTTTAAGGCAATTGCCTCATAATATGGTTGCTGAGAGGGCAATCGTAAGTATTATGCTTGTGGATTTCTGGTTGAAGTTTCTTCTATAAATTCTGCATGTGTACAGCTAGATACATCTGTTCATTTATTCTTTGTAGTGCACTATGATAATGTTTGCTCTTAGTTGCTGTAAATATATCTAACTGGCTCGTTGAACCATATGATATATGCTTGTCAAGGTTTTAAATTGATTAGTAGGAGAAAAAATCTCTTATAGGCTAACTGATGTTATGTATATATGTCTGCACATATTTGAAGCTTGTCCCTGTGAATATGTTAACGATCATATAAATTTTGGTAATAATTTCAATCAACTTTTGCATTGTGGTCCGCAACTTATTTACATTACAACATACTAAAAGATTTGTATAGAAGAGTCCTTGGTGAAGTCATAACTTTTTGCAAGCTCCATCATATACCTGTTAGTGCTGGCTCTACTTGGATTTTATGTTGGTTGAACTCCAATAAAATTGCAGTCTTCATGATTTTGCTAGCCATCTGATTTTTTAGCTTTGAACATATTGTTGGTCTTGTTCTTTTCCAACACCATTTCTTTATTTATCTTATGCAGCTTCAGTGCTTGAAGAAAAATCCTGGAAACTATCTGCAAGCGCTAAAGGCAATACCTAGAACTTTGCGAATGATGTAAGTAGAGTAGTCGTCATCACTTTTCCCCAAAGGCTAGCTATTTGACTATGTATTACGTGTCAAATTCCCAACTTGAAAGAGGAATAGGCCTGGGATTGATTCTTGGAAGTTAACTTAGAGCTTGATGGGCTTTCTTTTAAGTCTTTTTAAAATAAATTTGGTGAAACAGGCTTTATCCTTGAATTCATTTAGACTTTGGTTGAGATCGCAAAAGGACTTTGATTCCTTACTCGAATATGAAAGACAACATACTTTAAGGCTGTAAGATTACTTGAGAAAATTCTGGAAATGTAGAAAAGCATTCAACTTTTTCAATGTCTATGGTCCACTTAAGACTGACATTCGAAGTTCTATCTGTGTCTCAGGTATGTACACAGCTATCAAAGCTTCCTGTGGAATAATGCAGCAAGTATACGAGTGCAGAAATATGGTAGGTAACAAAACCAGTTTTCTGTTGATTTATTCATGATATTTGTTGTTACCCAATGGATTTGTCTCATTGTTTCTGTACTATCATAAATGAGCACTAAAATGTATAGGTCTAAGTTTTTGTTTTATAATGGTATGGTAGGAGCTGAGAAAGTCGTGTTAGGAGACCTAGTCTATTCTAAGGAAGACGGTAGTCAGGATGATATCCCAGGAGTTCCTGCTATTGAATGTGAAGATGATGCCACTATCGATGAGGTCAATGGAAGCCATGTTGATGAGCTTTCAGAAGTAGATCTTCAAGAGGATAGATGCCAACCTGTGAAGGTAATATTCTCATCCTTGCAAGTTCGTATCTATTCACTTGTCAAGTAATGGGACATTAACTTCCCTGCCCCGCAATCCTCATTTTCAGACGTAATGTATGAGGATTTTTCTTTTTCTTTTATGTGTTCAATGTACTTTGGAAAAGTCTTGCTTAGAATGTTACAAAATACTGGAAGTTTGGACCCGAAATCTCCTAACACTTTTTCAACATGGTCGGCATAATGCTGAGTGATTTTCCATTAGATTTATCTAGATGAAGCGTTTATTTGCATGCTATATCTATCTGCAATCTTCATGTAGACACATCTTTTGCTTTGGGCAGGCGATAGATGCTGAAGATTTACTCAAGGGGAACTATACAACTGAAGATATTGTCCTCCCTTTGCCTGGGTATGACAGGATCCTCGTTGGGACTCCTTAGAACTGGTTTGAATTTCTTACACAATTCAGTTATTGGCCGCATCTGTCTTATGGAGCAAAATTTGTTACAGTTCACGAGCAACTTATCCGAAGAATGATATTGCTGATATTTACCATGATTTGGCTAAGAAGGTAATCTTTTCAAAATTTTGTCATGACACAGCTGCAAATTTTGAAAAACACAGTTGAAGAATTCTGGCAATGATGGATTTTACTTTTATTGTGTTATTGTTTTGTTTTGGGCTTAAAAATTGCTTCTGTTATCAACTCACTGATTATTCTAGCTTCTAATCCTTGTCATGTTTCTTTGTCTGGATCTTGATCAGGATGATATCAGTTTGACAGAGTGCAAACACAATGTCAAGTAAACATAACTTCACTGCAAACACTTGTGAAAAGTTTCTACAGTTTGAATCTCATTCTCCAAGCTTTAATCTTTAATTGGCTTTTATGGATTTGTTTTGCAGAGAGTTCTCAATAACAAGCATGACAGGAGGCTACAGGCGTGTATTTCAAAAACCCATCGGCTTTGAATGGTCTGGTACCATAATCTCTAAACTGGAAACTGATATCTATGGATGATGTAGGAAATGTTGTCACAAAATACTGCTTTCTTTTCTTTGACAGGGAAATACTAAAGTATACAGATGGAAATAAACCCTTGGCAGAGACAGATATGGACAAGATTAACAAGCCCAAATCTGTTGAAAGCTCTGAACTTCAATCTGAAAGTAAGCCTTCAGATACAAGAGAAAGCTCAGATGTTCAAGAAACACAGACAGCTCTCAAGCTATGTTTTACTCTACCAGCATCAAGTTATGCCACCATGGCTATAAGGGAGATTCTAAAAACATCAACCTCGGTAAGAATTGCTTTGTCCTTCTATTTTATATTCATCTTCTTTACCTCTCAAAAGATCAAACCTTAATAGCTTAACTGTGCAAATTTGTGGAAGAATCTGCAAAGTGTCGGTATTGGGCAAACCCTGTGCAAATTTCACTTCATGTCATCTCATTACATGACCAGTTCATTAATGCTTATTTTGAAATGACCCACAATATCTCTCGTGTATATTATGATATCTTAATTTGATTCTTGGTGGGACAGAAATTTGAAGGCTACTTGCTAACTGTAATCTCCTCCACGCGCAGGTTGCATTTCACAAGGCATTGAACAGCTAGGTGTTTTGCATGGGAAATGAGACCACAAGGATGAGCAGAAAAAATTGAACCTAAGTTTATACCTTTCAAATTGGTATCTTGTTTTTATAATAACGTTCCTGAAAAGGATTTTGTTTTGGGGTTGAAATAATTGAATTTGAATGCTTATTTTTGTACGTTGTTGCTCTCCCTTTTTTTTCAGTTTCTATTACTTGTCTGATTTGATCCGCCAATCGTCGATATATTTTTCAGACTGGATAGTTCATGGCCATGTTTCGGCTAGGGCTGTGCATTGGTCCAAAATTGGGCGAAATCTAGACTAAAATTCAAATAATGATGGACTCGGGTTGGACTGAAATTTCTTAGTCCGGTAAACTGTTCTAAAAATCCTGTCTAGGCGTTGTCTAGTAGGCATTGGCCGGTCCCAATCCATCTAGCTCTCTAGCCCGCCTAGGCAACTGTTTTGGCTGTTTAGGCGCTAGGCGACCCCTCTTCGTCTAGCGTTTTTTTTAAACATTACTGTGGTATAATATTTGGGTTTACATAACACGAATGAGGTTTATGGATCGAGGACTAGACGGTTCCTCTCTATAGACCGAGTTTTGTTGAGTCCTAGCTTTGTGGTGGAATCTAGTAATCTACCTATATCAACCGCTCCATACATGTGGTCAAGAAGATTATTGTCACTACCACAAGATTGATGGCAGAATACATCAACAGACACTCGAACTTGTAACTTTTTTTCAATCAGTCCCCCGTACTATGAAAGTTTCAAATAAACACTTGAACTATATAATTTTTTGTCTTTTAAACACTCTAAGCTGACATGGCATAATTCGTGAGATTCACTCTCTCTATGTGCGAGTGGAAACTTATAAAATGTTGATTTGGAAAAAATAAAAAAGTTTATTAGAAAAAAAGTGATAAATCCCTTTAATCACCATTATTGCATTCCAATACAAATCTCTTTAATCACCAAATTGTGTTGATTAATATTTGGAAAATATTAATCACCGAATATTAATCCCTTCAATCACCAAATCCTGTACAAATCTCTTGAGCGATTCCTTCAATCACCAAATCCTGTACAAATCTCTCAACTCTCTATCCTAAGCCTCTTCAATCACCAAATTACATTTGTTATTTTAAATAAATTTAATTTTCATATGAAGGGGTCTTCTTCCCCAAATTGAATTTTTAGGGTTTGTGCTTAGATCTGGGGCAGAGGTGATGAATCTGCAGTCTGTTGTTCCGTCCTGACTGGTTCCTTCCTATTTTGCGATGAAGAAATTTCAATTTCTTTCTTCGAGCTGAGTCCGTCGATCCGTCCTGACTCTCTCTGGATCAGGTTCCTTTTACCGGCGGTGAAGAATTCGAACTCTTTATCCGAGTTCGTCGTTTCGGCTTGACTCTCTTCGCTTTTGCATCTGGTTCCTTTTGCCAACGGTGAAGAATTCGAACCCTTCTCCGAGTTCGTCGTTCCGTCCTCGCTCTCTAGTTCTGGATCTGATTCTTTTTGCCGGCGGTGAAGAGTTCGAATTCTTTCTTCGAGTTCGTTTGGCGTTCCGTCCTCACTCTCTAATTTTGAATTGGGATTGAATTCTTTTTGCTCCGAGTTCGTTTGGCTGTGAAGAATTGCTCATCCCAATTCTGCCATGTAATGGCGTCATTCCGTCCTCTTGGTCATCCCAAAAATGAGGGAGAAGACCGAATAAAGAAAAATGATTAAAAAAATATTTACATTTTTATATTAAAATTTAATAAAATTAGTAAATTTATCCTAGCTGGCACCTACATGGCCATATAATGGCGAAATTTTATTCCACGTCAGCGCGCGTATATCCCACTTCAAGGAGTTGTGTTTAATAGAATAAATTTTGTTAAGTTGAGGTGTTTTTTTGAACATTTCGTAGTACAGGGGGCTGATTGAAAAAAAGTTACAAGTTCAAGTGTTTGTTGATGTATTTTGCCCTAGATTGATCCTCTGTTCGGACCGAGTTTTGCTCAATCCTAGTTTTCGGGTAGAATCTAACTATGGCCACGAAGATTATTCTCACTTTACCACTAGATTACCTAAGTATTGAGTATTGGTACATGACCCATCTTTGCTCATCTTTTGTTCATTGTTAGAAAGCTATGTTACTATAAAGTAGATATGTCAAAACATGACCTAATATGAGACGACAAGAATGAATTATAACCATATATTGGGAAAGCAATGAACATGTAAATTGCTCAACGGTGCTAAAAACCTATTGGTCAGTTCAGGGTGGTGGCAGCGTAAAGTGGGACCCAATGTGCTGTCTAATTAGAAGAGCAAAAACACAGCCACAGATTTTAACAGGGCTTTGCATGTGAAGCTGATGGGCTCTGGCTGGCCTTTGTGTGCACCGTGTCCACTTGATATTTCGTAAACTGAAGTCTTGGCTCAGTTTGGCATGAAATATTTTAACAATAATTTCAACGTTTTTAGAAACTAATTTGTCTTTTTTACTAGAAGGAAAAAAAGAAGAAAAAAGAATCAATTATTGTTCTTTCTTCCAAAGGACCCATATCTATTTGATGATGGGATGTGTGCATATTGTATATACAATTCAATTTGTACAACTTGACCATAATAACCATTAGGGTTAGTTTATGGGCTTAATTCCGACTTGTTCAAAAAGATAATAATGTTTGATTTTTTGCAGTTTCCGTCCCTTGGGAGGTCCTAATTAAGTCGGAGTTTTGAGCATAAAGGTTTTTCATTGACGTGTACCAAACATGCCTCAAGTTGAGAAATCGAAAGAAACTTAGTAGCTTGCCTAGACGCTCGCCTACGCCCGTAGAAACGGCCGTAGGTGCTAGGCAAAACCTTTCTGCCATGATTCACCTACCGTTTTTTAGAACATTGCATACAACTAAGACTATACCTAATAGGCTAATAATTTATGTTAGATTTGTTAAAAGGAATTAAAGTTTGACTCTTGGAGCAATTCAGCCGAAAATACGGGGGAGAAGTGCAAATTTTGAGAGTATGGGAGAACTTTTCGTAATTTTTGGGGTTGCATATTTTGCATGCATGAGTCGCATGACAGCTTCCTCAGTGTGTCGGCCCATGTGGTCGAGCCCACCTTCTCCAGAGAAAATTTATTCCGTTCTTGTCCGCATTAATTATTGGCCTTTATCAACATAAATTATTGCCTTTTTACTTTCTAAATATATCATCCCTATGCCCATCTAGGCTAAATTATTAACAAGATTGACGTTTTGAAAGTTTCATGTATAGGGCTGGACTGAAAAAATGTAAAGCATGATATCAATAGGTTAGGAATTCCAACAGATTTGGCAGAATGCATAGATAATTAGAGAAAAAAAAAACAAGATGGCGAGTGAATAATTTAAGTAAGAGACTTTTTTCTCCTATCCGTGATTGTGGTTATTTTTCTGAGTCTATCGAACGTATTCTCTTCTGATGTGTTCGATGTGAAGTGTTCTCATCTTAGCCCTTAAGATTTTGTTGTACACAGAGTTAAAGTTGTTGTTGTTGAAAGCTTCATGTACAATTTTGTAAATTAAACTTGATAAACGATAATGTGACCTCTAAAGTTTGTAATATTAACTTGATAAACGATAATGCGACCACTAAAGTTTGTGATATTGAAAATTTTGGGTTAGTGTCCGTAGGAGTCGAAACGAAAACCTCATAATACTCCCTCCAAAAGACCTGTAAACTTCAGTATAAAAACGAAAAATGAACTCCCTCCAAAAACATACTGTATACTAGTACTTTGTATCAAGCAACTTATGAGAGATCGATACCAAGTTACAACAATGTCAAATTAAACTTATCTCAAAATTATATCTTATGATCTCATCTCTCGAGGTCACGTATTTAAGGTAAAAAAACACTTGAGAAGATCAAAATTCAAAAATCACAAACTGAATCCCTTACATGAACACCATTAACCTCACCTTGATCACTAACATTTAAAGTTGCACCACCATCACCATCACCATCACCACCACCA
This sequence comes from Fallopia convolvulus, assembly GCA_964016875.1. NCBI lineage: Eukaryota > Viridiplantae > Streptophyta > Magnoliopsida > Caryophyllales > Polygonaceae > Fallopia > Fallopia convolvulus. The sequence goes on from OZ024719.1 coordinate 249,915, forward strand.
CCAACTTTACTCAAGCCGGAGGAGTTCCGTCCATGGTTGTAAAGATGACTCAACTGGTGAAAATAAGGACAAGTTCTCGAATCGACCGTCCTCTTCTTCTTCGAATCTTTAGTCTTCCTAAAGTACTTATTGATGTTCTCCCACTTCTCCTTACACCTCTTGGCACTCCTATTGTACCCTAACTCCATCATGCTCTTTGATATCCTCTCCCAAAGCGGAGGACTCTTATTGCTAATATCACCATGATCAATATCTGGTCTTGTATTGTTGGTCGTCAGGCCAAGATTGCACCTTGTGTTGATCAGTGCAATCACCTCCTCTCTAGGCCACCTCTTTCCGGTATCACCACAATTGTCACTATCATCATAAGGCCTCTTGTTAGGCCTTGGCTTTTGGGAGTTGGGTTTGATTTTCTTGCTTTTTAGGGCTAAATTTGATGTGGGTGCAACTGGATCAATGTGGGTTGTGAGTGAATTTGATGTTTGTGAGAGGCTCTCATCATTTGATGAGGTGGGTATATGGCAATTTAGGCTAGTACTATTTGATGAGATGGGTGGATTAAGATCATCATGTTTGCTAATGTTCATAGTGGAATCATTAGTATTGGATGTGAATTTCTTCAAGAACTCAATGATCTTGGCTTGTCGGTCGCCGGCCATGTCTTGATCTTTAGCCCTAGCTTCCATCTCCTTGTTCATCCTCTCCATCTCTTGCTTCCTCCAAGCTTCCTCCCTTGCAACTTTCTCCTCATCTCTTTTGATCAAGTCTTCAAGGATCTTATTGTGCAACTCCTCTTGGTGGGCCATCATCTTGCTCACAACATCCTCACAAAAACTCTTGAATATCTTAAACTTTTTCTCCTTGCTATGATGATAACTATTTTTCCCTTTCTTCTTTTCTTTTTCTGTCCCCTTCTCTACCTCATCCATTTCATCAATGGTGATTGGATTATGATGATGATGATCAGTTGCTTCTGATCCATCGTTTTCATCTAACACTCTCTCTTGTCCTATCCTATTTTGTCCTTGATTATCATCATCATCATCTTCTTTTTCTTGTAGCTCTTCTTCTCCTTGTGGATTTCCTTTGTCTAAAACGACGTCGTTTTGATCCTCACAACTATGCTGGTAGAGCTCCTCAAGCTCACTAAAGAGCCTATAATTGATATTCTTGGTGGGGCAACTAATCACTTCATCATGAGCATTGATTGTACTAGTAGTGTTTGTGGTAATTGTGTTTAAGTATCTGCTTTCCTCCTCAAATTTCTCCTTACATTTCTGGGGACTTCTTCTGAAACCAATTTCCTCCATCTTCCTGCTTAATTTGATTCCATAGACATAAAACAAACAAGAACACATTCATAACCAGCTAGTACTAATTCATTGGAAAAAAAAGGCTATAAATTGGATGACAGTATAATAAGTGTGAGAAATAGTACTACTATTGGTTGAGTGGTCCACTAGTACTTAAAAAAATTAGCTAAATTATCATAATAATCTAAAAAATGCCAATTTGAAATCTGCATATATATGCACTGAAATCTAGAAGAATCAAATTGCATGTACAGTGTACTGAGCTCCCATTTCAAAGAAGATTTATACATTTAGTCACCAAATTAAGTTGATTTTAATAAAAAGTTTGTACCTTGAGACATGCTCCCAAGTGAATTCAGGGAACCAATTCTCCATGGCAGATCTGACCTTGAAGAGGGCAAGAACTTCATCTTGTGACCATGGATGACCCAAATCCAAGCTCTTAGAGAGAAACCCATTTGTGTTTTCACCTTCTTCCTTCACTAATGATGATCCATTTGCTTTGATTTGTGCTGGGTATTGCAGGTCCAGAGGCTGTTGTTGCATCATTTGGTGGTAGTGAGTGTGTGGTTGAAGATGAGGGGCAGAAGGGTAATTTTCAAAGATTGATGAAAATAGAGAAGGAGAAGAGGAAATGGATTCATGGAGAAGAGAGAAAGATAGAGGAATAGAAGCTCTAATCTGTGGTGGTGGTGGTGGTGGTGGTGGTTGTAATGGTGGTGGTGTTGCTCCACCGGCCAAGAACCGGTGAAACTGGTCTTGCACTCCTTCAAACATTATCTCTTAAGGCTCTGTTCAAACGCACTAGCTAGAGCTGGAGTTGGATTCTGTAGTTGGAGCTGGAACTGGAGGTGGGATTGTGCTATCTAGCTAGAATTGAAGGCTCTAGCTAGTCTCTACACTAGGTACTACACAAGATGGAAACAAAAAGAGTCTTCTCTTTTTTATTGACAAGTTTGTGATCATCACTCAGATATGTACCATGATTAAGAGAGACAAAGGCCCACATGCAAGATTTTAAAGGGGGTGCATGAAATATATATACAAGAAGAGAAAAGGACAGACAAGATTAGGAGAGCTTAGCATAATAATTGGATTTGGGAGGTGGGCAGATCTTAAATGGGCCAACTAGTTTTGAGTTGAGCAAATTTTGTAACTAAATTGTGTGAGAATTCCTACCATAATAGCCAAAAAATAAGATTTGATTTGAGACGGATCCGCAATTAGTAGTTTTGTTGATTAACAAGTCTTTAGATCATAGACATTTCCTTATCAAATTGCAGATATTTTAATGCCAAGACTTTTCTTTATCGAAGTAAATATAGATGTTGATTTTCTTGTTTATTTCGCTTTTTTTCATTTGATTTAGACTTACATGTACTGTTTGACTCTCTCGAGGCTAGAGCTTTCCGCTATTGTTATTGACATTCATTTCACTTAGAAATTGCATGCATTTATTTTATTTTGATTTTAAAATCAAACAAGATTATATGATTACTATTCAACCCATTTTTCATATTAATAAAATTCTGAATAATGTCGCCTTTTTTTAAAGGTCCATTCTATTGCAAGATCAGTTCTTTATGACAATTTACAAATGTACATTATTTAGTGCCCAAAAAAACTCAGATTTGAACCCAATGAAAACCATAATTTGAACACATTTCAATGCACTAATCTTGAAGATTGTCCATGGATATATACAAAAGCAAGAAAGGAATGAAAGAGTGTCCCACACATAAAAGTTTGCATTGTATAAGACAAGAAATGACACTGTATATATAAGAGACAGAAAAGGATGGTACTTTACGTGTATTTATATGGTTTTTGGTGAAATATGTAAGTTGGGCCCCTTTCGAATCCTATGCACCAGTTGATACATGTTTATTATGAAACCGCAATCGAAGCAACAAATGTACGTTCATACTTACTTGTATTAGAGCAGTAGCACGTGAATGCATGCAGAGGATGGGACCATTTTCTCCCTGGCCTTCAAATTCAATTGCTCACCACATTTAATTAAGTTTAGGAATGCTTACCTGTAAACTATATCTATTTACTACTTTCTTTTAAATATATAGAGCCTGTAAAATTGAATTTTGAGCATGATAAATGAAAGAGAAAAAAAATTGTACGTGTCGGTGTTTAAGGATTTGATCCATGTCTATTATTTAGGGTTCTATTTCTAGCATTGGGTTGCAAAACAAATCATGCAGAAAATCTTGGGCAAAATATTTAGGGCGGTTTGTTTCTATACACCAACGAAATCGGTTTGAAGAATCAAGTTGGAATATGTTTCACTCATACACTAATACATACTTTATTTTTAAGGTATGAGCTCATGTTAATTTTGAGGGAATGAGAAAAAGATGATAGACCATATCTAACCCGATTTCTTCTACCCTAGGTATAGAACTAAACAGGTCTTTATAGGTACAACCAATATTCAGTTGCGGCTCTAGTAATAAAGTGGTGCTATCAAAAGATTCGAGCTCGAATTTCCCTAATGACATGCATGGAAAAACTGATATCGGGTGTGTCTCATTCTCTCTTAAAATAAGGCTACGAAGTACCCAGTGTGGACGTAGAGTTGTGTTGACCAATCGAATCGGGCGAGCCAAATGCAACAAAAAAACATATATATATATATAGGCACATATATGGTACTAGATATAATATATTTTGAATTTTTGATCGTCTTAAAAGTGAAAATAAGTTAAATACAAATCATTTTGACTTAATTAATGTTGGATTAGTGCGATAGGCCTACATTTGTCCAAATCACAAAACTAGGGGGCTTTTGTTTTCTAGTGCCCCACATTTTGTCCAAAATTATTTTCGGCTTCTTTGTTTCGATATAAGATACATCCACTCTTTCTACCAAAAAAAAAAATACATCCACTCTAGACAGTCCATGTAGAATAACTTCACGTCAAAAAATGGCATAAGCTCTATAATTTTATGTAAATAAGTAATAATATATAGATCGAGGATCAATTCAGAAGGTGATTAGAAAACATAAGATTATAAGAAAACTATTTCAAGATATGAGTGGGCTTACATTGGAAGAAAATGAGTTACAAGGCCCACAAACTAGCCGGTAAAACTTTGGGCTGACACAAGAGCCTTGAAGCCCATATACATATGCTTCTTGGAGAAAATAATCTAGCACAAAATAGTTCCAATTTTTAAACAAAATCATCGAGCGCCAGTTGTTCATTTCGCACACCTCATGATGGGTTGACCTGTCGCCCGTGATACTTTTGTTTTAGTGCTTTACTCATCTCGATTCCGATCTCTTTTTGCTCTTCTTTTCGAGGACTTGTACTACCATTAATCGATTCTGCTTGCCTTGGCCCTTGGATGGCTTATCTGTTGACTCTCATAGCCGTTTACAAATGCCTTTTTAACGGCCTCTCGGACTACCAAACATGTTCGGTACTCCGAATTCTTACATGTTTCAACCCCCAATATCAGTTTCTATGATTTTATGGGTATTATATCCACCTTTAATCCAAAAAAATTGTTTCTCGATCATAATAGTCTCATAGATGTTGCATAACGTTTTTTTTGGGTCAAGTTATATGTGCATAATTATGTATTATATATTTGCATTTATTTAGTATCGTGGTGTGCCCATTGATTTTTATGCTATGTGTGCATATCCTACACTATGTAATATTGAGAATATGTACACGTACATTTATTTTGTTATATGCATGCAAAGTTTGCACGTTCTTGTAAGTTGTAAGGCCGTCCATCCTCACAAACCTGACCCACGAAATATATATAATCGATCTTCATTCATTATCACCGTCAAAAAAAATTTGATTTTGTTTTCAAAAATATGAAAATCTAAACATGTAGGCAACATTATTTTGAAGGGCTAGCTTGTAGAATGTTTCTTTCAATACATGAGGCCAACTTTCATAGATGAGTACATATATACTTGATCAAACTCGTATATACGACATAATAATAAATAATTGGACGTGCGGCCAGTAACGAGGAGATTTTATGTGGCCACAAAATATATATGTATATGTTAGATTTTATTGGTAAAATACATACATACACCTGTACAAGATAGTCACGTAGAATAATATAGCGTTGAACATGGACATATAAGACCCCATCAAACGTTATTTCATAAATGTCCCTTTTTTTGATGTGAATTGAACTTGACATATCTTTTTCAGCATCATATAAGTTAAAAATAATTTCCCTATAGATTGTACGTATGATAATTATTACTACAACTATTTACATGTTTGGTCGACTATAGAGCATATATATCCCGTTATCAATCTCTTCACTTTTATTTCTATCCGTATCAACAAGGTCGATCTTGAACTTGATATATGATAATTGTAGCATATGATAGCTAGCGTGGGAATGAAATATATAACAGCATAACAAAATGATTTTACAATACTTATGTAAAAGTGGAAAATTATTATTGTGTCAATTAAAAGTTAAGTACCCTAAAATGATTGAAAAACAAGTACCATCTTTATTCAAAAAATGGTTGTTTATCTTCGCTCTGATACAAATACGTACGATTACTAAGAAGTTTAAATAACTCATGTATAGCCAACATATGAAGAAAGTTTTGCATAGATACCTATTTTAATCACAAATCTCGTAATTTATTGATAAATTATTGCCTAAAACTCTAAAAAATAACCAAAAAAATCTTAACAAAATGACAAGATCACATGAAAATTTTGTCCCAAATCGTTCATCGTGCCAAATATGTACTCTAGCCGACCCTAACTATACAAAAAATGTAACCTTTCTATTTGTCAAACCAAACTTCAACTTGTTTCAATCAACATAAAGGTAGATCAGATCATGTAAGAAATTATTATAGGGCCATTACTCATTACACAATCACACAAGTTTTTTTTCATTCAATTCATATTATTAATTAATACTTTAGCTTAATAAATTGAAATCTGAAAATGGAAAACATGGAATGGATCGATGATGATCGAGTCCCGACGGCAGAAACGCGTGCACACGTGGCACGGCGCTTACACTAGTGGGCCCGTTACTCACTTCAAATCTGAAATGGGACAAACAAACCAAAATCTATTCTACAGATTTTTCCACCAACAAAATTATAAAAGCAAGGCCAACCAATAATTTGGGTCATGTCCTATTTGATTTATCATTTGTTCTAATCTATTTTAGTCACTCACTACATAAGTTCTGAACTCTATCTAAAAAAAGAGAAGAAGCCACATTCTTCAATGAGACCCTAATCCTTGATTCAAGATTCATCAATGGTAAACCACCACAACTAGCTCCTACATTGTTTAGGGTTAAAATTAGGATCATTTACTCTGATTTTTTGTGGGTATCTAAGGCTACTAGTACTCGATTAATCACACACCGTGACACCTACCACACGGAACATAAAAAAATAGATGCAAGGAACATAAAAAAATTCTTGAGTTTCTTTTTTTTCGAAATCGAAGCATGGAACATAAAAAAAAAAAAAACAGATTATATGAGAAGAGTTATAAGAGAATGAAAAAATAGGATTTCCAATTACAACCATGAATTCGATGCAAGGAAACAACTTTATAAACCGAACAAACTACCAATCCATGTACAAGAGTTATCCTCTAACCTAATTTTATGACGGTGTCATATCAGATGATGAATGAACAAATAGAATGTGAAGTAGTTATAGCAACACCAGGAATGGTCAAGTGTCCGCCAAGTAGGGGTGATGATGCGACAAAGTAACAACAACCATTGTAGTGGTGATGCATCAAGCTATATACTGACAACCACATTATCGGACAATTACACTTCGTATAAGAAGCTAAGAGCTACAGGTAAAGATGGGTAGTGAAACAACAATGATAATTTGACGATTGTTTAACAATGGTGCTGTGGCCAAGTAGCAAGCATAAATAGCTAGTCGACGACTAATTTCGAAATATTTTGGAGTTTTTTTTCTCAACATACTTATATTAAATTATTTTTATGTTAAGCTTGCATTAATATGGAAAATCGGAAAAAATAACTAAATATTTCATTGAAGAATAGAAAAAAATCCTAATTTTAAATATAAAATTTAAATGATTGCATTTTAATCTATAAAATCCCATAAAACACATATGCTAGTGACACCAATTTCATCAAATCTATCACTTCAATCTATATTCGTACGTTGTCGAATGGATAATTAAGGGAGTAAACCTCGCTCCTAATTCAATCAACCGTATTTCCTAAATGATTAGAGGGACCAAACTCAATCAAAATCTCCAAATCCATTTTCCGAATATAATAAGTCAACGGTCTTACTATCAACTCTTGAAAAGGCTTACTAATGAGCGCTGTGATTTGCGTGCCTATCAACTCTGCTTCTCCCCGCCCCACCACTAACTCTGTCTATTTAAAAATTAACCACAATTAATTAATCGATAATTAAAGAATAATCTACAGTTTCCTCTAATTAACTCCTTTTTCTGACTTTCTTGATTTTTTTTAATTAATATAAATCCTGTTTCCATTTCCCTTGTCTGCATCTTAGCTCCCTACCTCTAGCTCTCGTCTCCAGAAGTGTCCTCCATTTCTCTCTCTGCGAATCTCCATGGATAATCTGCTCCGTTACTGATTCTGCGGTACTCTTTGAGCTCTCTCCAATGGCGGAACTCTGCCTACCTCCGCCGCTTCCACTGCAATTGCTCTCCGGTTCGACATTCGCCGCTTGATCTCTCTCTACTTGACTAAAGCTTGCTCTCAGGCTCATACGGACTCTTAAATTAGGTAATTTCTCCATCCGTATGTCTATTTCTTGATTATCCTCTCAATATTGGGACTGACAACGACAATGGCGGTGCGTTCGCTTCCTTTAAAATTGGCTCGCTAGGTAGCTGGTTAGGATTTAATTTGAAACAGTGTGAATGAATTGAGGAGGAATTGACATTTACCCGACGGATTGAGCGTTTTTTGCCGTCTTTAGGGTTACGCTAGGCGATTTGGAGTGGTTGCCGTTGCTCATTCTTTTGAAACGTGGCTGTAGTTTCTGTTCAGAGCTGAAAAGAAAAATTGACGTTTATGTGGAAACTTTGTTCTCCAAAAGTGTGGTTCTTGAATTGCTCTCAGGCGGCTCGTGAATTTCGTTACCTTTCACGCAATTGTCTCTCTGTGCATTGAATTTGAACCAGATATCTTCATTTGTGTTTAGGGTGATCTTTCTTCTACATTTTAATTTTTCTTTCTTGTCATTAGTTCTTCTCTATCGATGATAATGGTTGAAGCATTAGAATAGGATTTCAGGTGCTTTTCTGTAAATGGATACTTGCCTGTAGACGCTAGATGCCTGTTGTGCTGAGAAATTTCCAGTGCCTTGTCAGTTTTCATGATAGACCTATATCATCTCTATAATGATTGTGACAAGGAATTGTTTTCAAGTTTCTATGTTTTTGATGTTCAAATGAAGTCCTTTAAGATTATAGAATGAGGACAGTGTGCAACCATTTGTGCGTGATTCATGATTCTTTGTCTTGTTTCATTGCAGAATTGAATCTTTGACCATAGTGAAAGTAGTTGGTCAGTATACTCAGACATGGAGCAGTACGAAGTACTAGAGCAAATTGGAAAAGGTTCTTTTGGTTCTGCACTTCTTGTGCGCCATAAGCATGAAAGGAAGAAGTAAGCACAAGCTTGCATATGTCTCCTATCTTACCTTGTTTCAAGCTTATTCACTTGAGAAAGATTTATGCCAGGGTAACTCCATAAATGACTCAACTGTTTGTTTTGCATTTCACGTTGACATAGATACGTTCTTAAGAAGATTCGTCTAGCCCGCCAGAGTGAGCGTACTCGCAGGTCTGCACATCAGGAGGTTAGTAGCCTTGATTGTGGTTATATTTAAGCAAGGTTTCACATACTTTGTTGAATTCTAATAAATGATGTCAATATACTTTATTTTGCAATCAATGCAATTCCTGATGATAAATTCAGATGCCTGTTTTTCGTTCTATTTGCTTCCAGATGGAGCTTATTTCCAAGATTAGAAATCCATTCATAGTGGAGTACAAAGATTCCTGGGTTGAGAAGGTTGGCTGAAATCATCTAGCTTCTTATTTTCCTGTAGTGACCTCTCATTTTGTCTTGTCCATAAGGTGATTTCATATTGATTTATATTGTTGGGCTCTTCTCAGGGATGCTATGTGTGTATAATTATTGGATACTGTGAAGGAGGTGACATGTAAGTTTTGGGTGCTTGAACCAATTTCATAAATTCTGATTCAGGTGTTTTAATTTAATCCCAATTTATTGCAAATACCTCTACAGGTCTGAAACAATTAAACGAACCAATGGAGTTCATTTTCCCGAGGAGGTGTTCATCCCTTCCTTCACTGAATTTTTCTGTCTACAGACCGCTTATGCTAATGACTTAATGTACAACATACTAGTTTATGTGAAGGAGCCTTGCCAAAAGACACTGTCCAACTTATGCTAAACTTAATTATGCTGAGTGCTAAATTGCAAATTAAATGTTTTTTTTAGAAACTTTGCAAATGGCTTGTACAACTGCTGATGGCGCTTGACTATTTGCACAAGAATCATATTCTTCATCGCGATGTCAAGGTTAGTTAAGTTCATATGCTTCCAACATCGGAGTCATTTCGATTATTTTCTTATAATATGAGCTAATTGAGTTCCTCGAATCTTTCAGTGTTCAAACATCTTCTTGACAAAGGAGAAGGACATACGTCTTGGTAAGGAGATTTTCTTCTTCTTTTCCATCTATGGAAAGAAAAGATTCCATTTTGTTTTATATAGCCAGTAACAAATATTGGACTCAGGTGATTTTGGACTTGCCAAAATGTTGACTTCTGATGATCTTGCCTCCTCCGTAAGTTCTGGTTTATAGTACAAGTTTTAAAATATCACTGTGTTTCGCCAAAACTGTGAAAAATAATCTGCTTTGTCATAAATTTGACTGCTTATGTTTAGGTGGTTGGCACTCCAAGTTACATGTGTCCAGAGCTTCTAGCTGATATACCGTATGGTTCTAAGTCAGATATTTGGTCCTTAGGTGAGTTACACATTGTTTGCAGGATGCATTTATCTTATAGAGCTACTAACTTCTGATGTTTTTTGTACAGACAATAATTTCATTGTCATATAATGTCATGCAGGTTGTTGCATATATGAAATGACAGCTCTTAAGCCTGCATTTAGAGCATTTGTAAGTTTCCGTTCTCTTTTTGGTTGTACTAAGACTGCTTACTGCATATTACTTGTAAAATTACTAGTAATTAGCTTTAGAGAATGTCAGCTAGTGGGGGTCTATACTTCAACATTTCAAGGTAATTTGCAATTGTGCTTTCGGTTTCACCAGCACAACTCTAGTGTGAGATGAAACAATTAATACTAATGTGAAATTTTTTACTTCGTAATTTTTGAGAATAATTTAAAATTTTATGAATTATATTACTAAGTTTATCTATTTTCTTGACACGTCTTGTTTCCTGTTACAGGATATGCAGGCTTTGATCACTAAGATCAATAAATCAATTGTAGCACCTCTTCCTACTGTATATTCCGGTGCATTGTAAGTCTTTTTTTTGACCAGACATTCTTTTTAAATGTAAATTAGCCTGGCATATGAAAACACAACTCCTATTTTATAATATGCAGAGTCGAGTATTTGTGTGCTCATTAGCTAATGAAAGCACAACTCCTATTTTTTGTTTGCAGTCGTGGTCTTGTTAAGAGCTTGCTGCGGAAAAATCCTGAGCTTAGACCCAGTGTGAGTGAAACTGTCCTTCACAATGCCTTAATAAATATAGCATAACCATGATCTGATGAACTTTCACCATGAAAACGATTATTAAAGTAACAAAAGCACACTTTCACATGCAAGAATGGAATTCGAATTGCACAATTCAAGTTTACATTAGCCTCCATATTGTTGTCTTTCGTATGGTGGGATAGTTACTCAAACTCATTGGCTTTTACTCATGATAGTAAGTAAGCTTTATTCTTTTTTAATCTAATATGTAATAATTCTGAGATACTCTCTCCTTGCAGGCTGCTGAATTGTTAAGACACCCACACCTTCAACCTTACGTACGCAAGATTCAACTTCAAACCAGCAATCCAAGATGTGATACAGTACCTTCTTACTGGGACGAACCCGAGTATATGGACAAAACTACATTCCCAGAGCAGGAAGAAGAAGACAGGAGCTTAGACCCGAGTGTTTCTGGAGGTGGGCTTGGCTGTATTTACACCACTGAGAGAATAAAAGCTCTCAACGATGATCTTGATCGGCGACTGGCAGAATTAAATGCTCAAGATGCTTGCACCGCTGTTAGCAAGGAAGCTCCTTCAAGAATTTCTAAGACTCGCAATAATGCTACACTTACTCGAGCCAAAACATGTGGCACCCCAAGAAGACCGGCACAATTCTCAAAGAATCGCCAATCAGTAAGCACTTTAAACCCAATTGATCCTCCAATATATTTCACTGAGTCTCTGGTTCAGCATTTTTAATGTTTTATGATATTATTAGAATTGTCTATCGGGCGCATCAATCATCATCATGACATGTTCAGATTATGGCTGCCCCCATCTTGAACACCAGATCCCGCTTGAGCAGGACTATACTGGGCGATGATGATGATATTTGTAGAATTATTAACAAAACTTATGAATGGAAATAACCTTATCATGATGAATTAACATTTGCAGTCCCCGATTTCGCGTACACCTATAAAGAGATCAGTATCTGCAACTCGTCGAGCATCACTACCAACCATCACAAGGCGGCCCGCCATCCCAGAAACCACAAGCAACATTCTAAAGCAACTCAAATCCCCCGACGTCTCCCTCAACACTCCTCGAATCGATAGGCTCCTAGAATTCCCATTACCCTCCTACGAAGACGCCGCCTTCTTCCCCACCCAACAAACATCTCTAAACTCCGCACAAGGCTCCACTTCCCCACACCACGGCGACTGCTCCATCACCAAAGACAAGTTCTCGATCCAGCTCGCCAAGTCAAGAAGATTCAGCGACGTATGGCACAAAATCCGAGACAGCAAGGCTGCCATGATTGGAGAGGAGAACGCCAACAGTGACTGCTCTAACCAGAACGCAACACTCGGCGCATCCAGCCGAACGTCGTCGGATCTAAGGAGGAGACGGTTCGATACTTCGTCGTATCAACAGAGGGCAGAGGCTTTAGAAGGGTTGCTTGAGTTCAGTGCAAGGCTATTACAGCAAGAGAGGTTTGATGAGCTTGGTGTGTTGCTGAAGCCGTTTGGTCTAGAGAAGGTTTCTCCAAGAGAGACTGCTATCTGGTTGTCCAAGAGCTTCAAGGAGAAAAGCTAGAAGCTAGCTTTCTGACAAGTATTGAATCAATTGTAAGCTTAACTTGAACCATTCTCTGTTTTTTCATCTCTTGTTCATTAGTTTTTACAGATGAGGGTAAATTCAGCATTTTCCCGTCTGTGTAATTCATGGCTGGCAAGATTACTGGATGAAATTATTTGGTCTAATTGATTCTAATGTAATATATTGAGATTGAGATTTATTTAAATAATGAAATCAACAGCCTCAAAGATTAGCATGTGCATTTCATTGGGCCTTGATATTGGGCCGTAGAGGCCCATGTGTGCTTTTTGACTATAGAGTCTTCATCACATGGATTCACAGCTCACGTCGGAGGGGACCGTGCGGTAGGTGGATTGCACGTGTAATTAGGAGCAATGAAACGACACCGGTTAGACTTTAGAGCAAGAAAAGATGACGGGGATATAATGGTCCATGACCAACTTTACATCGATCCAATAAACCGTAGCTTGTTCATTAATTTCAAATGTTAAAATGTCAACAAAATCAATCAATGGCCAATCATAAAAAGAGGGTAATCTTCCTACCAAAAAAAACAAAGAGGTAATCACCAAAACTCATTTGCAAGGTTTATAATATCGAACACTCATTTATTTGATAAACTAATTTGAACTTGTTGAAAGAGTGTTTTTTCACATTAAAAATTTAGGCATAAATTGTCTAGTATATAATTTTACGAGTTATTTTTATCAATTGCCATATGATTTTGAGATGACACCTTATTGATATTATATATTAAGTCCGTTACACACAAGCACGATCCCTAGATTACCGGCTCACCTTCTTTATCAGAATTCCAGTTCTAGTATTGCCTTAAGTTTTAGGGTTAAAAGGTAAGTCCCAACCTTATATATAAATGGATAAAATCCCGATATGGTTACCTACCAATCTACCATTGATCACCAATCCAACTCGGTTAATTACGAGCATAAAAATGCGGATGAGTGAATAAGAACCCGGTTCCTATATAACCACACAGCTTATCTCCGGCCCATAATTGTGGACAAATTCCAATAGTACGTAGCGTAACATAACACTATGAGTGGGATTGAATTTGATAGGTTAAGTGCTTTTTCTTGGGTCTCTCTTTAAATGCACTTTGGCTTTTTAGTTGGACGAAGGGAACCTTGTGCAGTAAACTCAATCAGTATAATGAGAGAGCCCATAATAAAAGCCATGGAAATGGTCCCCTTTTTGTTGCAGTTTTTTTTATCTTTACATGACTTGTTTTAATGTGGTGTGTTTTCTTGGGATCTCGTTTGATTCTCACAATTACAGACAAGTAGACAGCGACCTCATCACGCGTAATTTGTTTTCAACGATATCATATCATATGGCTCCGTATTAATTTCGTTAAAATATTTGTAAATTTTGGAAATATTCAAAGTTAATTTACAACCTCAAATATTAAACTTTATCCTATATTCAACTAGGTATAAAACAATTTAATTAAGCACAACAGACACATACTTTTTTGGGGGTCTGAAATCTCCTTGATCAAATATAGATAGATAGATTTCTTTTTTATTTGTAGGTAGGGCTCGACATTATCCACGAACGACCGATCCATCAGCTTCACTCGATCTAAATATACGAGTCATTGCTCCTTTTATTAACTCTCCTTCAGTGCTTCACCACTAGTTTTCTTCACTCCGGTCGTTGCCCCTTTTCAGCATCACCACAAGTCAACGCTTCTTTTATTAGTTCTAAATTTTTATAAATTATCTTTGTAATTTAACAATTCACATCACCCGACTCACCCCGGGGTGACTAGTGGGTCGGACATGGGTGAATTTTTTTACGAGCGACGGGTTAGGTGAGTCATGTTTATTCACAAGTTCGATGGTGGAAGGGTTACACCTACCCATAACCCGGCCAATGACCAACCCTACTAAATACAAAAACAAGCTATAGTGTGGGTGAATAAGTCCAAGTTGAGATTCTTTTGAGTACTATTTGATAAACAAATGGTAAAAAGGTTGGCATACGCCAGAGAATCCTAACAGGAGAACAAGGGTTTCCAAGCAAAAGATAAAAAGGAGAAAAAAAAAAAGATGATGGCTAGTGCCTAGTGGAGGACTCTTTCCTCTACTTAAAATCAAATGTTCACATCATAAGAAAAATGCCATTACTTCGACCAAAAAAATATGATATGGAAAAGGAACATGTATAGTATGATATATAGTTTGTATATATAACGGTAATGGCTGATCAAACCAAACGAGTCATAAGACGAGGCTTACACATAACGGGTCATATTTGATTGTAAGTTACGGTATCGTAAATATAAAGAAAATGAATCTAATCAACTTAAGTATTTTGATACATTAACAAACAATTTCATCTTACATTATGACACCTTATTTTCATAAAAAATGGACTTGCGACTTCCTAATCGATCATTTCTAAAGATAAACGAGTGCGTTTAATTTCAAAATGGTAAAATTATTCTCTTATCGTACCCTCCTATAAACTCAAATAATAGGGTTGTAATTCCGTCAATATATCATGAAGCCAAAGTGAGTTAAATTCATATCGTTTCAATTACATTTCCCTATAGTTTGCCACCAAACGACCCCTAATTAAACTCCCATATCTAAATTGTTTCACACACACACAAAAATAATCCTAACCAGATACAATATTGGATCAACCCGGTAATGTAACTCATGAATGTATGTATGTGGAGTTTGTTTGGATGAGGGTGCATGTGGGGGTAATGTGGGGGTGAGTGTACAGGATTCCTCTACGGGTGCGGGCGCAGTCTGGTTATGATGGACCACATCACAGCAGTCCCACTGTCCCTCGTTTTAACTTTTATAATGCCCACCCCATTCCCAATCCCCACGCCCTTGCATTTTTCTTCCTTTCTTCGAATATCATAACCCTAATTTTTCAAGGCTCTTAAAATTAAACATATATATCGTCTATATAACACAGTTGTTGATATAATATAATGGTTCGACTATGACATTCTACCACGTACAATCAAATCATAAATAGTCCGAACACCAAATTGAGAATTGATTTTAGGTGGTAAACGATCTGCTCTACATTTACGAGGTCTAGGGTTCAACTCCAGTGGACGTAAAAAATTCTCTTTGGGAGACTCACCCGCCAAAGCCAGATGTGCGACCCGGGTCGAGCTGGATATAGCTAAGACGAAGTTCTGGTGAACCAGCGGGCACCAAAAAAAACTCCAAACAGGGTCAGATGTTTTTAAATTTATGGGTTTAGGGTAGACCTGTCAAAAACTGACCTAACTCGCTAACCCGACCCGACCCGCCCGATAATTTTAGGGTTAAGACCCGAAACCCGAAATAAACCGAACCCGCTACAACCCAAACCCGTTGGGTTGAAACCCGAAACCCCTTGGGTTGACCGATTTAGCTTATTTATAGAATTTTTTAAATTTATTTTGAAACTTATAATATATTTTATTATTAAAATAAATGAAAATAATATATTATAATTAAATATTATTATTTAAATAAAAATTAATTTTAAAAATCATAAGAAAAAAGAATATTTTAGACCCGCTGGTCAACCCGACCCGACCGAAAACCCGCTGTAACCCGACCCGATTGACCCGTGACCCATAACGACCCGGAACCCGATTTAACCCGAACCCGAACCCGCCTAATCCGACCCGATTGACAGGTCTAGTTACGGGTCGACCTGCAATATTAAAAAAATAAAATGTTATTATTATAGTTAGTGAAAGGGAGAAACAGAATTTTACGGTCAAATGGGTTAAATAAATCATCACCTAAAAATCTAAAATGAAAAACAATTTTAAGAAATTTAGGAAAGTAAAATGATATTTGTTCTAAACAAGATGAAAAATATAGAAAGGAAAAAACAAGGGTAGGAAAACAAAAGCAAATAATATAAAAAAAAGGATGAAATGAAAACAAAAACAAAAATGAGATAAATTAAATTATGTTTCTATCCAAAAGAACCACCTAATAAAATATCCCAATAAAACAAAAACCAAAACATAATAACATATAAAATCCAAATTTTGCCTAACAGAACACAATAAATCTCTACCCACTTGACATCGTACACTTAATCATCAAGTTTCATCAAAAGAAAAATCATCATCCAAAAAAACAAATATATAAAAAAAACTCCATTAATCATCACTTTCCTATATATACACACACCCCATTTCCTCATCTTCCACACTACTAAAAATCTCACAAAAATATCAAAAAAAAATCCCTCCACCGTCGCCGGCGCCGGCCGCCGTATTCTGTGCACCACTAGCAGTTAAGCTGCCAGCATGATCTGCACTTTCCTTCCCTCTTTTAATTTGTCTCTTGAGGATACGAAGGATTAGATCATGTGGCAGCTTCACCCGCTAATGATGCACAATCCCCAAATTAAAATCTTTCTCCCAAACCCTAATTTCTGTTCTTCCGATTGCAATTCAATCTCAGGTAATTAATTAAGCTGATCCCTAATCTTTGATGCATTAATTTGATTAATAGATGGTTTAATTAGATGGGTTATACTTGAGACTGCCATAAAGGTTGAAACTTTTGAAGGGTTAATTAATTTTAAATTGAATTAATTGGGAGAGATTAAGAAATTAGGGTTTTCAATTTCAAGTGACAAAATTTGGTGCTTTTGAGGAGATCCTAATCTTCTAATGGCTTCGTGCTTTGGGTAAAACATTGAATTCTTATCTCTTTGATTAGTTAATAAGTTAATCTCTGTCTTTTTTTTTGTATTTTTTATAACTTTGTCTTTCTTGATTCGAACCAGATTCAGTTGTAACGAAACTTCATTGGTCAATGTTGATTTGTTTCTCGATTTGTTCTATTGTTTTATCAAACATCAATTCCGAGTGTTCAATTCATTGGGATTTAATTTAGAAGATTGATGTGAAAAATTAAGAAGATGATGTTGCGTGTACTTTCACTTCTACTTCATATATGAAACTTTTTTTTTCTAGCTACTAATTAATTCAAACTCATAGCAATTTTTCTTTGTTATGTCAATCAATGCTTGTTTACTCTTCTCTTATCATCTCGATCAACAGTAGAAGCTTCTCTAATTCTAAAAATATTTCTAAAGGACTCTTTTATGGAACATCATTCAAAAGAATTTCGGATTGGTTGATATTCCCCAATTAATAACCCACTAAATAGAAAAAAATGTGTTGAGAACTCTTTGATTTTGTTTTGGATTTGCCTCACCTTTCTTCATATCTTAAATCAAGAATTTGTTCTTAGATGTATTTATAAAGCCACTATTATTTATACATACCTTTAATTGCATGAAAAAAACACACTAAACTTCAGACAATTCAAGTATTTATATATAAAAGTGTCTTTATAAATATTCGGGGAGAACAAACCCTAAGCTAATTTGGGCAAGTTACACTTGAGCCTTGATGTACAAATTTATTAGTAGAATTGCATATTTTTGTTATGAATTACCATGTCTATTAAAATAAAGTCAATTAACCTTTGGTGATTGTATACATTTTTATATGAATTAATTGGACATCGCATTGTCATATTCTTCAATTTTTTTTATATGAAAAGAATTCGAAATACCAATTACATGCTAGATAATTATATTTGAGAAAGTTGTATCTTGAACTTGCATTTAATTAATCAAACATAATATAAATGTTTAATTTGTTCCAGTTAATATATACTACATCATCTTCTCATCAGCATTACAGGCTTCTTTTGGTTGCTATTAATCATACTAATTCCCATATGGTAGAGCTAAAATTAAAATGATTCCTTTAATTAATTTCAATGCAATGATGTTTTTTTTTGTATGGCAAGTGTTTTCTTCATACAATTCGTGCAAGTAAAGTCAATTCAACAGTTGTTTAATCATATGATTGCATCTAAAAGATTTTGAGTACATGGGATCGCACAATTAAGAATAATAACCTATTGTTTGCTAGACATGTCTTAATTATTGCAAGTTCAAGTAGCTAGGTTGATGTGTAAGCATCAAATTAATGATAATGTTTGTTGGAGAATCAACAAATTAATTCAAGACGTGTGAACATTGTTCTAAAGATTCCTTTTAAGCTTCACCCAGGTGCTGAAAGGTTCCAACCCGTCTGAGAGTCTTTCCAGAACCACCTAAACAACTGTTCAGATTGTCTAGGCGCTAGGCGGCCTCTCGTCGCCCAGGGTCCGCCTAGCGTTTTTTAGAACATTGCGTGTGAATATATGTGATTTAATTATGACTAGTCATGTGCTAATATAAGCCAAGATATGTTCACAAGACATATCATATGCTTCAGATTACCACAGGCTTTTCTTTAAATGGGAAAAAAAGACACTAATTGAGTAGTAATTTTCACTTTTCACTAAGGTCTTTTGTCTTCTTTTAATCAACCTTCAACCTAATTTTTTTGTAATTAATCATTAATCATGATTTGAATCCTCCAAATCCACTTCTCCAAATTACTTTAAAGCATGGATATGAATAGTACACTACATAATTTCCATCCACTAAGGTGCAATATGATTCGTGAATAAGAGTGTACTTTAACACAATTTCTAAGATCAATCTTTTTTTTTGAAGGGCATTACCCATAAGAGTCGAACCGGAGACTTCTGTGCACTATTCTTAAAGGCTTAACTGTTTGACTAGATGCTCGAAAACTATTATGAGATCAATCTTTGGTCATGACATTTCAGACTTGTTTGGTATCAATATATGGTTTTTTTTATAATGATCAATATATGTTGTATGTTTAGTAGTATTAATATCAAGGTGATATTAGAGTACATGATATTAGAGTTTATTTTATTATCTCCTAAATTAATTTATTAATAGATTTATCAAAGATATCACTTATATCGTATTTCAGAATATAAGTGAAATTTTGATATTTATATCAATATTGATACTCAAAATTTCATATCTTTAGTATTGATATCAAACAAGTCCTTCATGTTCGTTGATCATAAGGGAAAAAAAAGTAGGATTAGTATTTACCCATGTGTGGAAGTGAATCTTATAACTACTTTAAGGAGACCCATGCATATGATATGAACACACAAGAATACAATTTGTTAGGAAGCTCAAAAGAGTAAAGCTCTAAATAACATTTTGTGAGATTCTTAAAATAGTACTATATGGTAGCACCCAAATGCTAACAATTGAATAACTCCACAAAAGGCTAAAATACTAACAAGTAAATAGCAATTATAGCCTCTCCTTTTGTTTTTGTCTTAAATGAAGAGCAATTGTAACTAATTTTGATTCTCCATTGCAGGGGAGAAGATTTTGTTTTTGTCTTGAATCAATTGAATCCACTCAACAAAGCTCACATGGTGTAGCTTACATATTGTTCGCTTGTTATGGTAAAATGCCATAAATTGGACCTTCCCGTGAGCATCAATGTCAAACCATGAGGCCATCCTTCTCTAGCTAGTAAGATTAAGTGTGTTCTTTTTAGGGCCCATTTGGTTTTCTACTACGAAAACGGAAATGGAATTGAAAACGAATCTATCTCACTTATGTCTCATAATACATTGTTCATGAGTTTTATCTTGACTTAAGGCTCTAAGCCAATATGAATGTTAAAAACCAATCTAGAGAACCCTTAAGTCCATTTTTGTATGGAAAATGAGGTCCTCCGAGCCAATATCAGTTTTTTTTGGTATCATGTCGCCAGTGTAGATTAGATTCTTTTTCTTTTCGCTTAAGTTTTCGTAGTTAAATAGAAACCAAACAGGCCCTTAATATATATTTTTATAAGGGACATCACATTTGTTAAGACATTTTAATACATTAAGGGCTCGTTTGGTATTTGTTGAGGAAAGAAAATGATTAAACCTAGTCCATTTTTAATTTACGGTTTATGGATCAAAATGATAACCATTTTCATTAATTCTAACTTAGGGAATAGTTTTAAAATAATTTTAAAAAATAGTATTGTAATTGTATGCAGACATTAGCCAAACCCTTTATAATTTTAATAAGTGTGAAATTGACATGATCATTGAGTTATTAAAACAAGATAAAGGGTGGGTGGTTAGATTAATATAGTTTTGTTGATAAAGAATGCTTTTATGAAATAATTAAGTGTAGTTTGTGAAGTTTAACCTTTTTAACATTCTTCTTTCTTTGAATTTACTTTTGCTTTTTGCATTGTGCCTTTGCTTGCTTGGTCGCTTCAACTTTGGAATATACTGTGATCATCTCTGCGCATGCACATCTAAAAAAGTGTGGCCTTTATTATATGTGCATGTGTAGTCTATTTCATATTAATACCTTGTCCACTTAAGGGACAAAACACAATATTGTTTGGTAAATTGCATAATGAAAAGATGAAGATGATTGTAATTTTTTTAGATAAAAAAGACTTAATGCACGGGAATTGATCGAACCAACATATTCTAGAGTTCGAATCGAAATTAGATATGATAATATTGTCAAGTCTTGATTACAATTAAAAAGTTAAACACATGTCAATAATGCATTAATTACCTCAGTTACAATTAAAAGTTAACATGTCACTTTCTGATTTGTATGTGAGCAAAAGGAAACTCATGTACATGGATAACTTTTTTTTTTGGTAGAAATATACATGGATAACTAAAATTAGTGAATTTCGACACACAAAAAAGTAATTTAAGTGTTGTTGAGCATCGGTTTAAAACCGAACCGATAAAAACCGAATCGAAACTCCATTTAAGGTGAACCGAACATCAAACTGAATTGGTTCATTTCGAACAGAGAGAAGGTAATTCTTTAGAAAATTCGAACTGAACCGAAAATTAACCGAAATCGAACCGAATAACATCGGTTTCGATTTTGTTCGGTTTGGCTTTAAATTTTGATTTCCAAAAACTGTAGCAAGCCCAGCTGAGTCGAACCACGTGAGTACGTGACCCAATTGGCCCATCAACGATCTGATTTTGGGCCAAAAATGCACAAATTACTTGAAAATCAAAGGGGAAAGAGAGAAAAGAATTGGGTGACAGATCTGGGCTTTGGACTCTGTCATGGGCTTCTCAACTCCACCATAAAGTGAAGGTTTTTCAGCCTACTTATAAGACGGGACAAATTCCTTATTGGATCTTTTTTTTTTCTTTATTCAGAAAGAAATTGAATAATTTGAACCAAAAAACATAGAAATTGAGTAAACTTGAACTAAAAAACATAGAAATTGAATAAATATTAACCAAAAATCATAAGAATTTGAATAATTTGGATTGTCACTTGCAAATAATTTTCAACGCTCAATAATCGATTTAATCATTATTAGTTTTTTTTTTTGGTGTGCATTAATCATTATTAGTTTTACATACAAAGAGAAGGCAACAGGTTTCAAGTTTCAACCAGAAAAAATAGAAAAGGCAATATGTTTGCGGACTGGTTTGCGAGGCAATTATTCCATTTTTAATTATTTTGAACAAATTGGACCACTAGTTTATATCCACTAGTTTGCCTCATATTCAAAAATATGTCCCAATATTAAAGGCCAGTTAGCTACAATAATTTATTAAAGAATTTGATGGAAATAATTGGGTGAACTATATTCATAATACAAATATGAATAATATGATCAATAATTCAAAAGAAGGCATCAAACAAGAAAAAAGTAATGCAAATTGTTTTCTTATGCGAAAGTTGTCTGTTTAAGGGAACATGCAAACCCTGACACCCCTAATCCTTTTGATCCCAACTTGATTTTTTGGAACATATCATCTTCAATAGAATCATCCAGCTTGGATTCCAATAAATATGAACCCAAAAAAAAAAGACAATTAAAATTAAATACTCCACCAAAAATAAATGATTTGAGATATGATAAAAAAAAAAAAAGACCAATACAATGAAAAGAAACATAAAGAAGGCAATTAAACTTTGCCTCTCAAAATAAGTATATGTTATAGATCCAATGTCATGTACAAATGGAGTGTACGGTACAAACTTGAACCAATTTGTGCTTGCAAAAACAATTCCCATAAGCAAGCACCAATGGCTTTTCAATTTCTAGCATCTACCCAATATGACTGGTCACGAGTTCGAATCACCCTCCTTAGTCATACTGACTTTGATCTAGAAAAACAAATACGAAAAATTGTAACGAAGAAAAGCATTTCGAAAACGTACACCCGTAAGTACATAATCTATATACAAATTGATCATATCAAATAATATTGAAATGTCACAATTCAAGAACTCGAGACTTTGCTCCTTGCTATAGCAAACATTTTTCTCACTTTGCCGATCCTTTCATGATCCTTAGTCTCTTGCATGAAGACATGAACATCCTGTTTCATAACACAACACAAACTCATATAAGTTCAATGTTTTTTACATAAAGAATAACTTCAAAACCATAAAGCAAGATTTGCAAGAGTTTAAACTTACTCCCATGGGACATCTCCTACTAGCATCCAATCTCCGTCCTTGTCTTCATAAGTAGGCTCGAACTCAGAACCTCTGACATATCCGTCCTTCTCTGAATAACTTCCCGCCTTGAACTCAAACATCTCCTCCAACGCCATTAGAAGCTCTTGATATCCCTTATAAAGCTTGATATCAATCTTCCTAAGGAATGGAGCTCCATCCATACTAACCTTAACGTACATCCCTTCCTCGGATTTCTTTGTCAAAGCCGCCTGAAAGCAGTTCTTTCTGTATGACCTAACCGGAGGCCAACCCACAACTTGTGCCCTACACAATAATATACAGTGTCACAAGTTAGAGCTGTCAAAACCCGACTTACATTACAATCCGACTTAAAGTCTAGATTATGAGCCAAATGAGTTGAGCTAGATCAACTGATAGAATTGACCTGAATCCCACTTGACCAACCCGATTAATAATGCTGACTAGAAAAGATGCTTACTTGGGTGGTGGATCGGATGCCACATCAGAGTTGGAATCCATGGAAGAGTCCGGAGATGCTCTCTTCTTGATCCCTTGAGGTGTTTGTTGCTTCTCCGAAACTCCATCAATGTTGCCCGGTAAGCCTAGCCTGAGCTCAGTGTCTTCATGGTTAAGAATCAATTCTGATCTTCTAATAGCCTCCATTAGCTTTCAATTATATGCCTAACAAACTCAACTCAAATTGTATTAGCTATATATAGCTAGCCTTCTTTCTTGATCGATCTGAAACCGACGTCTCTTGTTTTCTTGATTGAGTACTCTAATTTAAGCTTCTCGATCTCAAACTTGTAAAAAAGCTTGTTTTGCAAAAGGGTATGACCAAAATGCTATATATAGAGAGAGACTCTATGTGTATGAACAACCACCACATACATTATCTATGAAAAAATATGTTGGTTCA
This sequence comes from Fallopia convolvulus, assembly GCA_964016875.1. Lineage (NCBI taxonomy): Eukaryota > Viridiplantae > Streptophyta > Magnoliopsida > Caryophyllales > Polygonaceae > Fallopia > Fallopia convolvulus. The sequence goes on from OZ024719.1 coordinate 273,915, forward strand.
CACCTAAAGATTCCCCACTTTAGACCAAAGGAATAATTTGACAAGTTGAAATGGTCGACAATGCCAATTGAATAATAGCTGTGATGTCTACTAGATCGTGGGTTGAGGGTAGTTGATATGACAGTTCTTGTTTAATTAATATCAAAGCAAGATTAAAGCTTTGTTTATATTAATTAAACCAATGTGCCTAAGAATATATACCACCATAATCATAAGCAAAAATAGATAGATAACTAATATAGGGTACGTTCAAATTACTTCTTTTTGAAGCTAGGGTTTAAACTAATTGAAAGTTACATATGCATTTATTTGAGTGGTAAAGCTTTTAGGGTTTTTGACCTTTTTGTGTAGGGTCACGTGAACAGAGAATTTGGGGCAATTAGGGCACACAAGTCCTTTACCAAAAGACAGTGCATTAAATTTGGAAAAGTGCATGCCCTTAAAAATGGAGGGTTGTAGATGCATTTGATGAGCTAGCCATGGCCGTTGGATGGGATGGGTGGATATGGGTTCAGTGGCTTACAACACAATTAGGGAATTAGGGTTAGGTGGCACCCACATGGGCTGTTCCTTAGTTTGACATGGCGTGGGTTAAAGGGAACAGTTTGCATGTGAGTGTGGCCATCTCACCACTCTTGTCATTTCCTTACTAGTTAAGCACTAATTAACCCATACTATAAGATGTGTCTATTTAATGGTTAATTTAGATAAACTTTACCATCTATATGCTAAATAACTCACACACCCCTAGCCTTTTTTAACCCGGAGGGATTAAATTAGACTTTTTTATTTTGATGTTAGCTGAGATGAAAATGTTAAGGTGATGAGCGGACACACGTTATTAGACAAGATCGGAAATGAAGTGATCATAAGTATGGTGGAGGGGTGGCTAGTATCGGAGAGAAGTTGTGAGAATCGAGATTGTGTTGGTTTGGACATGTTCAGAAGCGGGATCATGAGTAGCCAGTTCGTTAGTGTGAGAGCCTAATGCATGTTTAGAGACGTACGAAGAGGAAGTAGACAACCGAAGATATATTGGAAGGACAGTATAAGGTAGAATATATATCAGGTAGTTGGAGATTTCTACAGATCTGCCAGCATACATAGATAGTTGGAGGGAGAAGATCTGTATGGTGGACAGTTAGCTAGTCACTTAAATAGACGGTTTCACGGGGCCTTTGTGGATACGTTTTGTTTTGGTTTTTGTTTCGATTCATTGGTTTTCTGTTGCTTTATGGTTGTACACTGGTTTGTTAGTCTTGTTGTCCTAGCTTTCGAGTTTTTCGACCATGTTTCCTCTGCGTTAAGTTAAGAGTCTCCTAAATTTCTCGGTAGGAGAACTGCACTTGATCAATATTATTGCACGTTATACTTTTGATGTTAGATATACTATAGAAATTATCACGATATAATATTCTCCTTAGAGTTAGATTCTCAACATCACTTTTTATATAGTTAGATGACATGAAAAGCTAGTTCAATTGATTAAACAAGCCTGAAACTTAAGTAATTATAACTTCTAATGACTTAAGGTTAAGATTACTTGTTTTAGAAACTATAACATTATAGAAAAATTAGTAAATCTTATATAAAAAAATTAAACATCTCTAAATGATTAATTCTATTTAACAATTTTTTTTATTATTTTAAAGTTGTTGGAGCATAAGTTGAAAATACCTATACACCTGAGGGCTGCCTTCCTCCTTAGTTCCTCCGACCACCGTGTTGGTGTTGGTACGGTGTCGGTGTTAAAATATTGGTGTTTTGGGCCCACTGCCCTATTGTAAAAAATGGGCCCACTTCACTTTGTAATTCAATTGATTAGCTTGAATTGCATATTTCTTGCTAGACAAGGATAATGGGCTGTGTTTGTTACCTTCTAGTAATTGTAATCTTCTAGGAAGTAGGAGATTAATTATGCTTAGTATAAAACTTATATATGTAGTATACCTTATGTTTGATTCAACATAGAAAATTAAGTTTTCAGCAACTTAGTTACTTTCTAAAAACTGAAATATTATGGAAGTAAGAAATCATGTCAGTTCTAATTGTTGTATTTTAGATTAATATGAAAAATAAGAATTTTATAAATTAAAAACACATAAATTAGATCATACATACCTGATAAGGTAAGTGGAAACTCGTTTTAATTTCATTTTTTCAGTTGTTATATCTTACCTTGCTTTGTGGTTTTTTGTTTATTTTTCTTAGCGGTCTCTCGGTTGTCGTCTCGTGATGACCTATCGAGTTCTTATGTTTGTTTGGTACCCCAACTTATTACCTCTTCAAATAAAGATCGATAAGGCAAGTGCGATTCATGTAAAATTTTAAAATGTTTTCATAACCTATTTATAAACCAAACACTATATATGGTGAACTCGGAGTATACTACATTGATGGGCGTTGTCGTGGATGTTTTGTGGCTTCTGAAAATCCTCCATTTCGATGGTGGCAACTTCAGTATCCAAAATCTCTACCAATGTCCTTTTTTATTGTCTTGTCGCTCCGCTTTGTCTCTATTGCGCTGTACTCACCCTACTTCCAAGCACTTTGTGGTCCGTTTGATTCGGTTGTTGTGTCCTTTTTACTTAATTTGTTATTTCTTACTTGTATAATATTGTTGTCAATTTTCCGACTGTCGTCTTGACAACCTCTCGTTTTTACCATGTTTGTTTGGTAAGTGAATTCTTACCTAATAAAAAAAAATTGAGGTGGTGAACTCGTGTGGATGTCCATGGCAAACTAATAAATGCAATTCTCCAATTGGGCCCATGGCCCATATACATGTAAGAAACATCAAATTCATGGCCCATATACTTCCACTCTTAGGCAAGTTGGCCCAAACAGATAAACAACCACAACTTGAAACTAGTGTCCCACTCAATGTTCTAAAAAATACTAGATGGACGTTGGGCGGAGAGGGACCGCCTAACGCGTAGACGGCCTGAACGATGACCTAGGCGGTCTGGACGGCTAGGCGAATTAGGACCTTTCAGCGCCTAGACGAGGCCTAAACAAGGCCTAGAAGGGATTTTTAAAACAGTGGTTCCACCTATTTTTGTATCGATAATAATATGATCAAGATCTGTATTAATGCAGATTTGTCTCCTAAACGTGATTGTCTCAAGGATTTTCCTGCCTAAACCACTTGGTTTTAGATGAGCAAACTATTATTCTATGTACGTATAGAAATCTATCTTACATAGAAGACCATGTAATAATGCCATTCCATGGAAATCTGAGATTCTTAGAACATGGCTTGTTCTTGGAGTTGACTGTTCTAGTGGGTGGGGCCCTCCAAGCGGTGGGCCATGGGCGGTGGGCGGCCCTTGTTTTCTGAGCTTTCCTCATTCGGGGGCTAGCGGGGCCCGCAACACTCACCTCTCCGCGTGGGCTCCACCGTTATGTGCTTGCCTCTCAGTTTTCTCTCAACCCTATTTTATTTTTCATTTTATACGCACTATTTATTTTGGCAATAATTAAATGTGAATTTCCCATCAATTTCGGGGGATTATTCAGTTGGCAAATGATAACTCATAAATCATAATGTGGCTCATACAATTGTGTGGTCAATGGGCAATTTCATCCAAGGAAAATGAACTTGTTCCCAATTAATTGAGTTGTTGATTGTTGGTATCATAATTCTTATTAATTTTTTTGAGCAAATCAAATTCCGTTGTCTTTAAAAAAAGTAAATCGGGTAGCTGATAAAATTCCTAAGTTTAACCATTCACGATTACATAGTAACGTCTTGTTCCCCGGGATTATGTTTTGTGTATTTTTTCAGTTGACGTCTTCTCTGCTCTTCTCATGGCACTCCGCACAACATGCTCCACTTGTGCTTCTTCAGTTCTTGTTCTAGCTTCGATCCGCGATCTTTGGTTTTTGCTTTTGTTGTTTTCTTGTTTGCTTGTTTTCCCTTGTTTGTTTGTCCAACTTCCGATTTTTTTCGGACTCTCAATCTACCAGACAAGTTTCTAATTTCTCATCCATTTGGATGCTCCTGCTCACCTAATTCTAGATCGGGCCTTAAATGTTAACCAACTACAATTTTATATGGGTTGGCTGTATCAAATCACGGGCCGGACTAATTAAACAACCAGATTTTATGAAAGTCCACGATGAGTATCCACTGAATTATATTGGCCCATGAATCTCAGGCCCAAATACAACATAGTTTGATATTCTTCTTTGTTTGGTTGATATTCTAACATATCATCATAGACCAGTGTTATGGTTGTGATGGACTTGTGGTGTTCGACTGATTTTTTTTACTTAGGTAAAAATTATTAGGGCAGAGGGTTAGTCATTGTCGATTTTATAGCATTCGTTCGGATGAAAATGAGAAGTTTTGGAGAAGATTACATTAATTTAATTTGAAGTGAATGAGCAAGATGTGCAATTTCATTAGCCACAATTAATGTTCACTTCATGAAATCCATAACTAATCTGTATTGCCAATTTTTTTTTAAAAAGGATCATAATATCGGCGATGATAATCTCGATTTCTCATAGATAACGATAACTTCTTTTAATGGAGTTGCTAATCATTAGATTATCTTCTTCTATCTAGATTGTTTTTTTTTAATCATACGCGTCCGAGTGTCAATTTTGTGGTCTTTTTTATGGTTTAGAGTTATTGAAAACAAACATAAGTGGCAAAAAATAAACTAAAAAAGAAACGTGTAAGAGTATTGTAAGAAAAAAATGATACTAACTTTTTATTGCCAAAATAAAAATGCACTACAAAGGAAAAAACATATTTCATCTTTTTTTTTTTTCCTTTAGAATTTTTTTATATCATATATTGAGTTATTATGTATTATTATAAATTTTGAAATGTAATCTTAAACATTAATTGTCGATTCTTTGATAATAAATGGTTATAAATTTGAGATCCTAATTCTCATTTTAAGGGAGTTATTCTTTTCCTATACGAAAGAGTACTTTACATAAATATTATACTTTATGTTTTCTTATTGTAAGGGAAAAAAGATTACTTTCAAAGTATATTTTAAGGGAAAAAGTTATGATAAAAGTAGTACACTTCAATATTATAATGCATGTTTGTAGTTGTTTTAGCTTGATAGAACATGTGAATGGCAAAATGACAACTTTAACTAAGAGTTCATTTCTTGCAAGCAAAAGATGTTACATAGTTTGTTACAAAGAGTTTTTTTTTTTTACTTACTCTTCAATTTACTTTCAAGGTAAAATACTAAGTGAATAGCTAAGTGACAACTTTAACTAAGAGTATTTTTTTGTGTGAAGGACATATTGTCCATGAGATTCGAATCAAAAACCTCGGAGTACTACTTTCGAAAGGCTCTAACCTCTAAATCTAACATAATTCACTAATTAATCGGACATAATTTTGATCATTTTTAGTAAGATTTGTCACCAAATTAAATCTTAAATCTTTTTTTAAGACAAACACTAAGATTTACATACATGCAAGTCCACGTTGGACATCAAGGTATTATTCTAAGAGGTGGGTCCCACAAATACTCACACCATCCTAACAATGTGTGGGACCCACAGGGTCCCACCACACTCTCCTCCTATTTAAACCCTTTCCTACAATCCTCCTTTTCCACTCCTCCCTCTTCACACATTCTCTTCATCAGGTCAGTCAAATAAACATTTCTCAATTCGGACACGTGGATTTCGTCTCTAGAGTCCTCAATTGCTTGTACTAATCTTCAAGTTCTTTGCATTTCAATTTTGCAGATTCTAAACTTCATTTTTTTTTCTTCTTCTTATCTCCCTAATTAACTTAAGCTTAATTGTGTGATCTTCTTCTTGCTCTCAGCTTAATTTGCAGAAATGTCGAATCGTCTCGTTCAAGTTCCGCGGGCGCCCATAGCTACACTCTTGACGTGTCCTCTTTGTCAAGGGTTCTTCGAGGAGGCCACTACAATTCCCCTTTGTCTCCATACATGTAATTCAATTCTCTCTTACATCCTCTTATACTTAATTCTGTGGACATGCACACTTTTGATTATCAATTTTCTGTTGTGTTTTGATCTGGGTACTTGATTTAGTTTGCTGGGTGTTTGTTTTTTCATGTTTTGTGAAATGGGTTGGCTTTGTTTATTGTTGATTAATTGTGGGTTTGATGATCTTGAACGGTTGATTTTGGGTTAATTTATTAGGATTTGTGTGGGGTTTGTTCAATAATGATTTGGGTTTTTTTTCCTGTGATTTTGAGTTCATGTACTCCCTCCGTTCTATTCTACTTGTCACTTTAGCCTTAATTTTGTGTTTCATAAAACATGTCATTTTTGATATTTTATTCATAATTTTCCAAATATACCCCTTCATTTATTATCTAAATCTCTCTCCCAACTTAATTATATTTCAATTGATAAAATTTAGGCTTATTAGATGCAAATTGTTTGTGAATTTTTGGTCCACAACAGTGTTTTTAATTTCATCAATTATGAGTCCTATATCCGATCAAAAAAAATTATGAGTCCTATAATTTTATGACTTTTTGTGCTTTTGGAAGATGTTTTGATTTTAAAGATTGGTTCTTTGTGATGCTGAGGATGAAAATTGATGTTCAAATTAAACTAATGATCAATCTAATTTAATGTTGTATAATTGCAATTCAGTTGGAATTACTAGAGTAATTAGATAGGATTCTTTGTGAATCTTATATCAGCAATAGTGTTTTAAATGTCATCATTATTTGATGTTATTTTGGGGCTTTTACATGAGGTTTTGATCTAAAGATTGGTTCTTTGCAAATAATAAGAATAAAAATCCAAGTTAAAATTCATCCATCTGATTAAATCTTGTATTATTGTTATTCAGTTTAATTTGTGCATGATTGAGGTATCTTTCTAATTTGGAGTCTTTACTATATATTGTGTTTTTTGGGTTTCATGTAGAAATTGTATCAGATAGGTTAAGGTTGTATGTTATGAAGTTAATCGAATTGTTTTTGTATATGTTAATAAAATGGTGTTCACAAAAGATAATGAACGAGCATAAGGGATTCGTTATCTTCCGTTAACACCTTTTAGGATAGGTAAGAAAAAGAATTTGTTACACCAACCTAAATTGAGTCGACCATTGTATGTGACATGTTATACATAAAGATTTTGACCTTCATTTGCCACATAAAATGATACAGAAGACATTAAGTAGATCTAATACAAAAAAAGTGTCCACTTATAGAAGAATAACGAACTTTTGTCGTTATATAGACAACTTTAAGTAGATCTAGTTCAAAAAATGTCTACTTACGGAAGAATAACGACCTTTTGTCGTTATACAGACAACGTTAAGTAGATCTAATTCAAAAAGTGTCTACTTATGGAATAATATGTAACGAACTTTTGTCGTTATACATATGAAGTATATCTAATACAAAAAAGTGTCTAGTTATGGAAGAATAACGAACTTTTGTCGTTATACATATGAAGTATATCTAATACAAAAAAGTGTCTAGTTATGGAAGAATAACGGACTTTTGTCATTTTACAGACGAGGCTACAATTATATCTAATACAAAAAAGTGTCTACTTACAGAAGAATAACGACCTTTTGTCGTATACGGTCAACGATAAGTAGATCTAATACAAAAAGTTTCTACTTATAGAATAATAATGAACTTTTGTCGTTATACATATGAAGTATATCTAATACAAAAAAAGTGTCTAGTTATGGAAGAATAACGGACTTTTGTCGTTTTACAGACAAAGCTATAAGTAGATCTAATACAAAAAAGTGTCTACTTATGGAAGAATATTGAACTTTTGTCGTTGTACTGGCCTCATAGTCTTTAAGTCTTTAACGGTATTTAGGGAAGGAATTCGCTACACCTACAATCCTACATAAGTACCATTTAACACATTTTACATAAAGACTGATTTTGAGTTGTATTTGTCGCATAATTAATAGGTCTAACAAATAAAAATGTAAAATTTGATCAAAATTAACCAAACATGCATGCTATAGTAAATCATGTTCCAAGTATTCTTATTTTCTCTGAATGACATTGATCAAAATCATCCAGATCAATTCTTCATGATTTAATTTCAATCTTTGTTAGAAGGAAATTCCTTTGAATTTCGGTCTAAATAATGCCACAATGTGCTTAACTACGACGGACAATGCCTTCATTTTTTTTCCATTATATACTTGAATGAAATGTTAACTCTTATCAATGAACTGTGATTGAACAGTCTGCAGGAAGTGCATATATGACAAGCTCTCGGATGAAGAAAATGATACCTGCCCGGTGTGTGACACCTATCTCGGCCACAGCCCTAAAAAAGTGCTCAGGTAAATGATTAATGTTAAGATGATTTAGGCTCCATATTTATATCCAACTCTTTGAGATGATTTAGGTTGCTCATGAAATATATTCTTTCATAGTAACTCTTTGAGATGTTGCAGGTATGACTGCGCTTTGCAGTCTATTCGAAACAAGGTTTTTCCCAAGAAAATAAAGGCTGAGGCTACTGAAACCACACAATCTGGGGCACCTCCTCCGACACCGAATGTATCCGAATGCTCTAGTAAGACCGAAAAGAGGCCAAAGTCAAAACCCGACTCGAAAAAGTCTTTGCTTGATATAAAAGAAAAAGATAATGCCAAGGCGACGAGCTCTGCTGAGTCCATAAGCAATCCTGTACCAAAAAAGAAACTGGTAAAGGCTAAGATATATCATAAACATCATCATCATAATCGCCCAATAGAGTCCCGCTTGAGCAGGATCTGGGGGGTCGAGATGGGGGCACCAACAACCTGAACATGTCAGGAGGATGCGCCCGATAGACCCAAGGAAAATTGAAATTCAGCTATGTGACAATAATAACTGAATTTAGTTAAATGCACAAAACTTGATATAGAGGCTATATCATATATCCATCAAAGGCACTATATAAAAGATGTATACTTTGTTGATCTTCCATTGTCATTTTTATCTTTTCTACAGGCTTTTTCAAAAGATAATTCTTTGAAAATCCAGAGCTTTGATGAAGATTCAACAAGAGACAATCATTTGCAGCCATTAAACTGTCTTATAGAAGCTGCGAACGGATCCAAGACTTCTAAGTCAAAATTAAACGCTCTACAAGAAGCGACATCCTCTGCTGGAGATGCTGATATTGAAGCCATTAAAGCCAAATGGGAGAAACACGCGCTTCCTATGCCTCATGTGACTGCTGCACCGTCGGATTCATCTCTTACCGCCAAAGCTGTGGCTGATGTTGCGAAATTTGACCAAAAGGATAGGCCGATGTGGTTCTCTTTGAGTCCATTTGAGGATGAGTAAGTAATTAATCAAGTTTCTTTTATCCATTTTATAAGTACTATGTATATTCGTGTTACGTAAGTTTCACTTATCAAATTTTTGTGTTTGTAATTCTTGCTTTCCTCTTATATATGATTTAGGGAAGAAGCCGCTCGTCTGCCTCAACTAGCTTCTCGTTTCTTGAGACTCAAGTAAGATCTCATTTTTCATTCCAAGTACATTCTTGATGTTATGTTTCTCTTCCTGGTATACTAAATCACTGTAGCTTAGTAAGTTTAGGACAAACTGGTTGATGGGATGCTAATGTTGATCAATCTTGAATCTTTTGCCAGTTTAATTTCTCGTAATTGGCCTATTGATGTTCAAGAAATTACTACTCTCATTGATTCCCCAATAACTCTTTTACCTTAACAGGAATGGTGAAATGCCGGTCTCCTACCTTCAAAAGTACATTGCAATGAAATTTGAACAAGTCAAAGAGGAAGAGGTAAGTTTAGTCCATCCGATCCTATCTATCTTTCGCTTCATTTATGTAAGTTGATCAACATTAGGTAGGATATAACAATATATGTTATTATATTTTAGATATCTTTATGTTATTATTTCTATCTTGGATACCAAGAAAGACACAAATACCATGCTTGAATTAATCATGTTAGGTATTTTGTTTGCAAGCAAAATGGAAGAAAAACAATCGAAAAACTAGAAGGTGGTTTGTCACCTTAGGTAACTTTGTAATACCTTGGCATGTCTCGGTCTCGTGTAATCTTTCTCCCTTTCTAATGAATGAATTACCGTTTCATTAAAAAAAAATACCATCCTTGAATCATTATAAGCACTCTACATAATCCATCTTAATGTTTCTTACTATAATATATTGCAAATTTGCATCTTTCTCATAACTAATGGTTACCTATTGCTATTTGTTATCTCTTCCTATGTTATGGTATGTTTAATGAATCATGACACATTAGATTTAGCAAAGCCTTGACTTAATTTTGTGATTGAGGCTCCTACTTATGTTTCTGCCTTATACATATACTTTTTTTCAGGTGGAAATCAAGTTGGAAGGTGAAGCTTTACACCCAAGCATTTGGCTGTGTGACGTACTCGACAAGTGGCTTAAATCTGCACCTCCATTAGAACTCATCAAGACAAGGGTGGGCGATTCTACACCGGAATTCGTGATGCCGCTGACTTACTCCAGGAAGTATGAAATTCAAGCCCTGGTTGAGGATTCACCCAAGAACAGCACCACCTAATCAAGAAGAAGAAGAAGAAATACAAGACAAGTTCTTGACTTGTAGTTTGCTAGATATAAAAACTATCATTTTTACTCAAATTAAAGACCTTATTTTGCTCTTCAATAAGTCTTGTGGTGCATGGATGATTCTATCCATGAACCTCTATTCTAGACTTTCATTGTGGTCATTTGCACATTGCAAGAATCACATTTTTATGTAGTTTTCATAATGTTTTTTTTATTATCATATACTTGTTTATTGAATAAATGTAGTCATTAGCATGATACATGCTAATAAGCTATGGTCATGGTGATGAAACTATTCTTTTGAATTGTAGAGCTTTTGTGGGAAGGGCTTTTGATTAGGGGCAGGCTTGGCCTTTATATAACTTGGGCTTCTTGGCCCAATCTTTCATATATTTTAATTTTATTATTACTGTGCCCGTGTGTATTAGGCATGTAATGCAATGTATAAGGTAGTCCATTGGTGATATATATGCTAATGGACATTTGATAAATAGCATTGAATTAGGGAAGATATGTTGAGTGGAACTTGAATTCACACGCAAATAGGGGCAGTGTTTCAAAAAATCCTAGGCAAACAGGACCCTAGGCGGAGAGGGACCGCCTAACTCCTAGGCCTAAACAAGCACCTATACGGACTAGACATACGAACTAGACGATCTTCTAGACGAGCTGGAAGGGTAGGTGGAACCTTTAGAGAGAGAAAAATCTATTAACTTTGAAGAAGTCAAGTCATCTTGGAGTTTTGTGACAAAGTTTTTAAGGTTAGTTTGTGATTCCTAAAAATTTGCGACAAAAAAGTTTAGGCAATCCTATCCCATCTAGTATTTCACCAATCACCATGCCCTTCTAGTGACTAAAATTGTTCCCTATGGAGTATTATGATGAAGAAAACCTCTCCTTCATTGGCAACAACTTTGGAAGAACGATAAAGCTTGACCTCAAGATCGCCACTCAAGCTAGAGGTTTTTTCGCTAGAATTTGTCATCAACTAAATCAGTACTTCGGTAAGACTCAGACTCCTATCGCGGGACGTAGCCTCACAACACCCGGACACTCTATGCCTTCGATGATTATTAATGAATACCTTCTCTTCGTCAATAAGAGTTATATGCGACGAACTCAATGGAGAGAGTTATAGCAACCCTGCTACAATGAAAAAAGATTTTTTTTACTTAACTATTCACCAAGCATTGATTTACGGAAGAAACAACACTTTGAACTTATTACACTTGTGGTCATTGTTTTGGAAAACCAACCTATGCAAACACAAGCATTGGACGATCCTAGTCCGTCTAATATTTCACCTTGTCTAGCTGCGCTTCTAAGTCTTCTAGCGTTTTTTCGAATATTGCTTGTAAAAATCCAGCACTAATAAAATCATATAAAAATACCTTATTAGCATAAAAAGATATGGACTAAACATCAGTGTCCTACCTTAATTAAATGTAAGCATTTATGTAAAACCATTACAATGGCTCCTAAAAAATAAAATATAAATGTAGTGTTGAGTATGGAGGGATGCATAACATTGTTGGAATGCTAGTTGGGAAACTCCTTGGCCTTCGAGTGAGGGGTAGGGTTGCACATTCTTGGACTATCGAGGGCGAAGAGTGGTATACTGAGAGAAGGGCATTGTTGTTGAGCGTGATGGAAAATGCATGTGCGCTTCGAGAAATTGTCAAGGGGGGTAATGTTGCCTTTGAGCGAAAGTTATTGCACGAGGGTGTGCACCCTAATGAGGGGAGAATTTCCATACTCCGCGACATTAGAGTGTGATTTATCGAGAGATTGTTAGTCGTGCATCAAAATAAGGGTTAGAATGACTTAAAGAGTGTGTGTAGTGGGAGCATTGCCAATATTTTTGTAAGCATTGAGGCATACCAACTCGATCGGTTAAGTGTGGGGAGCTTGTCATTAGCCTTGAATTTGACAAGGGTGAAAAGGAAATTAGGTCATCCCTGCCTAAATTGGTCCGAAGCTTGAGTTGTCGCTCAATGAATCCAATGCATATGCATAGTAAAACTAATAATTGTTTAATTCAAATGACTCAATTGACTTTGTTGAGACCATGACGTCGTACGATCTTAAACGGTCGAAATTTTAAGGCCATGATTCGTACATAGTACGATACAAACATATGTTCATCTTTACAATGTTATTCGATAAGAATATCTTTGTCATTTCTCATTATAATTTGGCAATTCATATGGCCTATAAAAGCCTTCGCAATCTACATTCACCTAAAAGAAAAATCATGAGTTGCTGATTCAAGGAAATTTACAAAACCAATGTTTAACTCCACAATAAACACCATCATTGTGATTCTTGACTACTTACCATTTACATTCAATTTTCTCATTCATTTCTCAAAACTATGGTGCAAGTAAATATTCATATCAAACCTTAACTCCTGATCGTCATCTCCATTAAACCCTCATGGAAATGTACCCAACAGATCAAAAGTTACACCCAATTAAAATCAAGTGGAAAACACAGCTCAAACCCTAATCCTTCAAAATCTTCTCAATCCGTCCACTCCCAATCCTATGAAAAAGCCCAACTCACAGCCGTCGATAACGCTTTAATCCAACGGCCTACATTCAAACTTATCCCATTCTTCCAATCCGTGTCCAACAATTTCAACCAATCAGAATAAAGCATTTCTTATGCCTTTTTCCTCATTTTCGTATTTAAACTCCGCCTTTCACTTGGAGGTAAATCATTCGCGATATTTTATCTTTCAAGTATTCTGGTTATGGCGACAACAATCGAAGCTACTACAATGGCAATCGTTCATCCGAAGAAGGCTTCCGCTGGAGTTCCCAAGCCGAAGGCAGCCAAGGCTAAGAAGGCGTCAACTCATCCACCTTTCTACGAGGTATGGATCTGGTCTAATTTAGATTGAATTGAATTGATTCGATTGATCGATTGAGATTGATTTCTGATGTGAATTTGTGGTTTTGTAGATGGTGAGCGATGCGATCGTGACGCTGAAGGAGAGAGGCGGATCGAGCCAATACGCGATCCAGAAATTCGCCGAGGAAAAGCACAAGCAATTGCCGATGAATTTCAGGAAGCAATTGCTCACTCAGCTGAAGAAATTCGCGGCTTCTGGAAAGCTCGTGAAGGTGAAGAACTCCTACAAGCTCCCCGCTACCAAGGCGGCCGCCGCCAAGCCGAAACCTACCACCGCCGCCGCTAGCAAATCGACCGCGAAGAAGGCGGTTTCCAAGGCGACGAAGGTTGTTACGAAGCCGAAGGCTAAGACCGTGGCGAAACCGAAATCGGCGGCGGCGAAGCCTAAGGCGGTTGCCGTGAAGCGTAAGGCTGCTGCTGTGAAGCCGAAGGCCAAGCCGGCGAAGGTTGCGAAGAAATCGGCGGGGGCGTCGCCGTCGAAGAAGAAGGCTCCGGTGAAGGCGAAGGCAACGAAGAAGGTGGCTGCTCCGGTGAAGAAGGCGGGTGCTAAGCCTAAGAAGGTTAAGAAGCTGTCGTCTGTGAAGTCACCTGCAAAGAGGGCGTCGGCAAGGAAATCGGCGAAGTGAGAAATGGCGTATTGTTAGGGTTTATGTTTTAGCTGTTTGAATTTCAGTCTTGCAAAGGGGAGGGGGTTATCTTATGTAAATTAGCTATGAAGTGAGGTGTAGTTTCAGACTCTGAAATATATAAATAGTTGCTTTTACTTGGAATTTGATGGCCGACTTTCATGATTTATGAATCCATGCTCCATTTGTTCAGGGATTTGCAGAGAATACAGACAGTGAAATTCAATTCCTCATTCCATTGCAGAGAAAACATCTGTTACACTAATGCAAAGAGAGTCTGAAACTTGTATTGTTCCTTGCTTCTGAGTTCTGACTAAGCTTGCATTGTTTGATCAAAGTATAGCTTTTCCAAGATTACTTCTAAAAGACATTCAAATCCAGCTCCACCTGATTCTCTTAGAGCAATACATAGAAAGTGGATCATCTTAAATGTGTTGTGATTCTCTTAGAGCATTACAAATGAACAAGATATCAAGGCAAAAATGAAATTTCTTAGAGAAGTTGCTCAAACACAATTCAGAAGCACAATGCCAGAAGACAAGCTTGGTATCCATGGCATACGAGTCTCCTCTTCTATCCTATATATTTTGCCACATCATCTACTAATTATACTAAACACCCCATTACATAAGTAAAGTTCACATAAACCAACACAAAATGGGATGAAGAATTCCTTCCTAATGACTAATATAGCTTGTAGATAAGATAAACAACTCATCATCATATCCCACAACACTTCATCAGCCACATAAGTAAGATCACATTAAGCCAGAAACTACTAAGCCATCTCATAATGTCATGATTGAACCGAGAGGTTTGCCATTTTCTGCTCATTACCATCTTCAGAGACTTCTGGTGTTGCCAATGAAGTCTCTTCTGCTGGTTGTGGCTCTTGTGGTGGAGCTGTTTCTGGCGTCGGTGTCTTTGCTGGTGGTACTGTGTCTGGTGTCAGTGCCTTTGCTGGTGATTCTGTGTCTGGTTGTGCCTCTTGTGGTGGTGGTGCGTCTGGTGTCGGTGCATTTGCTGGTGGTGGTACGTCTAGTGTTGATGCCTTTGCTGGTGGTGCTGTGTCTGGTGTCGGTGCCTTCGCTGGTGATGACTCCTTTGGCGGTTGCTTGGGGCGCACCTTCTTCAAAATGCCTTTACTACTCGGCCTTTTGGGAGTGATTGTCGGTGTGACAGAGCCTTTACTGCCTAAGCTGTACCTATTTGTTGTCCTGGCACTTACAACCTTCTCTGCAGATGAAGAACTCGCTGCGTCACCACAGCTCTTTCTTCGGCCAAGCTTTGGTGATACAGCTCGAGTTGTAGGAACCTAAAGCACAATTTTTAGGCTAATTTAGACTACATATCAGAATCAAGCAATGTTGCCCTGAAACTCATTACTACTGTGAAATTTTGATAACTATATGTTTTCTTGTGTTGAAGTCGTTTCTAATTCCCTTTCTGTATAACATAAAGGAAAAAGGTGTGTTAGAGATTTATATGGTACCTTTTTAATTTCTTTCTTTGGTGGAGGAGGTCCCTCATAGTAAAAACTTGGAACTGGATTAGCCTTGTACACCATGGACTTCCTAAGCTGTTTTATAGCTGCTTGTTGCTCTTCCTAGGCATAGAAATATTCGGAAGAATGGCGGGAACAATTAATCAAAATATAAAGATGACCAAACATCCATGGTTCCAAATTTTCATGCAACCCACATACCTTGTTCCGTGCTTCAAATTCATGTTTCTCTGCCTCCAATGCCTTGTGTTTCTCTTCCAACTTCGAATAAAACTAGGATGTGAACCAGAAAAGTAGGAATTAGATTAAATATTGTTCTACTGATGCAACCTATAAATTCTTTTTTGATAAGAAATTACCTCCTTTCGTTTCTCTAAACGCTCATTGACAGTAAATTTTGGAGCTACTGGCATAGTCGTCCTGGTTCTTGCTGCCCTCGCTGATGCAGTAGTTCTATGCATAGCAGCTTAGAAAAACAATGTCTTTATCACTTGACAAATCCCTTGTTTACATTATAATATGTAATCATAATTGTGCATTTTATAACCAGGTTTTCCCTAGGCCAACCATACTAAACAGTTTATCATTTTATTCTGTTCTTACTCCAGAAATTTTACCATGACTTGAAATGAAAATAAATCAAGAGTAGTAACAGCATATCCTTGAACATTTAGGCCAGTCAGGTGTGACAATTGTCGGAAACAATATCATTTAGTTACTAATTGAAAGGATACGAAGAAGCTGTAGACCAATTATCTTCATCATCCATGTGCTTCCTTGATACACTTGAAGAGTTTGACTGCAGATGTTTTTGCAAATGTATATAAGATAAGAGGAGGCAATGCTATGATAAACAAACAAAAGATGAATGAAAGATGCAGAATTTAAACTATCTGAAATGTAGGGTTGCTTCAAAATACATAAAAATGCTTAAGGGGATTCACTTCTGACTTTGGGCACGAGATGACATCTTTAGTTCTTTACTAGCAAGGGTTGTCACATTAAATTACAACCAAGACCAGGGATTTTGTCAAAAAACCTAAAAGATAAAAAGTATTTTCACAACATGAGAACATGACTATCCTAGATCACTTCCATATCAAGTACGGTTCTACCATAAGAACTTGGAATAAGATACAACTCCCCCCATCCCACCCTACCCCTAAAAACCACAGATAGATACTCTAACACTCCAACATCATCCATGTGTCATACCAGTTCTTCATATCAACAATTTGGCAACACTGCAAATTAAATGATATGAATTTAGGAGATAAACTGATCAAGGTTGGGCATTTATTATGCTCACAACTGCTAAAGCTTGTAAGAAAAAAGATATCTATATAAATTAGGCTGCTTACAAATCATCCCAGCTACCTTTGATTTCTTTGAGGAGCTGGATGAATGGTGGTTGTTTATGCTAGGAGGTTTATTCCCGAATACAGCAGGGCTCTCCGCTGCTATAGGATTAGCACATGCATGCTGATCAGAAACATTCACTGAATTTTGAACCACGTGCTTCGTTTCCTCATTTTCAACAGACGATATAACATCATTCTTCGCATTTTCAAGCTTTGCATTAGAAATTTCATCAGGTGCATCCTCAATCAAACCCTCTGTGGTTAAAGTAACTTTTGGTTCAGAGCTTTCAGTTGAACTTTTGGAATATATTCCATCCATTGTGTCATGAGAAGTACCATTAAGCTTCGCTGTCAAAGAAGACGGACTTAAGCCAGTAACATCTTGTCCCATTACTCTGCAATCAAATTAATTCTTTTGAGTAAAGTACACGTACAAATGAGGAAATCATCCAATCACCAACCCCACCTAAGTCCCCATAAAGTGGAACTTGTACAATTACCAACCGCACCTAAATCTATGAAATTGAGCAAGCTTCAGTTTAACACCACAATCCACATTCAACAAAAAATTAAAGCTCAAACTAATCCAGATATACAAATTTCCCTCTTGTTATCAATTTTCTCAGCAACAGATGCTCTAAAAGAAGTCCATAAGGCAAAGGGGGGATGAAGCACATAAAAAATGCTTCTTTTCAACATATCAAATTCAAATTTAGCAATGCTAAAACTCCCATTTGCAATGACAGAGATTTAAGAGAAGAGTGAACCGTGGAAATAGTTGATACAACGGTCAAATCTCGGCAACTCACAATTCCTGAAGCAAAGAAAATCTAATCCACAATACTCAAAATTAGCTGTTCCGTCTAGAAACGGGGGGAAATCCGTTCGAATGCATCAAGATCGGAGGAATGGAGACGAGAAATCAGAAAACCTAGAAGGCAAAGAGAATCGATAAGAAAACTCCACGCCTACAAGACAATGCAGTAAATCTGAAGAACAATGAGCACCAGAAACCATTTTTCACAATCCCTGGAAACTCTCGACTATAAAAAGAAAATGAATCCGAAAAAATCGGAGAAACGAAGCCAGATTAAGACGAAAGAAACAATGGTGGAACCATTTCTCATCCCAACCTTGAAGAATCAAGCAGCATTGCTAAGATGACACTCGAAACGAAGAATCAATCAAATTGCACAAACACAGCACAATGCGGTGACATAAAACTTCGAAAAGTGCAAATCAAATGGAAAAGGGAGATTTACCTACGGATTTCAGATCAGATCTGAGAAGAAACCTCTGAAAAAACTTGAACTTGTCGCGTTCTCTCTCTTGCTCGAACCCTCTTCTTCTAGCTCGCTCTCCCTGTGTAGAAGAGGAAAAGTGGTCTGGTATTGTTATTACTCTGTTGCTATTTTTAGCCTGTCTGCTCTTTACTGTTGAGTACAGAAAAAAGGACCGGATAAATGTAACGAAAAAAACAATATAATTTTTTTAGCTCAAAATATAATGATATTTTTTATTTATACAGCATTTTTGTGTTGTGAAACATTACAAAAATGTCATTATAAAAAAAAACATTATTATGACATCTTTGTATTTGTAAAGACATTTTTGCTCATATGCTTTCATGGTTAATTTGTCATCGTTTCAGTCTCTTATATGTGAAAAACCTATTTATTACATTGAATTTATTAATTATAAAATATATCATTATTAATTTTTTTAATAGGTTTATTTTTAACTCTTTAATTAGCAGTTTACCGTCGCCTAAACATCATTCCAACGAGAAAAGAGCAAATTGTCGTCCAAATAATTCGAAACAGTAACTTTAAAATATAGACTTAATCGTCGAACTAAATACTGGAAAGTTAAATATGTATAACTTACACATACGAGTTTGGATAAGTTTATTTCTTATTATTTATTGAGTTACATAGAGTTTGGATGAGGAATTCAATTTTTACTCCTAGCTTGTACGTTTTATTGGTGAACCTAACATTTACGTTTTTAACTGCCATTTAATAGAGACAAATATGGCAAAACATATATAGGTCCCTTATGAACTAGCTAGTGAACCATTTTTATTTTTATTTTTGAAAATTTGGAAATCATATAAAGAAGCAATTCGATAAGCTATTGGAGTATTGGGTGGGCTGTCGATGTATATATTTGTCCATTGTGGACGGGGACAGGAACACTAAGTTCTATCACCTGTCTACGATTGTTAGAAGAAAGGCTAATAAGGTGAGTGCATTGAAAAACAGTGAGGGAGAATGGGTCACAGATACAGATACTCTTTACAAAATGGCCCTTGATCATTTTTCTAAGTTGTATTCCTGCAGTGGAGAGCCCTCGATTAACTTGAATTTGGTGGGTACTGCTGCGTTCCCGCCTTTATCCAATAATGACAGAATGAATTTATCCAGAGAGGTGACTCAGGAAGAGATCTTGTATGCTCTTAAAACAATGGGACCGCTGAAATCACCCGGGCCGGACGGATACCTTGCAACTTTCTTTCAAAAGAACTGGCACTGTGTGGCGAATAAAGTGACAGAGACAGTTACTGATATGCTGAACAGGGGTATCTTTGCACCTAAACTTTGTGACGCTCTCTTATTCCCGATTGCTAAAGTCGATAACCCGGAATCAATAAATCAGTTCCGACCCATTGCTTTGCTCAATGTAACTTACAAAATGGCTAGCAAGGTTATAGTCAACCGCCTTAAACCGCTGCTGCCTAGAATTGTGGCCCCAACTCAATCAAGTTTCATCCCGGGAAGGCAGATCATGGATAACGTGGTCATTGTGCAAGAAGTTCTACACTCTATGCGATCAAGAGCGGCGGCAAAACGTTGGATGGTCGCCAAAATTGATCTCAAGAAGGCATACGATAGAGTGCGTTGGGAGTTCCTTGAAGATACTTTAAAACAGGTACAGCTCCCGGGAAGTCTCGTTCAAACAATCATGAGCTGTCAGTCCATGGGCGAGACAAAGATTCTTTGGAATGGGGAAGCCAAGGATGGCTTCCGAGCATCGAGAGGAGTTAGACAAGGGGACCCGTTGTCTCCATATCTGTTTGTTTTATGTATGGAACGATTGTCACAACTCATCCAAGGTGCGGTTGATGCTGGTTTATGGAAACCGATCTCAGTTGGAGGAGTTGATCTCTCACATCTATTTTTCGCTGATGATCTTTTGATTTTTGTTGAAGCAACTATGGATCAGGCAGAGGTCATCAAAGCATGCTTAGAAAATTTCTGCAAGGCCTCAGGAGAGAAAGTTAATTATGCAAAAAGCTCAGTGTTCTTTGGCCCATCAGTTCACGCTCAGTCCGCTGATCAGATTTGCTCAACTTTGGCCATGAACAGATGTACTGATTTTGGCAAATACCTGGGGGTGCCTACTATCTGTGGGAAGGTAACGAATGGTAAGTTCAACTACCTCCTAGATAAAATTGCAGCACGGCTAAGAGGATGGCAAGCAAAGACTCTCTCGTTCGCAGGGCGATTAACTCTCGCCAAATCGGTCCTCACCAGTCTACCCCTATACGTGATGCAGTCGATGAAACTTCCAAAAGGAGTTTGTACGGAAATCGAAAAAACTGTGAGACAATTCATATGGGGATCAACATCGACCTCCAAGAAAATTCACCTTCTCTCGTGGGAAAAAGTCACTCAACCAGTTCAAGAGGGTGGCCTTGGAGTGAGAGATTTCCAAGCTGCAAATCAAGCAATACTTGCGAAGTTCGGTTGGCGCCTAATGACTGAACCAGAGTCTTTATGGGCGAGAATCTTAAGGGGAAAATATTGTGACAACAGGCGAGACATTGACATGATTACAAAGAAGAGCACTGCATCATACATCTGGAGAGGAATTGAGCATGGCGCTGGTGTTTTACACAGGGGTACTCGCATGGCAGTTGGGAATGGGCAGAGAACTCTGTTCTGGTCTCATAGGTGGATCTGTGAAAAACCCCTTGAAGAGCTGTCGACGGGGCCAATTCCGGAGGACATTCTAGGGGCCACAGTTGCCGAATTGTGGGACGGTACTGATTGGAAGTGGCAACTGATCCATCCTTATCTCCCAAACAGGATTTTGAGTATGCTCCAAGCGCAAAAGCTTATAGCGAATGATAACCTGCAGGAAGACAAAGTTTTCTGGGCTGAGAATAAATCTGGAATATTTTCAACCAAGTCAGCTATTTCTCTCCTCTCTCCCGCAGCACCAAGAGATGATTTTGACTGGCAATTAATTTGGAAAGCTCCAACGCGGCAAAGGGTTCGAAATTTCATGCATATGGCGGCTCATGATGGGATCCTTTGCAATGCAACACGATTCCGACGCCATTTATCTAATTCGAAAGCATGCCCGAGATGTCATCATGATGAAACAGTCATTCACCTGCTGCGTGATTGCTCCTCAGTGAAGCAGATGTGGCTAAATCTTGGAGGAAAAGCCAGAGATGGCGAGTTTTTCATGCTTGAAATGAAACCATGGTTGCAATTGAATCTTAAAGACCAAGATCAGTGGAGAACTACCTTTTGTTTTATGCTTTGGTATGTTTGGAAACTCAGGAATTCTATGGTCTTTAACAATGCAACTGATGACCCGAACCGTGTAATCCAAACAGTGTGTAATATGGCTGCTGCTTATAGAGAAGCAGAGAGGGCGAAACAGGGCCAAACGAGCTACTGCAGTAATACCAATCAAATCATGACAGCTAGCTGGTGTAGACCGGAGTTGGGCTGGTTGAAATTTAACACTGATGGGGCATCGAAAGGGGATCCTGGTGAAGCAAGTGGAGGGGGTGTTCTCCGTGACTCAACAGGCTCGGTTATGCTAGCCTTTGCGGAGAAATTTGGACACTGTAATGCCCTACGAGCTGAACTGCTGGCTATCAATAGAGCACTAAGCATAATCAAGCAGAGAAGCCTCAAAGACGTTATTGTCGAGACAGATTCCACCACTGTAATTAATTTGCTCACTGGTACGTTGCCAACCACCCATCCGGATTTTGCTCTGGTGGTCCACTGCCGTTCGTTAATCCAGTTCTCTGGGAGAGTGGCTGATGGTTTAGCCAAATTTGCTTTTACCTCTGATCAAAACTTTATTTATATAGAGGATTTTCCTCCTTGTATTGCTCATCTGATTGCAGATGATTTAAGAGAATAAAGTTAAGGGCTGATGCCTTCGTTCTGACCAAAAAAAAAAAAAAAAAATAGTTTATAAATTTTTGGAGATGTTAATGTTTCACTACTTGGTGTAATAGTTAAAGAATTAGAGGGCCTAGCTAGTCTACACTCTACAATATGTGTGATTAAATGGAAATTTTAATTTTACAGATTCGAAATGAGAAAGCGCCTAGTTTACCATGAAGTATATAATTTGTGATTAAACTGAAAATTTTAATTTTGAAGATTCGAAATAAGAAATTGGATCTCATCGTTTCAAAAGTTGTTTCGTTTCTTTTTTTATTTTGTATAATTGCCTGATGTTTCTAGCTTATATTAAATGTATGGAAGGTCAATATTATCCGCTCTTTTTTTAATTACGGGCATTTATATATAACAATAAAAAGTTGTGTACGGGGTGCATTTATTGCACATATTAAATTTGTGAAAATCATCTTACATATATTATGTCAATTGTTCAAATGTCAAGAATAACACATTAGTTCAATGGTTAGAGTATTGATAGATGTATTAGAGGTTTAAGGTTCAAGTCCTTACATAATCATTTTAGACAATTTTTTGCCCCCAATAAATGTGAAAAGATATATAAATTTAATTTAGGTTTGATATTAAAAGAATGGCAAACAATACAAGCAAAGTTATTTATAACAATAATCCTAGCATATGAGTATTTATTTTGTGTATTATATTATGCTAATAGAGTAATAGTGCATTTGCACATAAAACAAATTATTTTAAAAAGATACATTAGTGTGTTATTTATTCAATATTCTTTTTTCAAAACTATACACCAACCATTAAAAAGATTTAATCTATCCAAATTAGTTATGCTAAAAGTACATTTTCACCTACACCGTATGAATTATTGTTGAAAACATTTAGAAATAAAAACACACTCGACAATATAAATACTATTCTCATAAAAATAATATTTATCGATTAATTGAATTATATGAATTAATTAATTATAATCATTTAATCCTAAATTGATTAATCTTCATGTCTTTTATAGAAACTATACGATTTCATATATATTTTCATAATGTATTTTAATAAGATATTACATGTCAATTCCAATTTAAAATAGAAAATACCAACAAGAAAGAATTTCTATCCATCTACTATATATATAATTATGAAATAGGTTATAGTTTTATGAGGAATCAAATTAGTTTGGCCTACAACTAAAAAATAATATAAACTTATATTTTTTCTTTTCCAAATATATTTTATAATCATAAAAAAAATATTTGAAACGTACGTGATAAAATAAAGACTTAAAGTTAGTAAAAAATACTCATTAAAATTTATAGGATAAGTTTTCCTATCATCAATTTTCATATTATATTCTTTTCCAAATATTTTTTGAAAAAAATGAATTTTAAAATATGATAAGGTATTCCAATCATTTTCAAATTTTCCAACAAAATAAAAGTTCTTGAAAAAATTATTAAATAAGGAAACTATGAACATTATACAAATAGTATAATGTTAATAATAATTTACAAATTCAATCAATGTTACCATTAATTATTTTCAAGCAAAGGTTAAGCAAATAGGGATAACAAAGACAATATAATAACGGTGGGCAATTCAACCATCAGTTCGTTTTTCATTCCAAATTAAATGCAAATTTAAATATGATTCACATTTATACATGAAACCGTTACATCCCCATTCAACTCTCCCAAACCGTTACATATATAATTTTCTTATAATTAATGATCATTATGTCAACCTGGTTTAAGAGATCAGTATATATCAAATTCCACAACGACAAAAGAGATGATGCCTTCCAACTATTTATGCAAGGCTGACTGAAGATGAAGACGACGGGTACAAAGGAGAGAACCAAGAGCATTCTAGGGCTAATACCTCACAAAGAGATGGCATTCTACGAAGATCTCTCCGTTCATGGCCGCCGCATCCGCGAATTCAACCAGGCCTTATCATTTAGTCATTTAAGGTTTCCCTACGCCACCTGGGAAGCTTGTATTCGATCCTTTTGTTGATACGGGAAACATTTTTGTAGGTGCAGCACACTTTGGAGCAATGACCATGGTAGTTGCTTTAACTCTCTTTTCAATTTTGAAGGCAAAGTATTATTGATTTTCTCTGGAAATCTTTCCTAAAAGTATTTTCCCTTCTTCTAGCAAATCTCCGACAAAAAATTGTTCAGGGTGCAGACATTGACATTCGGATAGTCCGTGATGGACGTGGATAGAACTGTAACGTGTAGAGCAACTTTAAGCAGGTAAAATTAATATGTTCTTATACCTTATGTTGTCTAAGCTGGAAAATTTGCATGTACTTGTTCAGGGGATTCTATTAAATTTCTTCTATTACTCTAAACCCAAAATCTTGAAATTTTGGTCATTTATGCCATGAAAATGGTCTACAATCTTCCAAGGTTATTCTTCAAATTGAACTTTTTTCATTGTTGATAGAGGTTGATGCCATCATCTATGACCCACCGTACGATGTTCGTGCTGGAGGCCGTAAATCTAGCAGAAGAAAACTTCTCGAGGGTATGGTAGACCCGTATATATATTGTCCCAAAAGAGAAGAGAGCAAGCCATATTCCTTCAATTGCTCCATATAGTCTAGGCCGAGGATACTGAAGAAATCATTGCTAAAGGTCAACACAATTGAATTGAGTCAATTTAATAAATTTAAATTAATTTTATATTTAACTAAACCAACCCAATTGCCCTCCTTTCTAATCTGTGATTCTTAATTACTATTTGCTAAACATAGTTGGAATGAAGAGAGGGAGGACAAATCAAAGGTTTTTCTCTCTTCGATCTTTACAAGCTTTTTGTGATCTTCTCGATCATTCTATTTAGCATCTCATATTCTCCAACTTAAATGGATTTTTTTCAAGATTCACAATTCTTGTTAAGATACGAAATTGAAAAGAAAGATGAGAATTAAGTTTGGGGCAAATGTTGTAGCTCATAGGGTTAACTTTTGCAATTGATTAGGTTTAATAGGAAGGAGTAGTGTTCCATCAATTTAGGGGAAATAAGCTGATTTAGGGGAACAATAAAAGTCAATATATTATCTCGATCGATAAATCATAAATTTTTGGGTTAATTTTTAAATCACGGATAAAAAATGGGAATGCATGAATATTTGACAAGTTTCTATTAAAAAGGTGCAATAAATTTATGTCATTGTGACCAAGAGTTACACACATTGGAAGATGAGAACAAGCTTTCCATTCTTTGTAAAATAACATGGAATAATTAGTAACCACTGTATTTGTTAAACAATTTTAATAATTAGCTATGTAAAGTATATGATCGATATAACACAAAAAAATATTATTACCATTTACATACTATTTAGTCTATTACACTTTTTGACCAATAAAACACAAAGCATACAATATGCTGAAATATGACAATAATATTTTTAAAATAATACAATAAATATATTATTTAAAAAAAAGTGTAAAATACATGCCCCGTGCATACGCACGAGCCTGTCCACCTAGTTATATATAAGAGTTAATACGAATATCTTAGAACACTATCTTGAAGTCCTAACCGTTTTATTAGACGTTCAAACGCATTGAATGTCATTATCAAGATTGCATGTACTTGTTAATGTCATTATCAACGTCTAAGGAGATAAATATTCCCTTTTATTACTTACTAATTAGAATTGTTCAAAATAGGATAGAATTATTATTTTGATACCTTCTTCAAACATGTATAGAAATAAATGATACTTATCTCCTAGAAGCAATATTCGTCTTTATATATCAATAATCAATGTATGATCCTAGCATGAACTCCATGCAAATCAAAAACCCTAAGTCTTGTGTATAAATAGTCTAGCTCAATTACACAATAATCTCACTTATGAAAAGATGAAGAATTTTTTGGCAAAGATTTCTTGGGTTAATTTTCTTTTTATCACCCTAATCCTAATAATTATCTCCCAACAAGATGGAGTGGTCGAGGCGGGTCGGCGTCTAGAGTCACGCGTTCGGCACGTGCGTCCGGTTGACCCGGCGGAGAGGCTCCGGCAGTCGCTCCCCCGGAGCCGGCGACCGGCGTCGAAGGCCTCATCGTGCAGTTACATTCCTATCCCCGGAAGGAAGCATTGTGTACACGCCTGAGATCAGTTGCGCCGAGCAAGTTTAATTAAGAGCTTAATTCCAATTAGTTTATACATAATTGGTTTTAGGTATTCCAATTAGTCTATATATCTTGTTGCATTGGATTTTATGTTTCAACAGTATTTTATGATTTAAACATTTATAATGACAATAAAGACATAAAATTTATTATGCTAAATTATGAATATATTAAGCTGAAAATTTTCTTGTAAAACTAACTTTTATTCTTGATGAGTACATTATAATTAAAAAATCAAAATATAACACTTATCGACATAGCTTAATTAGGAGCTACCTTAAATAAATGTGTATGCAATGTTCTAAAAAATGATAGGTGGATACTAGGCAGAGAGAGACCGCTTAACGTTTAGAAGGCTTGAACGATAACTTAGGCAGTCTTAGACGGGTGCTTAAATAGTCTGAACTATTTGGCGGATTAAGACCTTCCAACGTCCATGCATGACGTATACGGGGTTTTTAAAACATTACGTGTATGGTAATGGTCTACGTATACCAAGATGTCAACAGTCAAAACGCTATAGAAAAAGTCTTGGACCAAGGAGTTGGCTGGCTCAATAACTCGTGGATTGGATTATGTATTATAAACTTAATCTTCTTAGTAATTTTGGGCCCAATCCCATGAAACAAGGGAATTTTTTAGGGCCTTGAATAAAACTCGAGTGAAAACAATGTAAATATTAATCGATTTTTTATATTATGCCAACTCACCACGTACAATAATCATATACATTATACAATCATATGGACATTTTATTTTCCTGGTCGAAAGTGTATGAAGTATATATGCAATATTTTTAGCCGTTCATTATCTAGTTGCATGATCTTTCCACAAATTACTTAAAATGATATTTTATATGAAGTACTTTATAGAAAATACTTGTGAAAAAATAATAATCGTCTACACATATATACTATCGCATAATCGTACGAGATACGTAATTAAAGATCATTATGTAAAGATTTTAAGCGTGGAAGTCAAGAGGTACTAGACCAACTATATTTTATAAGTGGAAACGATGGCGTTTCGTGATGAAATATCCGTAAAGCAAGAAAATTAGGGATTAAAAAACTGGAAATTAAGAATTAATGCAGTTAAAAGTATTGGTAAATATCATCGAGAAATTGAGATGTTGGTGTCGGATGTAATGGTTTCCCTTCAAGATTTCGATATTGTAGATCTGTCTTATGTTTTTAGAGAGTGCAACGAAATTCCTAATGTAATGGATCTTTAGAATTACATAAAAATTCAGGTTCTCATTCGTAGGTATGCTCTAAAACACCATTTTAACGAGCCTCCTAACTCTTACCTTATTAAACAAAGTTATCACATGCACTTTACAATTATAAAACTTTTTTTTTTATTAGGTGAAAATTTGTCAAAGGGCCAATTACACAATACATCCTTTCGGATGAGTGAGTATCCAACACCTTGGTTGGATAAGAATACGCAAGCCTAGCAATTTTATCAGCAACATAATTTGTTTTTCTGTAGAGATATCAGTCGGGATCATCTGTTACTAAATATGCTACCAAGGCTGTGTCTCCACTCATTTAATACCACGTGTCCCTTAATTAAATAAATTGTAATTAAAATTTTAAGTTAAATTAAGCAAAGAGAGTACTTAATTTTAATTCCTGTTTTCCCTTCTCTCATTCCAATCTTCTACAAACTTGCATATCTTTTGATATTCTCAATCTTTTTTTCTATATCATTGATAAACAATTAAATTAGGATTAAAAAGGAAGGATAATTGTTACAATTATTATTTCTTTCCTTTGTCTTCTCTAAAAAGTGATCAATATCATTTTTCCAATGGAGTAATTAAGAGGTATTCAATATCCAACAATTATAAAATATTCAAGCTATTCAATTATTTCGGTAAAATTATCTTTCTTTCTTTAAAAATGGACCTGTTTCATTACTTCCAATTGATCAAACAAGAGGTTCTCCATTTCAATTTCAATTTCAATTTCCGATACTTCAATTAATTTTTTTAAGTTATTCAATTATTTGGAGGTTCTCCATTACGTACTGTTAGATTTTCACTTTCAAAAGAAAAAAAAGAGGAGATGAAGAAGATGGGGGTCAGAGAAGAAGATGGGTCGGTGTAAGAAAATAAAAAGGAAAGAAACAAGTTAATTATCTAATTTAATTATATTGTATTTGCTATTTAATTTATTTAAGTAGAAAGACATGTGGCTTTATATAAGTGGAGGCAACATCCTTTATAGCATATGGCTCGATCCTCTAGAAAGGAGCACATCATCAAAATATTTGTCACTAATATCTCAATCTCCCACGAACATTTTCCTTCTAGTTTTAGTGCTTTAATTAGAATTTAATCATCGTAATTATAAGACTTTATATTTATGTATAAATGACACTTTGTAGATAAGAGTCACATTTTTACATGTAGATGACATTTATGAAAACTATATGTTATCAAACTAATACATATTATACATGGCATCACGTATTTTTCACTAATGACATATATAACAAAATTTACGTAGTATTTATCCCTCCTAACCAAAGCTTAACCTTACCCTTAAATCCCGTAATCATAACATAAAATAATCCTAGATGAGTTAGGACTTAAGACACCAAACTCCTCGATCAAGATAAAAATCCGACACCTAACTCCATAATCCGCTCGAAGTGGTCGAATTGGATCTTTCAACCGTTAAAAAAAACACAGACACCCATCTCCGTTTAAAAGCTGCCAAATCTTCAGAGATTTGCAATCTGTAAAAAATAGTTCTTGGGTTTAACTCATACGATGAACAGCTAGGAAAATCGTCTAGGTTCTTTTCACTTGATGAAGCTGGGCCCACCTTTCAAACTTTAAACTCGCCTTTCCCTCTGTCTCTGTGCCTCGTCTCCCCTCATTGGAACCGTAAATTCATTCGCAAGCCATGCTGATTTCATACACTAGCTTGCCGTTGCATAAATTTTGGATCTTGAATCATTAAGCTTAAAACTCATCCCTTTCTTTGTGTTCAAATTGATTCTGTTCTAAAAGATCCTTTCTTTGGTGGGCAAATTCGGCTTCAATGAGGAAAGATTTCTGGGCTGATTTCAGCCATTGAAGGTTAGTGATTAGTTCTTCCTCTAGCTGGAAATTTAGCTTGTGGGTGTGTTTGATTTGCAGTTGGAACAAAGAAATTCAGCTGGAGTTTTTCAGTGGTGTGCAATTTGGGCATTTGCTAGTCGAGTCATTCTTGATAAAAGATCGAATCTTGGATTAGGGTTTAAGATTTTGAAAGGGGGGTAAAATTATGGTTTTGTAAATACATGATTGTGGTTCTGAGATACAATGTCAAAAGGGGGAAATGCTGAATTGTTGATGTGTGCAATTTTACTGTCCTTTGCTGCAATTTGTAGAGGATACTCCCATTGCAATTGTGAAGATGAGGGGTTTTGGACCACAAGTAGAATCTTGGAGTGTCAACGAGTGAGCGATTTCTTTATCGCCATTGCTTACTTTTCAATCCCCATTGAGCTCCTCTACTTTGTTAGCTGTTCCAATTTCCCTTTCAAATGGGTCTTTATCCAATTCATTGCCTTCATTGTGTTGTGTGGACTCACCCATTTGCTCAATGCATGGACTTATTACGGTCCACACTCGTTCCAATTGATGATGTCTCTTACCATATTCAAGTTCCTCACGGCCCTTGTTTCGTGTGCAACAACAATTACCCTCTTGACATTGATCCCCCTTTTGCTCAAGGTGAAGGTCAGGGAGCTCTTCTTGAAACAAAATGTGTTGGAGTTGGGTCAAGAGGTGGGAATGATGAAGAAGAAGAAAGAAGCAAGCTTGCACGTTCGTATGCTCACCCAAGAGATAAGAAAGTCCCTTGACAAACACACTATACTATACTCCACTTTGGTAGAGCTTTCCAAGACACTTGAATTGCAAAACTGCGCAGTTTGGATGCCGAATGATACTAATGGAAATGAAATGAGTTTAACCCATGAGCTGAAACCGAGTCCTACCCAAAAATACCCTTTTCGTGTGTCAATGAATGATCCTGATGTTATGGAGATCAAGAAAAGCAATGGAGTGAAGACTCTTAGGCCAGATTCAGCACTTGGAATTGCAAGCAAGGGTGAGATTGATGAGCCGGGATCCATGGCTGCTATTCGAATGCCAATGCTTCGGGTTTCACATTTTAAAGGCGGGACCCCAGAATTTGTCCAGGCTTCTTACGCTATCCTGGTCTTGGTTTTTCCAAGCTCGAAAACTAGTATGTGGAGCTACCATGAATTGGAGATAGTGGAAGCGGTTGCTGATCAAGTTGCAGTGGCTCTTTCTCATGCTGATATCCATGAAGAGTCCCAGAAAATGAGAGAGAAGCTGGCTGAACAAAACCGTGCTTTGCAACTTGCTAGGAAGAGTGCGTTGATGGCAAGCCAAGCAAGAAATGCGTTCCAAAAGGTTATGAGTAACGGGATGAGGAGACCAATGCACTCGATTTTAGGCCTTTTGTCAATGTTTCATGATAAAAACACAAATCTTGAGCAGAGGGTAGTTGTGGAAACCATGGTTAGGAGTAGCCACGTACTCTCCACGTTGATAAACGACGTGATGGAGATCCCAACTAAAGAAGATGGAAGATTTCCGTTGGAAATGAGGGCGTTTAGCTTAATTTCCCTTTTAAGGGAAGCGGCTTGCTTGGTCAATAGTTTATTTGTGTTTGAAGGGATTAGTTTTTCAGTTGATGTTCAGAGTGGTTTGCCTGATAAAGTCATTGGAGATGAGAGACGGACGTTTCAAGTTATACTGCATATGGTTGGGTACCTCTTGGATTTGTTAAATGGTGGTTGTTCTGTTGTGTTTCGGGTTTCATCTGACATCTGTGCTGCTGAAGCTAAGAATGACAAGTACGGCTTAAGGAGATCAATAGTATTCTCTGACTATGTGAATGTTAAGCTTGAATTTAAGATGGATGGTATGGTCTCTTCTTCAGAAAACAGTAATAAGAGACGCTACAACAACGATGACAACAAGGAGATGCTGAGCTTCAGTATGTGCAAAATGCTGGTGCAGGTTAGTATATGATTCATTATTTTGTCTTTTCTATAAAATTATCCTGAGATAAACTTACTTATGTGTATTATATGCTAATAAAGTGCATTTTAGGCTCACTTTCATGCTATGTTGATGCACATTTGAGTTACGGTGCGTTTGGATTGCACCAAATAATGCTTATCTTGCAGTATTGCATTAAATGCACTGTAATTGTAAGCCAAACTCACCCTTTGTCCTGAGGATGTAAATTTGAGTTAAAGTGCAATTTGATCACACCACATAATGCATTATCTTGAAATATTGCATATATATTGTATTAAATGCATTGTGTGGTGTAGATTGTAATCCAAACACACCTTTTGTCTTACAACAACCTTTTTTCTTGAGGATGCCATATTTTCTCTGGTTCTTGTAAAATTGTCAACTTCTATTAACTGTTCTAAGCTTATGTTGTGAAATGTTTGTGCATTCTTGTATAGCAAAATAAAAAAGGAACTTTTGTATTTTTTGCCCTTGGAGATTCAAAATTGATTTGATATTATCTGTACATGACAGATGATGCAGGGAAACATATGGATAACACCAGACCAATCTGGTCAACCTCAAAGCATGAACCTTCAACTCCGGTTCAAAATCCAATGCTTCCCGGACTTAACCAACTCACCAGAGCAAACGACGCTCAACCCGTCATTCCAAGGTCTAAAGATAATGCTCGTGGAAGACGACAATGTCAACCGAATAGTGACAACTCGTCTGCTCGAGAAACTCGGCTGCCAGGTCTCAGCGGTCTCATCAGGGTTCGAGTGCTTAACCACCCTGGGCCCAGCTGGAGGATCAACGGTCCCGTTCCAGGTGATTTTGCTTGATCTCCATATGCCGGAGATGGACGGGTTTGAGGTAGCCATGAGAGTGAGGAAGTTTCATAGTAAGAGCGGGCCGCCAATCATAGCCTTAACGGCTAGTGCTGAGGATAATGTGTGGGAGAGGTGTTGTGAGATGGGGATGAATGGGTTGATTAGGAAACCTATTGTCTTGCAAGGGATTGCTGATGAGCTTTTGAGAGTTCTCAGGAGATGAAGTTGATGTTTTAGAATAGTTTAAGATAGGTGATTGAGAGTTTTCACTAATTGAAATTAAAGGATCATCATAGGCCCATAATGTTGACCTGATCCACTGCTGAATTGGTTTGGAGATTTGAAGAAATTGGAAGTTAGCTTTTGGAGATTCATGATGGAATGTAAATTTTTTTTTTGGTAGAAGATGGAATGTAAATTATGTAAGCCCCCTAATGTTGTTACAATCACTTGGGAATTCACATTTAATAGGCTGTTTGACAAATTATGTGTTTGTAGTCACTCAAGAACTGGTGTTTGACCCCACTACTTACAGGATCATCATAGGCCTTATTCTTACAAGCAAGTACATTTGTCGAAATATGATTCAATTTGATTGAAATTTTCAGTTTTTCTTAGATCTATCGGGTGTACCTCTTTCTCTTGGGCAGGGGTACCCCCTTCTTTACCCTCCAGATTCCGATGTAGTGGAATCTCATTAGGTCAATGTTGTTGTTGTGACTTGAACATGACTGAACCGAAACAAAAACCGATCCGCCCAACCCATTTCATGGGCCTATTTGCAAGTATCAAGTATGCAACATAATGACTTGTGTTAATATGCCTTAAATTTGTCGATAATCGAATCTCGCCAAGGGTTCGGGGGGTGGAGCCCTCCGACAAGAAGGTTGCCCCTCAGCGGTGGTCTCGCGCGAGAGGCTGGGGAGCAGCGCCCACCCGCCCAAACTGTATACGATATTATTTGTTATTGGGCCTCTTATGATATGTTTGGGCCGTAGGTACCATAAGCTGTAATACAGTTTCCAAAATCACTATATAAATTCGCGAAATACTTAATAATTTTGTACTCTGTAATTTGCTTCCATAATAATTAATATACTGTTTCGAACCACGTAAATCTCTGTGTCGATTCTGTTTATTATTCTCGTTCTAACAAACTGCAATTGTTTACTCGACATTAACAAAGTTGTTTGCATACAATTGAGCCTTATCTATGAAGACTTTTTCTAACAAGCAAATTCCACATGAACATGGAAATCCATAAACCATTTAAAACAACATACAATGAGCATGCCAACACACAAATACTCGAAGCCTTTTCGAGATGATCAAGTGACCTAAGCAAATCAATGGCTCATTTATACAATCATAATGGTGGTGATGGAACAGAAGAAGAACCAGGATGATGAATGGGAAACCAATTATCCGACGGGATTTGACGCATCGATCTTTCCCGGCCTAGTCGAGGAAGAAAACATGGTCGAGCCATTTCAAGCTTAGCCGGTGAATATGAATAATCGCGGTGTTGGCCGCTAATGCTTAACCCACTTGTCACAAGCGGAAATACCACAACCACCACCACCACCAACAACAACAAGAACAACTTGGGAGATCTAGCCATGGAAATCAATAGGTTAATTACATGTAGCAAGCTAGGAAGTAATATGTAATTCATCAAGTGGTAAGAAAATTGGGTTTCTAATGTGTGTGTATATATATAGATTATAGATAGATCATAGATCATAGATAGATAGCGAGAGATCATGTAAAGGATGTTGACTGGCTGAACATGTCCTGTATTACTGTATATGTGTAGACCTTGACTGGCTTAACGCGTTGGAATTTGACCGAGACTTGGTTCGTTATATTTTCAAACAAAAAAAAAAATATACAAAACATGGGTCGTTATGTTAATTTCCACTTTTTCCGTAAGGGTGACTCCTAATCCTTACCTAATCAAAAAAAAAAAATATATATTTCCACTTTCCAACATGTACTTACATATCATCATAATATTTAATTGTCAATTTCTACCAAAAAAATATATTTAGTTATCAATATATAATTAAGATAAGATGCTTACGAGTCTTCGTAAATCTAGTGAATCGGTTAATCTTTTAAAAATAGTACTTAATTAAGTATGCTTATTTCTAGTTTTTATGGAAACAAACTAGCTAAAAGAAACAAGTAATTGTATTTGGTGAGTAAAAATAACTTAATTTTATCTAGTTAATTAACTAATTTAAATTAAAAGTTTAAAAAGTTTACTTGTATTTATTTTTTAAAAATTGCTAAATAATGAAAACTAATTTTGGAAATTATAAATTTAAGTTTATAACTAGTTGTGACTCGTTTTTTTGCCAGTACCCTACAGTTTTTGTAGTGTTTTTCGTAATTTTAATTCATATTTTACCTAAATATCTTAACTTCAATTTCAACTATAATTAATTAGTTAAAACAATAAGTAGGTAGGCAATGCAAACACATGACCATAACATATTGAATAAAAAACATCGATCATTATTTCATACACGTACATATCATCATCTGAACCCTTAATACAATCAACGACTATGGTGGACTAGATCCCTGAGGCGGATGATGTGGCGTGATCGACGGTGGCGGGATTTTACGCAGCAATCTTACCTTCCCAAGTTGATCATTACGAGTAGGTAAGCTCGCCGGCAAAAGCTTAGAGGAGGAATATTCCGGTGGCCGGAAAACACTCAATCCACATGTTATGAGCATAAACAACAACGTTACCACCACCACTAAATTGGCAAATGAAGCCATTGAATGATCAGATCGATAGATTAATGGGATTATATATAGCAATTGAAATATGTACAAGTTAATTAGAAAAAAAAAAGTTAGAAACTATTTCATAGCAAATGTGCGTTATTCTCTTTGACAAACCATTTTATTTTTATATTTTTTTATACATATTATGTCAATATGAGGAGAATAATATAACTTTGACAAACATAGTAGTATTAATTAGTTGTTTGCACTTGGAAATATTCAAACTCTTCGAATCAACTTCCTTGACCGACTCAAATTAATCTTATGTAGTTAGTCATGTACCTTTATTTATCAATGATACTGAAATAAATAAAAAGAAAAGAAAAGAAGACTCTTATATTATTAGTTGTCATATCTTTATCCTCTGTTTTAAAAATCTCCGCCTAACTTCGTGTATATATTGTTTAGGCGTTGGAATATGTTAGTGTGTCTGGCCTTCAAACTTGTTTAGAAAACCGTCTAGGGTTCCTCTCCACCTAGAATCTGTTTAGTGTTCTTTTAGAACATTGTATTTATCGCCATGGTTTGTAATTGGGTAGCTTGTTGAAAATTCCACATTTCGTGGTATATATAATTTGGTATATGTATTTTAATTTGCTTGATTTTTTTTTGAATAAGGAAGGATTCGACATACCGAACAAACTCGATAAGACGAGAGACCGAGATAAAACTCGGTACCCGGACAAACCGGCATGAAACAGAAAAAACAACCCAAGCTAACAAAGAGAACTAATAGGAAGGCATTAAACAGGAGAGTATGACACTTCCGCGGCTTAGAAACCAAGGCGTATAGTGCCGCCGGATAGCAAGTTAAAGTCCACGCGAATCAAGGCGTATAGATGACCAAACTCTAGCCGGAACCACAACTCGACCCAAACGCCACCCCTACGAACTCAAGAGCTACACAAACAAATAAAAGGGCTAAAGCCCGCCAAAGAAACAAGGCCCAGATGTCCACTAGAACATACACATAGGCCAAGCCCAAAACAATAGAGATAGCCCAAAAAATAAACAAATTGGTTCAAATCAACTTCCTTGACTGTCTTAAAAGTTAAAACACACTAAACAAATTAAAAGGACAAAAACAAAATAAATCAATGATTTTGGACTTGTGGGCTTGTAAACTAATGGGCCTAAAAGACAATGCACTATTGGGCCGTCCAATCACAGATTAATAAGTCCATAATCATGCAAGTTCTTCGACCTAAATCGCTTGGGGAAACCCCAAACCCTACTTATTTAAGGGCTCTTCTGCTGATTTTATTACAACCCATTCGCAGAGTACACTCCATCTCTCTCCCTCCCAAACTCTCAAAAGTTTCAAATTTCAGTGTTTTATGTCTTTAACCATCTTCAATTCGCTTTCTTTTTCCCCAATCTACACTAAAGATTGCTTCTTTATTTACTTATTCTGATGTTTTTCATGTCCGACCGAGCAAATTACTTCAAGTTTTGTTATTGTATTTCTATTGACAAGGATGAGGAAAACAATTAGATGTGCGAAGGGTTAAAATCCCTAATGAGCTGATTTCACGAGGCTTATTGATATTCTGACTTGTCAAAATTTCTACTTCACTTTTGAAAAATTGATAGCATTTTTTTGATAAAGTTCTGAGCTTTGAAATGTTTTCATGGTGGGCAAGAAGAATGAGGAACCAATTAGATGCGCGAAGGATGGATTACTGTCCTTGTGAGCTCAAACCTTTGAGGCATATTCATATTCTGACTTCTCTTCCATGTTATTATCTGAAAATTTGATAACTTTTTATTTATATGCAGAAAGATTGTGTTTTGAAAATGTTAATCATGGCTGGCAGAATGATGAACAAATGGTTTAGGGTTAGTTGAGGGGTGGTCTAGGTTGGATGGAACCCAAAGCTCCTGGTCTATTATAAGTTGCTTATATAATGACTTTTTGGTTACAAATATGAGTTGTTGTTTGTAATGACATCTATTTGTGATTAAAGGGTTGTTATGAGCTCCTTATAATGCATTAGGAGTGGGGTTTTAACCAATCGAAGCCTGTGGTGCCCTTATGATGCTAAATAGCACTCTGACTTTGCTGCCGTGTTTATTGAATACAATCTGTTTTATTGTGTTCATCTTTGTTCATTGCTGTATGGATCTTTTATGTTGTTTTGAAAGTAAAGAGTTGGTTTTTGTTGTAAGAAAAGAAGGGTAAGAGTATGGTTTATCATTAGTAGGAATTAGCTAGATAGAATTAAAGAAGTCTTGATTCATGACTGGAAGTAATCAAGGAAAATTGAGTTTGACAATAGTATTTTGATTGATGCTTAGAATTACACTCTCTTTTGTGTGTTGGTGCCTGAAGTTTGGATTTGTTTGCCCGTGATTGGGTTCATTTTGTTGCGTATACATGGCTGAAATAGGCTCAAAGTTACCGAAATTCTTGCAATTCCTTAGTGTATTATGCAAAGAAACAACGAAGTTCCAGTATATATTTTCGTTCTAAGATTTCATCCCTTGCGAAACATCCATTAATTAGTAGGGGTTTTCAGCGTGATCATATGAAAACTTGTGTCCACAGTACTATTCTAGCTCAGCAATAACTCAAGTCCACATAAGTGAAGCAAAGTTCACTTAGATAGAACAAGTTGTGCCTTTGGCGCACATCTAGTCAATCGATTAGACCTCCAAGAATAGTACTTAGCAGTCTCCGGTTCGACTCTTGATGCCCATGCCATCACCAAAAAGAAGAAGATAGAAACAATGTTTTATTGCTTTTTATTAAGCCCAACGGGATTTCCTCCTAAAACCAATTGACAATAGAAGGAGTAATCTGTTGAGTTATATATTTTTCCAATTTACTCCTAACTTTCAGACGTGAAATGGACATATTCTAACACTTTTTTTTTGCTCTCGCGCCTGGTTCACCCGTACGGGCTACGTCTAGATCGGGGTACTGAATGGGATTATGGCAGACCCCTCCCAACGACATTGCGGGGAATTGAACACACGGTTCGTTCTACCAAGCGTAGCCCCAACGCCACTACTCCAATCCACCGTTGGTACATATTCTAACACTTTTGATCAGGTGTACGTACACAACTTATGTTAAGAAGCTCATTCTGTCGCTATAACAATTCAATTCAACGAATACAAGATCAAATAAAAATAAACTCGACCAAAGGAGGGGCACCGACCCCCTCATGCCCTAATTAAGTCCACCAGTAGTACAAAGGAGGGGCTCAGACCACGGTTTATTTTTTGTTGTGGGCCGATCACGGTGTTCCTGAGATGTGTGGGGCTGGACAATCCAGGCTTGTACATTTAATCGGACGATGAGATGGCGATGCTACACTTCTACGTAAGTGGCTCGATGGCTCGTGCACGCGAGTAAACGTCGGGCTAACACCTTCAACAAGGGGTGACTCGCTCTAAGCTTTTGGTTGCGCCCGAACTCGGCGTCATCAGCATGACTAGGACGATCGAGTAACAAGCCCGCCAACTTCATCGATCTTGATCCTTAATTAACTGTGCTCGATCGATTGATAAAGAAATAATTTGAATGAACTAATAATTAATTACTTCTTACGTTATGTTATATAGGGTGATTTGCAGAAAATTCAACGTCAATTCACGTGACTTTGATTAGTTGATCAAAATACCATTCATACCACGTTTTTTGACTTCTTTGCTAACTATGCTATTTTCTCTATTTTTTTGGGTGTTAGTCCAATTGTCCAAATCACACGTTTTGTTGGAGATGATCGAAAATCAATGTATGTTACCAACAACGTACGTACGTAACCATATTATTGCAATTTTAAATAGTGTTCAAAGGTCTTGCTGTATGTTTCCCAATTTTATTCTACCTTCCCCATATTTAATTTTATTGTTTTGATTGATTATTATATATATAGTTTTATGTGATTATATATACATACATATATATATCAATATACATAAACTTATTTTTCTAGTTAATTTTGTTTATGACAGAAAAAGAGAATGGATGATGATGAAGGGATGACCCCATTGTTGTTGGAGTTAGAAGGGGAAAAAACTTAGATTAAAACATTATTAACTCGAAAATTTTGGAGAAATTCGGTACGGACGAATTTTATTTGAAAAAAATCGTGTACTACAAGCGAATGTGCTTTAATTTACAATAACTAACTGTACCTAATGAAATTGATGTACGGACAATTATGTGCACTCGTCTAAAACAAAGCATGCACACTTAGTTACATAACAATATACAATGAGTTATGAAATTAATGCACAGGCTGTTAGAAAATTTATCACTCACACATACACACGTACTTGTTCCAAACAAATTTAACTTGTATACCTCTCAATCTCTTACGATTCCATATAGTTACACACTTACACTAAAATATGATATCCTATTTAGCACAAACCTCTCTACATATACTAATTAAGATATTTGAAACTCTTAAGTTACCGAATTCGAGAGCGATTTTGGCGTCATGGTGGAGATGAAGGGTGTGTAGATGGACAATCCAATTCAGTACAAGGTGTAGGACGTGGATCAGAACTCCTACTTACAACCTTCCATTTCTCAGCAAAAACAACGTTTTGGGGAGCCATGAAGCTTGAAATGAAAATGAGCAAAGTCGCCACTGTTATCCAGCGGCTCTTCATTCTTCTCGCTGGCTTTTTGTATAAGCATAATCAATTGTGAATTTGTCAAGTGCAAGTGCCTGTTTTGAAGCTTGTTATATGAATCACCCAATCATTTTTATGCAATTATCTAAGAAAAATGAAGTGTAGAACAATTATTGCACGAATTTAACAAGAATTCTTGACGGAAAGATTGGATGGGTGGTCGATCACGAATGGAAGGTATTAACGGGTGACTTTCAATAAATAACTGTATAGCTGATGGTTTAGGACCCTATATGATATTTAATGAGTGATTTTAGGCAATTTTCTCTATCTATTTAATAATATGATGGGCAGGCCCACAAACCAGTAGTCCATTACCCTACGTAATTTTTTTTGATAAACTTACCCTACGTATTTTGATCTAACAAGAGACACTAAAATCATTTTAAGGGAGAAATAATTTAAACTCTGTAATCTGGATCATGAATATTGGAGTATCATCTAGCCGCCTCTCCAGTCTAGCTGGTAGATGATGGCGTCCGTGACCTATAAACTAAAAAAAAAAGAATATTATCATCTACCAACAAGGCTAAGTAAGGTCCGTGACCATTTGTCATTTTTAAATATACAATTATAAAAATTGAATTGATTGGTATTAAAAATGAGTTATTTTTTATTAGATTTAATTAATTAGTGTATATTTACATATTTATATTAATAATTTCACTATTTCAAGATATATATAAAGTGAACGAAAAATCTTAAAAATGGACGTTCTTGGCTTGTTAAGTCAACCAAAATCTGTGCATAGACGGGTTTGTCTCAACTTGTAAATTGTTTCAAATCCAACCCGAAGTGATTCAACCATGTTCAGATCTTCTGTTTACTTATTAATAACCAAATAATGATTATTCGATTTTTCTGACCTATGTCTCAAGGACATAGATCAAGACCCTTAAAATAAAAAAATTATTAAATTATATTATATAGAGTAATTTAATTTTTTAATATAATTTATTTATTTCTATATATGTTTTTAATTTCTAAAACAAATAGATTAGAAAAATCGATGAACTGTTGGCTCCCTTAATGATCAAGGTCAAAATGTCAACGATTCTAACCTCCCACGTGGTGAACTCTTTTCCTTCTTTCTACAAGACCCTGGACCCCATGATCCATCTCAAGTATCGACTCTTATGCTTTCGTAACTAGAAAAGAGGAAATTAGGGAGAAAATCAAATGGATCAATTTCTTCTTGATGACTTTCATCAATCATCTACTTGAAGCGAGAAGCTGCCTTGGAAAACAGGTTTAACTCTTTGAGTTTGAAGTCCGTCACCTCTATATGTCTTCTTGTCAAATCTTCTTGCAACAACCATTTCTTCTCGAACTCGAAGCTCCCATGAAAATTGATGGTATACTCTTTTATTTTCACTTGGTTCTTTTGAATTTTGTATAAATTTTGGTACGATGATCGAAGAGAGTAGTTTTGACAAATGTTAAAGTTCGGTACATGGCCAATATTAGTTGGTGTTCGTCCATACACACATGTATATTAAGTCTAGCACATAGATTTAGTAAAATTTTATCTTAAAATCAATTAACAATAAGAAAATAATTTACCATGTTTATATATTAGGCTTTGTTTTTCTGAAATTTTTGATGTGAAAAGCTGGCATTTTCACATTCAAAAGTGGGAATTAGTTAGTTACAATGGAGTGGCCCATTCTTGTGGTGTTGCCACTTTATGTTAATAAGTGGTTTATTTGAGAAATCGTTTGTGTGCCTTGCCTACATTCTGACGTCTTACCTTATGACAAACTTGATTATGAACCTTTTTAGACCACTCAAGTTGAGAATGGATTCCTTTATTATTGGGAGAATTATAAACTGGCATATGGAATTACAAATCATACTAAAACACTGATACATGAAATGACTTCTCTTATTCATATTACTATTGAATGCTATCTAAGCGATATTTCTGTTATGAAACATCTAAAATGTGGTGATAACCTATCAAAAGCTACATAAAAGAGATTGACAATATATACCAATTTTACTTTTCGGTTACTTGAATTAGCATATTCCATCATCCATTGCATTTTTTTGTCTCACAAACAATCATTGTCTCATTGAGGGATGAGACTAACAATCCAAAAGACAGAGACTGCCAGTCGCTATTTTCTTCGCTACCATTAAAAACATCTTATTTTTCATATAAATGAACTCCAAAAATTATTAGATGTTTACTTACACTCTTTAGTGATGAGTTTAATGTGAAACCTCGGAAATCTTTGTGGGCTTCCACTTTTAGCCACAGAAGTTTCGGGACGAAACTTTCTTTAACGGGGGTAGTATGTAAGACTCGGTTTTTTTTTTCCGTTGCGAATCAGATAATCTAATTCCGTTCAAACTCCTACCTTTGTATTCAAAATCTATTACATTTCTTTGTTTTGGGCCGAAAAGCCCAAAATCCATTATGAGACCCAACCCAAATTAAAACCCATCTTCACTCCTTATCTTCTTTCTCCTCTGCCCTATCTACGCCACCCTTAATTTCTTTTTCACTTGACCGCCGCTCCACTGCTGAGCAAGTAGCAGGAGATCGTTCACCGCCTCACCCTGTACCCGCTCGAGTTGGTTCAATCTGCCGCTGGTCACCCTTCTCTCGCGTCTTCTTCCTTCTCTTACGGTGTTCTCAAGGTGGTGTGGGTTGGCGGTCGCACCACCACCCCTGGCCCAGCTCCGTCTCCGTCTTGCCGCGTTCCGTCGTTCTGTTGCACCGCCGGTAAGGTTCTGTCCTCTTCTTCCTTCCTCGACACCTTTCCCTTTCTCCCATTGT
The DNA here is from genome assembly GCA_964016875.1 of Fallopia convolvulus. Classification (NCBI taxonomy): domain Eukaryota; kingdom Viridiplantae; phylum Streptophyta; class Magnoliopsida; order Caryophyllales; family Polygonaceae; genus Fallopia; species Fallopia convolvulus. Next base: position 316,329 of record OZ024719.1, read on the forward strand.
GTCGCCATTTTAATTGGCGGATCCTGCGTGCGAACAGGCTGGAGGAGTTACAATGTGCCGGCGTCTTTCGAAGGTACGGTTGCTTCGTGAAATGTCAACGGAATCAGCCCTCCCAAGAGCTTTGTGTGCCATCCTCATCGCGTCGTCCTTATCACGCCGACGGTAATGAGCACCTTGGGGAGTTGTTGCCGGTCGAGCAACTAGGGTTGTTGTCGTTCATCGAAACCCATACCTGAAGCTCGAGTTACACCGTTGGATTGAAGTGGTGGCAATCACCAAATTCTGCCCTTCAGTGTGTGAAGATTGCTCGAGACACCAACAATGAGGCTTGTCCTGTTCTTGCACCCCAAGTCGGGAAACCCCATCTTCATTCAAGAAGTTGTTCAAATTAGACTCCCAAAAGGTCGGAAATCCTTGCTTGTTGGATTGGTCTGGTAGTTTTGCTATATGTTGCTTCATTGGGTTTCGATCCATATGCTTATCGTGTAATTTGATATTTTAATTTGCTAGCACTGTTGAATAGTTAATTTTTGTCTTGCTGAATTGTGAGGATTGGTTCAAATATTGTTTTGTGGTTCATTCCTGGCAATTATTGGTTGTGTGGGTGTAACCCAAACTTGTGTGAATGATGTTTGGCCATTAGTATCTCATCCATGTTGTGTCTTGAAAATGTACACTTGGTTTGGTGTAAATGGTTTTAGTTAAGAAGTAGAGTTAGAAATTTTGTCTTCTTAAAATGCATAATCTAATTATGTCTTTTGCCGATGTGAATTAAAAGTTGTATTTCAACCCGGGATTGAGGTAGAGCGACTATTGATTGAGATATTGATGTATGTGTATGCTTATGCGTGCGTTGAGAATGAGAATTGACGTTTCCACCTTGGGAATGTGAACCTTAAGAATTTGTTACCCTTGAGCTTATAAGTTAGTATCGTTTAAGGCTAAGCTATGAATACTAATTTGTTGATGGAAGTAGGTTGACGTTGACTCTTGAGCTTGATGCTTTTGATGACGGTAAAAATAGTAGAACATGTACTACATCACATGAGTTTAGATACCATGAAAGTATGGTGGCTCGCACTTGGCGAAGCCACTATAGTTGTGCTTGTCTAGAGTCGAAATTTACTTATCGCGGTTAGTTGGTTAACCGTAAACGTTATGATTCGTAGGTCTTTAGTATCGACACCTTTCTTACTTCATCTGAAGCTCGCCATCCAAGTAAGTCGTTCTCGACTTGCTCGGCTCTATTCTAGTCTTGTTAGATTTCATGCCGTGATTGTGAGATTGGTTTTTGGAACTAGTCCCGAATGTATGTTTTTCTTGCGAAATGTTTTTATTGTATGATGTGACGTGCTTTCCATTTTAAACGTTTTCTCGTAAAAGAAATACTATCGCTTTCTCTGTGCTGGCAGCGTAACCGGCACGATCATGTGCGACGATTGTCGGTGGCGAAGAGGCGTCTAGCCATGGTCGTGTGTCGGCCGGGCCCTTTTAAAAATAAAAATTGATTGTTTGTTTTTGGGCAAGTGCTCCAGTGGAGGCTTGACCAGGGGTTGGAAGGATGACGTATATGGAAAGTGGGAGGGCCCGCCTCTGCACTCGGGCGCAGGTGAGTTAGCGTCGTAGATGGGAATGCGGTGGTGGAAGGAAGAATGGCATTTCCCAATAGGATTGTGGTTTTGTTGTGTGCGTGTGTGTGATTACTTAGTTGGTTTTCCGACCTTGTGAATTCTTTCCACGCTTAATGAATTGTGTATTCGTTGTATCTTCCTTCATTTGTTGAATGTCGACGTGTTGGTTATTATTATAAATGTTGTACTTTTGTGCTTGTTAGTTTGATTATGGTATGTCTCATTGCATTTCCTCACATATTTTCTAGGTTGTGGAAATGTGTGTTGACTTATACTGTTCTGTTCAATTCACGTGTTAAAAGTTATGTTGTTGTATAATTGATGTTTTTCAAACGTCTTACTATTGTCGTGTGTTATCTAGCTTGCCTAGGGTAGTAGCTGACCCCTCGGGGACTTTATTTTTCAGTTCCAGGTACTCACACAGGTCCCGTGTTGGAGCCTCGGACAGATGCTGCAGCGGATCGTTGACGCGTGTCATAGGTCACTGAGTAGGTTTGGAGTTCGGTTTAGGCTTGTTAGCTGTTTTTGATATTTCACTATGTTGTTGACTTTAGCAAGTTTCTGGTGTTGAATATAAATTGGCTAGACATTGGGATTCATGCATGACATTATAAAAATGTGGTTTGTTTGAATGACAGTTGGATGTTTTAAAATGGTTTTCTTGTTGTGCCCGAGTTGCAAGGTCCATGTATTCTAGTTGTCAACCAGTTCAGGTAGGACCCGTTAGGGTCAACTACCTAGTAATGTCCCGACGGTGAGTCGGGGTGTTACATTTAATAGTTTTGTCTCTTTGTTTCTTCTTTGTGAGGAAATCAGTAGGAAAGCATCTTCTTTGTGTATGGGCTTGGTCCATTAGCTTCATCTTGGCCCATTTACCATCTCACGTATCAATCATTAACATGCATATCGATTAATTTGTATGCCCATTCATTTCATGATGAAAAATATAAATGCATGCGCCTCCCACATCGGAGATTGCAGAGAAAAGCAAAGAATCAATTGCTATAAGTAAAGGTGGAGCAAGACCATAAAAAAGATCGAAAAACCTCTCCGGGTTAGGAATCTTTTCTTGTACTTAGATTCGATGTGCTTGATCCCCGAGTGAGATCGCGCTATTTACGGTATAAAGTCCAAATGACTTTATTTTTAATGAGATTACAAAATAATCAGCTGAGAGTTAGTATTTATTATAATCCCATTTATAGCGCAGTTTATTTCGGGTTTAACAAATAAAGTCTGTCAAAGTTGTGGGAAACAATGTGCAAGAGATTTTTGTATGCTATATAATGAATGAGATTTTTGTATGCTATATAATGAATGCCAAAGCTTAGTCTACAACTAGTTTCTACTCAATTATAGGGAAAAAGTGCCTTTTCATCAGAAGATCTAGTTTCTACTCAATTAGGGAAAAGGTGCCTTTTCATCAGAAGATCAAGATGATACGATCCATGTATGACTAGACTAATACTTCTTTTGGTCATGTTATTGAAGTCGATAGACGCAAATTGTTGTAGACTTCAATCAAAGAAGTTTGTGGTATTGATAGCTTCTTTTGGTCATGTTATTGAAGTCGATAGACACAAATTGTTGTAGACTTCAATCAAAGAAGTTTGTGGTATTGATAGCTTCAAAAGGATGTTAAATATCAGATTTAAAGGTGAAGAAGAAATTGGATATGAGGTCATGAAGGAGTGGCTCTCCTTGCAAGGAGGTATTTGGAAAAAATTTAGGGTGTTTTGAAGCTTGTGGTCCAAGTTAGAGGGTAAAAACTTATGCATTTATATCAAATTCAGAATTTAACTACTACAAATTTGCTGTAATTTTAGTATCTCTAGACATTAAATACAATATAACTATTGATGTAAGATTTGATAGAGATTCAACTTTGTAAGGAAAGAGATTTTTTGGAACTCATCTAGAGATTGAAGACATTAAGGAAACGGATTCGTCTCTATATAAAAGTTACAAACATATATTGAATTAGCAAATTCCCTCATCCATCAAAGCAACCGAGTGCTTTTTTTTTTGTCTCACAAACACTTCTTGAGGGATGAGACTAACAAGCCAAAAGAGAGATAACACCAATAACTATTTTCTCCGCTACCATTAATAACATATTATTTTTCATTTAATTGAACTCCAAAGATGATTTGATGCACTCTTTACTGATGAGTTGAATAGTTTTGTCCTTTTATTTCTTCTTCGTGAGGAAATCATTAGGATAAGCATCAATGACAAATTTTGATAAAACTTACATTCACTCCCCTGACTAAAAAGAAATACAAAGAAAGAAATTGTAAGGCTAAAAACTATTCAGAATAGTTTCTGGAGAAATATTTGTGAATTTATGATGAAAGCTCTTAGCCATGATATATCCTTTTAAGTTTCTAAAACACAGCAACACACACAAATTCATAGAATTTCTTTATTCATTTCTCTGAAAAACACATATTAAACAACTAAGTTGTGACAATAACAATTCAATACACAATATGTAATGCTGTAAAAATCTCTTTAGTTAGAGTGCTTGAGAAGTACATACTTTTAACATTGACTTCAAATATATATGAACAAATGCTATGGGGAAGGATTCAACCGTTTGTATTGAAAAATTCAAGGACTCAACTATTTGAATTTATATGTACCATCACTTGTGCAATTCATATTCCCTCCATGTTTTAGATTAGCACATAGCCACATACTGAATAATTATGGGCTGTCCATATAGTTACTTAATGGGCCTTGTGCTTCTAAGCCCAAAATAATGGACACATAATTTTTTGATGGTACCTTCATGCTATAGTCAACTACTACCTACATGTTCCATACAATAAAATTTTGATGCTATATAATATGTATTTAGGTTTAAGATTTTTTTTTTCTCGATTTTTTATACCATCTAGGTTTAACTTGTATACAATTTCACTTATTGAATTCAGGGTTAGTTTCTTATTGTTGGGCTGATAATTTGACATAATTCTTACTCTGAGTCTACTTATTTTATCTAAGAACTCCTTAGTCTAATGTGGGGTTTTTCGATAGCTACATTATCCTCATTCATACTTCTTGTAGTGGGATTTGTTAGCTTTGTTTGTTTCTTCTAAAAATATAGGTATTATTCGTTCTTTCTACCAACAAATAGGTGTTATTTGTTCTTCCATGTCATTAATGGCAATATCTTTTACTCATTAGTTTATCTACTCGTCTTTTAATTTTATTTATAGATATCTTTTAATTTTATGTTACTTATTTGTTGGTATTTTTTCCTCGGTATTTTATTCAGATTCTTTACCATTAATAATTCCAAGTTCCTCTATGGCCTTATCGAATAGTTTAGGGTTAGTTTTTATGTTTTTTTACTCATTCTCTTTAGGTTCTGTTTTTTTTTTCAACCTCGAGATTTATACTTGGTATTGAGAATGTTTTTGACAGAAATTGGTTTTAAAAAAGGGTACTGTTGGGACGTTGTTGGGACCTCTGGTTCTAAGCAACGGATCAACGATTCACTTCTCTTTAAGTTTTGATAATGACAAACACCATAGGGAACTAATGTGGTTTGTTCAAGTATTTCTAAGGAACACAGGTACAGCCAAGAACTCCTATGAATGACAAAGCCACTGCTAGCCACAATGAAGAGTTTCCATCAAGGGAACTCTGAAGAGGAAAGTTCCCATGAAGTGGGAACTCCCAGAAACAAACAAGAAAACACAAGCTTACAACGATGAAGAGTTTCCATCAAGGGAACTCTGAAGAAGTCAGTCCCCATGAAATGGGAACTCACATGTGAAAACAACGACCGTTCAGCGCAGATCGCGGGATTCTGTCTCAGACAGCCAGAGGGAACAGTCTGAGGATCAGACTGTCACGCTTCATCCAACGGTCCGATTGATTCAAGAAGTTGACCTAGTTCAAACCAAAGTCACATGTGAAGAAAGTATAACTTGGGCATCAAGCAAAGGGCATTTTGGACACAAACGAAAGATGCGACTGCCCAAGACAAATGGACTATAAAGCCAAATGAATAGTACTCGGTCTGAGTACTTCTCCCAGAACTTAAAAAAACACCCACATCAGAGAAAAGAAAGAAAAGGAAGAGAAGTCCCCGCCGGCGAGTGTGTGATCTCGACGACGGTGAAGCTGAAGTTCCCTGGAGCAAGGGAACTGAGAAGTCAGCGTAAGGTTTGAGTTACTTGTGTTTTGCTGTTGTGAGCTTAGGAACTCAGTTGAGAGGATTTACTAGTGTTGCTAGAGTTAGGAAGAACTTGTAGGAACAGAGAAGTGTAAATCCGGCTGTGTAACTAAGGAACAAAGCAATCAATATAAGTAAGTCATTCAAAATCCTCCAAGCGGAGGTAGAGGTTTACCCATACAACTAGTTGGTTGTAGTGGGGTTCCTCTATAAAGGAACTGTGCCTTTCACTGTTTTTATTACTTGCGATTATTTACTTCCGCTGCCTTGGGAACAGCTTAATTGCCAGTTCCCAAGCTCACTGCTAACCGATTACGATCCAACAATTGGTATCAGAGCTTGCGCTCTAGATTTGTGTTAGCATCGCAGGTGCCAAAATGGCTCAGGAACTTACTCAGGTGGGGAACAATACCAGCAAGCCGCCAAGGCTTATAACAGGAAGATTTGAAAGCTGGCAACGCGACATGAAAGATTGGATGCGTGGCCAAGACTACCAAGCCTGGTGCGTCATCGAAAGGGGGAACTTCGAAATCGATCAATCTATTGTCAACGATCTCTCAAAGTGGGGTCCCAACGAGTACAAGTGCATGGAGGCAAACTACAAAGCAAAACAGTATCTAAAAAGGTCCATGTGCGTACAAGATTGTGACAGGGTTGCCAACCTTGACATAGCCAAGGAAATGTGGGAAGCCATCCAACAAATGCACGTTGGGAACTTAGATCTCAGAGAAGATCTTCAAATGAACGCAAAGAGGGAGTTCTACAACTTCCAAATGGAGATGGGAGAGTCCGTCGATAGCTACCAATCCCGGTTTGAAGGACTTTGCACTAAGATGGAAGGATTGGGGATCACAAAAGAAGAAATCACCCACAAAATGAAGGTCCAACAGCTCTTCAATGGATTGACTGGAGAATGGGCAAATGAAAGAACGATGTTCAAGGAAAACCCAGAAAATCGAACGCTTATGCTCCATCAAGTATTTGGAAAGTTAGTGGGACATGAGAAGAGGAAGATCGATGATAAGGAACAAAGTCGAGCTCATCGAGGGATCGCACTCAAGATCGAAAAAATGCTCAAATCAACCCAAGAACAACATGAAGACTCCGAAGAAGAAGAGGATGAAGAGCTAGTCCTTGTGACAAGAGCTCTTCGAAATTTCTACAAAGGAAAGTCTCAACGGAACAGTGGGAACTGGGGAAAGGGACAGAGTTCCCAAAGAAAGCCCACAGAGAAGGATCTCTCAGAAGTGACTTGCTACAAATGCAACAGGAAAGGACATTTTGCGAAGGAATGTCCACAAGGAACTGAAGGCAGAAAGCAAGGAAAGAAGGCCTACATCGCTACTTGGAGCGATGATGAAGACGAAGATCCTGAAGCATGGGCACTCCCAGACATGTGTGGCATGGCCATAGGAGAAACCACTGGGGAACAACCCAGTGAGGTAACCACTGAAACTGTTCTTGATTCCTTGAGTAATTATGAAAAACCTGAATTGTTGAAAATTCTTTCAAGTCTTGTTAAAGATAACATAAAACTGCAAAACAAGTTGGAAAAACAGGAACACATAAATTCTCAATTAGTTGGTCTTGAGCCCTGTCCCAACTGCATATCCCTTCTAGAAAAACTCAAGTCCCATGTGTCTCACATCGTAGATCTAGAAAGAGAAATCAAAACTTTAGAAAAAGATGAGAACACCCTCCTGCAAAACCTGAGTAAGACTCCCGAACATACTGAAGCCTCTAGTTCCCAAATTAAGTTTGTCCCAGCCAGACATGGCATAGGATACAAAGGTGAGTGCTCCAAGAACAGAAAGTCACCCCTGAGCGAACATGAGATCCATGAGTGTAGGGCCTTAGAACTCCAGTGCGAGAAACAGAAAAATGCTCATCTCGAGGAGAAAATCAGGGTCCTAGAGAGTGGAAACAATGGTGAGAAAGACTATTATACTGGGAACTCTGGACATAGAATCTATGTCAAAATTGCTAAGGGAAATGAGTATCGAGTGTACAACAAAGAAACCATGGATAGGAACCGTATCCAGAGACCACACCCAAAATACTACCTGGGAGAATACTACAAGACATGTTGGCACTGTGGTGCTCATGGGCACTACAAGGATGCATGTCCCAAGAAGAGAGCCCAAACCCCTAGAAGCCATGAGTTCCCAAACAGACAAAAACGTCATGCTCATCACCAAAGGAACTCCAACTCTCAAAATTCCAAAGACATCAACATTTCTGACTATATCTTGAATGAAAATGTTTTCCCTTGCAAGGGACCTGGCAAGAGTCATCTTGCTTGGGTCTCAAAACACTAACTTTTCCTTGTAGGTGGCTGTGAGAGGGAACAGTACATGGTTCATAGATAGTGGATGCTCGAACCATATGACAGGGAACAAGGATATCCTCATCTCACTCCACACTCATGCCGAAGGAGGCCACGTCTCATTTGGCAACAAGAACAAGGGAGAAGTTATTGGAAAAGGAGAAGTGTTGCTCAATAGATCTATTAAAGTTAGCAACGTAAATCTGGTAAAGGATCTGGGATACAATCTGCTGAGTGTCTCCCAGATGTGTGATCAAGGGAACAACATCGTCACTTTCGACTCAGATGAATGTCTCGTCATCAACAAGAAGACCAACAAAGTAATTCTGAGAGGAAGAAGATACAACAATGTGTATGTGGTGGACACCAACTTTGAACCACCAATGAAGCTGTGCCTTGCGAGTTCCCAAGATGACACGGAACTCTGGCATCGAAGACTGGGACATGCTGGTGTAAATCAAATCCTGAAGCTTTATCTACAGGATCTGGTCATTGGTCTTCCACGGATCAATCTCGAAGGAGTCAAAATGTGTGAAGCATGTGTTCGAGGGAAACAGACCAGGACCTCCTTCAAACCGAAGAAGGTGGTAAGCACAACCAGGTCCCTGGAGTTAATTCACATGGATCTCTGTGGTCCCATGAGAACAGCTAGCTACGGTGGAAAAAGGTACATGTATGTTTTAATTGATGATTTTTCAAGATTCACCTGGGTTATTTTCTTGAAGGCAAAATCACAAGCGTTTGAAGAATTTGAGCCCTTCATCAAAAGAACAGAAGTAAGCTTGGGGCTGAAACTGAAAGCAATCAGATCTGATCACGGAACTGAGTTTCAAAACTCGGAGTTCCTAAACTTCTGTGAGCAAAATGGGATCTCTCACAACTTTTCAGCTCCTCGCACTCCTCAGCAAAATGGAGTGGTTGAGAGAAAGAACAGAACTCTGGAGGACATGGCTAGAACCATGATGATCGAAAGTGGAGTTCCTGAGTATTTCTGGACTGAAGCAATCTCCACAGCTACATACATCCTAAATCGAGCCATGACAAGGCCCCTGATCAACAAGACTTCCTATGAGCTCATCTAAGGGAGAAAACCAAACATCTCACACTTGAGAACATTTGGTTGCACATGTTTTGTTCACAACAACGGAAAAGACAATCTTGGCAAATTCGACCCCAGAAGCGACGAAGGGATCTTCCTGGGATACTCATCACAAAGCAAGGCTTACAGGGTCTACAATAAAAGAACCAAGAAGATAGAGGAAAGCATTCATGTCGTCTTCAATGAAAAGTCTGTAAAGATGGGAACCGAGACCCAAGGGAAGGGAACTCTATTCAAGCTAGTCAGACATGAAGACGATGATGATGACGAGGATGAGCCAAGAAAAAGGGATGAAGACTATCCAAGTGCAAGCCATATCCCACAACCAGGGAACAACGACGAAGGTCCAACCCTCACTGATCAAACCTCCCTTGAGGCTCCCTCCTCAGAAGAACTACAAGAAACCTCCAACTCTCTCAAGGTCCCCTCTTCAGGGAACAACTCTGCTGTCCCCCAAGACAATACACTGCAAGAATCAAGTATTCAAGGGGAACAAAGAGGGAACCTGCCAGAAATCTCTGAAGAAACATCAAATGAAGAAGCTGAAGATGAGAGTTCCCATGACAAAGAAACACCAACTGAGGATAATACACATGCAAAGGAACTCACTCATACAAGAACCTTTCAACAAAGGAAGGACCACCCTCTTGAGAACATCATCTCCCCTCTTGTTAAAGGTGTGCAAACTCGTTCCTCTCTCAATAATTTTTGTGCTTTTAACGCATTTGTTTCAATGGTGGAACCCAAAAATATCAAAGAAGCATTAAAGGACCCGGATTGGATTCAAGCCATGCAAGAGTAACTCCACCAATTCGAGAGAAACAAAGTTTGGAAGCTAGTTCCTAGGCCCAAAAACAAGAACATCATAGGAACCCGATGGGTTTTTAGGAACAAGCTCGATGATACTGGAGCTGTAGCAAGGAACAAGGCTAGGTTAGTAGCACAAGGATACAAGCAAGAGGAAGGGATTGACTACGATGAGACCTTCGCACCAGTTGCCAGGATCGAGGCAATCAGACTCCTCATCGCCTATGCTGCTCACAAGGGATTCAAACTTTATCAAATGGATGTGAAAACAGCCTTCCTAAACGGACATCTCAAGGAAGAAGTGTATGTGGCCCAACCTCCAGGATTCGAAGATGAGAAAATGCCCAACCATGTCTATTTCCTGGAAAGGGCCCTTTACGGACTCAAACAAGCTCCCCGAGCTTGGTATGACAGGTTTGCTCAATTCCTCTTGTCCCATGGATACATTCGTGGTTCCATAGACAAGACTTTGTTTTTAAAGAAAGAATCTAAAGACATTTTAATTGTGCAAGTATATGTTGATGACATTGTGTTTGGAGCAACTAACGAAACTCTTGTAGAAAAGTTCAAGGACCTCATGAGCAATGAGTTTGAGATGAGTCTCATTGGGGAACTCACGTTCTTCTTGGGACTTCAAATATCCCAAACAAAGGAGGGAACAAAGATCCATCAACAGAAATACATCAAGGAAATGCTCGTGAAGTATGGGATGGAACATTCAAAGCCCATTGACACTCCCATCTCACCAAATTCAAGGCTAAATGCAGATGAAACAGATATCAGTGTGGACCAAAGGAACTATCGAGGTATGATCGGGTCCCTTCTCTACTTAACAGCTAGTAGACCTGATATCATGTTCTCCGTATGTCGTTGTGCTCGTTTTCAAGCTAACCCTAAGGAATCACACCTGAAAGAGGTGAAGAGAATTTTCAGGTATCTCAAAGGGAACAATAACTTGTGCCTTTGGTATCCAAGGAACAGTTCCCTTGAGCTCATTGCATACACAGATGCTGACTTTGCAGGGCACTTGGTTGACAGAAAGAGCACTTCAGGAATGGCCCAGTTCCTAGGGTCTTGCTTAGTTTCGTGGGGATCTAAAAAGCAAAACTCAGTGGCACTCTCCACAGCTGAAGCTGAATATGTGGCTGCCGCATCATGCTGTTCCCAGGTTCTATGGCTTAAGTCACAACTCCAAGATTACGGTATGTCTTTTGGCCCAGTTCCCATACTCTGCGATAACACTAGTGCCATAAACATTTCCAAAAATCCTGTGCATCATTCTAGAACTAAGCATATTGATATAAGGCATCACTTTCTACGTGACAATGTTGAGAATGGGAACATTTCGATGGAACACTGTAGAACTGAAGAGCAAATTGCGGATATTCTTACCAAAGCTTTGGACAGACGTCCCTACCAGCGTTTTCGAATGCTTCTAGGGATGATAACTCTAAACTAAACAAGTCCCTGTTTATCTCTCTCTCAATGCCTGACTAGTTTATCTAAAATTGCATGATAAGGAACTTGGATTCATTGCTTTCACTATGCCATGATTACTAGTCTAGAGAAAAATGTGTACAAAGGAACTCTATTTCTTTTGGCCCAAAATGATCAACCAGAGTTCCCTTTATCCCTCATTATAAGCCACCATGACGGTTGATCATATGACCCACCTTGAGCTAGGGACCAGACAAATGCTTCTCATGAGCCAAAACATTTCCTTTATCGAGTTGCAAATTGTCTGGTTCCCTTTGAGTTCCCTAGCCCCACAAAAAGATGAGTGTGAAGTTCTCTCAACCACTTCACTCTCCCTGACCTTGAAAAGATCATGGGAACTGCTGCATCTACAAAGGGAACACTGACTAATCTTCAAAGAAAAACCGTCACTTGGGAAGCGGACTTTCGTGTCAGAAGCTCTGAAGCGTTACAGACCAAGTATTCAAAATTTGAAAAGGACTTCCCAAGAGATTGTGACGCGTGTCCAGAAGCGTGCTTGAGAAGTTGAAACGGCGCCCCACGTTCATTGGGCAACGGTTATCGAGGTTATTCCACTTCCCTTTCTACCCTTCACCTCCTCTCTCATTTAAAACCCCTCTTTGCCATTTTTAGGCCCTTTACTCCATCCTACATCCCTGTCATTCGTCTTCCCCAAATCCTTTTCACTCTCTTTTCAAGAAACCTCCAAAACCTCCCAAATTCTTACAAAAATGGCCCCTCAACACACATTCGCACAAATCAAAGAGTGGGTACTTGCCAATCCTTGCACTCTCTTCATCACTCAACTGAACGAGATCGAGCAAGAACAAGACCCAACCATGAAGGATGTCCTCATTCAAGGGCTATACAATCAAGTAAGCCCCTTCTTGCCCCCTCCTCCTCCTCAGGTCGACGAAACCGTCTCCTGGACCTCTTCCTCCTCCGAATCTCTTCCTCTTCCACCTCCAACCACCAACACCTCCTCCGGAGTTGTCATCGTTGACAACTTCGGAGATGCTCGCCCCTCCATCAATGAAAAACCCCATAAATCCAAACATCGCCACTCATCCAAACATCGCCACTCATCAAAAGATCCCTCAAAATCCAAAAAATCCAAACACTCCCACGACCCCTCCAAATCCAAAAAGCGTAAACACTCTGAGGCCTCTGAATTCTCGGAGCCCAGAAAGAAGGCTTTCTTCCGATTTGAGGACTACTTGAACTGCTCCAAGGAGAGTTCTTGTGCTCCCAAACCTCCCTACCCTTTTCCTTCCGACGATGGGAACTCCGAACCCCAGAGTCTACTTCCCTCTTCCTCCTCCATCCCTCCTCTTCAAATCGAGGGACCTCCTCCGCCACCTCCTCCAGTTCCCGCCACGATGGGAACTCCAACATCCCAACCTCCTTCACTTCCTCTCGTTCCCATCACTACGGGATCTCCAACTCCACCTTCACCTCACAAAACGCCTTCTCCTTCCTCACCAAAACACATTTCCACCACTCCCATCTCCACTCAACTCACAACCCCTATTCCTTCTTCTCCTCTCCCCTCTTCCATCACGTCTCCCACCACCGCCAAACTCCCCTCTCCCTCACCATCCAAAAGTACCGTCGCCCTCTCCTCAGACGACGACGATCTTCCTCTTTCTGTGGTCATCGGCAAAATGACCAAGGACCCTCCTCCGATCATCATGGGAACTTTGGAGGAGGAAGCCCAGCTCAAGGCCATCGAGGAAGAACTCAACAGGGGTCCCTCTGAGCACACAGTCTCCCAAGGGACAAAGTCCCCAGAAAAGGTTGCTCCTCAAGAGCCAACAGAGACAAGGGACCTCGCACCAGCTGGAGGTGCTGAGGCAACAACAAGTCATCCTGGAGATGACGCGGAGGGCTCGGGTTCGAGCTCCTCCGAGGAAGAAGGGACCTCCCATGATGAGGTCGAAGAAGAAGAAGAAGCTCCAGCTACAAAGGAGCCAGCACGCATCCCTACACCTGGACACCAAATGGTGGTGTCCGCGAGTTCCCCACCACCAAGGGACCGCGTGCTTATGATTGAAGCGGCTGCACCCCCTCAGCAGAAAGGACCTCGCACGGTCTCTAGGGGGAACAAATCCAAAAGCAAGTCAAAGAAGGGGAAGGGGACCACCAAGCATCATGTCACTGAGCGCCGAAAGCTTCTTCCTCACCTCATTGTTTCCAAAGAGGTGCTAACTGAAAATGGTCTGGAGGAACTGTGGGAACTGATCAAGGCCCAGGGCTGGGAGAGACTCTGCCAAGAAACTGTGAGAGTAGATCCCTCACAAGTGCGTCAATTCTACAACAACTTCACTATCACCAACGACGGCACTCAGGGAACTCTCTCCCACGAAGGCGACGAGTTCATTTTTACAACGTCTACGATCCGCCTTCAACTCCAGGTCCCTGGTCAAGGGCTTAGCGAGGTGCCCAGCAAGCTCTGGGGCGACTTCAACAGCGCCGAGGTGTATAACACAATTTTTGAGGGTCGGGTTCCCTCTAAGGTCCTCTCGACGCATCATCTGTCCTTGGTCGCCAAGCTCGCTCACCAATTCATCATCAACGTGGTGATCCCACGCCAAGAAAAGCGCCTGGTCGTCAACATCCCCGATGCCATCATTCTCTACCACTTCCTCCTCAAGAAGCCCATAAATCTTCCCCGAATTATCCTTGGGCACATGGAAAAGTGCATGGCCTCCAAGTCCCACTCCCTTCCCTACTCCGGGCTGATCAAGAAGCTCCTACAAAAAGAGGGTCTCTACGATGCCTCTAAAGACGAAATCGAGCTTGGAAGGGAACTGGACATTACAGTTGCCCAGAAGATGAGGCACTCGGAGCCTGTAGAGGAGGCGGCTCCCCTAGAGTCTGGTACACAAGAGGGGAACTCTTCAGTGTTGCTCCGCATCGCCAACACCCTCGATCAGATTGCTAGGGACCAGGCAGTGTTGGCCAGAGGACAAGAAAAGCTTACACAAGTCCTTACGCGCCTTTGTGACGCCTTGTTCCCTCAGAGCCCATGATCTCTCCCTTCTTGTTCCCTTAATCCAAAAATGACCACAAATTGTACTTGGGTTCCCATTGTACATATTCTCTTAAGTAATGAAATGGTCTTTATTTTGATTGCGTGTTCCATTCTTTCCTAATATTGCTTTGCTTAATTTTCGATGATGTCAAAAGGGGGAAAGATAAAAAATGTGAGATGAGTTAAAAGTTTAAGTTATCACAGACCACGCATAAGCTAAGGGGGAACAATTGCATAAAAAGCCTAATAGGAACTATGTGTCTCACCAAAAGTGGCTCCCTAAATCTAAATGTCTCACTAAGAGTGACTTCCCAAAATCATACTTAGGAACTCATCAGCATATCATTCATTGAAATACTTGCATTTTTGTGATGGGTTTGTCATCATCAAAAAGGGGGAAATTGTTGGGACGTTGTTGGGACCTCTGGTTCTAAGCAACGGATCAACGATTCACTTCTCTTTAAGTTTTGATAATGACAAACACCATAGGGAACTAATGTGGTTTGTTCAAGTATTTCTAAGGAACACAGGTACAGCCAAGAACTCCTATGAATGACAAAGCCACTGCTAGCCACAATGAAGAGTTTCCATCAAGGGAACTCTGAAGAGGAAAGTTCCCATGAAGTGGGAACTCCCAGAAACAAACAAGAAAACACAAGCTTACAACGATGAAGAGTTTCCATCAAGGGAACTCTGAAGAAGTCAGTTTCCATGAAATGGGAACTCACATGTGAAGACAACGACCGTTCAGCGCAGATCGCGGGATTCTGTCTCAGACAGCCAGAGGGAACAGTCTGAGGATCAGACTGTCACGCTTCATCCAACGGTCCGATTGATTCAAGAAGTTGACCTAGTTCAAACCAAAGTCACATGTGAAGAAAGTACAACTTGGGCATCAAGCAAAGGGCATTTTGGACACAAACGAAAGATGCGACTGCCCAAGACAAATGGACTATAAAGCCAAATGAATAGTACTCGGTCTGAGTACTTCTCCCAGAACTTAAAAAAACACCCACATCAGAGAAAAGAAAGAAAAGGAAGAGAAGTCCCCGCCGGCGAGTGTGTGATCTCGACGACGGTGAAGCTGAAGTTCCCTGGAGCAAGGGAACTGAGAAGTCAGCGTAAGGTTTGAGTTACTTGTGTTTTGCTGTTGTGAGCTTAGGAACTCAGTTGAGAGGATTTACTAGTGTTGCTAGAGTTAGGAAGAACTTGTAGGAACAGAGAAGTGTAAATCCGGCTGTGTAACTAAGGAACAAAGCAATCAATATAAGTAAGTCATTCAAAATCCTCCAAGCGGAGGTAGAGGTTTACCCATACAACTAGTTGGTTGTAGTGGGGTTCCTCTATAAAGGAACTGTGCCTTTCACTGTTTTTATTATTTGCGATTATTTACTTCCGCTGCCTTGGAAACAGCTTAATTGCCAGTTCCCAAGCTCACTGCTAACCGATTACGATCCAACAGGTACTTATATAAAAATTAAGCAAATTTTTTGTTTGCTAAAGGTTTTGCGTTAATGCTTGATATCTAATCTCGTTAATAAGTCCAACAACATTTTTTGTTTTTCTTCGATTAGAGTTTTATAAACTATGTTAAGTTCTTTTCCATATTTTTGACCGTTTTTCGTTTAATCTAAAACGCACCCTTTTAGTATCTCTTCATTATTAGATCCATTAATTTTTTAAAATTTATGATTTAAAAGCTATCCAAACATGGGCTTAATATGAGGGCATTTATTAGAAATTTTCAATTTATCAACTTCACTCTAGTACCAAATTTTATAACCACTACAAAAAGACCGCCTTAAATAGAGACACCTACTTCTAGATTTAAGGATAGTTTGTGGAAAATTTTAGAACTTACTCATTAATTTTATAATAATCAAGAAGTAAGGGGAACAAGTTTAAATAATACAAATAATGGAAATGACATGTGGTCAATTGCTAGCTAGTGCGCTCAATGATAAGGTCAATGTGAACGATTCTGCAAACGCGGTTAACTCCTTTCCCTCTTTGTACAAGGATCCATCTTTCATCTACAATCATCATCATCAAGGAGAGATTGATCGAAAGGAAAGTGACACTATCACTTATTCACATCAGATGGATCCATCTATTCTTGACGACATCATTTGTCGTCTACTTGATGTGAGAAGCCGCCCCGGAAAGCTAGTTCAGCTCTCCGAATCTGAGGCCCGTCAACTCTGTGTCGCCTCCCGTGAAATCTTCATGCAACAACCATGTCTTCTCGAACTTGAAGCTCCCATTAAGATTGCTGGTACTCTCTTCTCTTCACTGTGTGCTTTGGGGAAGAAGCTCTTCGATTTAACTTTGAATTTGTGGAATTTTGCTTGTAATTTCTAATTCCAATTCGTTTCTATTGAAACTAGAAGCTTGTTAAAAACTCAAAGGTTCTTGCTTTTTTAGGGGTTTTTGGGTTTAGGGTTTCTTTCTTTTGTGAATTGAAATAATTGTAACTTGTAAGTACTAATTCTGAGTTGTGCATTGTGAGTGAAGGAAGGACTTTGAAATACTAATCTGAGACTTTTATGGACTCGTTAGATTCTGATCTTTTTTGGGGTTTAGGGTTTCTTTCTTTTATGAATTGAAATACCAGTAAGTGCTAATTGTGTAGTTGTGCATTGTGAGTGAAGGAAGAACTTTGAAATGTATATGTTAATCTACTTTCAATCTGGTACTGATTGTTGGTTCTATAGTGTTCTAGCTAAGTGCATATTAGTAGTGATGACAGTCTAAGTTGCATATGTGTGCAGGTGACATTCATGGTCAGTATTCTGATCTCTTGAGGCTTTTTGAATATGGTGGATTTCCACCTGAGGCCAATTATTTGTTCTTGGGCAACTATGTTGACTATGGGAAACAAGGCTTCGAGACAATCTGTCTTCTTCTAGCCTACAAGATTAAGTATCCTGAGAACTTCTTTCTCTTGAGGGGAAATCATGAATGTGCTTCCATAAATCGTATATATGGGTTCTATGATGAGTGCAAGCGAAGATTCAATGTGAGATTGTGGAAGGTGTTCATTGATTGTTTCAACTGCCTTCCTGTAGCTGCTTTGATAGATGATAAAGTCTTTTGTATGCATGGTGGTTTGTCACCGGATCTCAGTAACTTGGATCAGATCAGGCGTATCCAGAGACCCACAGATGTACCGGATTCTGGTTTGCTTTGTGATCTGCTTTGGTCAGATCCTAGTAGAGATGTTATGAAATGGGGTATGAATGAGCGTGGTGTTTCTTTCACTTTTGGTCCTAACCTGGTGTCGGAGTTTCTTAACAAGCATGATCTAGATCTTATCTGCCGCAGTAATCAGGTCACTCTCAAACATATGTTTAGTTTTGGTTTTTGCAGATTCGGTTTCTTTTTGTTGTATTTGACAAACTCTTGTGCAAGACATGACATGTGCAAAATATCTAATTGTTGGTTTTGATATGTCAAAATTTCACTGATGCAGGTTGTGGAGGATGGATACGAGTTTTTTGCTGACCGGCAACTTGTTACTCTATTTTCAGCGCCTAATTACCGTGGAGAGTATGATAATGCGGGTGCAATCATGTATATAGATGAGTCTTTAATGTGCACTTTCCAGATTCTAAGGCCTGCTGAGAAGAAGCCTCGATTCAATCTCTTCCCTAACGCTACGACAACAAATAAATTTGAAGATGTGGCACCTATGAATAAGGTAACTCTCTTTTGGCCCGTGATTGATGAAGTAGCCATTATTCAAGTATAGCATCATGATTGTTGAATAAGGTATATTTGAGACAGATAATTCTTGCAAACTACAATGCTAGGCAAAGTTTACCATACTAAGTTGAAAGTGGTAACAGCTTAATGTGATTTGTGTGATCAAACCTGTCATTGTCTCTTTAGTTCGTAATCTGCATTTTTCGCCAACACAATTTGTTTCCCTATGCTTTAGCCTGCTGAAAGAATGAACAACTCTGGGAGCACATCAGGAGTCAAACCCTCTGGGAGCACAGTAGCGGCCAAGTTTAGGAGTAACTCCCCTGCGCTTAAGGTGATTTTTTTTCTGAAATAAAAACTCTTAATTTATGAATATAATCAAAATTAAAAGCAGTATCCTTTTGAGATGGATCTCTAATGTATGTTGATATACTAAAGCATGATGAATCGACGAACAAACCCAACTCTGAGAGCGACAATGCTGCAACAAATTCAGAGAACCCACCAAGGATTAATCTCGTTAAGTTCAATTTTGATCCAAACTCCTTATATAGGAGTAAATCTCCTGGTGTCAAGGTAATTGCTCTAGATTCATATTTGGCTTTTGTCAACTAATAATCACATGCCTTTTGTTCTTTTAAGTTCATAAGTTGCGTCTTTTTAACGGGTCTTGATGAACTTCTTGTTATATGCAGCGATTTCTTGGTGCAAGGGTATGAACTAGTGATCAATGATAGACATTGTCCATTGAGCTAGCTTTGTTAGTAGTGTGTATTGTGTAATGTGTCTTTGGTCTAAAAGTGTAAGAAAGAAATGAAGGAAGGATGAAGCTGTACCCAAAAAAGGTAACAAATGTTAGATTTCTATGTGCTTAGGTTATTTTCATGTACAATAAGACTATATAGATTGGATTTGTATATTCATGTATGCTTGGATTTTGGATTGATTGCTATTCTTTTTACAATCCATTGCACAAGAAATTTTGAATCTTCTTTACCCTATCAAACATGAATTATCTCCAACTCTAAGAGTTGGATTGCCTTCAATAGGGGCTGCAATTAAAGGCTTCCGATCTCCGCTCTTTGTAAAACCTATCAATTCTTTACCCTAATTAACACAACACTTTTGCATTGAAAAATTGGACAATTGTAAGTTTATAAATTAAGATTTTGATGTTTGTTTTAGTTTTGTAGTTCAAAAATTAAAAAAAAAATAAAGAGTGGAGAATGCTTGATGTGTAGCCGAGCCTATTGCCTTATGAAATGGGATCTAGAAAGCAAAACAATTGGAAATACATAAATGGAAAAAAATTGAAATAGAGAGAGTCAATTTGACAGTTAGTCAAAGAAACTACCAAATGTCCTTAGAAAACTGAAATAGATAGTCACAGAAATTACCAAGTGTCCTTAGAAAACTGAAATAATTCTCTTGGATATACTAGTCTCGCTCCAATGGTTTGAAGGTGTTCGTATTAAATTCATATGGACTTAATATGAGGGCATTTATCGGAAATTTTCAATTTATCAACTTCACTCTAGTAGTACGAAATTTTATAACCACTACAAAAAGATTACCTTAAATCGAGACACATAATTCTAAGTTATAAGGATAGTTTGCGGACAATTTTGAAACTTACTGATTAAATTTATAATAATCTAGAAGTGAAGGGAACAAATTTAAATACTACAAATAATGGAAATGGCATTGGTCAGTAGTGGTCTTGTGAACGATTATCCAAACGCGGTGAACCACTTTCCCTCTTTGTACAAGGATCCATCTTCAATCTACAATCATCATCAGGGAGATAAATCGAAAGGAAAGGTATTTACATCATATGGATCCATCTCTTCGCGACATCATCTATCGTCTACTTGAAGCGGCAAAGCCATACCTGCAAAAGCCTGTTCGAATCTCCGAATCTGAGGCCCGTCAACTCTGTATCGCCTCCCGTGAAATCTTCTTACAACAGCCATGTCTTCTTGAACTCGAAGCTCCCATTAAGATTGTTGGTAATCTTTGCTCTTCACTTTGTGCTTTGGGGAAGCTCTTCGATTTACCGTTGAATTTGTGGTTTTGCTTGAAATTTCTAATTCCAAGTCGTTTCTATTGAAACTAGAAGTTTGTTCAAAACTCAAAGGTTCTTGCTTTAATGGACTCGTTAGATTCTGACTTTTTTGGGGGGTTTGGGGTTTATGGTTTCTTTCTTTTATGAATTGAAATATTAGTAGGTCCTATCTCTGTAGTTGTGCATTGTGAGTGAAGGAAAAACTTTGAAATGTAAATTTGTTAATTTACTTTCAATCTGGTATATGTTGCTTGCTGGTGCTATAGTGTGCTAGCTAATAAGTGCATATTAGTGATGACAGTCTTAAGTTGCATATGTGTGCAGGTGACATTCATGGTCATTATGCTCATCTCTTGAAACTTTTTCGATGTATTGGATATCCGCCTGAGACCAGTTATTTGTTCTTGGGAAATTATGTTGACTACGGGAACCAAAGCTTCGAGACAATTTGTCTTCTTCTAGCCTACAAGATTAAGTATCCTGAGAACTTCTTTCTCTTGAGGGGAAATCATGAGTGTGCGTTGTTGGCGTCGAGATATCATGGATATAGGCTCTATGATGAGTGCAAGCAAAGATTCAATGTGAGATTGTGGGAGGAGTTCATTGATTGTTTCAACTGCCTGCCTGTAGCTGCTCTAATAGGTGATAAAATCTTTTGTACGCATGGTGGTTTGTCACCGGATCTCAATAGCTTGAATCAGATCAGGCTTATCCAGAGACCCACAGATGTACCGGATTCTGGTTTGCTTTGTGATCTGCTTTGGTCAGATCCTAGTTGGGACATTAAGGGTTGGGGTATGAATAATCGTGGTGTTTCTTACACTTTTGGTCCTGAGGTGGTGACGAGGTTTCTTCACAAGCACAATCTAGAGCTTATCTGCTGCAGTAATCGAGCCACTCTCGAACATAAGGTTAGTTTTAGTCTTAGCAGATTCAGTGATTAATATGACATTCCTAGTAATAGTGATTGGTCAAAAGGATATAGCCATTTCAGGCAACTTAATACATCAATAACCCATTCTTAAGTATCATCAGTTTCTTTTTGTTGTATTTGACACATGCTTGTGCAAGACATGACATGTGCAAAAATATCTAATTGTTGGTTTTGATATGTCAAAATTTCACTGCTGCAGGACGTGGAGGACGGATACGAATTTTTTGCTGACCGGCAACTTGTTACTCTATTTTCAGCGCCTAATTACCGTGATTTTGGTCAGGAGTTTGATAATTTGGGTGCAATCATGAGTGTAGATGAGTGTTTAATGTGCTCTTTCCAGATTCTAAGGATTCATGGGTATCTATTTCGATATATTTTTGAGGTGGCACCTATAAATAAGGTAACTCTCTTCTAACCCATGATTGATGAAGTAGCCATTATTCAAGTATAGCATCGTGATTGTTGAATAAGGTACATTTGAGACAGATAAATCTTGCAAACTACAGTGCTAGGCATAAGGTATATTTGAGACAGATAAATCTCCCAAACTACAGTGCTAGGCAAAATTTACCATCATAAGTTGAAAGTGGTAATAGCTTGACGTGGTTTGTGTGACCAAACCTATCATTGTCTCTTTAGTTCGTAAGCTGCATTTTCCGCCAACACAATTTGAATGTGAAATTTAGTGGAAAAAATGAATTCTTTCCCTATGCTTTAGCCTGCTGAAAGGATGAACAACTCTGGGAGCACATCAGGAGTCAAACCCTCTGGGAGCACAGTAGCAGCCAAGTTTAGGAGTAACTCCCCTGGGCTTAAGGTAATTTTTTTTCTGAAATAAAAACTCTTAATTTATGAATATAATCAAAATTAAAAGCAGTATCCTTTTGAGATGGATCTCTAATGTATGTTGATATACTAAAGCATGATGAATCGACGAACAAACCCAACTCTGGAAGCGACAATGCTGCATCAAATTCAGAGAACCCACCCCCAATTAATCTCGTTGAGTTCAATTTTGATCCAAACTCCTTGTATAGAAGTAAATCCCCTGGTGTCAAGGTAATTGCTCTAGAAATATTTGTGAAATGTCAGAAAAGTAGTTATAGCACCATCATATTTGCATGCCATAAAGATATGTCAATGCGTTCTCAAGATTCAAATTTGGCTTTTGTCAACTAATAATCACATGTCCTTTGTTCTTTTAAGTTCATAAGTTGTGTCTTTTTAACGGGTCTTGATGAACTTCTCGTATTATGCAGCGATTTCTTGGTGCTAGGGTATGAACTCGAGGTGTTTGTTAAGGTTGCAGAGTGATAAATGATAGACATTGTCTGTCCATTGAGCTAGCTTTGTTCGTAGTGTGTATTGTGTAATGTGTCTATGGTCTAAAAGTGTAAGAAAGAAATGAAGGAAGGATGAAGCTGTACCCAAAAAAGGTAACAAATGTTAGATTTCTACGTGCTTAGGCTATTTTCATGTACAATAATACTATATAATTGGATTTGTATATTCATGTATGCTTTGTTTTTGGATTGATTGATATTCTTTATATAATCCATTGCACAAGAAATTTTGGATGCTTCATTTTACAAGGTCATTCCATCACCAGCTTTAGTCTAGTCTCTCGATTTACCCGTGTTTTTTCTGATCAATTGAATCTTCTTTACCCTATCAAACATGAATTATCTCCAACTCTAAGAGTTCGATTACCTTCAATAGGGGCTGCAATTAAAGGCTTCATTTTTTTCTGATAAAAAAATGAACTCTTAGAGTTCGATTAACATATTTAAAAGTTGGACCTTCTCTATTGATGTGGCTTCAATTAGACTCCCATCTGGGGCCTCCACTCTTCCTGCTACAAGAGCTTCCTCAGCCATACGTGCCTATTCAGCTGCTTAGAAAAAATCGATTGGATTCAAGCTGCTCCAAGTTGGTGACTACAAAAGGAGTATACTAATTACATATAAGCCAAGACTGGGTTGAAGCTACTCTAAGTTGGTGACTTCGCAAATTTTCATTGAGTAAACAGTTGTATAGCTTCTATAGGCAAACAATGTATAGCTTTCTTTTCACAGTACCTTTTCATAGTACAGCTTTACATAAACAGTTCCCTGACAACATTTGCTTAGCAATAAAATACAGTGTTAATAATTTGTGCTTTATATTTGCATTTCTCTGTAAGGATACCTTGCTAGTTACCCTTTTGTGGGACTTAAACCCCATTTACAATTTAGTGTGCTCATTTGTTGGCTGCAAGTGATCTGCAGGGAGTAAATCTCCTTCCTTGTTTTACCATTTGTGTTGAAAACAAGTTGCTTTGTGAGT
Source organism: Fallopia convolvulus (assembly GCA_964016875.1). NCBI lineage: Eukaryota > Viridiplantae > Streptophyta > Magnoliopsida > Caryophyllales > Polygonaceae > Fallopia > Fallopia convolvulus. The sequence continues at coordinate 339,923 of OZ024719.1, forward strand.
TTGTGTAACCTAAAAAGGATTAATTTGTGCATTATTAAGTCAACAAGTATGGTTAATAGTCTAGTGGTTTGTGGGGAACCCACCTCCCTTGTCAGTTGTCACCTGCACTTGTGGGTACCAATTCATGCGTATTGATGGCAAACTAGTCTTTTGTGCAAATTATTGTACTCACTTAACAATTTATGAACTATTTACAAGTATTAATCTTGATTCTCGGACTGCCTCTTACAAGCTGATGGAACAGAACATGATTAATTTTAATAAAAAACTTCTCACGGTTGCAATAGCAATCGTTTGTGCTCACCCCAATACTCCGAACGGAAAAAGCATTGATTTTTGGACAAGCGTCCTAGGCGTCCCTTTTTGGGTTAATATTATTTATGAAAGGGTTAATATTATTTATGAAAATATGCTTTTGGAATTGTAGAGGGTTAAAACGCCTCTCGTTATGGAAAAAAATTAACGCTCTATATAGAATAGACAACAACAATAACAACAACATCAACCCAGCTTAAAAAGAGTGACTGGAGTTGTCCTGCGAAATTAAGCTTCTTCAAACGGATATTCAGAGTTTGCTAGGACACTTTCATAATTGGAGACTCGAAGTCTTTCTCACGTCGTCCGAGAAGCCAATTCTGTTGCGGACTACGTTGTTGGATCATTTCGACGTGTCTCCTTCCTCCCGATTGCCTTCGATCCAATCATCATAAACCTCATCCACAAAGATGTTTTAGGGCAATCCGTCTATCTTTAGAGAAACCTTAATAAAATATGCATTTAATGGGGAAGAGACCCAACAATGGGTTCGGGTCGGGTTGTTTTGTGCTATATGCATTTAATGGGTTTTTGGGTATTCAAAGCGACACCACGCTACCCGAGCTGCAGAGAGAGACCCGGAGAGAGAAAGATAGAGGGGTTTTGCTTTCGGGTAGTTTTCACTTTGCTATCCTGTCAAGAGAGAGGAGGGCAAGTGGGTAGATCCGAGTTCTGTGGGTTTCCCTGATTCCTTCCTCCTCTTTCTCCCGATTTTGCTTTATTCTCAAACTCACACGCCAACTCTCTCTCTCTTTCCCACTTTCTGTCTTGACCTAATTTAGCAGAAGGGGGAAGAAGAAGAGTCAAAATCAGTTCTTCAGCTCTAGTGTAGAATTAATTGAAACAAAAACCCTCGATCGCCCTTCAATTTCATGCTGCTTTCTGCCAATTGAAACTTTTCCTCAGGTACCCTTTTGCATCTTTGTGAATTTTGGTAATTTCTGTGTGTTCTTATTTGTTTGTTTGCTCAATTTGTTGTTATTTGAGATTCTAGGTTTTGTTGGGGCTATGTCTTTACTTGAACTAAGCAATTGAATTGAATTGATGAATAATTGGGGAGTTATATTCTTGTTCTTTTCCCTTCCAGATTGCAGATTGTTATTCGTCTTAGTTTACTACAGTGAAGGACAGATTCTGTTACTCGAACTTTGAATAAATGAAATTCGGGAGTTCGGAGCTCTCCCATTCTGTAAAGATCTGCTCTTTACCCTAGAAAGCCTATTTTTTGGGGTCAAAAGCAGACAAGATTTTCAATTTTGCCCCCAAACACTACGAATTATAAGTGGGAGATGGAGTAGAATCATATAGCCTAGGGTTTGAACATTGGAGAGGGGAAACAATACTAGAATCCCCAGAATGGATGATTTGTCAAAGTATGCTCATAGCCCAGTTCATTCGGCTGTTCTTCGTCGGGACTATGCTGGTCTGAAGCAGATAATTGCTTTTCTCCCTAAACAAGCCAAAGCTGGTGAAGTTACCACTGAGGCTGAGTCTATAGCAGCCGAAAAACGAGCTGATGAATTCTCATCTGCGATTGATCGGCGTGATGTTCCTGGTCGCGAGACTCCTTTACATCTTGCTGTCCATCTTAGGGATCCAATATCAGCAGAGATTTTAATGGCTGCTGGTGCTGATTGGAGTTTACAGAATGAAAGTGGCTGGAATGCACTCCAAGAAGCGGTTTGCACTAGAGAAGAACAAATTGCTATGATAATTGCAAGGCATTACCAACCCCATGCTTGGGCTAAATGGTGTCGCCGGTTACCCAGAATAATTGCCTCTGCTTCCAGAATTCGTGATTTTTATATGGAGATTTCTTTCCATTTTGAAAGCTCTGTAATACCTTTCATTGGTCGGATTGCCCCATCGGATACTTACCGTATTTGGAAGCGTGGCTCAAATCTCCGTGCTGATATGACCCTTGCTGGATTTGACGGGTTTCGTATTCAGAGATCTGATCAAACGTTTCTGTTTTTGGGAGAGGGATATTCTTCGGTTGACGGTAGTGTCTCTTTGCCTTCCGGTTCTTTGGTTGTCCTTTCTCATAAGGAAAAGGAAGTAACAAACGCTTTGGAGGGTGCAGGTGTTCAACCATCTGAATCTGAGGTTGCCCATGAAATAGCAATGATGTCTCAGACAAACACGTATAGACCAGGAATTGATGTTACACAGGCTGAGCTTGTCCCACATTTAAATTGGAGGCGGCAGGAGAAGACCGAAATGGTTGGTAGTTGGAAGGCCAAGATTTATGACATGTTGCATGTGATGGTGAGTGTAAAATCAAGGCGGGTTCCCGGTGCAATGACAGATGAAGAGCTTTTTGCAGCTGATGAAGGCGACGAGAGGCTTGCAAATGGAGGTGAACATGATGATCTGGATGATGTTTTGACTGCTGAGGAAAGGGAACAGCTTGATTCTGCACTCCGTATGGGGAATTCTGAGGGAGTTTGTGAAGATGAAGATCATGGTGAAACCGAATGCCATGAAAATGGCGCAGAAGGTGTTTATGAAAATGGAGACTGTAATAGTTCCACAAAAGGAAAGAAAAGTTGGTTTGGTTGGAATAAGAAAGGGACAAAGAATGCAGGTGATGACAATGATGATCCTAAGACGGTGAAGAAGTTTTCAAAGCTGGATTCTGAAGTTGCTCATCGTAAATCTGTTGATGCTCAGAGACCGGTGTTTGAACCTCAGAAGGATGATTTAGGGGATGGAAAGAAGGCAAAAGATAAAACTGGTAAAAAGAAAAAGAAGAAAGCAGCTTCTAGTGAATCTAAGCTGGAGAGTGAGTACAAGAAGGGTTTGAGACCTGTATTATATTTGACACCAGACTTTCCTTTGAGAACCGAAGAGCTTTTACCTTTGCTTGACATATTAGCAAATAAAGTTAAGGCGGTTAGAAGACTACGGGAGCTTTTAACAACTAAGCTCCCTCCAGGCACCTTCCCTGTCAAGGTGAGCAATTTTTTAAATTGTATCTTCAAATCTGTCATCTTTTCTTAGTACTAGTTCTTTTAAACTCTCTCTGCTTTTACTGTAATCCACCAAATTAACATAACATTGACATTCAAATAATATGTTTTCAATCACAAGGTTGGACGAAGAATTTGCTAGATACTACTTTAGTAATCCTGTATGAGATCATTTTTGAAGTGTTAGGAAAACAAATGCAGAAAGTAATTGATCGGCAGGTGATGAAAAGATTTATACTTTACTGATTGATCAAACCACCTTTATCCTTTCTCTTGATTGGAGAAGGGCACCTTAGATTGATGGGCTGATGGCATTGGGAATCATTCCATGTCAAATCAAAGACAAAGTATTATTGAAGATCTATTGATGTAGTACTACCTATGTTCAACATTTTTTTGTCAGTGTAACCCTTGAATCTTGTTATGAAATGTTTGTCATTTCAGAGTATTAGATAATACTTCATTGATGAGTTACAAAATTTGACATTGGAAAATGCACATATTGACTCTTTTATGCAAATTACCATTAATAATTAGATAGAAATGAGGCGAGTAGCTAATAAATTGTCATTTTAGTCTTTGGTAATTTGCAAATTAGCAAAGACTAAAATGACAATCTTTAGTACACAGAGGGAGAGCCTCTTATGATATTTGGCCTCTTATGAACATTTTTTTGTGTTTTTACTTTGCAGCTGGCTATTCCCTTAGTTCCAACTATTCGGGTCATCGTTACCTTCACAAAATTCGAAGAGCTTCAATCATCAGAGGAGTTCTCCACTCCTCTTTCCAGCCCCGCTCACTTCCAAGACGCCAAGTCTAGTATTAAGGACTCAGACGGTTCTTCCTGGATCTCTTGGATGAAGGGAGGCCGTGGTGGCCAATCAAGCGACAGTGACAGTCTCCGTTATAGAGATGAAGTTGACCCTTTTAACATACCACCAGATTACACTTGGGTTGATGCCAATGAGAAGAAGCGCCGAATCAAGGCAAAGAAAACCAAGACCAAGAAAAACAATAAAAGACAAACGTCCGCCAGAGATGGCGAGCTTGGACATCAGCTGAATGAGGACACAGAGTACTTGTAATAAGAATGAGGTAATGATCTGGTAAAGTGATCTTTTTAGCAATTTAACAAATGTTTGAAGAGGGTTTTTTTTTAATTTTTTCTTAGTCTTATTCTTCTTTTGGTGTGAAATTTGGAGAGAAAAGCGAAAAATCTCCACGTCTCTTGATAGTGTTTTTTCTCTTGCTTTTCATCCCTTTGTTGTTATCATGAACTCTGTTGGTGTATCTATTCTCTTTGATCAATTGTTTCTTAGCCAAGTGATGTTGATTGTTTTTCAGAGATTATAAAACCAGTAGCTTCAGTTTGAAGATTGAACCTTTAGTTAAAACTGTCTAAATTTAAACTGAGTAAAGGGCATCTGCTTGAACCGAAACCTGATTCAGCAAGAAAGTGTTAGTTCATCATGTGCTCAAGATTTCTTACTAATAATTGCAATTCCGCATGCTAACAATGGTTGAATGGGTTAAAACGTGCACTCATTGACCTCTGTTTCCTTTCTCTTACTTTCTTGCTCCATGTAAAAAAAAAATCTTACTTTTTTACCCACCTGCATCTTGCAATGGCTACATATGAAGATCAGCAAACCAATAAATTGAAATGCTGAATTGCAGAAAAGTAATAAATGTCTCTGAATGATCCATCAAGATGAATCGAAATACTTATGATTGTTGCAATCAAAATCCCAATCGATCAAAATTTATGTTGGTGTATGGATTAAGGTCTGAAAACAGTATGATTAAGATCTGAAAACAGTATTGATAAAAATTCCATGAAATAAATGCAGATCGAATGGTTTATTGCGAAACGAAGCAAAATGATCGCAAGATGGAGGATTTGCACCCACATGAGAATGATGATTCTCCACCCACAAACACAACGTGGTTCCCCAAAAATCATTTGACAGCTTCACGCGTGTTCTACTGCTTCATCTTTTTTTCATCTATAAAGTTCACTTTAAAATACTAGAGCTTTGTAATAACTTAATACATACACTTTGGTTGGATTCTTTGGTAAGAAGATTTATGAAAATTTAGCTAAAAATTGCAAACTCTTAGGTTAATTGGAACAAGTGATCTTAACACCAACAATCCTTCATTTTTTCCCCTTGTCTTGTCATATGGCTGATCTAACCACTCGCCTATTTCGATCAGCCAATGGCGTTCTATGTTCGAAGCAAATACATTATGGTCCCTATTAGTAGGAGATTTGCTCTCTAAATATATTGCTAGAAGAATTTAAACTCGAATATTTTGGCCTATAAGAATTTGCACACACAAGGTCGGTGTAGTTAACATAAAGATAAGATGTGCGAGTAAAGATTCAGGTGGTTTGGGCACGTGCTAGACAACACACCGCTCTAGTTGCGGAGGTGCGAGAGCTTTATCTTGGAGGACTTCTGCCGAGGAAGAGAACACCCCAATAATAGTTGGGAGGAGGTCATCATACAAGGTGGGGTCTTGTGTATGGACATTATTAGAGTAGTGGAGGACTGGAGGTATAGAGGGTTTGTAGGCGAGTGGGTGGGTTATGTGCTTCATCTAGTGAGAGTGTAGGATTTGTTTATGAGCACACTCTTAACATGTTCCTTGCGTGGTTCCTTCGGCTTTTTTTGTGTGGATGGTGTGTGTTTGTTTGTTTGTTCTTGTTTTTATTGCTTTGCTTTTTATCTTACACGACTCTATGATGGAAATTTTTGTGTTGCTTTGCCTATTTATGCTTTGACTTTGTTTTGACCTTCTTTTCACTTGGGGCTTTTTGTATTTGGATCTATCGAAAACACCCTCTCAACTTGTTTGGTGGCGATACGTATATCCAGACCTCCCAGACCCATACGTTGGATAGTGTTAAGATGTCTACTCAATCTAATGTAATCCTTGCTAATACACCTTAAGCATAACATTAGGAGTTAAAAGATTTAACCTTTACAATTAAATCGAGTTATATTTTGACACATCTAGGTTAAAAAAGCTGACAATTTTATTTTCTTTTCAATTAGTGTGTGCTTTCTATATGAAGCAAAACTCTATGCTAATCAAACCGTAGTTTATTTTCAATGTGTTTGGTTCACAAATATCCCCAACCAAAAACAAACAGGTTACCAACGGATTAAATAAACAACATTAAAAACAAATTTCTCTATTTTCTTTGGTCCAAAATACTCAATATTTAACCCAACCTTTCCACGTCGCCGCCTATCTCCACGCTCTCACTCGCACGTCGCCTATAACCCGCCACTGACCTGTCTCCGGCGTTTGACCGACCGTTTCCTGTTGGCGCGTGGTCGTAACAGCGGTCCACACTGGTAGGTCCCACGCCGTCAAACAAAATACTGGAGCCGACCGCAACTTTTCTGCTTTTTAGCATGGGGGAAGTCGGGAAGACAGCCAAAGACTTTGTTTTTCGTTGTAATGCATTTGAAATCCATTTTTTTAATTTAATTTCATTGCTTCGTAAAGCAAAAATGATGTATTCTGTATGACCAGTAGAGCGATTCCTCCTATTACCTAGCAAAACGAAAATCAAAGGAAGCAATTCGAGATCGGAATTGGGATTTCGCCAGACCCGTGAAGGGTTTAGTGGGTTTGGATTTGAAGGAGAAGTTGCTTTCAAGCTTTAATCTTTGAGTGTGACTTGTGGTTGACGATGATTTATTGTGCATTTCAATTCTGAGTATTTACTCCGTAGATGTATGGTTCCTCCTGTTCAGATCAAGACCACAAGTTTCGTGAGTTACTTCTCTCTTTCTTTCTTTGTGGCAGTTTGCAAAAAGGGTTTTGTTTGATTTGTGTTTTGGGTAGCTGAGTTTGAGCAATTGGTTATGAATGCAGGTCTTTGGGTTGCTGGATCTTTGTAATCAGTGAGTGTGCTTTGGCATTGCTTGGATTTCAACTATGAGATTAGGTATGTTTGGATTTTTCATTTTCTGACTGGCTTTTCTTGATACTAGGTTTGTGCCTGTAGTGTGTTTGGTAAAATGTCTCATCGAGAAGTTAGGTGCACTAGCCTTTGCATTTCAAAGGTCAAAGCTTTTTGGTGTATTTGGAGGGGGAATAGTTTATAATTCATCTCCATGTAAGAAATTCTGTAGATTGTGGTTGAAATGCATTCAGGCCTGAGTTAAAGATTAACAAGGCTTTAATCTGCGTGCTTTCAGCTCTCCTGTTTACTAGAATTTAGTAAATTCTTTCCTGAAATACCTCAAGAGAGGGTCAGAAAATGGTTTAGGTATTGGACTTAGTTCATTTGCTAATGATGAGCATTTAATACTTGCCTTTCAGGGGAATTCTGTGGATATATGTACTAATCTTGTTGTGTCATTTATATATCATGTACCCACACCGGAATGACCAGAATTTCATATGACATTTAGCATTTCACTTCTAATTCTTTTGTGTTCTAGAAAATCTAGAGATGCAGAAATTTTATGATATTGAAGTGACATTGAATTCATTCATCACCAATGACCTAATCTTGCTGAACCTAAGATCTTGTAAACGCTCTTTTCTTTAATCCATGACATTTGAGCACATGTCACGGTAGCACGAAACTCTTATCCATTTTTCAATTATATTGCTTCTGTTTGTGCTTTTTTCTGTGTTTTGTGAAGCATCTTTTCTCTAATCTATCTGCTCGCTGCTCCATTGTAATTGTTTTTACATGTTGTGATTTAAGCGTGATTTTTTGTGATTAACAATTATTCAGGTTTTCAACAGAATGATTACAACTCCAATGGGCTAAGTCTATCCGGGAGTTTCAATAGAGCCGCATTAGGTTTGTATTACCCTACTTTTTTGTGATTAGCATCAAATTTTTGTATTCCTGGATTCAGGTAAAAAAACTGAATGGTTTTGAGTGATGCTGTCCAGCTTGAGTAAAAAAATTGTTTGCCTCCTTGGATATTCAGTAACAGAATTAGTTTCTATGATTTAGTTACCAAGTAAATTCAGCTAACTGAATATCGAACCTAGATTGTTTTCCCTTCTTATTTCTTTCTTGGAGATTATGTAATGCTGTTCAGCTTTGTGTATTTTGTCTATTCCTATATTCTAAGACTTCAAAGTTTGTCTTCAGGCTTTCTACAAGATGGTACATATTCTGGGCAAAGTTTTGATGGCAGTTTCAGAATGTCTAAATCCGGTTAGGCTGCTTTCTTTCCCTTTTTATCCTTTCTTTTTTAATGGGTTGGTTAGTTTTCTTAATAGTTTTTACACAGCCTTGCAATTTATTTTGTCCCAAATACTTTCTCAGAATTTACCATTAATGTGCCTCAGGTTTTCATCCAGATGATCATGATTTGGAAGAATCCCCTTCCCAAAGTTTTGGACAAAGTTTTAGGAAGCCCAAATCTGGTAATATTACCATAAAATCTTCATGTTTTCTCATTATAGAATCTTTAACATTTTTATTGGTCAAAGCCATATAAATAATGGTGTTGAGTAAAATTTTGATATTTGTCTGTTTGATACGAGATCAATAAAGATGAAAATTTTGAATGATATGCAGGAGTATACAAAGGAGCTCCAGAATTCCAACCTTCTAAGAAATCTGCTTCTATCTCCAAACGACTTTACACAACTCTTAAATATTATTCAAGGAACCTTATTGACGTCGAGCTCTTCACACAAGGCCTTGAAGATTGGATACTTGAGAATTCATTAGGAGATTCATCCAATGATGAGCAACTCTTCAACTCCCCCTTCCAGATTGACGAGCTACGTCAACTTGATTTTGCATTAGAGGGCGTTCTATTTCAACAGCTCTTCCGTATGCCTTGCTCCTTCCAAACCGGGGATGATGACCTAAAAGAAGAAGAATACTCAGCATTAGAAGACTTCCTTCACACTGTTGCAGATGGATTATGGCGCACCTTCTGGCATAAGAACACACCACTTCCTTTATTCGTATCTTGTGCTTGCCATCCTCGGTCTAAGTTCTATACTGTAGAAAAAGCGGTTTCAAGAGGCAGATTAGGAGATCTCTCGGGTGCAGCTTTGTTATCAAATGCCAGTGATGATTCCCGTGTTCGTTGGGATCAAACGGTGCAGTTTGCATTGTTTAAGCCAGATATAATGTTGGGAAATAAGTTGGGTCTTTCTTCAACATCTCTCTGTGAAGCTCTCTTCTACGCTTTCCACATCCTTCTTTCTAGAAAGCTGAGCAAGTATTGCTCCACTGATGGTGATTTCGTCTATATTCTTGTTTTGGATTCCAAATTTGGAGGAGTTATTAAATTCAGCGGCGACCTTAACAAACTTGAGGTCAGCTCAGATGATCCCTACACTACAGTAGTGGAGTGGATCAAGTCCCATGCTGAAATCAGTGTCTCTCCTGTTGACAGAATATGGAACAAGCTGGGGAACGTGAATTGGGTCGACTTCGGTACACTGCAACTCCTCTTGTCAACTTTCTACTCCATGGTCCAGTTCTATGGCCCGCCAAGGAAATCAATTTCCTCCTTAGCCTCGGAACACAGCCTCCGTCTTCAGAAAAGGAGATTAGAGTGCCATGCCATTGAGAATGAAAATGACCAAATTATCCACTCCCAACACCATCATCATACAAGCCATTACCAAGGAGAGATTGAAAACGATGATGATCATGTTTTATCCATGAGAAGTCAAGGCTCACACTTGAATCTCCAAGAAGGAGACTTAATACAGGTAGATGATCAACAAAATGGTCCAATAAGCTTACAGATTCAGGATTTCCTTGTGGAAGGGAGACCATATTGTTACAGAGCAATCATTGTAGAAAACCCGTCTCAGTTATTGACTCTTTATATCGGTGCTCATCCATCCAGACTTGAACCGTCATGGGAAGACATGAGTTTATGGTACCAAGTACAAAGGCAAACCAAAGTCTTGAACCTCTTCAAGCAAGCCGGGGTTTCAAGCCAGCATTTGCCTCACCTTGTGGCATCCGGTAAAATCTTGCACGAAGGTCCCTGCCAGAAACAGACTCCATCAGAGAGATGTGATCACCCGTGGTGTGGAACACCCGTACTAGTTGTTTCCCCTGTGGGTGACTCACTGTCATCCATAGTCTCCCAAGACGGCCCACTTTCATGTGAGGAGACCCTCAGATGTTGTAGAGACTGCCTTTCCGCTTTAAAAAGTGCAAAATCTGCCAATATTCAGCACGGAGACATTTCTCCTGAGAACGTGATTCAACATGGAGACTCGTATGCCATTGTCTCATGGGGAAGAGCGGTTCTAGAAGAGAGAGACGGTCCTTCACTAAATTTGCTGTTCTCATCTTCATACTCTCTTCAACATGGGAAGCTTTGCCCGTCATCTGACGTGGAAAGCCTTGTGTATCTCCTTTACTTTCTCTCAGGAGGAAGTATGCACCAACAGGATTCCATAGAATCTGCTTTAGAGTGGAGACAGAAAAGCTGGTCAAAAAGATTGATTCAGAGGTATTTAGGTGAGGTCTCAGCTATCTTGAAGGCATTTGCGGATTATGTTGGCAGTCTTTGTGGGACCCCATATCCGGTTGACTACGATGGGTGGCTGAAGAGGCTGGATGCGGCGGTGAATGAGTTGAATGAGAGAGGTAAAATGATTGAACAAGGGGCAATGAGCATGAGGATTGTAGAGGATGAGGTTGTTGGGTCGTCTTCTGGGGTATCGGAACGGGGAGGTACTTGATCACCTCTTGCTTGAGAATTGTTATTCATTTTTGTTGTTTCATTCTTAGTGAAATTGGTTCAGCATTGTTGTTTGAAGTGTTGATTAAAATGGAAATCATGGAGAAGCTAAAGGGTGATGGCTTCTGATTGCTGATTAGGTAGGGTGTTTTGGCTTTTGGAGTTTTGAAGAAGTTTGTATTTTTTTTGGTGTGTAAAAAAAAAAGATTTGAAATTTATGAGAATCAAATTCTTGTAATTCCTGTCATCCTATGGAATTGATATGTTTGATTTTTGTAAATTTCAAAATACTTTGTACTTGACTTCATCTACATTGCCTTATATTAGTTATTGCATTGGTTAAGTGGTATATATTCATTCTGTCATTCTTACAAAGCAACAACATCAAAAGAATGATCAAATTTCACTCAAGTTTTTAAATTCAGACGTATTGAATTACATACCAGACACCATATGCACAAAATGAAGTGGTAAATCAAGATTAATGACAATAAAGATTGTATTTTTATATAAATTATACTGTTAGAGAATCCATGTCTTATACTTTAGCTAAACATGAAATTCTCCACTTGCATGAACCTGCTTTACTGTCTTCTCATACTCGTCCTCTTCTTCTTCCTCCTCTTCAACATATTCCTCATCATCACCATCTTCAATCTCCAATCCATCAAAGCTAGAAACAAGGGCAGATGTCGATGCAGGATTTCTAGCTTCATCAACAATCTTCATGATCTCCTCCACGCTCTGAAGAGAAAAGCTTGGATCTTCTCTTTTGTAGTAAACTGCCTGAGCTGTCTCTGTCAGTTCTCTGGGAAGGTTCTTCAAGAACCATGGATGACTTTTGATTTCTTTGATTGTAATTCTCTGCAAAAAAAAACAAAACATCTTCAAAAGCTAAAATTATCATTCTTACAAAACCATCATCTTGAAAAAATTGTGCATACCCTAGCTGAATTAGGAACAAAGATTCTTGATAGCAAATGCCTGCACTCTTTTGAAAGGTGAACATAATCTGGAATTCTGTAGTGAACAGACATGATTCGCTGTAAAACAGGATGGAGATCAAGATTTAGTACTTTCTTGTTCTACTGAAATGACAATTAGATCTTAAGAAATTTGGTGCAATAAGTGAAATTACAGTGATTGTTTTCCGGAAATTTTTAGGGTCTTCTGGGTCTTCAAAAGGGTATCCTCCCACCAGCATGACGTATAGGGTCACACCACATGACCATACATCTGCCGACTGAACAAAAAAAAAAAATAGTTAAACTTGTCAAAAGATGTAATGTAAAGATTGTAACTTTATCTATGCTTTTAAACAAAGCAATCAAAGGCATATGTAAAGCTAAAGCTTTTTCAGCTGAAATCAGAAGCAACTGAAGGCTGAAGCAATAGTTGAGCTTGATTCAATTATTTTGCACATGACTTAACAAAAACTGATGCATGAATAATTTACTGTCTGGCTAAGATGTCAATTTCATAGAAATGAATCCAGTCCTTGAGAAGAAGCCAAATCAGGCAATTTCTCAACTCAATAAGCATCCTTGATTAAAGACAAATTTAGCAATGCATAACAATTGACTGATTCAGCCTTAAATTAGTCACCCATATTTTGTTGTAACAGTCTCACCTTGCCATCATATTCTCTCCTAGAAAGCACTTCTGGGGCAATGTATGCTGGAGTTCCCACAGTTGATTTCGGCCTTGAATGCAGGACAGATGACTATTCACCATGGAAAAAATAAGCAATTGCAAAAAAATTAATAGCTTATCGGATCAAATATAAGAATGCACATGAAAAGCTATCCAGCATAAACAAGTACTGAGAATAGCTTGACCTTGGAATAACCAAAGTCGCAAATCTTCAGGCGTGGGACAGGGCTGCCATCCAGCAAGGTGTTCTCCAACTTCAAATCTCTATGACAAATTTGCTATGATAAAATGCATAATGATCATACTGTATCTTGAAAAAAAATTACAGCTAGATAACTAAAGTCCAGACTTGAATCCCTCACCTTGGTATGGCAGAAGCTGACACCAGATATCAGATGCTGAAAGAAATACCTAGCCTGGCAAAATTAATGGAGGTTAAGTAAGCATAATAAATATACAAAACCAGCTTCAATCTTCAAAAATCAAAACTATGGAGTTTGGACTTTGGACTGTTTCAATCTTCTCTAATTTTCAAACAATTAAAAGCTTTGCAGGATACAGGTCCCCATTTCCTTTAGTAGTCATAATGATCAATTCAATAAGCCTATCCAATAATGATGATAATATCCCAAAAGAACAAAGTACAAAGGGATTACCTCGGCTTCACTGAACCTGCCCGCGGTGCAGATGCGGTCAAAAAGCTCACCGCCAGAGGCATATTCCATTAGAATTCCGAGATGGGTCGGTGTCAACAAAACCTGCACCCCAACCAAACCAACGTTTCCATTCAAATTTCACACAGAACCACTCCCAAATTCAAAGACTTTAAATCATAAGAACTCGCCTCTTTGAATCGGATGATGTTAGGGTGCCGAAGAGACCGGTGATTGATGATCTCCCTAGCCACATTCTCATCAATCTGCAACATTATTGAATGAACGTTTTCATGAAACTAATAAAACAAGCAAACATACAAAAAAAAAAGTCATTGAGGCATTTTATCAGTAACCTTGCGCCCACGCTCAATGTATTTCATGGCGACGAGCTCTTTGGTTTCCTTATGGCGCATGAGCCTCGCAACCCCGAAATTCCCAGCTCCAAGGTCCTTCACAACCTCGTACTTGTCCATAATTTCTCCCTCTTCTTGCTATTGAGCTCTCTCTTTGGCAGAGAACAGAAATCTCAGCAATTGACGAAGAATAAGATTTATGGGTGCCCCCAATTTTTATATGCTTGTCAGAAAGGAAGCACATGGGATGGGTAATTGGGAAGCATGCTAATCAGGCACAATGGCGTTGAATTTAATGGTCTTCTAAAACACTAAACTTGAGGAGATAATTTAAAATAATGCTGATTATTAGAGTTGTGATGGGTATCCAATCCCATGTGCATCGATGGTGGATCTCCAAAACCGCCATTTTGGGAGGAGGAGGAGGATGAACCAGAGAGCGGTTTGACTTTCAAATTTATGCTCGCTCAGAAAATGACTTTTCCTCCATGCGAAGGCAGGGAAGGAATCGAGAGATCACACGCCTTTCACGTGATCAACGAATCTCAGGTTACCACCGCCCACGCTTATATATATTCTCGTGTTTTTTTTTTGAAGGTCCTTACCTATGATTCTATGATTAAGCATATGTCTATTTAAATTTTATCTAAATGAATTTTGTTAAAAAATGTGTATTTTTCATAGAGAATATTCTTTTAAAATCAAAAGATCATAATCCGGTTGAAAAGAGATGTCCAATGTAAGCACAATGACACAAAGATGGACAATATTACCTCCAAGTTGAGATTTTATTTGCTTGCTCCTCCGTTCATAAATAGTTGTCGTTTCAACCATATATTCTTATTAAAGATAAGGACTATGTCGTTTGACATATTTTTACAACTATTTTTCAATTTTATCCATAAAAAGCTTGTGAATTTACCCAAAAAAACAAGGTGAATTTGATTCTCAAAGGAAAACATAAAATACTGTACAACCTGTACTATATGACTCACTATAATTTGATTAGAAGAAAAATAGGGATAATTAAGTCAGATAACACGTTTTTTAATTTTTGGGACATTTACTAAAAAGTAAGTGTTCGTGAACGCAGGGGTATTATATTTCATTTTCTAGAGTTTTACACTTTGGATTTCTAGCAAAATTTGGTGGTTACGTGCTTTGAATCTATCATTGATCGATACTCACGAGAGGTTTAGGAGCAAAGCTTCCGACCCACCAGGAGTTTCAGGGAGTCTGCCCCTAAAAAAGGGGTTCGAGGGGACACCGCCTTACGGCGGTGGTCTCGTTTATAGGGACTAATGGGATAATGTCCCCTAAAAAATGATATGCTATGTATTCTGTTTTTGGGCTTATCGGAATTTATTTGGGTCTTCCATCCATAATCTGAATTAAGGTTTTAAGAGTCTCCATATATACTTTTGAAACACCTCATGTTATATTTCAGAATCCGTATTATCTCCTAATAAAATTTGTGTTCTTATTATTGTTCTTGTCAAATCTTTTCACCTCTATTATATCATTTGGGATAAGGGGAATTTTTCATACAACATTTTTGGCACCTTCCCTTCAAACTTCAAACATTGCAAATAGCTTCTTTCATGCATAATATAAGTCTTGTCAAGCTGTGACTCGATGGAGTTACATTAGGTAAAGTTTGGTAAAATCTTAACCCTTAATCTATAAATAAAGGATTAAGATCAACAGTTGGTAGGATACAGACGGCAGATTTTGCATTTCTTGCAAGCAACAGGCAACAGCAAAAATCCGGTCGAAAAATTACAGTCCAAGTTCAACATAGGATTACACATTCATTTACAATGTCACAAAAAAAAAAAGTTCTTTCACCCTCTTTTCATCTTATTAAGACAGAAGGTACTTACTTTGGTGTAATAATACTCAAACAATGCACATATGATACGAGTTGTAGAACCAAAAAAAAGTGAAGAGTAAGGGTACAGAAAACCTTTACACTTTTCTCATCAGTGGAACAATGGCAGAATCCCCCATTGATGCAGAAAACCTTCTCCGGTGGTCACCTCAAGAACCAGAAGAACGAACACGGCCAACATGGCTGCTCTTCCGTTCCAAGTCTCTGCGCTTTTTGTCCATCCCCATTCCCATACTGTTACTGGTGGTGGCAGCTCCCTTCGTTTTGAATCATACGCCGCCAATAGCTCTTCCACGCTTCCTAGAGGGACAAGAGACTGCAACAACATGGCACCAAACCAAGTACTACCTCTGTTCAGAAAAGATTGTCATTTTACAAAAATATTTGTCGTTTAAGAGTTCAGAAAATGATTATCAATGAGTTATGAGGCTTGGGGCGCATTCTCATGCTCATTGGCTTTTATACAGTGCCTTTGAGATGGATATAGCCTCTATATCAATTTTGGTACATTTTAACTAAATTCAGTAATTATTGTCACATAGCCGAATTTCAGTTTTCCTTGGGTCTTTCGGGTGCATCCTTATGACATGTTCATGCTATCGGTGACCCCATCTTGACCCCCCAGATACTGCTGGAGCGGGACTTGATGTTGGTGTTGGTGAGTTGTGAGGCTTGTTATTGAAAAATGCATATATTGACTATTCTTATGCAAATTCTCTTTATTCATTGGCTATAAACGAGGTGGGTAGTCTTAGAAAAGTTTTGTAGTGTTTTAGAATTCTTCATAGTTGTGCTATCACCTAAAAATGATAAATCTTTAAAGGGCACAGGGATACTCAATACGAAAAATCCTAGTTGCAATCAAAAGCAATGAACTACATCCTCATCAATTAATTTCAACAGACATAATATATCATACCTGCCGGGCTTCAAGATTTGAAACAGCCATTGCTCCAACATAAGGGAGACTTTCAATAACCGCGTCTGCTAAATCTGAGATGAACGTGGGTTCGCATCCTAGGGCTGGTACGCGTCCCCAGTTTTGTATTCCGGATTCCAGGGCCAACTCTTTGTACTCCACATCAATCTCTTCTAGAGTTTCAATGTGCTCACTCACAAAGCTGTATGTAGATGTATAATAGTCTTACTATAAATTTCAAGTTACAATTGCCAATATGAAGCAATCAGAATAATCAAATTAGGTAAAAGAAAAAATACCTAATTGGGACAGCGAGCAAACTCTTTACACCTTTCTTTCCAAGATCAATGATAGTCTCATCTGTATAGGGTTTCAACCACTCCACAGGTCCTACTCTACTCTGAAAAATGTTTACAAGTAATATATGGCATCATTCATATGCTAGAGAAATTATATCATATACTATAATGGAAATAGACTCGAAGACTAAAGAGCACATTTTTACTACTTGATGGAAGAAAAACAAATAAACTAGATTCTAAACAAACGTTTGAGGAATTTGGAATTAGTAACCTGGTAAGCAAGAGTAAATGCATTAGTCATCCCTCTCTTTTCAAGTTCATCCATTATTAGGTCGACGCATTCTTCCATCTCAGCCTTGTATGGGTCACCAGCATCTTCAACATAAGCAAGTGGAACTCCATGCGCACTAAAAAATATCAACACCTGCAATAGAGTTTTCATCAGGCTCACACCTCCTATTGAGAAGATAATTATGTCAAGTACAACCAGGATGCATTTCTTTTTTAAAAAAATATTCAGTTATTCAAGGTCATCAGATGTTTAGGCAATGCAACATAGACAAGTATTGTCTTCCAGTCAAATAAAAAACACAAAATTGACATTCATTTAGAATTAGAAAGATACATGCAAGCCTCTATATCCATATTTAACTGTGTCAAGAATACGAGCTACTTTTACTAGCATGATATCAAGAGGCTGAAAAGTGCACTACGGGAAACAATTTCTTACCTCTTCAGGACGGTTAAACTTTTTGATTTCCTTCTCAATCAAATCTACCATGGCTTGGATGTATCCTTCTCGTTGATACCATGATGGAATAACTGTGTGTTGCATGTTGACTAGATACTCATCTTCCCTAAACAAACAAATATGTTTTGTGAAGGGGGTAACTAATATCAAACATTTCCTCTCATTCTCTCAAGTCTCAAACCTAGGGAGCAAGGCCCATTTAGAAAATACCGGAATATACTCTCCAACAGTCGGAGGCTTGATCCACTAGTTGAGATTGAGAATTGAGGGTAGAGAGGTAGTACAACAAGCTTTGTGATGCCATCTCTCTTTATCTATAGGTCAGAGACACATTTCAGATAAGTAGTTGAAATACAGCTGATTATTTACAAGGTTGAAACAAGGCATTCTCATATGTCAGAATATGAATAGATATTCAGAATACTGAAATCTAAATCTTCCAATGTAAAAGGAACGAGTCAAATGATCTCCATCATGAAGAATCTATATATGGTTGTACCAATGTCTCACTTCCATCAATAATCCATTAGTCTAAAACTATTTGCCTTTCAAACTAGTAAGAATCTGTACATGGATAGGGACATAGGTAGCCCAATCTAGAGTCAGGAAGAGAGGTAGTTATCACAAGATTGTCCTATTTATTTCTGCCATTCAACTTGCTAGCTTTAGTATAAAAAGAGTGCAATTTCATATGTCAGTCCTTTGTAGATTTAACTCATCTGTTTCATATGAGGTTTGCAGGAGCCATATCAGGATACATAATCAATGCTGAACCAGCTTATAAAATTTCAACAGTAGTAGCTTTTTATACACTCAATACTGCAGTTCACTTGATTATCTAGCTTTGAGAGGAGAAAAATAGTAGATATGATCAACCCTATTAATACAAACCAAAAGGTTCAGCCCTAAGAACTGAAATCACTAGTTTGGGGGAAAAAGTCATATCAGTATGCAGTGGGTTATACAGTAGAAGCTTACGGCATCAAAAATAAAAACAGAAATGTCATTTTTCTTGCAAATTAGCAAGTGAAATTTTGGTAAACCATGTACACACCTCCTCAATAGCTTCTTCTGTGAAAGGATGCCAATAACGCATTCCAACATAAACCTTAGCTGGCACATTCTTAGCACAGAGAGCCTTACTCAACTCCTCAGCCTAAGCAATGCAGTTACACAAATAAGATTAAGAGAATTAGTAGAGCTCAATCTAATCAATATTTGCATTAGTCCATGATCATCGACACAATTAACTGACTTCTTAATCACAAAGTGTCCAGTCCAAGCCCTTTTTTGTACTATTATATTATTAAATCACAGGATTTGGGACCAGATGACAATGAAGTAACTATATATAGTTCATCTATCTCTTGGTTTCTCTGGCAATTTCTGCTATTCATGACTGACATAGAGCAGATTTTACATGTATTGATGTATAATGACACATAAAATTGAATGGAAACATTACATGGTTCAACAACATTTAAAAACATGTGCTTAAATTTCCATAGCAAACTGAGCGCTTATTTAATAGCTGCTTAAGCATTTTTAACAGTAAGCTTTAGCACACTTCTCCATAGCTATCTACCTTGAGACGTATTATCTTTACTACATAAAGCTGAAATGTAATATAATCAATAGCAACAATCAGGAAGAAGCATAATCATTCTTTTGCAGGATGATAAGCATCACAAATCAAAATAAGGATGTATTCAAAATATCTAGGTTTGCAAACTATAAACAACACGGTTTACAGAAGAAAGAAACCTACATGAAGTACAGAAGAAAGATTGCATTGAAATAGAGGACAAAATAACATAATCAATCAGGTTCTGCTCCATAGACTGACATGGAGAACAGAGCAGATCCTATAAGACAAAGGCAGATGTGCAAAGAAGAGCCAAAAAAATATTAAGTGAGGCTAACTATATACATGCCTGTTCATCTGTTATCTTCCGAAGAGGAGAACCTCCACCAATCGAGGCATAACCTTCTCTACTCTTTGGAGCCCTCACAACAGAAACAAATTGAGCCAAAGGCTTCTGGAGAAAGCGGAACAATCTTGGTAGCCGAATGATATCCTGTTCAAAACCATAGTCAGAAACTAGAATACCCGCTTCCTGGTTAATATTATCAATGAAATCACCTAAAAAATAACTTGAAGCTACAGAAATGTCTCATGTATCAGTTCGACCATCCGACTGGTCTCTTATAAAACATACTAATAAGCAATTACAATCAGATGCATAGTAGAAAAATTTGTAGGCAATATGGAGAAACCATTTGGTAGACATAGTATCAATACAAGATCAATGTACATAAAATTATCAACAGACAATCTACGGCCAAATATAACAGTTGCAAGCGAGGGCCAAGTACCGGGTCTGCGAAAAGGTTAAATAAGAACGGCTGCACGTCTTCCAAAGTCTCTGGACCTCCGAGGTTTAGCAACAATACCCCAATTTTCTCCTCACTGACCAAAGGTGCTGAAGAAACATTTGTAGTTTCTGAAGTCACTAAGGCTCTTGCTGGCAACAAACCTTTCCTGAGTGGATGCCAGCCAGTGCATATTGTGTCATTACAACCCAGGAAACATTTGCTAACTATCAAATGCTTCGGTGGAGTAGAAACGACACGAGCTTCCATTTGGACTGAAGTGCAACAACATATCCTTTGAGTAGTGCATGTTGCCAGCGGCAAAAGGCTAAGGGAGAAAACAAAATAAATAAACACATCAATCAAACCAAATGCATGAAATCACTCAAGCATACACCAGTCAAGCAATCAACATAAAGTTCATCAATTCATCCAGACCAGGAGATGTAAAGTTGTAAGCCAATACTTAAGAGTAGAACTTCAATTTCAAAAAGCTGGCTCAACATAACTGAGAAGCACCATAACAGATGCCATTTTACCCTGAACTTCTTGATTTTACAGAAAAATATATTCAAATTGACACATTTGATGTTGCTACTCCACATGCTTGAGCTTCAGCAACTTGATATATTATAGTATAGAAATTGAATTATGCCACTAGTATCTTCTCCAATAATAAAAAAAACGAACAAAAGAGTAATGGGAAATTGGACCCTTCATTGATTCCATTGTCCAGGTGGTTCCTGGGATATAGATCAGATTCTGCAAAAACACACGTTAGCTGACCAGCTATACTTGTCAAAGAACAATTCAGCTCATACTCAGCTCATCAAAAGCAAAAATGCTGCTTAAACAACAGAATTCACGACATCAAGAGAGAAAGCGGAAGCTTACGGAGGAAATTTGCAGGCCCGAGAAGCAGGGGAGAGAAAAGGAGAAGCAAGGGTTGAAGAAGAGGAAGGAGGGGCATGAATTCTAGGGTTCATTTTCATTTTCACTCCCAAATATCACATCCACCACTACTAGAGCTATATCGAATGAGTAGCGAACAAGAACCCTAAATTTATTATTCACCACAAAAACCTCAGCCACATTCTTTTACGCCGCCATTGCTCGATATCTCTTTCACTGAATAATCAAAATCGAAGGCAACTCTGCAGGTAAGCTAAAGTGATCAGAGAGATGGAATTGGAAGGTGACTCTTGCGAACAGCAAATTATACAAATTTTTTTTCTTTTTATCCGATTTCCGTACCAAATTCATGAAAAATCTTCAAAATGTCTGGTAATTTCAACGATATTATCACAGTCGCTTTCATGATTACGGATTACTGCTAAAATCACAGTCGGAGCTACGAGTTGTGAGTGCTCCGACTGGCCCAATAACCAAATTGTTCATTCAGCCCAACCAAATGAACGGCCCATATGGCCCATTTACATATATTGAAAAATCCTTCACATTTATACCAGAGGGATGACAATGGGTCAAGTTCGTTATCCTTTTCGGATGCATCCATCTATCATCCGTCAGATGAACCGGCTAGGCCGGGTCATCTATTAGGCGATTTTGTGATTTGATGTAAACTATAATGCATGTTTTGTACAATTTTACACATACATATAAATGCAAAATAAGAACAATATCGACAAAATAAGGCTTAATTAGTTGTCCATCACCCGT
Source organism: Fallopia convolvulus (assembly GCA_964016875.1). Taxonomy (NCBI): domain Eukaryota; kingdom Viridiplantae; phylum Streptophyta; class Magnoliopsida; order Caryophyllales; family Polygonaceae; genus Fallopia; species Fallopia convolvulus. The sequence continues at coordinate 361,503 of OZ024719.1, forward strand.
ACTTTGTTCGGGTTTTCACCGCTTGTTCAAGTCGTATGAGTCAGTTCGGATACGGGTGTGATTGTCATCCCTAAGCTCAATTTCAGTATTTCCACTTTCAGCTAGTTTACTAGGGAATGAACAATGAATCTTCAGCGTTTGGACAATAATTATAACCCAATTGTTTGGATAAAAAGCTGGATTAAAATCATTGACATTTTTAGTACTCTAACCTCAAATGTTCATAAACTTTACAGCACTTCAGAAGCATGCTACAAACAAAGCCTACAACAATTCTGATCCTGTAAGCTAACTACAACTACAGAGAAGAGATCAATGGAGATAAAATCAGTCAAACTGCTTGCCCTCAAAAGTTTGTCCAAAATTCCAAGTCTTAGAAGCAACATTGTAAGATAACACTGTTTCACCATCGCTACTAGAAACCTCGAACGAAAGAGGCTGATTCTTCAAATCCGCACTTATAATCCAACTCTGACCCCAATTTCTTCCCATGGGTAGCCAACCGGTTTGTGATCCCTTGATCTTGACATCTACAATGTCGCCTGCTCCAGCCACATTACTGATGAGCACCGATATGAAGAAGCTAGTGCCGTCTATGGCAAATCGAATCCCTCCTTCTCTTCTGCACTTGATCCTGTACACCAAAAACCATTTCAAAAGACAGATATGCAACAATTTTCAGCTTCCTTGAAAGTAAATTCAAGAAAGTTCTAATCTTGATTCACATTGCTAACAAGAATTATGCAGAAGCTCAGTTCATAGCAGTTTTTAAGCTTCTCAGACACTCAAACAGTATTGCACTTGATCCTGTACACCAAAAACCATTTCAAAAGACAAATATGCAACAATTTTCAGCTTCCTCGAAAGTAAATTCAAGAAAGTTTAAATCTTTGATTCACATTGCTAACAGGAATTATGCAGAAGCTCAGTTCATAGCAGTTTTAAGCTTCTCAGACACTCAAACAGCATTACACCAAGCTCAATTTCTGTCTAATTTCACATTTTGAACAAGGATAAGACCTAGACTATCATTCTATCAATAACACAGTATGAATAGTGTCTGCCTAATTTCAAAATTTGCACCAAGCTCAGTTCAAAGCAGTTTTAAGCTTCTCAGACACTCAAACAGTATTGCACCAAGCTCAATTTCTGCCTAATTTCAAAATTTGAGCAAGGATTAGACCTAGATTATCAATAACACAGTATGAATAGTTTCTGATACAATTCACAGCCCTAATTTCGAAAACAACAAACGAGAAACGACAAAAGAGAGGCTGATAATCGAATTCAAATTTCAAATTCAACCGCGAAATCAAATTCAACAAAAATCGAAATTTGGGGAAACCGACCTGCGATATTGAACGGCCATGTTAGAAGCTTTCCAGAGAGCGATCTTCTCGAAAGCTTCAATCGGAACCACGAAGTGCTTGTTAGGAGGATTACATTTACCGCCGGCGTCGGCGGCGAATCCGTAATTAGGGGCGCAGAAGTTGGTGGCGGTGAGGATAATCGACGTCCCAGGGATGCAATTGCGGAGGTCGTCGACGCATCGGAGCTCGAAGCAGGCGCCGCAGATCTGGCCCCTTTCGAAGAGCGCCGTGCTCAGGCCGACCGTGGCCTTGCCGAATCCGGCCTTTTCGAGGTCTCCGTATCCGCAGGCGCCGCCGACCGTGTCGCGGGGGTCGGCGGCGGCGTAGTAGGTGGCCCTGGCGGGTTGCCACTCGGAGATGAGGCCGGAGGAGGAGGGCGGAGGTGGAAGGTAGTGGGCGGAGGAGGAGGAGAGGAGGAGGAGGAGGATTGTGGCGGAGAATGAGAGTGATTGGAGCAGGAATTGCATCGCTCGGAGTTTCGTCGGTGTGAAATCGGCGATTGGGAATTTCTGGGTTGGATTGGAGAGAAGGAAGAAGACAGACAATCGAGTGGAAGATAATTAAAGTGTTTCCTGTATTTTTTATTTACTATAGTTTTATATATACGAATTGCATAAAATATATTAATTTTAGGCTATTATAAGAATTTATTTGTAAGATTGATATTTTAAATAAGAACAAAAATAAACCCTGTGAAACTACTTTTATAAAATATGCTTGATTTAAATTTCAAAAAGTCTTCTTAAGTTTGGATTTATTAGGATTTTTATCATATGTTTTAGACTTTTAGGCATAGAATTGGAAAAATATTAATAATAAATTGAGGTTTTGAATGTACTGTATATGTTATTTAGAAATGTAAAGTATTAAACAATCTGGTAGATTAAGGGGTTGAAAAGATCCATAGCCTATTAAAAAAATTAAAATGTCTTAAGTGATAAAAATTAGAATTGTATGTAGGGTTTGACATTATGTGCAAGTGACCGACTCACATGCATTAACTAACACAAAAATATGGGTGAAAACTTGTAAAAAAGGGTGGCGGGTTGGTCAGGTGACGGATAAAATGGGTGATGGTCCGGGTTGGCGAGTTTTTACATCCAATTCACGCAACCTAACATCCATCACCCACTTCACTCATTTACCATGTATAATTCAACTTAGTATATAAACTAGATTTACTTTTTTCACCTCTTTTTCCTCACTGGTCGCTTTTGTCCAGCCTTATTCGATCGACCTCTTCGCATATTCCAACCCCTCTTGACCGCTTTTGTCCAACCCCATAAACCGTTGGTGGTTCTTGTGCTCTAATTGCCGACCGTGGTCATCTCTCGTTGATTCATGTGCTCTAAACGGCGACCTCTTCACACGTTCCAACCCTTTCTCTCACTGGTTTCTACACTCCGGTCATCGGTTCTTGTCTCACTAGACGTTGGTACTTCTAATGATATGCTCCCTCAAATCCTCTATTATGTTATGTTCGTCGAATCATTCTTTTAAGTTCAAATTAACCTCTCCATGAAGTTATGGGTCAAAAATCAATTAATTAGTCCCTTTGTTATATTAAGGAAATGTCAAGTTCAAATCAAGATCTTCATCGACACTATCGTTGATATGATCTAATTTGTTCATATCAGGGTAAAAAAAAATGTGGGCAATGGGTCATCCGATTTACCCACGAGTGAAGGATGGATCAGATATGGGTTAAAATTTTTATGGATATTGGAGATCGGATGAGCCATTTCTATTCAAGACCCATTTATTACAATACCTATTTATTACAAGACCCATTGGACTGGTGCATGAATTTGGACGTAAAGCCCACATCTTGTCCAATTTGGGCCTTTTTGCAAATATTCCTACCTTCTGTTTCAATTGGCCTGTACTAATGAAGATACCGAATTGCATAGAATAAATAAAATTTACAGTATAATTTGAAAGATCTCGAATTGCATGGAATGTGGAATCAAACATCAAAAATAACCATGCATGGTGAAATCCTTTTACCACAAGGATTTGAAGCGATCGGTGCTGTCAATTGTCAATATTTTGTCCCATGTAACTTTGCTTCATGAAGATGTTATGCTGTCTCCTTGCACTTTACAATTTACCTTTATTGTTTGTGATCAAAAGCAACGTAAAATCAGAACCTAATTAACCCAATTAGCAACTAATTATGAAGATTAACTGTTTATAGATGCAATGGTTTTGACCTAAGATTCCTTCAATTTTTAATGCCACACGCAGAATATTTCCACAAGATTTTTGTTAACATGTCTTGAATCTATACGTTGTTGACTGGTATATGTCAGATTGTCAGGAGTTCAGGGCGAAGCCGTTGACACACCAAGAGTCATAGGGGGCGGAGCTCCCCAACAGAGGGTTTGGGGGATAACGCCTCACAACGGTGGTCGATCTCGCCACCCCGCCAAAATAATATGCTATGTTTACTATTGCCGGGCCTAATGTGATTTGTTTTGAGCTTACGATCCATAATCCGATTAGGGTTTCTTAAGTCACTATATATATACTCTGAAAGGCTTCTAATTGCATTTAAGTTCTTTCAACCTAGCTCCATAATAAGGAATTTTGTTTCTCTATCTATGGACATAGCTAACACATTGTTAGTGAAACCACATTAAATCTCTATCTCTTTCTTCACGTTTTATCATTCTCGTTACAACGATTTTAAACCAATTTTTCTAAGTGGTTGAGTATCACTTGTAATTGAAGGTAGCTTATAGCAGCCAAAGTGAAAAAGGAACAATAATAAAGGTTAAGAAAATAACAGAGTGAAGAATAAAGGTAAAAAAACACATTGACAGTGTTTTGCAGCTTGAAATAACTCAAGGGACACACAGAATAACGATCTCACCCAAATCTTGTACACTTGAGGTATCTTGGCGCAGAAATGGAATAGGAAATTACAAAATTTACTCCACAGTGAAAAATGAAAGAACACATATTGAAATGTAATGATCACAACTCATATGTAGCTACAATGACAAAACGTAAGGGAATCAAAGAACTCAATTCGAAGATCTCTTTGTTAGAGGTTGTAGTATAATTGGACAAGCTAATATTTTACAAATTTGACTCTCTTTGCTCCATCAAAATTAATTTTAAAAGTGTTGGTTGTGATTTATTCGAAATGAATGTTTTTTACTCTTTTTTTTTTCTCATTGGTCTAGAATTTTGGGATGGTGTTTTATGCATTCTTTGATGTCTTTAATGATATTATTTGGATTTTGTTGGAAGATAGTTTTGTTTCGTTAATGCCATACACACTACTAAATAATTGTCAATTTAGTGAAGTCTTGTTTTATTAAACTTGCACCTTATAATGATATTTTTGAACTTTTAGTAGTGGTGTCAAAAGTTTTGAATGATAAGTGTAGGTTTCTATTTTTTTTCCCTAAAATGTCTCATAATTCTTGAGGTTAATATGAACTTAGATCTAAAATAAGTTATGTATGAAATCAAACATCAATCAAAACTTTATTAGACTAAAATAAGATTTAAACCGACCAAAATAATCATCTAATTCGACAATGACATGATCAAGGATAGAACACCAAATTGATACCACATGAATTTGATGTATTCTGGTCATGTCAACACTATTTTTTAGATTTTGTATTCCTTGTCGACTAGTTTATGAGCCGGGGGTTTACCACCCGAGGTGAATTCCTCGTTTAAAATAACACACTATTTTTTAGATTGAAAATTGAGAATTTTAATCAGAGACATGGTTGGTTGAAGTTGTGTATCTTTTAATTACCTCATTACCAAAACTAAAATAAGTCAATTATATTCTTAATCGATTAAATATAAACAAACTAAACTTTTAAAAAGGTTCTCATAAATCTCAAATGGACCATCCATTTCTTGCATAAAAGTAACAATAATTATGATTGATTGGCCATGGTTTAGTACGGAAACAAAAGCTCCATATACGTATCTTGCAAGGTGCTCAAAGAATCTCACTTGCAAGGTGCTCAAACATAGCATCTTAGACTTTAATTATTTATGATATAGAATTATCATGTCTTTCATGTTTTGTTTAAAGATGAATCTTATCAATATTGTAAATGATCAAAGTTTTTTTTTTTTTATACGATCTAAAATATTGTGAAGATCTTAGCAAAATATAAAGCTTATAATTAAAATAAAATGAGCGATAATTGATGAAGAGCTTTCAATATTCTTGTAACAATAGGACTCTTTCATATGATCATCAAAAACATTAATACAGAAAATTGAAGCAGTAAGCTTACAACTTGTACAACATATCAATAACAGAACACCCATATTTCCTAGCCTTTATTAAAAGTGTTTAAATTGGGTATAGTCCTCATAGTTATGATAAAGTATATAAACAACACATGCAAACATTAAATTATGACCACAAATAGCCTGAACTTTCCATGACCACTATTCCTCTCATCTTTATTCTCAAATAGGGAAAAGAAGAAACACAAAGTCACAAGAACTTGTTCCTCCTTTCTTTCTTTTGTTCCTAGATCCTCTTTCCATTTTCATGTCCATTACCATGATGAGCTTTGCCATTGATCGGCTTCTTCCTAGAAACCGAGAAGTGGACTCCCGGATCATGATGAGTGAAAGAACAATTGAAGAGGATAGAATTGTTAATACCTTGCACATTGCTATTAACATAGCCATTCATAGGCTTATGCGACGATGTTTCCATCTCTTTATCATGATCCTTAATCTTAGACACGTCTGCATTGCCATTATGTAAATCTTCGTCTTCCTTCAAACCATTACCCACTTTGTAACCACTTCCGAGAAAGTTACCAAGAGTCCTACCTTCATTTCTCCTTGGAGAAAAACCGAGCTCCATGAGAGCTCCTTTGTTCTCACCAGTCATGGTTATTATCCTCACATTCTTACCATCTTCAGAATCAGAAGATGAAGACTTGCGAGCACCTGCCTCTTTAACCCTTGCATGTTTGCTTGAGTTGTGGACACCCTTATGACCAAAGCCCTTGATTGAACTTCCTTGGTCCGAAGTAGGGAAAACCGGCTTCTTGTTGAAAGTGTCTTGTAATAACACCTTCTCTTGTTCAGCTTCAAGCAGAGTTGAGTTGAATTGAGGAGGGGGTAAGTTGATTGGAGGAGGAGAGCGAGTGGTTTTGATAGGAGACGCTATAGGACTTGGTAATTGAGGAGTCCTTGTGGAAGGTGGAGGAGGAGAAGTAACGTATGACCGTGGTGGTGGAGGAGGTGGTGAAGCAACGACAAGTGGTGGAGGAGGAGGAGGAGGAGAAGGAGAACGAGTAGGAGAGACATATGGTGTTAGAGGAGAAGGAGGGCTTGGTGGTTGAGTTGGAGTTGGAGATGGGGTTGCAGTTGCAGTTGGAGGAGCAGATTGTGGCGGTGGTGGTGGTGGAGCAGCTTGGGATTGAGTGAAAGCCGGCCTAAATGCAGGACGGATAACTGGAATCCTAGATTGTTGAGGTGGCTGCGCCACAGGAGCAGGTGCAGGTGCTGGTGCTGGTGCTGGTGCAGGTTGTCGAGCAAGATTTGGAAGACGAAACCAGGGACGAGCGGGAGGTTGGTTAGCCATCTTGAAGTAAATATGAAAATAACAAAAACTTAGGTAAAAATATTGGAATGTGTGGAAATTAGGGTAACACAAGTGCTTATTTATAGAGTAGGAGTAAGGTTGGAGAGTTTTTGAGTTTGGCAAGATTGTTAATATATTAAATTTTGCAAATGAAACATGAGTATGTAGAACGCAAATGGAATGCACAAAGGGTTAGAGAAGAATATAGAGAATAAAGAAGGAATTAGATTCAACTTTAAAAATACAGCTAAGAAAAAACCAACAAAGGAAGGCTAGTATCAATTTAAGAGTCACTAAGAAGAGATGCACTTTAGTTTCCTTTTCTGCAATATGACTTGGTGACATAAAGAATCATTTTGCCTTTCTTTTATCTCAATTTTTGTTTCAATCTTGATTTTCAATCAACCTAGAATAGTAGTCTTTAGGTTACAACTCCTTACACTAAACCACACACATATGGGTGTTTGAGGTCTATTTGGATCATTCATTATAATTTAATATGTTGCATTTTAATGCATGATTTAATCGTATAATATCATACTGTATTGTAATTGAGACATATTCATTATAATTGCAATCCAAACAATCCTATGAACCCTTAACTTATAGTAGGATTATTCATCATAACAAATTACTTTTTAAGCTATTATAATAAGTTTGAGCCAGCCCATTAATGTGCTACTATTTGGGCCTGAAATCCATTTAAATTGGGTCAATAACCGATGATCACCCTGATCTTTAAGAAAGATATATATCTTTGTTTTTTCTTAGGGTAAGTTAAACATTAGACAGGTTTCAAACATGATTGAAAGGATGGAAATCCTAGCTAGGAAACTCCAATAAATGAGCATTGAAAGGAATTATCAAATTGGCTTCTCCATTACCCGAGGAGGAACCCGCATTCCCTTCCTAGCCTTTGCAGACGACATTATAATCTTTTCCAAAGCGTCCCAAAGTGCGTGCCGGAGTGTAAGACAGATTGTTGAAGATTACTGTGCGGTGTCAGGACAAAAAGTTAACTACCATAAATCAACGTTCCAAACATCAAAAAATATCACTAATCAACATAAACAACAAATCCAACAAGCTCTTGGGATCTCTGCCATGACGGATTTGGAGAAATATCTTGGATGCCCTATTATTAATGGCAAAGTGAATAAGGAAACGTTTAAGGATGTGGTAGGAAAGACACAAAACCAGTTAACAAAGTGGAAGGCAAATTCACTATCCCAGGAAGGTCGAGCGACTCTAATTCGAGCTAACCTAGCAGCAAAACCAAACTATACAATGCAGAGCTTTATGTTACCGAAAAATACTCATGAAAACCTAGACAGATTAAACAGATGTTTTCTATGGAACAAAGACCAACACTATAAGCCGCTTGTTGGTTGGGATATAATATGTAAACCAAAATCCCATGGAGGCCTCGGAATTAGAAAGGCAGAGCACATGAACAAAGCACTTCAAATGAAACTATTATGGAAAATTTTGGCTGAGCCCCAAAATAGTTGGGTCAAAGTAGTAACTGAAAAATATATTCGTCAGGATACTTTTTTCACGTACAAATTAAAATCCAATACTTCGTGGCAATGGAAAAAACTAATGAACTTAAGACAGGAATTTGAAAAGGGACTAATTTGGCAAGTAGGTGATGGAAAAACGATTAATTTCTGGAAAGATAAATGGGTAATGAATGAAAGCCTTGAACCTTATGCACTAGATCCTACAACGGTGCATGTTCCTACTAAGGTTGGGGATTTTATTTCCAACGACAAAGTGTGGAAAACAACACAATTGCAACAAATACTTCCGTATAACATTGTTGAACAAATTATTGCCACCCCAATCCCAGACAACCTAATTAGGGATCGACTATATTGGGCCCCAAGCAAAAACGGGTGGTTTTCGACCTCCACAGCGATTGACTTAATAACAAATATTCAAGCCCAGAACCCAAGCATAAATAACTGGCTATGGAAACTGGATACATTCCCGAAAGTCAAAAACTTCTTATGGAAGTTTCACTCTAACGGGCTTCCGACGAAGGCGAGACTAAGGGAGAAGCATGTAGCGATACCTGAAGGTTGTGTTATGTGTAACTGCACGTCGGAAGATATTGGACACCTATTTGTCAAATGCCAACACACACAACGAATAATACAACAAGTAAACCCAAAGACTGCTCAAGTGTTGCATACCTATGACATTATGAACAAAAGGCCGCAAATTATATTGAATGAAATCTATGGACAGATTGGAAGCAAAGAATTTACGGAACTGGCTGTCATCTGGTGGTGCATATGGCATCAGAGAAATAAACTAGTTTTTCAACAAACTCCAGATGACCCGATACCAGACCTCAATTTGTACATACGAAACCAAATACAAAATTGGGAACGGGCTAAATTGTGGGAGGAGGATGAAGAAAAGACAAAAACCCAAAAGTGTGCTAAAGGAAAGAAAAATGGGAAAGAGACAAAATGGAGAAAGCCCCAACGAGATGTTATTAAAATTAATTTTGATGGATCCAGATTAATTAATGGACAAGCTGCAGGGGGTGTTGTCATGCGAGATCACAAAGGAGAAGTGATAGACATGTCAGTCAAAAAATATGGGAAATGCTCGGCCCTAAAAGCAGAAACACTTGCGCTAAGGGATGCCATCAGGGAAGCAAAGAAAAGGAAACTCTTAAACATTGAACTTGAAGGGGACAATTTAACAGTCATAGAAGCTGCCCAAGGTAGTCGTTGCTGCCCTTGGGAAATTGAGATTATTATCTCTGACATCCTTGCTTCAATGCAAGAGTTTGAGATGGTTCACTTAGTTCATTCTAAGAGGACCTGTAACGCTGTGGCTGACAAAATTGCTAAAATGGGTCACAGTCTCCCCATCAGTACTATTAGAAACTCACCAGAACTTATTGTTCTCATCCGCAAGGATGCTCTAGGGTGGCCTCCTTAATTTAGGAGCGCACCCTAATTCTTACCTAATCAAAAAAAAAAAAAAAAAAGAAAGGTTGACTTATAGTAGTCCAAGTAGATGAGAATTCAAAGTTCGGTTTGGCTAATGTGTGCCCATGGGCACACAATAACTTTGTTAATTTTGGAAATCATTTTAAAATTATTCCCTAAATTAGAATTAATGAATCCTTTTTAAAAAATTACAATTAACAAACAATAATCAAATTTGCCAAAATTAGTATTTCTATTGTGTATCCATGAGCACACATTAGAAATTCCCTTCAAAGTTATGCATCATTTAAAATATTTGTAGGGGAGAGTAAGTGACTAAGTTTTGCAATTATGATACTTGCTTAATGCCGTTTAGTATTTATACCAGGATATTAGATATGGGTATGTTACGTTATATGTTGCTAAGCTAATAATAACAACAACGAACTAAATTAATAATTAATCAATGAGTCCATATTTAAGTAAACGGTTTGGCTAATGTGTGCCATGGACACACAATAAAAATATTAATTTGGGAAATTATTTCAAAACTATTTTCTAAATTGGAATTAAAGAACCCTTTTAAAAAGATCAAAATTAACAAATAATATTCAATAGAAAAATCCTCATAATCTCTTCAAGGATGACCGGCTTGAACACGAAGAAAATTCAGAATCTTTTATCATTAATGTTGTTGTCGATTTCAAATAATCAATAGAATTAACCCATTATTTTTTTTCTAGCTTGCAAAACGTTGTAATATTATCGATGTAATCTTACGTTATTGATTAATATATCTAACATTTTAATACGGTGTATCTCTGTATATAATTAAAATGTTACGTTATTGATCTAATTTTGCATATTGTCAAAGATGCATGGCATGTGAACAATGGGAGTGGAGTAAGAAGCCGTCTAAGAGCTTACTCTAAAATTAGATCATTCTATTTTAATTTTTTTGACTTACACGTAACTTTTAAGAGGTTAATTTGTGATAAATCTTGAAGTTTTCAAGAAAAAAAAAACAAAAACTTTTAGCTCTTGAAAAACATTTTAAAAAAATAACAAGGATTGAATTTCATATGCATATATAATTCATATATTGCTCGAATGCTTTTTTTTTTAAATCGGAATGTGCATAGTTGACCTTATTATTAGCTGTTTAATGTAGTTGTTACTTGCACGTTATAAAAAATCAACTGGCCTTAAGGAAGTCAAAGCATAAATTTGATATATTTTAGGCATGACAAATTGACACGAATGGGATTTGAATTACATTAATTGAATTTATGTTATACAAATATAAACATATATATTTTTATCGTTGAGCAATTTGCGCATTATTTCTAAGCAACCAAAATGGTTGCCTTAACCATCAAAACTGAAGATTATAGTATAAATAACGTTGTTAAAATGTGAACTAATCTTTGATTCAAAAAAAAAAAAATTTGAACTAGTCATCTGCATAAGAAAGATCTCCTTGGATTATTATACAAACAAAGTAAGCTAGATGGCATATCATGGAAAAAAATAACATATTAATCACTCAACACTCAGAAATTTTGTATGAAGTACGTAATTAACACATAATTTGATAATCATATACAATCATCATCATCAGTCTGACAATATATTTCAAATTACACTATATATGGGTGAATTGATGATAAATCTAAGGTGGACATCAGTTCATAACCGAACCGAATCAACAAAAACCAAACGAACCGAAAATTAAAATTTGATTTAAGATGATTGTTTCGACCGGTTCTAATTTTCTCAGTTCGAAATGGACAAGAGGCTATACGTTGGAAAATTTTGAATAAAATGGAACCGAAATTTGGAAAATCTTTGAACCAAAAATCATGAATAGTATCGTTTTTTGTTTGTTTTGGTTCAGTCGATTTGGCTCGAATTTTCTTTTCGAACCGACCCATTATCAACCCCGATAAAATCAATAATTAGCTTCCTTTTTAATCTCTCACCCTCTTCGACCGGTTAGAGTCGCTCTACGCGCGTAATGAAAGCGGTCGACTCTCCCAACTCAGTCTTTTCAACGCAAACCATCAGGAATCCGAGTTCGAATCCCTAGACAAAAACGGTTAAACAAATGTTGATTGGCTAGATCAATGATTAGCTATTATTAGCTTGAGTACTTAATTATCAAATACTCTCACATAGACAGTAAGACAGATTGATAAATTAACTGGATACACCCTAGCTTTTAGCAAATTAAGTATTCGGACTAATTATTATTCGGAAATTTCGTCCGGTGACCTTCAACTCAGGTCAATTTCGTGTGGTACCCAGCAATATTTCAAATTTAGTATGGTGACCCTCAGGTTTTAAAAATTGTTGCCCCATACCCAATTGTTAGCTCTAGCCTATTAAACGTTAACTTGGGGTTAAAAATACAAAATTTGTGTTTACGTTTGTTTATCCCCGTTGGCGCTTGACGACTCTGTTCTCTTTGGATGAAGTTCGAGCAACTATTTTATTGGTCGAATCAATGCTGTTAGCACAATGGTGTTTGAACGACGACTATTGATGGGTTTGTTCGCGCACGAAGGTTCTTCGATTGTGGTCTGGACGACAAGAACGAAGATGGTGGTCAGAACGACAAGAACGAAGACAGTGGTTTGTACAACAATGACGAAGACATGGAAATCTGGCATTGACGACTCGATGGTGTTCCATACAACTTTTGAGGCACTAATTTTGTTGCTTTGACACTCAATTTTAAAACTTTTAGGGTTTTAGGGTTAGTATGTTGGTTATATGGTAAAATTAAGAAATGGGTAAATTTTTTCAATTTTAGAGCTCCTGGTTTCTTTTGAGCTACTTATATGACCTGTTTTTGCAAGCTAATTTTACAGGGTACAATTTTAATTCTTGATGTCATGATTCCTCGCAATTAGATGTTGCTTTTGAGAGTTTTTTCTGCTGAATACTGGCTGCAACCTTGTTCTATTTTTTTTATCTCGATCAGAGCTGTTGGATAGCTTCAGCAAAAGTTCAGCCAGCACATATCACAAATCCAGCAAATTCAGCATGGCAGCTGTGGCATGACAGCAGCAGGCAGCAGCACAAATCAGCATGACAGCAGCCGCCCATCTCAGTCAACGCAAACAACAACAACACTATTCAGCCGTAACAAGACACAACAACAAGCAACAATCAGAGCGCCCAATTCAGAATGCGACACAGGACACACCATTTCAACACCATCAAACAAAAGTTTAGAGCAGATTTTCAGATCAAGATTTCAGAGGAAAAACCAGCAAGGCATAAGTACAGCAAGAGCACATCAAGAGCCTAATGATCCCATTGACATAATAAATTACGAGGGTCATTAACCCTCTCACGAAATCTTGTTCTCGCCATTTGGATTGTCATTTGGTTTTTTCGTTGTTGTGGTTCATGAAGCATGGTTTTTGTAGCTTGTTTCATATCAATTTTGAGATGAGGGCTCAACTATGTGCTTCTTGTAGAGACTATTGCTGCTATGCACTTTTGTTGACTATTATTGTGCGGTTCTTGGAAAATTGGTTGCACTTTGCTGAAGTTCAAAATAAGAACAGAGGGGCTGCATAGGGTCAATTTAGGATATGGTGGAATTGGTGCCATCCAACATGTTTTGGTATTGTAAACTCATTTGCTTGAAGAAGAAATGAAATTGTGATTCAAAATGCTTTTTGAGCTATAAGCAGATGACACTTTAATTAGGAGAAAAGATTATAAGAAAACGTGAAAAAGATATGTACCAAAGGAAAAACAAGATAAGGTAGGCCATTTTATTCGTCAGTAAAGGCTTTTTGATCATTTTGTTAAGTTAGTACATTAAACTCAACAATAAACTTTGTTAATAAGTACTATGAGCAAGTTTTTAATGAAATTTTAGATGACATACAACCTATAAATTATAATTTGTAACATCTTTGTACCATATCACATCCTCTCATCACTTTTTCTCATAAAGCCACATCGGTTCATCTGTTTCAAGGGAGAAAAGTAGCCTATGTGGGATTCGAACCCATATCGATGTGTAAAACACATTGCTTTTCCATTTAAGCTATTAGGCTAAAGTAAAACAAAATGATGACCAAGTGAAGTAAAGATGTTCTACTGTTTTGAAACTAACATCTTGAACCAAAAGTAAAGCCTCTTATATGCTCATTGGATATGTGATGTACCTCTTTGAAACTAACATCCTGTAACTCTTTAGAGCTCTCACAACTAATGTCCAGTTACCTCATAAATTTCCATCCTAAACTAACTTGACAATTTTAATCACTATTGAACACTTTAAAACAAACTGATTTGTGGCTTAAGTTGAAAGAATACTTAAGCTGATTTGTGACTTAAATTGAAAGAATGATCTATTCTTGAGCATTAGTTCAGGAAATAGTGTTATATTGCCACATCCTGCAAAGGTTTGTTTATTGCCTATCTCATGTACACGTGAGAGTATTGACACCCTTAAAACATGAAGACGGTTTGATTATTTTTTAACAAGGCAAAGCTACCATATATGTAATGTGAATAAATTGAAGGAACCCTAAAACTATGAATTGCAATGTGAATTTCAACTCTAGAATTATTGAAATTGAAGCCTAAATTTCAAAACCTACAACTATTTAAACCCTAAAATTACTGAAATTGAAGATTGAAAGAGCAAAGTTCATACCTCCGACCACCTTCAACTTTCGTCCCTCTGCTAGTTTGAGAGGGCCAATGCCACTATCCCAATCCGCCATCGCCGCCCTCCTTGCTACCTCCCTAAGAAAATTCCATTCATTGTGTTCTTCTTGTTGCCCTCAATCATTCTCCACTCTATCGACTTTCAATTTGAGAGGAGAAACATCGAGACGGGAAGTGAAGAATATGTCGAAAGAAAAGGAGAGGCGTGAATTTTAACCCCAAGTTAACGTTTCTGGGCTGGGTTAACGCCATGGGTATTAGGCAAAAAATATTAAAATGTGAGGGTCACCACACGAAATTTAGAAAGATGTTGGGTACCACATGAAATAGACCAAAATTGAAGGTCACCGGGCGAAATTTCCGATTATTATTCTTGGTCAACCAATATTGTAGGGTACGTTTCACACAAAAGACGGGCGACTATTAATTATTGATAGGGTTTTTAGTCGTTGATAGAGTTTCTATTTATTTATATATGATAAAAACCAAAAATTAAAAGTTGGAATTGGAATCATTGAAATTTCTAATATTTTAGTTAGTTTTATTTGTTGAGAACCCCTTGAAAAACCTCATTATTTATGATCGATATTCGATATATATAATCCAACATTAAAGAAAAAAAAAAGAGATAGTTATATAATTATCTTAGAAAAAACTACAATAAATAACCTGGCCATTGGGAATGGTGGTAGAAAATACCCTAAAATTTAAAAGGTGTAGTAAATAAGTCCAAATGTCTTCGGGCATTTGGTTCGGTGGTTGGACCTTTGGGGTTGTACCCCGAAATTACTGTTTCGAATCTATTAGGTGACGATTTGTCCATTTTTCTTTAGAATTGGTTACTAGTAAATAGTATTCGTGGCGACACTTATTCTACTAACAATACATGACATTGTCAAGATTGATAAAGTACGTAATCATAACTTATCCCATAAATGTGGCTATTTATCATAACCTTGAAAGTTCACATTACTTTTCACAATTACCTAACAAAAGGGGGTACTTTTCTGTAATTCTTTCATTTCATATTTTATTTTTGGTCAAGATTCTTTCATTTCATATTCCAAGTTTCAACCTTGAATATAATTCGTTGACAACTCAACGTACTCTACCATTCACCTATTGTTACATTGTTACTTTCTCATAAAGTACTTGTAACACTATCCTCCTAAGTCCTACCAAAATTAAAGTCAAATGAAAAAAAATAAAAATAAATAAAATTCAAAGCACACTAATTTTCCCCTGATTTTTCTATATAACAACAACAAGAAGATTCCCCTTGCCCAACTCTCATTCCGCTGAATCTTCTCCTCCCAAATCCCTCCCAAAAAAATCGACCCGTGACCCGATTCACACAATTCACAGATCAGGTCAGTGCAAGTTGCGTGTTGCGGACGACCCGACCCGTTAAACACTCGTAAGTTTTTCTATATAAGAACAAGAAGATTCCCCCTTGCCCAACTATCATTCCGCTGAATCTTCTTCTCCGATCCCAAATCTCTCCACCACCACCACAACCACCAGATCGATGACGTCAGCCTACACCTACAACTCAACCTCGGTGCCCGAATGGCTCAACAAGGGCGACAACGCGTGGCAGATGACGTCAGCCACGCTGGTGGGCCTCCAGAGCGTCCCGGGCCTAGTCATCCTCTACGGCAGCATCGTGAAAAAGAAGTGGGCCATCAACTCCTCCTTCATGGCCTTCTATGCCTTCGCCGCCGTCGTCCTCTGCTGGGTCACGTGGGCCTACAAGATGTCCTTCGGCGACAAGCTCCTCCCCTTCTGGGGCAGGCCCGGCCCGGCCCTGGCCCAACACTTCCTCCTCAAGCAGGCCGCCGTCCCCGCCTCGACCCACTACTTTAAGAACGGTGAGGTGGAGACGGCGATGGGCGAGCCGTACTACCCGATGGCGTCGCTGGTGTGGTTCCAGTGCGTGTTCGCGGCCATCACGTTGATTTTGCTCGCCGGGTCGGTGATCGGGCGGATGAACATTCGGGCCTGGATGGCGTTTGTGCCGCTGTGGCTGACGTTCTCGTACACGGTGGGGGCGTTTAGCTTGTGGGGCGGCGGGTTCTTGTTTCAATGGGGCGTGATGGACTTTGCGGGCGGGTATGTCATCCACCTCTCTTCTGGTGTCGCCGGCATGACCGCCGCCTATTGGGTACGTTTCTCTTTATGTCATTAATTTTGGTCTACAAATCTGGAATCGGGTTGGGATGAGGTACTGGGAGTGTTTTAAAAAGCGCTAAGCGAATCATAGGCGGAGATTGAAGGACAAGACGTTCAAGACGGTCTTCTAGACGAGCGGGACGGTGCTACGGGATTGGGACGGAAATAATGGGATAAAGAAGGGTTTTGATTGATGAATTTAAAAGTCATACTTGATTTAGAAAAGAGTAGGAGATTGTGATTGTGGAATGAGTCATTACTTAAATGGGTGATTTCAAAAAGAAAAACTATGCAAATAGGGCAGGATTGTGTGTAAAATGGTGGAATGTGTTATTATTGGAATGGCCGATTCCAAAAAGAAAACTAGCCAAATACGAAATCAGGTTGACTGATTCTTCAACTGATTCCTAATACTCGAGGTATGGTACCAACTAGAGCTAGCCTTATTTAGTTAGGACATGTGGAGTGTAAAATGGTGGAAAGGGTCATTCCTTGAAAGGTTGATTCCGAAAAAAAAATCTAACCAAACATGGAATCAGGTTCAGTGATTCTCAAACCGATTCCTAATATCCTAAATAGGGTACCAAACGGAGCCTTATCGTGTTAATTAGGATATGTGGAGTGAAATGAGCGTAGTTTGTTAGAAAAATAAAAGATTAATTAGATGTTTATGACAATGAATTGAAATAATTAACTACGATATATGTGTGGAGTGAAATGAGCATAGTTTGTTAAAAAATAAAATATTAGATTTTTATGAATATAAATTAAAATAACTAACTAGGATTTGTTGACTTGGCCCGGCCGGAACCGGAAGTTGTATATTTGTTAATTTTAGTCTATGGCGCACAATTTGTTTGACCAGTTTGGTATTAAAAGCATGCTATGTACCAATGTGAAATTGTTGACTAATTAAAAAAAATTGTGTAGACTAAGGGAAAATAGGACAAAATTAGTGATTTACCATCATCTAGATGAAATTGTGTAGATTAATGGGACAAAAAATTGTGTACACTAAGGGAGAACCATTTGTTATTTTTTGATTTTTTTTGATCATTTTTGTAAGGAAATACTTTTCAAAAATCAAAAAGTCAAAAGATTAAACAGATGAATCTCACAGGTTGAGGGAATCTCTCGGAATCTTCCTCATTCTCAGGAATCAGGATTTGTTACCTCATTGACCCTTGAAAATTGAATAATGCAGCTGGCTTGTTTTCTTCGTATCTTTTTGGAAATCTCTTCCTTTAGAAACGGAATTAAAATTTAAATATCTCATTAATGAAAATAAGGTCATAATTTTATAACTTTCAAAGTCAATAATAAAGCCAAATGTTACAAACCTTAACAATACCATGTATATTGCCTTGCTTACCTTAGCAAATCAATAAAGTTTTGTTTGTAATAACGGGTCAACTCAATCTGACCCATAATTCGGACATTGGGTTATTGATTGACCCGATCACCTGTAAAAATAAATAATTTGACATGTGATGTGGTTTACGAACTATATGTGATTCGGTTTACAAACTACAGGTTAGTTAAGAAGTCTTTACTCCTAGTTAAGCAATCTTACGATCTAAAACGTATCTTATTAGTCTTACGGAACGATTTCTGACCTTATGGGTGAACTTGTAAAGTCATCAAAATCCAACCCATTACCCGACCCGACCCGTAAATTCGTTGCCCAACCCATAAATTTACTGGCGCGGTCAAGTTTGGTTACGAGTCAATAGCTCGTTCGACACCCTTTAATTAGTTTGTAATGACATAACAAGGTTAAAATTAGTTTGTAATGACATAACAAGGTTAAAAATTAATGTTTTTGTTTGTGTATTTACGTGCACTTATCATTTTGTATAGGTTGGACCAAGATCAAAGAAAGACCGGGAGAGATTCCCACCGAACAACATCTTAATGATGCTAGTCGGAGCCGGGCTTCTTTGGATGGGTTGGGCCGGGTTCAACGGTGGAGCCCCCTACGCCGCCAACCTAGTCGCGTCCATGGCCGTCATCAACACCCACATTTGCACTGCCACCAGCCTTCTCACGTGGACGGCTCTTGACGTCATCTTCTTCGGCAAGCCCTCCGTCATCGGCGCCGTCCAGGGCATGATCACCGGCCTCGTCTGCATCACCCCCGGTGCCGGTACGTTATTAACATCCGATTAATGAGCCAATAATACAATACAAAATTGGCTCATTAAATATATGTCACATTGTCAGAACCATGCCTTACTATATTACATCCGATTAATTGTTCATTTATCTATTAAACATACATAAATTACTTAAAATGGTTATATAAATTAAGATCATCTTAATTCAATTTTTTTTCTTAAAAAAATTAAAACAGGGCTCGTACAAGGTTGGGCCGCCATAGTCATGGGGATCCTCTCGGGAAGCGTGCCATGGTACACAATGATGGTGGTCCACAAGAAATGGGCCCCACTCCAGGCCATCGACGACACCCTGGGCGTGTTCCACACGCACGCCGTGGCTGGGCTCCTGGGCGGGCTCCTAACGGGCCTGTTCGCCCAGCCCACCCTCTGCAACCTCTTCCTCCCCGTCACCAACTCCCACGGCCTCGTCTACGGCGGCCACCCCGGCGGCGTCCAGATGCTCAAGCAGCTCGTCGCCGGGCTCTTCATCATCGGGTGGAACCTGGTGGTCACCACCCTCATCTGCCTCGCGATCCGCCTCGTCATCCCGTTGAGGATGTCGGACGAGGAGATCGAGATGGGCGATAATGCGGCCCATGGCGAGGAGGCGTACGCGCTCTGGGGCGACGGTGAGGTGTACGACGACGCCAAGTTTGGGTTTACTTCGGATGATACGGCTCATGGTGCTAATAAGCTTAGGTCTATTGGAGCTACTCAAGTCGTCTAGACGTTAGAAGGATCCAGTTCGTCTAGTTATGCCTAAATGATCGTTCTGGATTTTCTAGATACTATATAATTCTCTTTGTCTAAAGTCTGCTTAGCGTTTTTTAAAGCATTGGGTTCTAATTAATATGATTTGTTTGAGATTTCATTAATTGGGGTTTGATCATACACTCTCAAGTATATGTATTTTTTTGCCCTTTTTGGTATTAAGTATATAATATGTGCATTTTGGAGTTTTTGTTGTTATTAATTAATGTAGGTCCGGCCAACTATTTGTTGGTTTTTTTTGTATAAGTCATTTTACTTTATATGCAACAATTATGTCTAGTTTTCTCTTTACCAATAGTTAGATGCTACTAAGCTCGATACATTAATTCTAATTCTGATATTCTACTATAATTAATGTTTTAAAAAGAGCTAGGTAGATCAGGGACGAAGAAGGATCTTCTAGCTTCTAGCGGCCAAAACGATTACTTAGATGGTCTTAGACGAGCACCTATACAGGTTGAATGGCTAGGCGGATTGAAAATTTTCGGCAGGTCGCTTAGCTACTCAAGTCGTTTGATTAAATTAGTGAATATTAGTTCTAATCACTGTTCGTCTAGACCCCGCATCCGGCGCGTCTAGGTGTTCTTTTAGGACCGTTTGGACAATCATTCTAGTCATCTAGGCGATCTAGGCCTAGACAAGATTTTTTAAACGAATTCTTTAAGGGTTACGAACTTACTATGCATCAAACATTTGACATCCATCCTTGTACCTTATCCTTTATTAAAGGAGACAACATTATAGAAATCAAATTTCAAAAGGAAAAGAGGAAACTTGGGAGGATGGGCATAAAAAGGGATATCAACAAAGTGAAGGCAAGAAATGCCATTAACTTATACCTAGGACTCTCTTAAGAATATAGGATTTTTAGGAAGCTGAGAAACGTTACGTTGCTTCCTTTTAGCATTACCTTACGTGCAGTCTTTCACTTCCACATATATTACATTTATAAAACCTGCAAAACCATGAAAGAGTTCGTACAAGGTGAGAAGAACAAATTAATCAATGGAGAAAGATGATCAAGAACATGGAAAACACATTCCGACGACGAATCCTTTTGCCCAGACCAAAGAAGTCGATTATGATCATGATCATGCACTTGCACTTGCATTGCAACAGCAGGTGATCTTTTAGATTCTTATCTTATGTCAAGATTCAAGAGCTAGTTTAATTTGTTCATAGTTAATTGATCTCCCGAACTTTTACTTTGTTCTATTTGTTATATATGTTAAATCTTCTGAACCTCCCCTAAAATATGTTAAAAAAAATAGAAAATTATGCCGTCTTTAACGAAGACAAGCACGAATCATTACTATTTGACATTGACATAAAAAATAAAAGAATTTTACCTCTTTTGTGTCGAAGATTAGGAAGGAAAAGAATAAGCCCTAGACTCATTTACGCATTTAATTGTTAGGAAGGGGAATTTACAACGCTAGAGATGACCGAAAGCGATGAAGGTGATGAAGAAGGAGATGAGAGTTACTTATCCTCCACAGATTCTGATGATGGCAACTTCTTTACAAGCCAAGAACTTGGTAAACTTATCTTTCAATCTTGTTATGGTGCACTATTTTCTCTCTTTATATGTTAAACTTTAGTTACAAATTTTTAAATATATACTGATTGGCCTGGACAAGGAAAATATAAAATTATATGGACTCGGTTTGTTTATCCTGTCGAAATTTGCTAACTATTTGTTTCCATGGGCTTAAATTATGAATCGAGCCTGACCGAAATCCGGCCAGGGTTCGCTTTTGCTCATGTCTAAATTACTTGTGTATTTGAAGCTGAGTTGGAGCTTATTGATGAAGAAGAGGAAGAGGAATTATTAGAAGATGAAAGCAACATGGAGGAGGAGGTTTGTTCTAATTAAATACAATACTTTTGATCTTATTTGCTTAGATGAATAATTGTTATTTTATAATGTGATGTACGTATATAGGAGGGAGAGGAAGATGAAATTGACCCAGACGAGTTATCTTATGAAGTATGTAAACCTCTTTTGGAAAACTTAATTACATGGTTAATTATATTTTTAAAAAGTACTTACTTTGTTATAAATTTATAATGTCACATATAGGATTTGGTTGCCCTAGGAGAGATAGTTGGACAAGAAAACCAAGGTTTATCACCAGAAGAGATCACAACAATCTTGACTCCTCACATTTGTAAATCTATTCATTCCAATGCCGGAATTGACAGGTACATATATGAATTTTCGATTGTCAGATTTAATACATCAAGTTACATTAAATTATAAATTTAATATAATTTAATTTATTAATCCTAGTGATCCAAACAGACCCGTCGTTTTCTTTAGAAATTCTATCATAAAAATCAAATATTACATCTAAATTGTACATTTTATATTCCCTAGATGTGTAATATGCCAAGTAGAATATGAAGAAGGTGAAAACTTAGTTGCTCTGAGGTGCGAGCATCCATTTCATGGAGGTTGTATTAATCAATGGCTCCAAATCAAGAAGGTACAATAAATATATACCAAGTGTTGAATTTTGAAATTTCATATCTTTGATTTTGCTCAAGAAAAGAAACTTATATTACATTAATTGCAGATATGTCCAATTTGTTCCAAGGAAGCCATCAAGCAAAAGACAGAATAATGCAAGATAAAATGGCCACATAGTTCTTGTTTGTACTTTTTTTTTTTTTCCATTTATCCTTCAAAATGTAAATTATTTACATTGTATTGTAATACTCTCTCTTTTTAGCAATCTTGTTTTAGAATCAAATGAAAGTTCAATGAGTGATGATGATCTCTTGTCACATACAAAGTATGAATTAAGGAGATCATATAACTTGCTCAAAAAAGGCTTAATCTTTAATGCACATTTCATAATCAATATGATGCACATAATGCTTAAACACCAAAGGCTCACAAAATACATACCAAAACACAACATCAAATATACATATAACAATCTAACACTAGCTACTTATAACAAATAAAAATGTCAAAATGACGAACATATGCATGAACACATTGAAAAAAATAATTTTTAGGGTTCATAATATCGATGAAATTGGTAATATGAGTAAGGTTGAGCATCAGTTCAAAACCGAACCGAAAAAATTTCATTTAAGGTGAACTAAAAATCGAACCGAATTTGTTCGGTTCGGTTCGACTTTGGTTTTTGTCCGTTTTAGATAGATAGAAGGTTATTCTTTGGAAAATTTGAACTAAAATCGAAATTTAAATAAAACCGAACTAAAATCGAATTTTGTACGATTTCTAAACCAAACCAAATAATATTAGTTTCAGTTCGATTCAATCAGTTCGGCCTAAAATTTCAATTTCAAGCGAACTATACTCAACCCTAACTATAAGACCAATTTTCACTCATATTACATGGTTGAAAATTTAAAATTGTTGGTTTATGGATACAATGGTCAATGTATATCAACGTAACAGAGTGCCAACAAAAAAGGGGAAAAAAATATTTTACAATAAATGTCTGATTGACATTGTTGATGAGATACTTCCCATTTTTCCATGGAGTGTGATCAGTGCTTGAGTGATGATGTATACCTAAAATTGCAGAGCTCTCTTGCCTGTTTTCATCTTCAATTGAACGCCAACGATCACTAGGGTTTTGCTGGTTCATCTGCTTCTTCAAGCCCGGTTGATTTCGTCCCTAATTCCTCCCCTATTTCTCAGCAAAAATGGCGGCTTCTTGTGGTATGAGCGCTTGTATGGATGGAGTTGAAAAGGGAAATTGTGGAGATTGTAGAACTTGGGAAGAAGAGCTCTACTGGAATCGCTTCCATTCCTTCTATTTCTGCCAGAATTTGGGTTCTGTTAGGGATTTTCACAAACAGATTGTAAGTTTTCAAATTTCCCTTCTTTTGTGAGTCTTTGCATGAAACCCTTGTTATGGAAACAGGAGTAGTAATGGCGGATCTTTGCATCAGGATGATTTGTTATGTGGGTTTTGTGATCAAGTTTGAACCTTTATGGTGAATGCTTTGTTTTTTGAGTTCAATGGGTAGAATGGAAATCTGGGTTTTAAGTGGATGGATTTCAAACCCTTGAAATTGAAATAGGTAAGGCTAAGATGAAGCTAGAGATGATGAAGCTTCCGGATGCATAGAGATGATGAAGTTTAAGGCTAAGATTACATTTGAGGCTAGTTTTGAAATGATCTTTCAGTAATTGGTCCTTTTTGGAGTTTTTGGTGGTGATTTCTGGCATTGCATGTTCAATTTCAGAATTTCTAATTGAAATTTGATGCTGGTTTTGTGATCAAGTTTTCACCTTTTATTTTGAATGCTTGTGAGTGTTGAAAGTTTGTTTCTTTTTTGAGTGAACTGGATACAATGAAAATAGCTAAGGATAATGACTGTTTTATGCAATAGAGATGAAGCTAAGGCTAACATTACATTTGAGGCTGGTTTTGAAATGATCTTTCAGTAATTAGTCTTCACTACTAAGAACAGTGCTCATCATTTTCTAAGAAATGTTCACCTGAATGGTCCTTTTTGGAGTTTCTGGCAGTGATGTGCATGTTCAATTTCAGAATTTCTAATTGGCATTTAATGATGGGTTTGTGATCAAGCTTTCACCTTTATTTTGAATGCTTGTGTGTGTTGAAAGTTTGTTTCTTTTTTGAGTTCACTGGATAATGGAAATCTGGGTTTCAAGTGGAAGTATTTGAAATCCTTAACATTGAAATAGGTAAGGATAATGACTGTTTATGCATAGAGATGAAGCTAAGGCCAACATTAAGGATCTTTCAGAGATTAGTTTGAAAGGATCTTTCAGTATTTGTTTTGAAATAGTCCTTTTTGCAGATTTTGATGGTGAGTTCTTGGCATTGCATGTTAAATTTCAGAATTTCTAATGATGATTTGTTATGAATTATTTAGGCAATTCCCAAGAAATTTGCAGAGAATGCAAGGGCACTTCTACCTTCTAAAGTAACTCTCCGAGGCCCAAGCCGAGCTTCGTGGTGTGCTGTCATGACAAAGAAGGAAGATGATCTGTTCTTCACTGATGGATGGGAAGAGTTTGTGAATGCTTACTCACTGCAAGCCAATGACATACTTATCTTCAAGTTTGATGGAGTTTCGGCCTTTGATATCCTGATCTTTGATGCGGGAAATCTGTGCGAGAGGGAATCGGCGTATTTTGTCAAGAAATGTGGGCGTGTCAGTGCTGAGAATTCAAAGAAGAGAACTTCGAGTGAGGCTGACATAGAAGAGCATGATGATGATGGTCTTATTCATAGAGCAACTAAGCAGCCTAGAGAAGAGGTTATTACTGTTAATGATAATGATACTACTCCTAAGAGATCGTAATACTCTCAGTTTTATAGCAGAATGAGGAAGAGACGTTTGCATAAAGCTAAGTCCTCCAAAGCTAGCCTTAGAAAACAAACTCCTCCTGGTAAGCCCTCTTTAGTTTGAGCTATTTTATTTGTGTATTTTTTGTTGACTTGTACACTCCATCCGATCAAGTTTAATTGTCTCTTTAGTAGGTGAAATGTAAAAAGTGGTAAGATCTAAGGCAACCATACAATATTAAGTTTAGATAATATTGTTCTTACAAATTGTGTCAAAAGCTAAAACGTTAATTATCTTTTGCTGGTGAATTCAGCTGAAAATGGTCAATCAAATGTTCAAAGTGAGCCCTCCAACAATGAGCCATTGATCACTGAAATAAACGGGAGTTGTGAAACTGAAGCTCCTAACCAAAATAGTCCCTCAGAAACCAATGGAAGCTTGTCAACCAAAACTCCTCCTCAAGATACCCCACATTTCAACAGAGTGATCTTACCTGAAGCTATTCCTCAGAAAGTTGCTAGGGGTAGAGGTAGACCGAGAAAGAGAAGTGGCGCGTCCTCAAGCAACTTCGCTTCTTCTGTAAGCAGGCCAAGAAAGAAACTGGTATCTAGCAATGGTAAGCCTCCTTGATTCTGTTGGATTGGATTCAAATGTTTTTAACTAATAATTATTTGCCTTTATGTTTCTTTATCTTACAAATTGCTTTTACCTGGAGAAGATACTCCTCGTAAAATGCGTGGATATGTGTCTAAAGAAGGGGAATTGGCGTTGGAAGTGGCACGTAAACAGATGAATGAGAACGGTTTCTTAGTCATGATGCGAGCCACTACTGTTTGCAAAAGATTTATTTTGGTAAGAACACCATTCTTCATGAATACGCATTAGTATAGAATATGCACTCTTTCTCAACTGAATTTAAAGTCTCTGTATTAGAACAATAGTTTTCAACTTCACATGAAGTAACTCTATGTGATGCAAACTATGTTAAATGTGAATGAATTTGATAACAGTTTCTTGTTATGGGTTTATTTCAGACAATTCCACCAAAATGGTGCAAGAAACACCTCCCTCCTAAGAGTCAAGATGTGTTCTTTCGGTTTGGAGAGAAAACGTATCTCGCGAGGCTCAGTTACAGTCCCCAGAAAAATGTTGGACAGATCTGTGGTGGATGGAAGCAAGTTGTTCTTGCAAATGAGTTAAAGATGTATGATGTTTGTGTGTTCAACATTGCAAGCATGAAGGAAGATGCATTGATGCTTGATGTTAATGTGTTCAGAGCTGGGCTGCCGACGGATGAGCCATCGTCGTCGGTAATTGTTGTCGAATGATGTTAGGAAACTGTGTCATTTTGTATGGATGGAAGTAAGGTCTAGAGTGTCATTTTGTATGGATGGAAGTAAGGTCTAGAGTTATAACATGCAGACATTTATGAATTTAGGATTTCAAGCATGTTGACATTTTCTTTTGGTTAGGGGGTTATCTTAGATGTAAGTTCACTGATCAGTCGGTTCTGGTAGTAAGTTGACAACTTGGAAAACTCAGACTATCCTCACTAGTCACTAGTAATATATGAATTGTGGTTTTCATTATTTTCTCTTATCCTTTATTCAAGGTTTCATTAAACCTGAACCTAAAGTAGCTAAATATGTTATTTTTGGGTGTGGTTTTGTTTGTAAGGTACAAAAGTTGCCAATGAGGATAGTGTTAAGTGCTAACGTAGGAAGTAGAAATTCTAGGAAATAAATTCATAGGAAATGTAATTCATGGTGATTGAATTGCATGGAATTTGTCAAAATGTGTCTGGTTATATAATTGATTAGCAAATAATTAAAATGTGTTTGGTTATATAATTGATTAGCAAATGATTAAATTGCTACAACTTGTTTGGTTGAAAGAGAAAAATCATGAGAAGTTTTTTAAAATTACTATAAGAATCCTTATCCATAAAAAATAATGATGTAACTCAAGGGTAAATAAAAATGGAGTAAGTTAATCTTACCCACTCACATCATGATAATTGCAATTTCCCCATTTTAAAGGAATTGTAATTCATGAAAATTTAAATTTTTGGGTTTTTTCTATAAAAATAATCCAACCAAAAACGCATATATTAAAAGTTACTTTCCAGGACTTCGAAAATCATGAGATTTTAAAGTTTAACCAAACAAGCACTAAGTGTGAAAATAAGTGTTTAATTAAGAGATTGGAATGTATGAGCCTATGGGGTACAAAAAAATGGCCCATCAAACTCGTCAGTGCATTTTGCAAGGCTATTATTGCCAACAAACACAGCAACACATGAAACACAAATATTCAGAGCAATTAATGTTCCTCTTTCCTTATTTATTACACAATCCAATAGAAACAAAACATGGTCACTGTCTACTGCAATGCAATTTGGCATTTGCTTTCTTTACCCCAAGCATTTTACTGGTAAAAAAATGTGTAGTTTCAATCAAGCTCCACTTTGGTAAGAAAAGAGAATAAAATTTAAAAGAAGAAGAAGCCCCACTTCCTCTAGTTTACACTTTCCTTTCACTACTTTTCATGACAGAACCAAACACAAATAACCCTGCAAAAAGCTAAAATACAAACCACATTTATTTGACCTGCTCTGAAATGTTGTGGTGTTATTGTCTATTCATATGCCCAGTTCAGAGCATATGACAAGAAACTAATAAGAAGAGCATTAATTTCAATTTTCTTTTCATCAATCCAATCACCAAAACCATTCCATTCCATTATAAGCAAGCTCCAGCTTGAAAACATGTTAGTTTTAACCCTTATGTACAGTTACATTCAACTTATATTGATCCAAATCTCTCCCTTTTAAACCAATCCACACTTCCTACAATCTAGCTCTCCAAATTTCCAATCACAAAGAACACCACAAAACCCAAAAAGGAAAAAAGAATCCATAATAACATAATGCTATGATTTTCCTACAATGTACACAAAATTAATTAGCTTTCCTCTTTTGCCTTTTCACTCATCCTCCACAAAGATTCTATTCAAGAAATCTCTGAACCTTTTGGAGTAGAGCTTGGGATCCACAGCTGAAATGGATGTTGAATCCACTTGCAATGACTTGTAAGCATGTTCAATCTTTTTACTAATATCATAGTCTTGGAGGATGTCAATTATGCCAAAGTAAAGGATCACCTCAAATACCTCATTGTTGCCATCAACACTTTGTATGCGTGGCGTCCCACTACTCCTAACACTTCCAAACTGGTCAAACTCAATCCTCTTCACTTGCTCTGCTCGTGCTGGCATGTTTGCGCCTAATCGAATGAATGGTCTCCTGCAAAATTATAGAATAATTTGATAATGACAAGATGAGTACATTTTTTATATTGCAGTTAGCATCATTAGTATCATTAAAGTAACATTATGGCTAACCACTCCCTAAGAGATGGCGACAAGCTAGGATGATTTTTTAATGATGCAGGCAATCATGTATGTAAAGATCACTGAGGTTGACCATAAACTAATGTAGCCTATATTATAGGCGGCCATAGATGCCTTTTTCTTGTGAAGAATTCCAAACATATCATACATAGGATAAAATAAGATTTCCTAGGATGCAATCATGAGTTATGCAAAAACAGTAGTATGCAAAATTATGAGTTATGTAAATAATACTTACTGTCCATCTATCATCCACCCTGTATCAGGAGGCTCGGGCTTAAGTTTGTTTTGCTCTTGGAGAGAACTCTCATTTCCGGCTTTCCCTAAGAAAAGAAGAAACATGTGTTATCGGTACTGGTTGAATGCATTGTCAAATTATCTCAAGTGGAAAAGAAAGGCAAGAAGTAACAAAGCAATGTGTTTGTATTACCCAAGATAATGCATTGCAAATGCATTATCTTGGGAATCCAAACACACCCTAAGAGAACTACCATTAGGTGACATGGCCATCTCGTCGCCAGGACAATCATCCCGGAAGTGCACACCAATTAGTAGACTATAGTCCATGATTCTCTCTGCTTCCAAAAACTCACAGTCTCTATCGATTTGTCTGGAATGATAAACAAAATGTAAATATTTTTTAAGGTAAAGAACACCAGAAAAGTGTAGCAACACCATATGTGAAAGAACTAACTTGATAAGTTCTTGGAACCAAGATTTCTGCAAGCGAAAAATGAAATTGAGATCGAGGTCCTTTAGTGTGGTCGTTTCATCAATCTCGCCTTCAGGTTTATGAATCGACCGACCATGGGAAGATCCTTTTAGATCAAATCTTCTGTGAATCTTGTACTCTGAATGGAATAGGTTGCCCATCACAATGAACCTTTTCTGGTTTATAAGTAAATCAGAGGTTGAAAATCAGAGACTGGACTACTTTTATGATTTAATGGCTTAAACAAACAATTTAACCCAATAATGAATTGCATTATGCAGTTAAAAATATACCTTTAGTCCCCCAATTGGTTTGATACAATGCACACCAAAGAACTTTGTAACCAAGGTATTTTTGTATTTGCAAACATGATGGTAGTAACTTGGAAGCATTTTTATAAGAACCTGCAAAGAGTCGAAATAAAAGTTACAGAAGTATAAAAAACTACACATGGTCTTTCATGGATAATGTATGTGTTACAACTTACAAATTTATAACAGGAAACATCATATGGACTGAACTGTATATAGAACTTTCATCTAACCTTAGCTTCAGATTTCTTGACAGTTTTAATCATAAACCGGTCATCTTGAGTAAGATAAAACAAGCTTCCGCTCTTCCCGGGCGAAGAAAACTCTCTCAGAGCATCACTTCCACAAATAGCCAACATGTATTCTGCTGGATCTATCCCAAACAATTGCCTCAAGTATCTGCACGAAACGAATCAATCATGAAAAAACTGATTACAAAGTTTTCCATTACCAATCATGTAAACAAATTCAACAAAATGAATTCCAATTATGATTGAAATTTACCTAAACACCATGGGACAATAATCCTTCCACTTGAAATCCACCAATTGATGTGGAGGCGTCGATTTCGATCCTTCTTGAGGAAACCTAGTCCAATACTTCTCTCTGGGCTCAAAATCAGATGGCTTAAGTTCCCTGCCTTTAGAGGCATGCTTCCCAACAGAATGCCTACCAAATTCAAAATTCCCAGCTCAGCTAAACAAACCCAGAAATCACACAATCCACAAAACCAAATCAAATTTAGCCATATCACACAACATTGCCTAATTCACATCAAACAGTCAAAACAGATCATTACCTAATACCAAATTGCAATTTAAGCATTAGCTCATAATTCTTATGCCCCATAGAAATTGTCTGTCCAGGCTTCTTAACTTGATCACCTCCACCATTAGACCAATAAGGCCTAGGGCTCAAGCTCTGGCAATGCCTTGTTGCAGCAAACGGCGACATTTCACAATCGCCGCCATTGTAAGACGAACTCCTAGTATCTCTAACCATCTTAGACACCTCCACATTATCAACTATATCACAAGTAATATCCCCTCCTTCCTCATCATCTTCCTCCCATATACAAATCCTGGGAAAACTAACCCTTCCATCCACCGAAGCCCTATTTTTCACCAAAACCTCATTCTCCTCCATCTCACCATTCCCCCAATTCCCAGCATAAGTGCTTCCATCAGAAGCCCTAGTGAAACCCCCAGCATCCTTCGGATCCCCATTCTCCCAAAACCCTTCATACTTGTTCCCATTAGCCCAAATCAAAACCCCCTTTCCACAAATCACACCATTCTTCCACTCCCCAACATACACATTTCCACTTCTCCACACATACTTGCCCTCTCCATCTTGCAAATCTTCCTTCCAAGACCCCTCATAAGCATCCCCATTCGCGTAAAGCTTCTCGCCATGGCCGTGCTTCTTATCAAGCTTCCACGTACCTCTATAAGTATCCCCATCTGCGCCGGTGAAGGTCCCACATCCGTGCATCCTCCCGGAGCGAAACTCCCCCTCGTATGTCGCCCCCGACGGCCAAGAGAACCTTCCTTTTCCGGTGGCCTTCCCCCGCCGCCACTCCCCCTCGTACATGCATCCGTCCGACCAGAGGTACTTTCCGGCTCCGTGCGGAGCGCTCCGAAGGAAATTTCCGGTGTAGAGATCGCCATTCGGTAAAGCCCTCTCAACGTGTACGGGAGTCGCCTGGTCGACGGAAATCGTCGGCGCCACTCGCCGGAGACTCTGCCTTGTCCGATTCCGGTTCAATTGAGGCGGAATCACCCATACTTCCTCCTCCTCTTCTTCTTCCTCTTCCTCTTCTTCCTCCTCCTCCTCCTCTTCCTCGCTCTGATTGGCGATTTCAGGCAGAGTAGCTAGTAGCTTCTCCTGCATTTCGCCGATTGTTGATGATAATTTACAGCAAATCGTGAATTGCAGGCACCGGAAATCTCTAACCAGAGAGGAGGGAGAGATGGATGGAGATTGGAGAAAGAGAGAGGCCGCCATGTTTAATATGGCAGAACTTGGGCCCAACGTTTAGGTCACTCAAAAAGAGAGAATAAAATCCAAAGAACCAATTTGAATGTTTTCTTAGCATATACCATTGTTATTGACCCATTCTAACATTTTGTTGTTGTCATAAGGTAGCACAATTGTCTTCTAACTAGTATTATATTGACAATCGTTCAAGGAATTGGATATTTATAATTTATTAGCAATTTGACTTTGTATTTTTTTATAAAATTGATCAAATCTATTAGGAATCGGTAAAGTTGAGGTTTCGGCCTTGCTATAGTTCATGAAA
Source organism: Fallopia convolvulus (assembly GCA_964016875.1). Taxonomy (NCBI): domain Eukaryota; kingdom Viridiplantae; phylum Streptophyta; class Magnoliopsida; order Caryophyllales; family Polygonaceae; genus Fallopia; species Fallopia convolvulus. The sequence goes on from OZ024719.1 coordinate 393,260, forward strand.
CAAATCAACTTATTTATAAAAAGTATATTTTTGTCTTAAAATGTGTGAGAACTCGTTTTATTTTACGGATTTGAAGACAAAAAGATACTTATTATAAGAAAGTACTTATTTTCACAAAGTGTAGTAATGCCTACCTGTCAAGAAGGAGGGCGGTTAAAATACATGAGAATAAAGCATACTCGCTAAAGGAGGCAATGGAAGGCCAACCGAAGCAACCGAGTGAGCAATGAAATTCTGAAGACGATGACAACATCCAATTTAAAAAGCAACAAAATATGAAATTCGAAGCAGGATAAAAGAGTGGAGCATGTCGACCTTTGTTTTCGCAGGAGAAGCATAAGAAATGCAATTTGACCAAACATTAATTGAGCGTAGAGATGCCAAAGGCAAATTGATGGCCCTAAAGAATAGCCACGAGTTCCAATTGGTTGATGGAAACAATGAGTTTTGAAAATTTACTCCATACAAGAACCAAACAACTTCTTAACAAAGCTAAGAGCAGTAATGCATGAAGATGACAAGCGACCATCACAAAGAAAAACCTTTCCGTGTCTTAAAACAGTTAGACAATGCAAGAAACCTGTAAGGAGACGCCGAATAAAACCCTTTAAAAAATAACATCTAGCTTCCACACATATGGCCAACGGGAAAAAAGATGGGTTAGGATGAGATGATTCAACAACAAATCAAGCATAAAAAATCACACGATAGGCAGACTGGATCGAAAATAGGCCATCTTTGGAGTAGAACCAATGAAAAAATCTCATGCAAATTGAATAATATGACAAAGAAGCTTAGATTGATGAACAAGCGAAAGTAGATTAGATCCCATTTCATAAATATTATTATTTTTATAATTACATAAGGTTTATTAAGATATTATATGCATAAATTTTACATTTTATTATAGGAATATAAGAAATTATTTTATAATTTTTGTAAAAATCATCTTGTGGGAACTAGATTTCCTTTTTATTTTTGGGTTGAAACTAGATTTCCTTTTTATAACACCTAATCTAGATAGTCTAGGCTTCTAGCATAAGAGAATTCTATCCTAACCGGAAAAAAAATTAATAAGATAATACCCCGTAATAATTAATGATGAATCATCATCTCCTGATAAAAATTATCAAGTAAAATAGATAATTCAAACCCTAATCTATGGCATGGATCGAGCAAGCATGGATCGCAAGAGCATGGATCGCAAGAGCAGGAGAAGACGAGCAAGACCGGATCGAGCAAAAATGAATCGCAAGCAAAACAACAAAGCAAACACTCTTCTTCTAGGCATGGATCACAGAACCATGTTCATGGCGTTTCATCTTCTCGTCGCTCTAGGTATGAATTATTGTTTTGTTTTTTTAGGGTCATTGTTCTTCTGTTTATCTTTGCTCAATTGATTGAATTCGAATTTGAGTTATGACTGATTGATCTTAAACAGGTTGTTCAACTTGAAAGCATGCATTCATCAAGTTTATTTGGAATAAATTAAGTATATATACAAACTAATTAATCAGGGTTTACTAAATTAATGCGCGTTTAGGTAGGAAATTTCTCAAAGTCAAGATCGAGCAATCGCTTAATCATCGATCTTTTAACGAGAACGATAAACAACAAAGAAACGACACATAAATTTACGTGGTTCGATATGATAATAGTGTGTTATCTACGTCGTCCAAAAACTGAAGGCAGAACAGAATAGGTTATATGGCATTTCATGATTATATATAGTGACTCATAAAACCCTAATTAGATTATGGGACGTAGGCCCAAAACAGATCACGATAGACCGTTTTCTAATTGGATTATGTAACGTAAGCCCAAAACAGATCACGATAGACCGTTAAAAGAAAACATAGTGTACCGTTTCTAGGGGTGGGGACACGTACTGCCCCCCGAACCCCCTGCCAAGGGCTTCGTCCCCAAACCCCTCGCGAGTACCAGTTAGCAATATATAGATTCAAGGCATATTAACATATCTCGTGATAGTGTCGAAAAATATTCAATTATTTTTTTCGTTGAAACACACTGTCTATGAAAGTCGAAGTGGAGACCTCTGACTAGTGGGTACTACCTTGAGACTTAATCGTTTAAGTAGATGCTCGAATGTAAAATATTTAACGGAAATTTCACACGGTAACCCTGAGGTATGACTTAATTCGTGGTATGAATCTAGATTGATTTTTCAATCCTAGATTCAACTCAGTCTACGTCGGCGAACACCACCATCAACGTCGATGTCAAGATCATCTTCAATAGACAATAGCGACTCTCATCAATGGAGGAAACAAGATTTAGTGTTTTTTTTAATTTTCAATTTCTCATTTTTCTATTTGACAAAGGTAACAATAAACGTCAATTTTAAAGTGTTTGGGTACTAAATGAATTTGGTATATAATTGTGGGTTACCATGTGAACGGTCCAAGGACTTTAATATATACGGTGTGTTTGTTTTGTACGCAATTGCTTTCTATATATTGATCACCTCTTTGGCATTCGATCGATCAAGCAGGGTTGTTCTTAATGGGAGTGTACACATATACATACAGAATTAGATCGATCAAGCAGGGTTGTTCTTATGACGACGATCATCAGGCGAAAGCTTTAAGCCTGGAGGAGATGAGAAGAAGGGCTTGGCTCCTATTATCGCAATCAGTTAACTCGCCACGGGAATTGGAAACCTACATATCAAAGCGAACGGGTGAAACTCGATGGTAAGTTGACTATAGATAATGCTTATATTCCTTATATGTGAAATTCCCACTGCACAAAGGGGAAACACGGGTGAATCTCGATGGTAAGTTTCCGAAATCTTGACCAGAACCGAATCGGAACTAGCTAGGGTTCATCCAATTTCGATTTTACGTTCCCTGGAATGGTTTCGAAAGCTCCAACCCTTTAAAGATTAAAATTGTCGTTGGAAATGCAAAACCGATTACGATGCGGCTTTGCATTCTGCATTCTGCCTCAAGGCGGTTTTGCATTTCTAATGACTTTTCTTTTTTAAAGGGCAGTAAACCGAGACCGGCCCTAAAATCGGTAAAAGCTGCAAGCGAAATTGGGAACCGAATCAAGAAATCGGGGGTTACCTGGTTCCGGTCTAGGTTCCAATATTCGAAACCGTGGAACTGACTTCCAGAACCAAACCATGACTAGTCTAGCTTGTTGCCTAGCCAGTGATTTGAGGGTTCCTAAGGGGGCGAAGAGTTTCTTAGTTTGGGGTCTAAGGGGGCAAATTAAGTACCCCTTGAGGAAATGTTATGACCTATTTTTTAATTATTGAGTCTCATTATTTGTGTGACTTATGACCCATAATCTGATTTAAGTTTTTAGATTCTCAAACATCTCATGATTTTATTCTTAAATAAATTTGGTATTGTTAGTACAATAGTGTTTCTTTGCCTATTGACGTACCTAATGTATTGTTAATGAATCATGTTAAATCTGGGTAGTGTTTTGCTAATTGTTTCTCATACCTACCCTTGGATCCTCTAATGTATATAAGGACCTTATCTAGCTAAAATAACTCATTTACTTCTACGTTTCCAACTCAATATGTGTTCTATTATCCTATACAATGGAAAAGAAGAAGATGATTTTAGAGGAATACGAGACCTTTATTCTAGAAAAGGGGTTAAGGGAACTGAATGATGCCAATCCCAAGATGGAGGCGAACATCCTCAAGAGCATATATGACGCATTTAGACGACGCTGTGATATTTACTTTTCAAGAGAAGAATTCAATAATAAACTCGTAAGAAGATACCTAGAAGCAGTCAAACTGGAGCCGGAGAACCGCCTCAAACAACCAGTTTCAGTCCTTTAAAAAATAAAAATAGTCATTTAATTGGATTATGCGTGAATTGCGGTCGTACTTTTACATTTTCAATAACTACTAGCGTAGTTTTCTGTGCCCTACATAGATTTTTTTTTAAACTTTTTAATTTAATTTTATATGAAAAATAATCATTTTTCATACCGATTGAATCGCAAGCACAAGAACAAAGCAAACACTCTTCTTCCAGACATGGATCACATAACCATGTTCGTGGCGTTTCTTCTTCTCGTCTCTCTAGGTATAAAATATTGTTTTTTATGTACATTGCTCTCTTATCTTTGCTCAATTGATAGAATTCGAATTCGAGTTATGACTGATTGACCTTAAACGGGTTGTTCAACTTGAAAGCATTCATAAAGTAAATATACAAACTAATTAATTAGGGTTTACTAAATTCATGCACGTTTAGGTAGGAAATTTTCAATATCTCCGACGACTTTCCTTTAGTCGATCACGAGGGGGGGACCCCGCTGCCCAGGATCCCGGCATCCCGAAAGCATCAAGTCAAGATCGATTAATCTCTTACTCATTGACCGGGGTGGGGCGCTGGGTCTGCATATCAACAAATTCAAGATATATTAACTTCTCCTCGAATCGATCTAAATATTCAATTAGTTTTTTTGGGTGAAAGACATTGTCCATAAAAGTCGGACCAGACCTTTTAGGTACTACCTTTTAGACTTAACGACTTAAAGGTTTGACTAGATATCTGAAGGTAAAATATTTATTTAATTAATTGATAGAAAGTTGGGTCGAATACCTGAAATAAATTAACGGTGTGCTTTCTATATATTGATCACCTCTTTGGCATTCGATCGATCAAGCAGGGTTCTTCTATTTTTTTTTTGGTCATTGCCACCCTAGTTGAGCAGAGAGCTTTGCTGCATCAAACGCCTACGTCTAGAGTTCGAGTCTCGCGAGGACCCCTTTAATTTTGGGTGGGATCTGCTCTCCCAACAAGTTCATTTCTCCTCCACTGAGGATCGAACACTCGACCTCAACGAAGGGAAAGTAGCCCCTCCCACTACGCTACGTGCTTGTTGGTAGCAGGGTTCTTCTATATGGGAGACTGGGAGTGTACACATATACGTACAGAATTAGATCGTAAGTCACATATACAGTTTAAAACCAAGTCCATAATTCACGGATCCGGATTTACGTTATGAATTGATATTTGGACCCATATATGATATATGTACAGATCTTATGAGAAAACGGTGCAATAGGACTACATGATTTATGAGAAGGAAATGGATCCGGAGGACTTGAAGATGTTCATTGATGACGACGCGGAGGAGGACGATGATCATCATCAGGTGAAAGCTTTAAGCCCCGAGGAGATAAGGGCTCGGGACCTACTATTGCAAGAATAGGAAATGGCCTCATACATATCAGAGCAATTAAGTAAATCTCCATGGTAAGTTGACTATATATACTGCTTATATTCCTTATATGTGAAATTCCCACTACACATAGGGGGTTTCCGAAATCTTGACCAGAACCGAATCGGAACTGGTGGAACTAGGTCAGCCAGTTTCGGTTTTACGTTCCCTGGAATGGTTTCGACAGCTCCAACCCTTTAAAGATTAAAATTGTCGTTAGAAATGCAAAACCGATTACGATGCGGTTTTGCATTTTGCATTCTGTCTCAAGGCGGTTTTACATTTCCAAAGACTTATTTTTTAAAGGGTCGTTAACCGAGACCAGCTCTGGAATCGGTAAAAGCTGCAAGCAAAACCGAGAACTGAATCAAGAAATCGGGGGTTACCCGGTTCCGATTCCGATCCCGGTCCATGATTTTGAAACCGTGGAACTACCTTCCGTAACCAAACCATGAGTAGTCTAGCTTGTTGCCTTGCCAATGACACTTGTACAAAATTCGTTATATAAGGCGGAATTATTATGGCGCTATCTAAAAGCCCTATTATATAGTAAATACGGATGACGCTTTCGTATATAAAGCATTATAAAGTATTAAAAAAATTTAATTTAATTTAAAAGTTTTATGTAATAGAGCGCTTTTTATAAAAAGAGTTTTTTTAAATAAAAATTGTATGTAGTAGAACACTTTTTATAAAAGAGTGTTTTTTAAATAAAAAATGTATGTAATAGAGCGCTTTTTAAAAAGCGTCATGCGAGAGTATTAATGCACATCTCCATAATACGCAGAAAAATGCGCCATGCGATGTACAAAAAAAGCGCCATAAGAGTGTTTTTAGATCTCTATATAATAAACTTTTGAAATGTCTCATGATTTTATTCTTAAAAAAATTTGGTATTGTTAACAAAATAGTGTTTCTTTGCCTGGTGGTCAACGTAGTTATCATATTGTTAGTAAATCATGTTAAATCTGTGTGATGTTTTGCTAATTGTTTCTCATACCTACCCTTGGATCCTCTAATATATACAAGGACCTTATCTAGCTAAAATAACTCGTTTACTCCTACATTTTTCAGCGTATCATGTATTCTATTCTCCTATACCAAGGAAGAGAGGGAGATAATGATAGAGGAATACAAGACCTTTGTCCAAAAAAGCAAGATGTTGAGGAAAATGATTGAGGCCAATCCCATGATAGAGGCGAACATCTTCTTTAAGATCATATATGACACTAGACGACGCCACGATATTGACATTTCAAGAGAAGAGTCAATAGATTCTTAAGAAGCTACCTAAAAGAAGTCGAACTAGAAAATCCCAGCAGTTCTGGAACCGAACCGAAACCAAGAATTGGCCGGTTCCGGTCCCGGTTCACCAGGAATCGAAGAATCAACGGTTCCACCGGTTCTGAATCGCCGGTTTCATCCATTTAAAAAATGAAACTAGCCATTATGTCAAAAAAATTTACGTGAATTTACCTTTTATTATCTTAGATTAGGTGAATTTACCTTTTTATCTTAGATTACGTGGAACTGCATTATGTGAAGTTACTTTTTTGCTTAGACTAGAGAGGAACAAATTTGATCTCCATAAGTAAGTGTTCTTATGTGCCAATACAATATATCTGCTGAATTGATGAAATCGAACGGACCCAAAATTAAAATTTTAATCAAATTGTTAACTGAAAGCACCGTTAAATAAATTTAATGAATTTAAACTTAATATATCGAGATAAATAAATCGAAGAATCCTCAAGTTGAAAATTTAAGTTGAATTTTGAATGCACATTCGTATTGAATAGTTGATAGAAACATGTCGTGTGCAAGTGATCTTTGCACATGCAGTTTAATAAACTTCATCCAGCTAGCATAATGTCAGGGGTAGAGACTGAATATTTTGCCAAAAGAAAAACAACTTCAATCATCTACCAAGCTAGCGTAAGCTTCATTTCACCTCCTCAATCAAACACAAATATCCTAGCTTATTTTTTTCACAATCATCTATCATCTCAAATTTTCACAAACAATTCGGCCATTTTATTGGCAATTTCTGAGCATTTCAACTGACCATGTAGCTTCAGCATATATATATATATATATATATATATATATATGTAGGTCATTGTTTCAGTGAGGATTCCATGTGGTAAGGACCAACCTTATATTGAAGACTAATCTCATCCATTAAATTTATTTATTTATTATGTATTAAATTATCAATTTATTTTTATTTTTTTCAATATTTTTTAAAAAACTGACCGTTTTAGAACCGGAATCGGAATGCGGCCAATTTCGGTCCGGGTTCCAAATTCCCTGGAACCGGAGAACCGACGGTTCCACTGGTTCCGAACCGCCGGTTTCATCACTTTATAAATAAAAATAGTCCTTTAAAATGCAAAACCGCAGTCGCAGTTTTGCATTATGTCTGAACCGCGATCGTAATTTTGCATTTTTAATAACTATTTTTATTTTTTAAAGGGATGGAACTAGAACCGATGTTTCCTCTCAAGAAGTAAGTGCAAATAGTCATTTGAAATGCAAAACCGTGATTTTGCTCTCTTTGGTTATTTATGGCCAAAGCTAGTTTATACTCTAAATCTACTTTTGAAATGTTTCTCCTCCTTCTAGATGAAGCAAACGTGATGTATGTAACGTTCAACAGTGCTCGATCTTTCTCTTCAAACCTATGTTAGACCCGCAATCCGACATACGTGTCGCGAGTCGGATCGACCCAACCCGTTGAGGATCCTTAATTTTAAAAATCTTTTAAAAAATTGTAATTTTTGACCCGTTTAATCGATTTGACCATGCGAAAATCCCTGCAATGGCCTACCTAATTGATCCGTAAATTACAACAATTTGAAATGATGAAAGTTAGATGAAGAAGAACTTCTCAAATTTAGAATAATTATTAATGAAGTTGGTAACATGAATATTAGATTATTATTTTATTTAAAGATATTTAGTTAATTTATTATGGGATTTTAATTTAAAAAAATAGGGTAAAATGAATATTAAAATTTATATTTTATCTTTTTCGTCCTCATAGATAAAAGTTTAACATAAAAATCCATAATTAAAATTTATATTAATATTTTTTTAGCATATTAGGGACATTATAAATCAAAAAGTATATATGACTTGTAGGAGTATATAGATAGAATTATTATATAAGAATAATAAATTTGTATCTATAATATTTACTGAATTTTGATTTGATATATGGATAGAAGATAATTTGTCCAATTACATACCCAATTGATAAAAAAAAATTACTCCCTCCATTCTCATTTGTTTGTCCAAAAGGACGAATTTCACGGTTATTAAGAACAATATAAGTAGTATCGGTAAATGGGAAAGTTGGATAATGAGGGTAAAAAATGAGATTAAAATGGGGATAGTTTTATAATTTAATGGATGCAAAAAAATGAAAAGTGATAAAGTAGTTGATAAAGCCGGCCTCTACCTTTTGGATAATCATCCATACAGTCGCATCACATCGGGTTCTAACCGAGCCCTCATTTGCCCTTGTTTCGACACATAGGCTAGTAGCCTATTTTTTAATTAGATCAGAAAAGAGGTGATTCGAATAACACCCACGAGAGATTTGAAGACATCTCGTATTCAAAAAAAATTAAAAAAATTATTCGAAGCGGAATAGCCAAAATAAGGCAACCCGCCTTCTTTTTGTCATTCGGGCTATTTTCGGTTTCTTTCTTTTCCACCTTCCTTGGCTGTTATGGATCTTATTTTTGAGATTGTGGAGTGTATCTTTGGTTTGAATTTTTTTTTTTATCATAACATCATGTCATCGTGCTTAACCTTAGCCGCCCTCACAACATTCCTAGAATAGCCCGTCTCTGCGTGGTTTTGCTTGACTTTAGAGTGCTTTGATTGTGCTTTTGGATACCTTGATATTGTTTACTCCCCATGTCTTCTCTTCATTTTGCCCGTCTCCGCTAGGCTGAAGATGTGGTGATCAGAGAAGCTGTGAGGGAGATTGTCAAGAGCAAGTGGGAAATGATGTATAAGTTGCATATTAATCTATTTTTGTCTACCAAAAAAAATCTATTATCCTAAAACCAATTGGCAATAGGAGGAGTAATCCGCTCCCGCAAGTGCAACTGGGGGAACTAGCCCGGTTGACACTTGGACAACACGACGGGGCGGACCGTTAGGCAGATGGCTCTGATACCATTAAGCCCAACGGGGTTCCATCCTAAAACCAATTGGCAATAGGAGGAGTAATCCGCTGAGTTATATATTAGTCCAATTAACTCCCAACTTTCAGATGTGGAACGGACATATTCTAACTTTCAGATGTGGGACGAACATATTCTAACATCTATCAATCGTGTTTATACTTAATTTATTTCTTATGGATTTCCTTCATGTATATAAGATGAGTTCTTACATGCATCTATCTTAGGTCCAAACTAGGCATGCCCAATTCACAAATTTGTGTTGCAACTTATCCTTGTTTCACTTGTGTATTGAAAGGAGTTTTTGAGTGAGAAGTGATTTTTAGTGTTTTGAAAAACGTAAAATATAGAGAGAGTTGCACGGATTTCAAGACTTTTAAAAATAATTTTTAGGTAGAAAGAGCTTTTGTAGTGTAAGTGAAACAAGGCCTAAGTCCAATGTTATCATAGAAACTATTTAAGCGGCAACTAGGAAAAATATTTGGTAAAATGAGTTCTTCGGACCGGAGAATTCCTAGACCGCTCAACCTTCTTCATCTGGTTCAAGGGCGGAACCAGGAATTATTTTTGAAAACTTGGGTCGGGCACGCCAAGCTGAGTCCCAGGTGGCTTGCATGTTGGTGACCCTCATTCTAATAGCAAGATTTACTTCTAGCTCACCCAACCGCGATGTTTTGGCTGAGAAGCCTCAGGTTATGGAGGCTAGCTCCACCTTCAACTTGCATTTTTTTTCTATGACGTATGAATGCACCAGCACCATCCAGAACATACACATTTATATTGATAATAAAAAGTGAACTCTAATGGATAAAGCCTCGTACTACATGGTCTCGTTTAGGTCTCATGTCGTTCATTCCAAAAAAAACAAATGGTTAATTACCTTTTCATAACAAATCGTGTCATTACACAACTAGTTTATGTGATGAAAAGAAGGTGTAATTATCTAAACAGCTTACACAAGATAAGGAGTTGGTACCAAACAAAGTCTCAAAACACAATCCTTTTGTTCCAACACACAAGAATAGTAGTATCAGTTGATTCTACAAGTCATTTGCTGTTCAAGTCATTTAGTACTATATAGGATCCGCAAATTGAATCATATACATATGTTGTTCAAGACCTCACATCCCTATTTTTAAATGGAAAATATGACATCAACATGGTTGATAATGACATATACTGATTTTTCATCTCCATTCTCTAATAATACAAGTTGATTAAATGATTAATTTGAACCCTCTAACAATACATTTTTTATGCATGCTTTGCAGCTTCAAATCAAAAGCCATTTCTTGACATAGAGTCAAATGCAAAACAGGTTTGAAATATTAATCGTTTGAACACAATAAAAACACCTTGTGTTAAAAAAAAATAGCAGTAAAGTCAGAATGTCATAAGTTAAGCCTCGTAAGGGCACTAATGTCTTGGTTAACCAAACCCAACTCCTAATGCATTATAAGGAGCTCATAACAACCCTTTAATCACAAATAAATGTCATTACAAACAACAACTCATATTTGTAACCAAATAGTCATTATATAAGCAACTTATAATAGACCAGGAGCTTTGGGTTCCATCCAACCTAGACCACCCCTCAACTAACCCTAAACCATTTGTTCATCATTCTGCCAGCCATGATTAACATTTTCAAAACACAATCTTACAAACCTAATTTGCAGATACTAACATGGCAGAGAAGTCAGAATATGAATATGCCTCAAAGGTTTGAGCTCATAAGGACGGTAATCCTTCGCTCATCTAATTGTTTCCTCATTCTTTCCCACCTTGAAAACACTTCATCAAAGCTCAAAACTTTATCAAAAATCGCTATCAATTTTTGAAAACTGAACTAGTAATTTAACAAGTCAGAATATCAATAAGCCTCGTGAAATCAACCCAATGGACAATGTCTATCATTGATCACTATGCAACCTTAACAAACACCTCGAGTTCATACCCTAGCATCAAGAAATCGCTGCATATAACGAGAAGTTCATCGAGACCCGTTAAAAAGACGCAACTTATGAACTTAAAAGAACAAAGGGCCTGTGATTATTAGTTGACAAAAGCCAAATATGAATCTAGAGCAATTACCTTGACACCAAGAGATTTACTCCTATATAAGGAGTTTGGATCAAAATTGAACTTAACGAGATTAATCCTTGGTGGGTTCTCTGAATTTGTTGCAGCATTGTCGCTCTCAGAGTTGGGCTTGTTCGTCGATTCATCATGCTTTAGTATATCAACATACATTAGAGATCCATCTCAAAGGATACTGATTTTGATTATATTCATAAATTAAGAGTTTTCATTTCAAAAAAGAAAAATCACCTTAAGCCCAGGGGAGTAACTCCTAAACTCGGTTGCTAAAGTGCTCCTAGAGGGTTTGACTCCTGATGTGCTCCCAGAGTTGTTCATTCTTTCAGCAGGCTAAAGCATAAGGAAACACATTGTGTTGGCGGAAAATGCAGCTTACGAAATAAAGAGACAATGACAGGTTTGGTCACACAAACCACATTATAAGCTGTTCAACTTATTATGGTAAACTTTGCCTAGCAGTATAGTTTGCAAGATTTTTCTGTCTCAAATATACCTTATTCATCAATTATGATGCTATACTTGAATAATGGCTACTTCATCAATCATGGGTTAGAACTTAGAACAGTGTTACCTTATTCATAGGGGCATCTTCAAATTTATTTGTTGTTGTATTAGGGAAGAGATTGAATCTTGAAGAGCTCCCAAAATTGAATCGAGGTTTCTTCTCAGCAGGCCTTAGAATCTGGAAAGAGCACGTTAAACACTCATCTACACTCATGATCGCACCCGCATTATCATACTTCCCACGGTAATTAGGTGCTGAAAATAGAGTAACAAGTTGCCGCTTGGCAAAAAACTCATATCCATCCTCCACAACCTGCAGCAGTGAAACTTTGACATCTCAAGAACTAGATTTTATCTGAAATATTGACAAAGACACTCCCTTTGAAAAGCTTATAAGACAGCAATACCGGATTGCACATATCATGTCTTGCACAAGCATGTGTCAAATACAACAAAGTAACTAAAAAGTGCTTGTCAAGAAGAAACTCCGTCATCAAGTTAGCACCAAAAGTGAACGAAACACCACGATCATTCATACCCCAACCTTCAAATTCCATACCAGGATCTGACCAAAGCAGATCACAAAGCAAACCAGAATCCGGAACATCTGTGGGTCTCCGGATAAGCCTGATCTGATCCAAGTTACTGAGATCCGGTGACAAACCGCTGTGGATACAAAAGACTTAATCATCTATCAAAGCAGCTACAGGCAGGCAGTTGAAACAATCAATGAACACCTTCCACAATCTCACATTGAATCTTCGCTTGCACTCATCATAGAACCCATATATACGGTTTATCGAAGCACACTCATGATTTCCCCTCAAGAGAAAGAAGTTCTCAGGAGTCAGGATACTTAATCGTGTAGGCTAGAAGAAGACAAATTGTCTCGAAGCTTTGTTTCCCATAGTCAACATAATTGCCCAAGAACAAATAACTGGTCTCAGGTGGAAATCCAGCATATTCAAAAAGTCTCAAGAGATCAGAATACTGACCACGAATGTCACCTGCACGCATATGCAACTTAGACTGTCATCACTACTAATATGCACTTAGCTAGCATACTGTAGCACCAACAATCAGTACCAGATTGAAAGTAGATTAACATATACATTTCAAAGTTCTTACTTCACTCACAATGCACAACTACACAATTAGCACTTACTGGTATTTCAATTCATAAAAGAAAGAAACCCTAAACCCCAAAAAAGATCAGAATCTAACGAGTCCATAAGAGTCTCATATTAGTATTTCAAAGTCCTTCCTTCACTCACAATGCACAACTCAGAATTAGTACTTACAAGTTACAAGTGTTTCAATTCATAAAAGAAAGAAATCCTACCCCTCCCCCCCCCCCCCAAAAGCAAGGACCTTTGAGTTTTAAACAAGCTCCTAGTTTCAATAGAAACGACTTGGAATTAGAAATTACAAGCAAAACCACAAATTTCAAAGGTAAATCGAAGAGCTTCTTCCCCCAAAGCACAAAGTGAAGAGAAGAGAGTACCAGCAATCTTAATGGGAGCTTCGAGTTCGAGAAGACATGGCTGTCGCAAGAAGATTTCACGGGATGCGACACAGAGTTGACGGGCCTCAGATTCGGAGATTTGAACCTGCTTTCCGACAGAGTGGTTTGATGTGAGACGACGGATGATGTCGTCAAGAACAGATTGATCCATCTGATGTGAATTTAGAGTGAGTGTCTTGATGATGATGATGGTTGATTGTAGATGGATCTGTTGTACAATGAGGTAAAGGACTTCGCGTTTGGAGAATCGTTACCGTTGACCACATGCGCACAAGCAATTGAGAGTTGAGACCACATGCCATTTCCATTATTTGTAGTATTTAAATTTGTTCCTTTACTTCTTGGTTATTACTCCCTCCGTTTCACAATAGTTGTTCATATACACTTTTTTTCTTGTTTCACAATAGTTGTTCATATAATTTTTTTTTTCCACTTATACCCCTAATAATTACACCATATTAATTATATATACTTTTCCCAATGCAACTTTAGAGTATAAAGTAGCTTTTAATAGGGGTAAATTTGGAAGAATTTTTCCCCCTTAATATATGTGCAAATTTGTCTAAGAACAACTATTGTGAAACGGAGGGAGTATAAAATTAATATAGTTTGTTTTAAAACTTTCCACAAACTATCCTTTAATCTAGAAGTAGGTTTCTCGATTTAAGGTAGTCTTTTTGTAGTGGTTATAAAATTTGGCACTAGAGTGAAGTTGATGAATTGAAAATTTCCAATAAATGCCCTCACATTAAGTATTTAAAATTTATGGATCCTATTATGAAGTGATACAAAAGGTCTGTTCAGCTGGCTTTATTTTCACCTTTTACATCTTTAATCAAGTTTATGGAAAAATATAACGTCGTCATCATATGTTCAATATATTTCACCCAAAATTTAATCTACCCTATCAACCTTATCCAACCTTTATGGAAATTGTTTTTTTTTATTGCCCCTCACTAATTCATTTTTGGAAAATCTAAACATTAATCTTCTTTTTATAAATTTATAAATATACCCTTTTTAGTAATTTTACATCCATTTTTAAAATCAGTCTCGATCAGTTTTGTCTACCGACTACCTACATATTTTTTTCACAAAAATAAGCTAATAATTTCAATTTCTAAAATCAACTTGTAAAAACAACATCAACTACTCAATCAGTATCAACATCAACATCAACTAATATTAGGGTTGAAGAGTTAAACAGACCCTAAAAGGTTTAAACGAAAAAAAGGTCAAAATATGAAAAAGAACTTAACATAGTTTATAAAACTCTAATTGAAGAAAATTAAAAAAAAATCTTGTTGAACTTATTAATGAAATTAGATATAAATGTTATTACAAACGAAAAAGTTATTATATAAGCAATTTATAATAGACCAAGAGTTTTGGGTTCCATCCAACCTAGACAACCCTTAGCACCCTAAACTCATATTTTCATCATACTGCCAACCATGATAAACATTTTCAAAACACAATCTTTTGTATTAAAAGTAGCATCAATTGATTCCACAAAACTTATAACATTGATCAAATCATATTACATTTCAAATTTCAAAACCTAATTTTTAGATATTATGACATCAATTGATTCCACAATCTCTTGTGTTTAAGTCCCATCTTTTGAGCCTTAAACCTATTTTTTTATAAGCTCTCCAAAACAACTCTCTAACCTAACCCATCTGAGATCTAAGATTTTAGGTGAGTTGTTTTGTGTGGTTATTGATTAAGTATGGGGGAATTGCAAAGAAGTGGTAGATGGAAAGAAAACTCAAGAGGGAAAAAGTTGAAAAAAAAATTAAAGATGAAAAGTGAGTTAAGAAAAAGTGTGATGCAAAGAAGTAGTATTTATAAGTGCGAGTTGAAAAAAAGGCAAAATCAAAATAAAATTGAAGAAAGAAACAATGAGCTTAGAAATAATTATGGTGTTGGTAAAGGAGTTGGTTAAGTTCTTAAGAAGAAGTGTTGAGGTTGGGTTTTAGGTTGATTCTAATTCCCGAATTTAAAATCACATGATCAAAATTTATCCCTTTCAATTTCTCATTACATTGGCCCCATTACAACCCTTTAAGAGACCTCATGATTTTTATTATGTATTTGGCCTATAGCAATGGAGAATTAGGACGTTGATATAAGCCTATGGTAGTCGAGCATTTCATTGTTGATTTTGAGTGAAATACACATCCTAAACACATGAGTGAGAGTGCAAACACGTTATCTTATATCATGGATAAATTTTCTTCTCTCTATGCTTTAATCAATTGCATGCTATGATGTCTTGATCAAGTTATAATTATATGTTGACTTGCTTTATGAATTGTGAGATGGAAGCATGAATTGCTAGTTGACTAGTTGTGGTGTGATTTGGATCTATTTATTGCTTGAGGAGAAACAAATTTCAAGTATGGGGGAATTTGATAACTTGCATATAGGTAGTGTTTAGGAAGTATAATTAAGTTTATGTTTGCATGATTTTCGTTAGTTTTAGTTTAGTTTCTTAGTTTTCCTAGGAGATTCGGGATTTGCGCTTGTTTTATGCTGTTTTACAGATCTATAGGTAAACATGTGTGGACATGACGGGAACCAAGGTAAGGAGGTGGAGTTTGAAGCTGGACGCGAGTAGAAGATGTGGAGCTCGGTCGAGTTTAACAAGTCGTACCCGCGCAAATTGCAACAGAAGCAAGAATCCTTTTATGCTCAACGGACCAAGACCACGTCATGCCGTTTCTATGTGGCTGACGTGCGTTGACTTGGTGATTTCTTTTTCTTAAGTCCTTTTATGCATTTTTGGATAGTTTTATGCGTGAGATATTTTATTTTTATCTTTAAGTTGGATAATTAAATCTTTAGTTGGGAGTCTATCTTTTATTATTTTTATTTCAATTTGGAATTAGAGTTTATCTAGAGAGTTTTCTCAAGAGAGACTAAAATCCTAATTGTAAGTTTTTCTTAATCAATCATGAGTTGCTAATTTTGTTTGTGTTTAACTAGTTGATTGAAGTTGTAGACTGCATATTATTGCGAGATTTGATTGATTCTCAATAATTATGAGTAGGATTTATTCCTATTTTTAATTGAATCAAAGTTGGCCTAGTGTTTTGTTAGATTAGCTACCTAATGAAGTTCTAGGTTAATTTACACTTAACCTGATCATGAACCGGTCAGATAAATTCACAAGTCACTTAGATTAGGACCGGTTGACCTGATTAGTATAGAAGGGGATAAATTCACAAGTTACTTAGATGGTTGACCTGATCTAGGTAAATCTATATATTCACAGTTATACTCTAACCAAACACAACTTTGACTCACCTAGATCTCTCCTCCTAAGTTTAATTTCTCCTAACAAGGATGAGATTACATTTACTTGAAAAATATTTGATCATTGAATTGTATATTGTTTTTTGGGGCGTGTCCTCATGCTCATTGGCTTTTATACAAATGCCTTTGAGATGGATATAATCCCTATATCAATTTGGTGCATTCTAACTAGATTCAATTTTCATTGTCACGTAGCTGAATTTTAGTTTTACTTGGGTCTTTCCGGGTGCACTACCTCTGCCTTAAGCCAGGGGTGCCTCCATCTTGACCTCCCAGATTTCGCTCGAGCGGAGCTTCCCTAGGCCTATGTTTATGTTGATGTTGATGTTGATGTTGATGAATTAACATTGTTTAAGCTTGATATTCGTACAACAATGATTTGATCATTCAATCCTCTTTTAACATTTGTAGTAGCATTTAATCATGTCCAATTTTCGAGTTGTCGGGAGTAGTATTCTTGCAATGCAGTAATAATAAGCTAAAAGACTTCTTATTAATTTTCTCTTCATTCAATACACGTTGTTCATACGCTCTATTTAGAAATTCAACCCGAGTCTCTGCAAGCTTCTCCTCCTCTCATTCAATCTACCAAAATCAAGAAATTAAAAATTTAATCCTAGAGCACTTTGAGCCAAACTTCATCATAAACAAGTCACAAAATCAAATGGTTTGGTTTACCTTCAGCAAGTAAGCACACTGAGCCTGGTGTTTTCTAGCCAAATCCTTCAATTCCATTGTCACTCCAGAACCTTGGTGATTCGAGTCTATTATCTAGCAAAACTTGATTTTTCGGTCAGGCTTAGGTGGTCGGTCCTTAAACATTTTTGCTTTGGCGTGCTGAGCTCTTACATGCCTTTGACATTCCAAATATCATGAACTCAACAACATAAGAAACATGTTTTGCCCTATCTAGCTCAACCAATGCACATCAGGATGTTAGATAACACTTTGTGTAGTCCGGGATGAATTGAACGTTGATCACAATAGAGTATTGCTCTATAGCCACCTGGATCAGCGATTCAGTAACATTTGGTTACAAAAAAGATGACAAAGCACATAGTGTGGGATAATGTATATAAAACATATATCAATTTAAGACACACATATATATGTATAAGATTGAACATAAAACATATCGACAATTCAAATATTGTTTAATTTTTTAGAATGGAAATAATTTTATTTTTTGAAAATTGCAAGAGCATGTTAATGTGTCACATACTAGTAGTCGGGATTTTGCATGTCTTATTTCAAGTTCAAATTTGCATGACCCTTCTACTCTTGATTTTGATTAGGGGAAATTAAAGATCAGTTAGTGGCTCAGGTGTATGCACAATTATCCGGAGGGTGATAGTTCCCAAAAATTATATGCTATATAAAAGAAACTTATTAATCATAATATGTGATCTTAGTCTTCATCATCGTTGTAATTGTTGTTGTTTTCAATCTACTTCCAACGTCCTTCTAAAACTAACATTTCGAAAAAATTATGCGACAAGATGGAGAAGACAAAGATTATAAAACAACATTTAGTTAGCATATCATTGAATTCAATCTGATCTAGGTAAATTCATATATTCACAACTATACTCTAAGCAAACAAAACTTTGACTCATCTAAATCTCTCCTTCTAAGTTTAGTTTCTCATCTTAATATTTGTTTAAATTTCGCCCCATCAAATCGATCATGAA
The DNA here is from genome assembly GCA_964016875.1 of Fallopia convolvulus. Classification (NCBI taxonomy): domain Eukaryota; kingdom Viridiplantae; phylum Streptophyta; class Magnoliopsida; order Caryophyllales; family Polygonaceae; genus Fallopia; species Fallopia convolvulus. The sequence continues at coordinate 411,820 of OZ024719.1, forward strand.
TCCTCCACTGTTTGTGAAAACTCAATTGTTTTGTTATGTGTGATGGGTCAAATGCTTCACACATAACACCAACTGCTTTGGATAGGAAGAAATCAAGATTGGAAGATATTTTCTACGACCTTCCTTTTGATATGCTTGATGCTGCCTTATTTGACATTGTTGCCAAATTTCCCATTGACATTCTGGTTTGTACAAAAAAAATTGATTTGGGTGAGCTATTTAAGAATACTTCTAAATTGCACATTTTTTTTACATTTGAAAATACATCCGTTTAAGGATATGATAGAGGGGATGAGAATGGATCTATGGAAGTCAAGATACAATCACTTTAATGAGCTATACCTTTATTGTTACTACGTAGTGGGAACCATTGGATTGATGAGTGTTCCCGTTATGGGTATTGCACATGAAACATGTCGCCTTTGCATTAGGGATAACAAATCAGCTCACAAACATCCTTAGAGATATTGGAGAAGAGTAAGTCCATTTTTCTTACATACATCTTAAGTACTTTATATGTTTTTAGATTGACAGCAGTGGAGAAATCGTCGGTTTTGAGTTTTGGTATCAGCGCAGGAAGAGGGAGAGTTTATTTGCCACAAGACGAGTTGGCAGAGGCAGGGCTCTCGGATGAAGACACATTTGATGGAAAGGTGACTGAAAAATGGCGGAGTTTCATGAAGCAACAGATCAAGAGGGCTCGCTTGTTCTTTGATGAGGCTGAGAAAGGAGTTGTAGAGCTCAGTTCAGCTAGCAGATGGCTGGTAAGTTCAAATCTTATGAGTGTGTTTGGATTACACTAGATGATGTATTAATAATACATTAAGTTGCAATAAATCTTACAATAGAAATGGCATTCAGCGCGAGAGAATGCTTTATCTGGTGTAATCCAAATGCACATTAAGGAGATGTAGAGCTCAGTTCAGCTAGTAGAAGGCCGGTAAGGTCAAATCTTACGAGTGTGTTTGGATTACACTAGATGATGCATTATAATAACATTAAATTGCATTAAATCTTGCAAGAGAATGCATTATTTGGTGTAACACATTAAGGAGTTGTAGAGCTCAGTTCAGCTAGTAGATGGCTGGTAAGGTCAAATCTTACGAGTGTGTTTGGATTACACTAGATGATACATTATAATAACATTCAATCGCATTAATTCTTACAATAGAAATGCCTTCAGTGCAAGATAATGTATTATGTAGTGTAATCCAAATGGACATTAATAGTATACTTGTATGCAGGTTTGGGCATCATTGTTGTTGTACAGGCAAATACTCGACGAGATCGAAGCCAACGACTACAACAACTTCACAAAGAGGGCGTATGTAAGCAAAACCAAGAAGCTAGCTGCTTTGCCTATGGCCTACGCAAGATCTGCCATGGGCTTGTCTAGATAGAACTCAAGGACTATAGACTTCATTTTGTATACTTATAGAATGTACTAACTTTGGGTGTCCATCGTGAGGATCATAATTTACTCATTTTGGTTTCAGGTCACTCCGAATTCAGGTGGATCTCAGATATTTTGATAATCGGATCAAATTGTGTTGCTCCATGTTATGTCGGATGTTCATTTACTGAGATGAGGTCGAGTTTCTAGGTCAATTTTGATCTGGTTACTATAGATTTAGGTTAATTTTTGGGTGAGTTAGAATCGAATTTAGGTTGAGATATGATCTGGCTAGCTAAGATGATAACTTGCTCGAAATGTGTTCCCTCCTTTAACGGCCAACTGCCGGGAAGAATAACGATTAGCGGCTGAGATTTGTGCTTGATCATCGTTCAAGACTTAAAAAATTCTAATAATAATCTTTTCACATGGGGATTTGCTCATTGGATGAGTTAGATTTAGGTTTAATTGATTTAGTTACGTTGAGTGAATTTCTTTCAATCTTTGATCCTCTTACCACATTAAGGTGTGAAATAATTTGGAGAAGTTTTGAGAGAGTGAGATTTTGTTACAAGGGATTTATACGGTTCAATACAAAGTCTAATGTGGCTATTTTAATGACTGTCAAAATAAAGAATATCAACTACTTTCTTATAGTCTATAGGTTTAGTAAAAATATCAACTAATTGCAACAACTTTGTTTGAATATGATGAAGTGAGAGACCAAGTCTTCTTGTAACTTCTCTCGAATGAAATGACAATCGAGGTCGATATGCTTCGTTCTCTCGTGGAAAACTGGATTTCGTACAATGTGCATTGTTGTCTGATTATCACAATATTGCACAGAAAAGGCAATATCGGCTCGTGTATGAGTTATGAAGTTAAGTTTTCCCACCAATTGACGGAAAATAGTGGGATTGGGAAGAGGATTACTAGGTTGTAGGGAGGTTTTTGCATGGAGCTCGAGAGGAATGACAAATGAACAGAGATCAGAGCATCTAAATTCTGCAATAGTTATTGTGATGAACTTCCTCTGATTCAATAGCATGTCTTTAGAACATGGAATAAACTCTATTCCCAAAAAATAACTCAAGCTTCCAAGATCCTTTATGCGAAATTCATCATCAAGGAAAGCCTTAAAAGAGTTGATTTTAGTTAAATCAGTCCCAGTCAAGATCACATCATCAACATAGACAACAAGATATGTTATTGAACCTTGATTCTTCTTGAAGAACAAGGAATAATTGTTCAAAGATTAAGCATATCCTCATGTTATAAGAGTTGTAGATAACCTTGCATATCATTGACGCAAAGCTTGCTTCAAACCATACAATGATTTCTTTAAGCAACATACTTTTCTTGGTGCAACTTCCAAACCTTGTGGTATTGACATATACACCTTTCCAAACCTTGGTAATGACCACCTCGAAGGATTGCAACAAAACCAGAGCGTCCGCAATTAGCATGTCAATTGTCCAGGGAGTGGACCGACTGCCATTAAGAGCATTGATCACAATTGAACTATCCCCTTCAAGTGTCCGCAATTAGCATGTCAATTGTCCAGGGAGTGGACCGACTGTCATTAAGAGCATTGATCACAATTGAACTATCCCCTTCAAGTTCTATGTGCCAAAAATTCCTCCTATGAGCATCTTGTATAGCCTCCAAAAGTCCCATGGCTTCGTCTTGTTCCACTGTCCAATAGTCATTTTTCTTGACATTTATGTTTATTACATTCCCAAATTGGTCTCTTATGACGTACGTCGCAGTCGATTTTCCATTACCCTTTTTTCATCCGTCAAAATTTATTTTGACAAAACCGTTTTGTGGTTTCTCCCATTTTCCTTTAGGTTTCCTTTGCTTTGATCGTTGTTGTCCATGTGAACCATTGAACTCTTCAGTCGCATTCTTTGCTTTATTCCACCATACCATATGATTCTGGATGAATTCCTCGATGTTGTTCTATGGCCCGTTACTATCCAGGTTAAAAAGAACGTGGTTTCTCCAGAACCAAATTGACATTTTTACCAAGGTGGTTGGCACTCATCGATTTTAGACTTTACTGTCCAAGCTTCATGTTCGTTCCTATCATGAGTTTGGGGGCATATTCATATATGTATATTATTTATTCTGTATTATCTTATTTTCTTAATCAGTTTAGATTTGATTATAATTAGGATGACTTCTCTATCTTCTAGGGATTGCATATACTTGTATTATTATTTATGTACGTAAGATCAATCAATAGAGAATTATCTTTCTCCTCTCAATTCATAGCATTTACACCCTCATACTACTCATCAAAGAAGAACCCTTTTCTCCTCCATTAGTATGTTGCTTAGACTCTAATATAGGGCATGTTTGGAACAAATGAGAAAACTCTCCATATTTTTTTTCCATTTCTGTATTAAACATGTGAACAGTGAACATGAGCTACAAAAGTAAACATAACACTATTCATCAAATGTGCTCTGCTGATGAATTTGCTCAAGTGCCATAAACATGGCCTCCAATTCATCACAATCTAATAACTTCAAATGAGCATAACTTGTAGAAGACGAAACGCTTTTTCTACTCAAGCTTTGTCTCCTTGGTGGCGTCGCGATCTTCTCCTCCTCCTCCTTTATCCATATTCTAAAGCTTGGCACAAATTCATCTCTTGCTAAATCCGGAGAATTCTTATAAGAAGCCTCATCCTTGGATAATGATGATGATCTTCTCATTTGTGTATTCCTTGCCGATTTCGTCTTTGAATCTTTCTCTGCATTTTGTGTCCTTAAATTCTTGAAGATGAACACACTTTGGTCTTGATCATCAACAAAGCACGCGCCTTTCTTTAAAGATGACTTGAACTCCTCCACGGTTTCATCATGTATCTTTAGATCTTCATTGGATGTGATTGAATTCAGCATTGCACTTTCATGGTGGACTTCAATGGATTTAGGTCTAGTTTCATTGGATCTTGAGGCTTCCGATTTCGCAAGCATTGCCTACATTGACAAATAATGAAGCATTTTTCAGTGTTAAGTGTTAGCTATGTTACCCGAAAACTCTAACAGTGTTTCCTGTTTCTGTTTCTGTTTTCGTGTAACATATATTTTTTGTGCTAATGTAAAGATGTATATATGTACTTGATCAATTGTGCTGCATTATAAACAGAAGAAATAAATGAACGGTTGGATAAGAATACCGAATATGGAAACTAAACCCAAAGAAGGAAAGCATAAACCCTTAGGAAATAATTTAAAAAATGTTAATTAATCAAAACACACTTGAATATTTATAAATAAAGGTTCTTAACATAGGTTAGAAAAATCGATAAACCAAACCTGTAAAGTTTGTTGTGGTGGTGGTGATGGATAAGGGTTGCATTCAATCTCAATGAAATCTGCAGGATCCAAATATTCCTTGGCAATTTCTTCCAACAATCTGTTCTTTGCATCTTCAGGTACTATTTTCATGCATATCTTCTCTTTCACCTTCATGGATTCAACAATGTACTTTGTTAGACAAATTAGTAGTAAAAAAAAATTATGAAGGATTAAAAAGAAAAATTACATGGAGATTGACAAGGTTTCCTGGGAGTAAATCCATTGCCATCTTCACAAATATGCATCCATATCTTTGTTCAAAAAGCTTGCTTATTGCCTGCAACTCTGGTAAATCTTGTAGCATCGCGGAGGCGAAAACAAGGGTAGAAATTGCCTCATTCAAATCATTTGGGCAATTTCTGTAAACAAAAGTCACACTATAAATTAACTCCAGTATCAATTAATTACAAGTAGAGTTAAGAACTTTAGTATAGTTATGTACCTTTGTTTTTTGATGTAAGGGAGGCTCATTAAGACAAACTCACTATAGTTATCTAGCCATTCATACACTTCAATGAGGCTTTCATTCTTGTACAAGTCCTCAATCTATTACATAAATAATTCATCAACCAAAAGATAATTAAACAATGGAGTTTTTTTTAATTTTCTTAGTGGTTTTTCATTGATAGGATTATTTGTGATTACTTTGGTGAATGCAATATGTTGTTGGGAGTTCATCAAGAGCAAAGCAATGTCTTCTCTCAATTGCTCTGACATCGCGCTTCTTTGCCTCCTTAATGCCATCAAACGACGTCGCAAATCATTGACTAACTCTTTACTGCAAGGAAAAATAGTTAAGAATTCGATCTACCAGACATATTTGATAAATCGAAAGGTTGGTATATTAACAGTCGAACAAAAACAAAAATGGTCTGTTTGGATTGCCATATAATATATTAAGTTGCATTAAATCATGACCAGTCACTAGAAAAACAAACACGATCAAGGAGAATAGTGAGATCGAGAATGGAGTGAGTAAAACACTAAAGAAGTGCAAAAATATGAATTCAAATTTCACTTTTTTACCATTTTGAGGCCTTTCTCCACCCAAACATGGTGTCCAACATGTTGGAAAAAAATGATGATTTGAATGTATTTTGTGGAGCTTCTAAACAGCAATTGAATTTCATGGTCTTTTCTAGATCGAGAGAGGATTTAGTGCAAGGTGGTGAAGTAATCCACTACATATAATCCATTTTATAAGATTAAGTTTGGCCTTAAATCAATTTTTTAACTTTAACTTAGCCCTATGTTCATAAGGTAAGAATAATAAGAAGATAAATCGCCCTTATTAAAGCTCAAGGATCCACTTTCTGTTTTTAGTTGAATTGTGATTTTTAGTTCTTTTTGCAATTGGCGTAATTTTCTCTTCTTTATCTGCTCATTATGGCAACAAGATAAATCTTCACCCCTCTTTTTTATAGTCAATTTTTAACTAGGCTTAATCTCAGCCATTTCTTACAAAGTTTAGTTTATTAAAGAGGGGAGATTGAAGACGACTAAGTAATTAAGGAAACCATAAGATTTACTTCCAATAATTACTAAATACTGAGGAATTTATTCAAGAAACTTCAAGTGCCATTAAGGATAAGACAATAACATTCAATTTCTGAAAAAATAAAATAAAAGATTGTATATTTAGTTTCCAAATCTTAATCTTTATCCTATAATCTAAGGGCATAGGATAATTCAGCACAATTTACATTCATTCAAAGCAAGATCAATCACTCCTTTTGAACCAAACAAAGCTTAATCAATAATCACCATCTTAATGCCAACAATAATGTAAATGAGTAAATCCCCATACTGCATAAGATTGACAGCATTTATCATAATCTTGGGATAATTAAGTTAACAATCCTGCTTGACTCCAACAAAATAACACCAGTCCACAACTAATACAAAGTTTCACAGCTATCATTGTCATCATGTACCTAAACCAAAGCTAGAAATCAACAAAATTCATGCTGAAAAAAAAAAACCAGAATCCAGAATCTCTTCCCTTTTGACACACTTGCAGAGATGAACATGATCATGATCATCATCAGCTGAACGATTCAGTGTCCTGTTTTTCCAACTTCTGCATATCCTCCGGGGAGAGTATCTTAATGTACCAGACATTGTTCACAAATGACCTGTATAAAGAAGTCACTCATCAAGCTTAAATCCTAAGCAAGCAAAACATGTGCAAAGTGTAAGAAAATGGAATGTTAAGAGCATTTTTACTTACTCCCACGGGTCGTCGCCAAGGAGAAGCAATTCATTCTCCCTGTCGACGAACACAAGCTGCCAGCCTGATCTTAGAGGGTCTTCTAACTTCCCCTCGATCCCAAACATTTGACCCAGCTCCTCTCTCAGCTGATGATAGCTGCTGAACCGGGATATGTCCAGTGAACGCCCAACCGATCCTGATTTGTACACCTAAATTTGGTTGGCAATTAAATTCGCACGAATTAGAAAGCAAATACATGCACTTAGTTGAACATAAAGTGACAATATCCCAAGAAAATATCTTCATGTGAATTAACTTCCTAGGAATTGTATTTCGTATGTTTAACCAAACAAGCACTAAATCTACGGTAAGAGCAATTCTTGTACCTTAACAAATATTGGAATCGTTGTGGGTAACTCAACTTGTCCTGTACTCTGCAGCTCGGGAGAGCTGACCATACCACCATACAGAGAATTCTGGAAAGCAGACGCGCCTGACTGAATGGAGTCCATGCCTGTATCAACAGGAGACTGGAAGTTTGTATTCATCGTCATGGGCAGCATTAGCCCAGATGAATCGCCGTTTGTATTGAACAAATTATGCTGCTGTTGCATATTCAAGCCGACGTTTCCTGGAATCAAAGACGTGTCTTTCCCGGGATAAGGTGGGAGTGACAGGGAATCAGCGTAGGCACTCAGAGTCGAATATGAGCTCAATGACGTCAGCAGTTGCTGAGAAGAATGCTCGTTTATTCCTTCAGGACGCACAGGATTCGCGCTCATGATGTCGGGTTTTGAGAATGAGGAAGAATGTTGTAGCCTATGTTGGAGCTCATCGTTCTGAGACAACTGTTGAAATGCTTCTTGAGGTGTAGTACAAAGCTGTTGGCTCGATGATCCTTCTTGCTGTTTATAAAACTCTTGGGGCAACAAATTTCCGTCTTTTGAGATTTGTTGCCCGTGCAAGATTTGTTGAGTAACCGAGGGGTGAATTTGTTGCTGATGCTGCTGTAAGAGGTGATGTTGGCTACTTGGTTGTTGAAGATGATGAAAGGGCTGTTGGAACTGCAATAGTTGAGAGCTCAACGGATCTCCTCCTCGTATATTCTGAAACCCGGAAGACATCATGGCTTGATATTGAGGATTTTGATTACCAACCGAAAGGAATTGGTCAACTCTAGGCTGCATCCATGGCAGTGTTTGAAAGTTTAGCGAGTTTAGACCCCGCTCTGCAGGATCTCCTCTTAGCCACATTAAGCTATTTGTAGGATCATCCATGCTGCCTGCAGACAAATGATTCAAAAAAGAATTGAAGGGTATGTGATGTACTAACAAAAACAATTGTGGTTTGGTTTAAGAAAGAGAGAGATGCCTTGTAGAGATGAAGCTCCACCATGCCATGGTCTTTTCAGCCTGAGAGGAAAGAGAGACGGGTACATGGGAAACGTAGTCAAAGGTTCAATTTCCCATAGTGATACTCGTGGCTGCCTCTCACCAGCAGTTGATTCATCCCAGCCAACCTAGAATCAAAACAGAACCACAAAAGGTTAAAAACAAAAGCATAGAATGAAGCAGCTGTCGTAATTAACATGGCAAAATCATATGACCAATAGACCATGTCATAATTATCCAGAAAATCACATGACAATATCAAGAATTTAAGAAAGCTATGTATATCCAATCCAAAAGAGGAATTAGAATGATGTATCTCAAAAATCTTCTACTACATTTAGATAAATACGGAGTATGTAGGCAGTTAAGTATCCAATAAAAAGGCCATCAACAGATGCAAGTAATTCATCAAAAAAATGAATGGAAGTAATAGTTACCTTCACGGATCTCCAGTGAGAATTTGGCCAACGAGCAGGATCTAGGTCACTAATCGCCGTGATAGTACCCATGTATCTGAAAAAAAAGGTTACATTTGTCTGTGTGATTAGTTGACCGAGAAATTCAATGTATCTAACAGCTTCTAATTTCCCTAAAATGAGTATTCTTATGCTTGTGCAAATAACATCTAGAGGGACTTCCACAAGTTGAAGTATGCATTGGCCCAAGAAAAAGAAAACAAAAGTAATTAAGATTCAATTTAGATCAGCATTCAGCTGCCAGGATAAAGCATGTACTAAACTCTACCATAAAATGTAAGTATAAATTCCAAGACACCGTAATTGATGAAAACACAAGCAGAAACTTTATATCCTAAATTAATCTAGAACTTTCAATAACGAACGTCAAATTATAAAAATTCCAAGTCTCAAAGTTACCATTGCTATCCAATTTAAGGAAAATACAGTACCTTCTAACACTGGATTCTTCAGTCTCAAACAGCATTCGAAAGCGCATACCAACAGAAACACGGGTGTGAAATGCAGCCTTGACATATTTTGAAAGGGGTATGACAAACTCAGATGGACTTGCCCTAAACAGAAGAAATTTGTATCAGAAGTCAGAATGGAAATCTCGGTAAATCTTTTAAAAAGTAGATGAAAACAGTTACCCACCTTGGATTAAAAAAGATAGTAAAACAACTATTAGTTGCAGCAGCATGAGCGGCAGCTGCAAGGAGCCCAATGTGCATACTATCACTAGATATAACAGATGATGGCATAGCATTTTGCGGTCGAGTAGCATGGCGGATTCCAAGAAAAAGCTGATTCTTTTCATTCCTACATATGTTAGGAATAAATATTATTCCCTCTTTCCATGAGACAACAAATAATCACACAGACAAAAATCTAGGTACCAGATAAAGAGAACAGAATCCCCAGCAACAAGTCTTTTGGCACTGACAAAAACACTCCACCCAGTTGTAAGAAGATGTCTCTTAGGCTGTCCTGCATGATAAACCGAGAAGTTATCAGCATATGCTGAAGGGAAAGTTCCTTTAACAACCCATAATTTGATCACCTTAAATTGCCTTAACTAGTTAAATTTATGGCAAGGCTCATGAATATATATTATCAAGAACATCTGTACTGTACTTTTACTGTGCACAATACATTTTTTCCTTTTAGCTTACCATCTGTCAGATGACTTTTATAAAAAGGACACATTCACGTTCAGATCAATCTATGGTTATAAGAGCTAATGGAAAATTTTAGTAGTTGTTGCTTAGGCTTACATTCGCGTGATTAATAAAAATATGATATTTATGGATAATTCATATTTTGAGAGACTTGGGAATATTATTTTGCTAGGAAAATGATTTTTTCCTACCAGATTGAATACCTAACGTGACTATCAATTACCAAGTCGTAGGTAACAGCTTTACACACACAAGAGATCAATCAAGCTTTTACAGTATCATATGGAGCATAATTTGCAACAATATGTAACTATCCATGAAAACTAACATTACAACTTCTCAAAAACCTCAGCAGATGGAATTTTTTGGTTAAATGTCTATCTATTCTTTCATCAGTTTATGCCAGTCCATTAAGAAACATATACCTCGAAAAATGTGTTTGAACTTCCATTCAACATCATGAAGATCTCTGGCAATCAGTTCTTGGCAAGGCGGCTGCTGAGTAAAATCCTAGGAGAAACAAGACAAGAGGTTAGATATTAACTTTAGAGGATGAAAATTTTCACTTTAGAAAAGAAATTACCAGGGGAGGAAAAACTTTTTCAGCAGCGCGACGAGGAACAGAGAAACCCCCATGAGTACTTGTATCACTAGCCGTTAAGGTTTTACAGAAGTAATTTGTCGGCTGCCTACTCGGGATTCCTAATTCTACAGGAAGATAAATATCCTTCTGCTCTTGCTGTGTGTGCAAAAGATGATTTAACTATCTTAGTTGCAAAACAATATGAAACCATCATGGATCTTTGGAACAATAAATTAACAAAATTCAGTATACCGGAGACAAAGGTTGAAGGGTCATCTGAGCATAGACTTCATCCGTTTCCACATCCGCCTAAAATCCAACATAAAACAACCTCAATATTAGCACTACTTTGATCAGCTAAAAAATCATGTAAAATAGGATTCAGCATTTAATTAAAAGAGCAGGATATCAGGACAAACATGCATTGTGACATTGTGAAGTTGGCAGATCAACTGAGGAGGCAGATTCGGGTAATTGGGAATGTGGCAATCAACATCTTTATTAGTAGTAGCAGCAACCTGAAGATCAAACGGCCAACATTATACAAACCAAAACCACTATATAAGAAGAAACATGAACATGACAAGTATTGAGAATTTGAGATAAACCTGTTCACTATGACCCTGAGGAAAGTAGACCACTCGGCTTCCTGCTGTAGGAAGGCACACCAAGGGCCCAGCACAAGCATGCCATAGTTCAGAATTCAAACACTTTTTATCCCCTCCTGGTGCAATTTGAACAGCAATTTGTCAAGGAAACAAGTGAATTTGGGTTTTTTAAACTTAAGAATACAGATTTAATATGCTTGAGCTGGAATCCAAGGGAAGACACTTAAATGTATTGTAAGAGTGTTTTTTTTAACATAGAAAATATTAGGGAAACATCAAAATCAACAGTGGGATCAAAAGCATGGTGAGAGGAGAAAAGAGAATACCTTCAGGATTTTGCTGACCAGACACTGATGTAGAGAGCTTCATATCACAACAACAAGAAACTTTCCCTTTCTGGGAAGAGGGAAAAGGCTAATTTAAGCAATATCCCCACTCATAGCCAAACAGAAATTCCCCAATCCAACCATTTATTTTGCTAAACCTCACTAAATTCCTCTTTCTCTCCAACCACATTACTTCCCTTCATCAGGCATGAAACCAGAAATTGGAATCCCAGAAGAAAAAAAAAATCAAACTAAATACTCAGTCCAAATGGTCACACCCACCCACCACCCAAAAGTTGAACAACAAGAAATCAAAAAGAGCTTAGCAATGAAGTGGCAAAATCAGAACCCTGAAATTACCCATCTCAATTAACATCATCAGAAGCAAAACCCAGAACTTGAAATGGGCAAAACAAGCAAAAGCAAATTGAATCCCTTAGCTCTGTCAGTTCTCAGATAGCTAACACCAAGAACAAATCTTTCATGGGTATTTCATTCACTTTGTCACTTTTAGCCGTTTTTGGGGTATCCTGAAATACTCAAGTAAACAGAAAGAATTGAAGGAAAGAAACAAAGGAAGAGAGAGCGTGCGTCACTGTGGCTTACAATCAGCAGAGACCCCCGACCAGAGCTGGACCTGGAAGCACAGAGAGAGAGAGAGGGATTTGAAAAGGGTAGAAAGAGAAAGGGAGAGAAGAGAGGAAGAGAAGAGTGCATGTAGAGAAAGTGGAAAGTGAAATCAGGGCCGTAGAGAGAGACGTACGTAGTGAATCAGGACCGTGGATTGGGAAGTGCTGATGCTCCACTGAAATGACAGCAAGCATGTGCCCCCATCCTTCACTGGTCGTTTTCATTAACCAAAAATCTCACTCCCCTACGAAAATGGTGTAGAAAAATTGTATTGGTATTAGTAGGATTTAGAGATCGGTATGGGTTTTGATTTGGTATTTGGTGAGAGTTTTTGGAAGGGAATTGAAATGGGTTTCATTCTAATTGAATGCTCAAGTACTGTTTTTGTTAAAGATCATATCTTTTTCATCTCATGTGTAGATGATACCAAACACACCCTTAGGTCTTCATAAGAGGTTCTCCTAAGCTAAGAAAATAAATTTGAGGTATCAAATAACACTATTTAGTTAAGTGGTCGAAAAAATTGACAATCGGATAAATTAACATGAGAACATAAACACGAAAAACTTCAAAACAAAGCAATGAAGAAACCGAACAAATGATCAAAGAACATACATGAACTTGAAAAGCGACGAGCACTATAGATAAAAAGCCTCACCCAAAAACAAGTTAACAAGCCATTTTTATCTAAGTATCTAAAGAGTGCAAATGGCCACCTTAATGACTTAATGTTGTCGCCGCCTAAATGAGTTATCTTTTTCATTAGTTGTTTTTACGTTTAAGAATGAGAAGGTCAAGTGTTCGAATATTCTTATTACGACCTTATTATACTTTCTCCAAAAAAATACTTTGGGAAAAAAACATTATATTTTTGTAATTAAAAAGTGTAAAATTTAATTACTTTTTACACATTTCATAATAAAAAGTAATACGGAGTATATTTTTACTAATAATTATTTTTGTAATAAAATATAACAAGGTCATAACTTCTTTTAAATACCCATTTCACTTCAAATTAAACAATGCATATCAACCTTTTTTTTGCATATACCTAAACATATAAACTTACAACAATATTTCGATCTTATAAGAATTTACTACATAAAAAACCAAGAAAAAAAGGGTTTATTACTATTTCATATTCCAAAAAAAATCCCTCATAATCCCAGCACATCTCACTCAGTACGGATTTCACCAAATTATCAAATAATTTTAGAGAGAGAGAAAGAAACTGACCCCTCTCCACTTCTCTCCCATTCCCATAACCCATCTTTTCCCCAAAGATTGATTTTTTTTAATTTTAAAAGAGAATGAAATCTTATTCCTCAATAATCAAAATAGATCCCAAAGATTTTCCTTAGAAGAAAACGAGAGGGTGACAAAGAAAGGTAAAGAAGATGAGGAAAAAAAACCTAAGAAAAAGGGGGCAAAAAATCCTATGCCACAATCGCCCACCATTGGACTAGGATTAGGATAGGTTTAAAAAGTAGTTCATTATGCTTTGTAGGATCCCATATATCATAATATGCCTTCTAACTTTCTTTTTAGCCTATAATTATTCATGTTCAAAATAAAGTTTTGTTGTAATAAAATGAGGAATAACATAGGGGCAAAATGGTCTTTTTTCCTAAAAGTAATAGTGGAGAATAGAAATGTCCTATTATTAGGAGTGTGTCGGTTCAGTTTTAAACCGGTTCGGTTCAAATTGGTTAAAACCTAAACTGAATGGGAACTTAAACTGACAGTTTGGGTTCGGTAAGGTTAGGTTTTTTCAAACACAAAACCGCTAAACCAAGGATTTGGGAAGGTTCAAACCATTGGTTGCACAAACAGGAATTAGCGGTTGACCGACTAATAAATCGACGGTTTCTCGGCTAAACTGTCGGTTAAACGCTGGTTTATAGACTACCTGGGCAAGAATTCGGTCGAGAACCCAATCGAGTTCTTCTCTTTTGCCACACCACATGCTGGTTTTTCTTAAACTGGAACCGAAGGTTCAACCTGTTAAAAGCGGTCAAAACCAACACCCGTAACCGAGAAACTAAAAATTCGCCAAACCGGAGAGGGTAAGGTTTTAGGTTTAGGTTTGGGATAAACCTAAACCGGAACCAACGGTTCTCCCATATATCATAATATGCCTTCTTTCTTTTTAGCCATATAATTATTCATGTTCAAAATAAAGGTTTGTTGTAATAAAATGAGGAATAACATAAGGGCAAGATGGTCATTTTAACAAACTAATAGTGGAGAATAGAGATGTCCTATTATTCTAAAAATATTTATAGCACTTGTTGATCTTTTCAATCTTTCAAGTTTCAATTTTGCATGCTAGGTTATATAATAATGTTTGTTCCACACAACTTTCAAAACACTCGAGATTTGACTTGGGTCAATGGCATTATATATACACTTCTCACACCCGATATCTTGCAACTTATTCTAAGATTTTTTAATTCAATCATATTGTTATAGAATATAGATCACTATTGCAACTCAATTTGTTTATATTATATTTCAGAATTCCACTTTTAGATCTAGAATACCGGATCATCATATTATATCTTCAACTTATGATGAAATTTTGTTATTGTCTTCCACCTTCATCCCAAAAAGGAACTAAGCATCTTCTATAACAAATAAAGAAAATGTAATAGATTTCTATGAGTTCAATATGTGTTTTTCACTTGTATCTTCATTTAAAGCATGAGTTTTCTATACTATATCCTAATAGTCTAGGATAAAAGTCTAGTGTTAAAAGTCATTATTCTAAAGTCTAAACTAGTAAAAATCGACATTATAATAAAAGAATTCAAAAAAACCCAAACTTAGATCTAGAAACTTGCCCTCTACTTCATAGGTTAGAAAAGTTTTTAAAATTATAGGATGAATAGCATTTGTTAGTATAGCATTAATAGATAGATATGTAGTTTAATTTGTTGCCTTTATAAACAATCACACAAGCCAAGTTGTAATATTTTCATATTAATTTCACATACAAACTTAGGGCTTATTTAACGGCAAACTATGGAAATAAAAACGAAATGAAAAATATAGTTTACTTTAGTGTCATGAATCATAAAACATTATTGCCTATTTTCATATTGATTTGTAAAATCTCGTATTTCCATTAAAAAAATGAGCTTGCAGCGCTCTATTTATTTTATCAATATAAGGGTATGTTTTAAAATGGTGAAATCATTCTCTTTCACCTGACTCTAAACATAACATTAAAGTCGTAAGTCCGGATAAAAAAATCGATACCGAAGAGGCCACTGTATGTATTAGTTTTCTTTCCATTTTTGCTTTCATGTTTGCTACCAAACGAGCCCTTATAATATGCCCAAGATATCTGATTTTAGTGTAATTAAAGAACATGTTTTAACATAGTACTTAAAAAGCTTTTTTAAACATCATAATAAGTGTTAAGAATCTAGTCCAAGATTTTGAACCCTAAAACAAGGAGATAAAAGGAAACAACGTACAAATAGTCTATTTGCTTTTGGTTCAAATCAGGTCCACCAAATCCATTAATTGTTAAAAGAACAAAAGTTTTCATTTCAAATATAATCAAGCAAATTTGTCTAATTTTTTTTTCAAATAATACACATGCTTTGGCTAATGATTTTGGCAACCCCAATAACAGCCATGCAGACAGAACATTAAAATTTCAGAAAGAAATTAATGACCAAAAAAGAAGGGTGATTATGATGTTTCTTATTACTCCTCAAACAATTATGCTTCTGATTTCCATAACATCAACAGTTATATATACTTAAGAACATGCTCCTAATTAGTGTGGCCATGGCCTAAATGTTTCAAGAACATGGGAGTATAGAATCATTGTAAACAAAATAATAATATCAAGAATCAACAGTTCAAGCAATGAAAACATAACCTACCTCAGCTCAAAAGCATGATCCCAATAATTTAGGGTTATGATTCGAAAAAATAAGTTATCTCCATTCTCGAAATAACCTGAAACATAATAAATGATGAAATATCCAATGACCCAATTCCTAATATATGTCTTTCCAAGTAAAATCTATTTTTCAGCTTAGGTTCTTACTAATTACATCAAATTTTGTTCATATATAGTCTCACCATGAATTTGAAGACTCGTTTTCAAGCATATAGTCAAGTGGTGAGGATCGTAAAGTAAATATCTGAACTTCTCTTTTTCAACTCCCAAGTAAATATCTGAAAGTCTCGTTTTCGACTCGTTTACAACTTACAAGAATGCTTATGTCCTTATATGTAGTGACACATTGAGTTACCATTTTTTATTAAGACTTGTGGAGAAAATGAGAAATTGCGTGCTTCCTTTCAATACTTTATTTGTTAGTCTAGTGATAAAATGACGCAAAACTCTTCAAGAGATCTGAATTCGAATCTTCTTAACAATATGTATAAAAAGACTAATATGGACGGGTTTTTCCCAAACTAAACCGACAAAGTACCCGATCTTAACCTAAAATGTCAATAACCAATCAAACTAGGCGGGCCATAAGGTAAGACAAAAAAAAAACTATAATTTCTCCAATATTAAAGGTATTACCTATGAATTTTCGTGACACCCATGGTCACCATTAAACTATACTTTCTCCAAACGATTACAGGAGTTACAAGGGAGAAAAAGAATCAACCATGGTCACCATTGTTACTTGTTAGTTGATTCGAGAGTTATTTGTTAATTTGCCGTTCATGAACACATTAAACGAAAACAAGCGCGGGAATGCAACTTACGGGAAACTTGGCATTAATTACAAGTGAAGATTCACATTAACAAACTTCAACAAGACAACAGCCATTGATTGTCATAAGCTAATGGAATCGATTTACATTCAAACCAAACTCTACATCAATTTCAAGCAAACAGCTCAAATTTCTCTCAGTAAGGCCAAAATTCACGCCCAGGCTTTTTCACCAGGATTTGATTGTACTCAGGTCTTGATGTCTGCAATCAATTCAACCATACAATCCGTAATTAAGCAATCAATCTTCACCAAATTCATCACAATTCACATAATAAGCAGCTAACATCAAAATCCACAACATCTAGGTCAAAATTCAGCCACCAAACAGATCACACGAAACAAAATCATCCAAAGTCACGGAGGATTTGCATTCAAAGCAATCTCTACATCAATTTATCACAATTCAACCAGAAAATAGATCAAATGAAACAAAATCATCCAAAATCGCGAAGAAAACTTACGAGATCTTTGAAAAGGAGGAACGCGATCGCGATGAAGAGGAAGAAGAGAATTTCAAACTCCGCAAATCGGACGAAAGCGAATACTGAGCTCACCGCCTTCGTCAAGCTCGATTCATCGCGCCTCTTCGTTGCTCCGATCGCTTTCCCTCGCATTCTCTCTCTCTCTCTCTGTTGTGACTACTCTTCTGTATCGTCGTCCTTCTGAAATCTAGATTGATCAAGCACGCCAGATCTGGAAATAAGGGAGGCCGAGTTTGAATCGAAAGTTTATCAGTGTTGACTGAGTCAAAGTCCAAGAAAGCGGGCTAAAGAAGTCGACGCTAGTTTGGGCCAGGCCGGCCCATTATTGCAAACGGCCCGTAAATTAAACAAGAGTTTGTGTTAATGGCCGGTCCAAAATAATTGTAAATTTTTAATAAGGTAAGAATTCGAGATATGACACGGGTCAGTAAATTGAGAGACCGAGACGAAGTCCGGTATTCGGATAAACCGATATAAAAAGACAACAAAAAGAGAGAAAACAATACAACGACAAAGCAACAATCACCGAGCGGAGAAGCTGAGTACGCTTAAGACACGGTAGGAGAAAGGCAATTTTGTGGGTTAGAAGTAAACCTAACACATTAACACATGTATGTACAGTTGATGGAGAGCAAGACATCTAGAAGCCGACTTAGGAAAAGTGTGGCGAGACGCCTTAAGAAGAACAAGAAACACACCCGGACACCAATCGAAATATTATCTCAAACCATAAACAAAGCCGAAACTATCCATCGGAGATTAAAGCAGGGAAAAAACACTTTAGGACTTTAGCCAAATATAATTGTAATTAACATACCGTGCCTTTTGCTAACTAGTAACTACGGAGTATATAACTTTTCAGAATTGAGTCATAATTTTCGACCAAAAAAAAAGAATTTTTTTCTTTGATTGAGTCATAACTAAAATGTAATTTTCAGCAAAAATTACATGTATTTATTTGTAATGGCCCGAGCCTATTGTTCTGTTAGTGGTCAACCTCAAAAATATTTTTATTTATCTCATACACATTAAATACAATGGGATCCAGTCCAATGGAGTTTAAACATAAACTTATTAGAGTTCATAAAATCGCCGCCACCCAAAAAAGCATACAAGATTTTTTTTTTTCTTTTTTTTTTTTGTTATTGAATACTAACGTACTCATGATTTGTCATTTGATTTAAAAACTAGTTAAAGTTAATAAATTAATTTAAGTAAAAAAACTAGTTAAAATTGTGACTGGGTCCTATTCCAGTGAAATCTGAAAACCGCTCGAAATCGGAATCGAACCAGCTTACAACCACAGTTTCGGTCTCGTTTTCCCACCCCGGTTCCGACGGTTCTACTCGGTTCGGACTCATGTCCCGCCAATTTCAATCGGTTCCAATTGAAACCACGGTTATTGTTTAGCAAACCGCGGTCAGAACTTTCTATTGACCAGATAAATGAAAACGATGATCGCGATTTGGCAAACCGCGATTGTGTTTTGCCAACAAATTGTTGTCCAGATTAACAAAAACCACGATTGCGATTTGGCAAACCGCAACCCTAGTTTCAGAACCAGCCTTTGACCGGTTAAGGTTCCAGTTCCAACATACCCAAGCATGATTTCACCTTCCTTTTCTTTCTAGCATGGTCACATCAAATCAATCAAACTACACTCAAATGATACTTATTTATTGATTTGAATATTTTTTACCTAGTCTTATATTTAACTTACCTAAATTAACTTATTACACATTACAAAGACCCTCCTACGTATTAGCATTGATTATTGAGACTTGCTTTAGAGCTTTAAGCAGCCTCAAAAGTAGAAGAAGCCGCCTACGAGTAAGTGTTTAGGATTACGACGCTTCCACGTACGCCATCCACCTATAATGGAGATATACAAATTGCGACACAAAAAGTTGTTGTATGATGATTTGTGTTAACATGTGTAATCTACTAAAACATTATAAATTACCTTAACTTGACCGACAATATATATTTCCCCAACCCACCTTACAATTGAACACGTCAAATTTCAACTCCCTCACTCATGGACGAGCTCATTCCCCGGCCGGCGAGCTCTCCGGCGTTGACCCCGTTGACCTTCCTCCAACGCGCCGCCACTGTCTACGGCGACCGCCCCTCCGCCATCTACAACGACGCCGTCGTCTCCACTTGGGCCGACACCCACCTCCGCTGCCTCCGCCTCGCCTCCTCCCTCCGCCGCCTCCTCGGCCTCCGCCGCCACATTGTCGTCTCCGCCTTCCTCCCCAACCTCCCCGCCATGCTCGAGCTCCACTTCGCCGTCCCCATGTCCGGCGCCGTCCTCAACAACCTCAACACCCGCCTCGACCCCCGCACCATCGCCGCCCACCTCTGTCACTCCTCCGCCGCCTTCCTCGTCGTCGACGCCCTCTCCCTCCCCACCATCCTCTCCGCCCTCTCCCTCCTCCCACACTCCCACCCGCCGCCCGCCCTCATCATCGTCCAAGAAACCCCCGCATTGCCCGGCCCGAAGCCCGACCCGCGCTACACTTTCTATAACTACGAGGAGCTGGTCACCCAAGGCGACCCGGGCTTCCAATGGATCCGGCCCGAATCCGAGTGGGACCCGATCGTCCTAAACTACACGTCCGGGACCACGTCGGATCCGAAGGGCGTGGTCCACACGCACCGCGGCGCGCTCCTGATTGCGTTGGACTCGATCGTGGGGTGGCCGTTGCCGGAGACGCCGGTGTTCCTATGGACGCTGCCGATGTTCCACGCCAACGGGTGGAGCTTCGCGTGGGGAGTAGCGGCGGTGGGCGCCACGAGCGTGTGCGTGAGGAGGTTCGACGCCCGCGACATCTACGCGCTGATCCCGCGGCACGGCGTCACGCACATGTGCGGCGCGCCCGTGGTGCTCAACATGCTGTTGAACGGCGCGGGAGAAAGGAAGCTTGATCGGCCCGTGCATCTCATGACGGCCGGGTCGCCGCCGCCTGCAGCCGTGCTGATGAGGACGGAAGAGTTGGGGTTCGTGGTTAGCCACGGGTACGGCTTGACGGAGACCGGCGGGATGGTGGTCACTTGCGCTTGGAAGGCCGAGTGGAACAAGTTTCCCGCAACCGAGCGCGCCCGCCTCAAAGCAAGGTAACTTAAAAACATGCCAAAGAATAATTTTATCCCACATTGGAAATTTTGATAAGATCCACCAAAATTTTCATACTCCATAGAAATCAACAACATAATTATATATATCTTAACATATGTATATTGGTCCTTTTACTTCTTGATCGAACCGAATAATGAAAAATTCTCGTAAACTAACTCGATTAAGTTATGGTCTTGTAAGTCAAAATTATAGTCCTTTAACTATGGGTAGTACTTTCTTGCATTAAATAGTACAATACACACCAAAATATAATAAACTTTTAGGAAAACTGGTCATGTTGCATAATATATATGACATTTTTAAGAAAATATTTACATTTCAAGGTTCCTATAACTTGAGAAAACCGTTACTATAATTAAATATACCATTGGAAAACATCATTGAATGTTGCCTTTAATGTGTGAAGGCAAGGGGTAAGAACGCTAGGATTGACGGAAATGGACGTGATGGACCCCAAAACGGGTCAGCCCGTAACCCGAGACGGGCAATCCGCAGGAGAAATCGTTTTCCGCGGCGCCACTTTAATGCTAGGCTACCTCAAGGACCCGGTGGGGACCGCCAAATGCATGGGCGACGACGGGTGGTTCAAGACGGGCGACGTCGGGGTAATGCACCCCGACGGGTACCTCGAGATCAAGGACAGGTCAAAGGACATCATCATCAGCGGTGGAGAGAACATCAGCAGTGTTGAGGTCGAGTCGGTGCTTTACACCCACTCGGCCATCAACGAGGCGACGGTGGTGGCCCGGCCAGACGAGCATTGGGGCGAGACCCCATGCGCGTTTCTGAGCCTGAAGGCGAATCTGAATGAGAGGCCGACAGAGGCGGAGATCATTGAGCATTGTAGGGCGAAGATGCCGCATTATATGGTTCCGAAGACAGTCGTGTTTAAGGACGAGCTTCCCAAGACGTCGACGGGCAAGATTCAAAAGTTTGTCCTTAGGGAGGTGGCGAAAGCAATGGGCTCGTCTAGGGCAAGCCGATTGTGACGAGTTGAACACAAAGGGTTTGTTATTAAAGTAGTACCAATTGTGGTTATAAACATCTATTACTATGATTGTTTTTATATATTTTGTTATGTCGTGTGGTTTGGTTTTTTTTTATTGGTTGTCATTTTTTTGTGGTTTGGAAGAATGGAAGTTTTTGAAATGTGAGGTATAAATTGTGTGTCTCAACTGACAACTCGGGCCATTAAAAGCTACATGTGATGGTTAGATTCATTGGGCCTCCACTCAATAAATGGTCAAGCCGTTATACTTAAAAGTGTCTTTAAGATATACATATCAGAATATGTATGAGTATTGAGTGTATGACTGATATTACGATATTAAATTGATATATGTTGTTTGATATGTGTAGATATTGATATTAGAGTGATATTAGAGTATTATTTTAATATATAAAAAAATAGCATATTAAAGATATCACTCTTATATCTGTCCATATTTAATGTTTTAATAGCAGTCACACCCGTACTTTGTTATCGATACCGATATATCATATTTTAGATATCAAATGCCAAATGAATCCTTATTTGTTAGAGGCTTCAGGCCTTGTTTTGTATTGATACCAATGATATGAGATATTGAGTATCACCTTCGGTATGAATACTAAGATATGCGTATGGGTGATATCAAAATATCGGGTATGGGTATGGAGTGATGTCTTTGATATACTAATTTTTTAGGAGGTATTAAAACAATACTTTTGATATCAATTGATATCGATATCTCATAATACCAAACAACATATATCAATTTGATATCGATATTACAAAACACCAAACACCAGATATGGATATCGTCATATTTATACCCATAGTTAATATCATGTATGGATACCAAACAGGCCCTAATATTCTATTGTTAGGTATTTTTGCATATGCAATATTTACAAATATACCTCAAACTTTCAACCTGCGTCGTTTCAACCCCTAATGGTATAAGAAAAGCTCATAATCCTCTTCGATACTCACCAACTCAACCAACATACAACACTACAGAGTTTGGCTCGGCTCGATTCGATTATAGTCTTATCAACCACATTGTGAAGGAGTATCATAATTTTTTGCTTCTGTGTGATTCAGTTCTAATTCCGACACAAGTTTATAATTGTTGTGTTCTTTTCTGATTTGAGTATTTTGTACAACTATAGATGCAAAAGCAAGGATCAAAATCGTCAAACACGAGCTATTCAGCTACCAAAAGCTTAATTCTTGCAATGAATCCACAAGTAGCTATTTTTTGAACTTCAAAACACACTTTCTTTTTGTTTCACAAAATTGGTCTTCAAAGAAATCATTAAACCCCATCCGAAATCTCTAGATTGTCGAAGCTTATTTGGGCCATTCTGGCCCATAAATTAAACAACGTGTTTCTTTGTATTATTGGGCCATATTGGCCCAATTATGCAAACGGCCTAAACATTATTAAAGATCAAACCGCAAAAAAAAAAAAAAAAAAAACTACATGCAAACGCCGATCGAGCAAACAATCTACGTCCGAACCGGGTACTGCAGAGGCTCATTGTTGGGGACGATTCTCCCAATTTAATTTTTTCCATACACGATGTCAGGAAGATTCGAACTTCGAACCTCATGAACAAACATTTAAGTTGCCTAGTACTTCATCGCGGTAGACCAATTGGTTAGTGATTTCCAAACAAATTCTTAATTCCTACAAATCAAGCACATCTCACAATGTCAAATTTATCTAAACTTTGAAAGAAACATGTTGAAACAGAGATAAGCCAAGATCTGAACTTTAACAACTTTTATCTGATTTTTATTTTTCAATCTCATCTCATAATGGTAAACTTTCATCCTTATCCTTCGTTATAAATATTCCATTTGTTTTTTTGGCCATAACTTGATCTCCTTCAGCCACGTAAGCCAAGTGGCCAACGGTGACACTATCGTATCCACTTTATTATTTTTAGCATACACGATAAATTTGTAACTATTAAATAATCATGTATAATGTGATGTGCTAATCTCCTAGCTTTGACTTATACATATATAATCGATCATAGCCCATATACTTTGACTCTTACCCGTGATTTGACACAAAATTTGTCATTAATGAAACATCTTATTCCTTAATTAATCACTGTGATTGAAAATTTTGTTAGATCATGGGTCGTTTTAGGTTTTGACTAAAAAAAAATTATGAAAAATATAAATTAAAACGATAATTATTGACAAAAAGGTTCCTTTTTAAATTGAGCTGCTGCGTTCGCACATCCACTGTTTATTTGTCCGATTCCAGGATTGGTGTATCACTCACATCTATCGGGAGTGCAATTATGTGGCGGACTTAATTGTTGGATCTTTTATACGTGTCTCCTCCTTCCCGCTTGTAGATGATCCGTGTTTACTTACTCTCATTCGTCAGGATGCTCTATGAAAACCACTAGACTGTTAGTGGTCACCCTAATTAATTTCCTTATTAAAAAAAAGGTTCCTTTTTAAATCGATTCGAGTTTGTGCCATGATGTTTGATGATCTTGGTTGGGGTGTACATTTAGTGGCCGAGTGGGCAACTTGTATTTTAGAGTTGGTTGACAAGCACTTGTATGGACAATGGGCTTATTTAGCTTGGGCATTTGGAAGGCGTGTATTGTGTTTTGAAGGACGTCAAGATGATCCGGCATTGGGGCTTAGAATCGACAAGAGAAAGGAACATGTCGAAAGTTTTTTTGTTTGAATAGGTAGAAATTAGGATGACTATGTCAGCCTAGAACATCCATGCGGATGAGGGTCAGAACCTCTCCATGGTTTAGAATCTGATTGATATTACAATCGTGGTGTAGCTTCGCAATCAAATCAGCCACATAATTACATTCTCGAGGTATATGTTTGGTAATGATCGACCACCTCGAAAGACTGCAACATGACTAGAATATCCGCTATTAGTATGTCAATTGTCTAGGGATTGGATCGACGACCCTTAAGCGCATTGACTACAATTAGGTTATCACCTTCAATTTCTATGTACTGGAAATTCCTTCTATGAGCTTCACGTATGGCCTTAAATAACCCCATAATTTCTATGGGCCGTCTCGTA
The DNA here is from genome assembly GCA_964016875.1 of Fallopia convolvulus. Lineage (NCBI taxonomy): Eukaryota > Viridiplantae > Streptophyta > Magnoliopsida > Caryophyllales > Polygonaceae > Fallopia > Fallopia convolvulus. The sequence continues at coordinate 436,412 of OZ024719.1, forward strand.
TTTTTGAGGGGCCCTGTGCAATTTTTTTTATTAAAGTAGAAAAATTATCAAAATATACAAGTAGAAGCTAATGAAAAACATATAAAGAGTTGGTGGGACACGAACTCAGGCCTACTTGACCACTACAATAAACTGATTTTACTTAATTTTTATACTGCTATTTAAAATATATTATAAAAGGGACTAAATGGAACCCTATGCAATAACATGCTTTGCACTCCCTCATCTACGGCCCTGCGGGGTCGGATACTCGGATAGTTTGTTGGCTATTTAGAAGATTCAATGGGCAACCCTCCCAATTGGTGTATACCATAGTTGTTCAAGTGATTGCGCTAAACTGCAAAATGGATGTGTTGGTAGAGTCATGCGAGGAGAAGAGAATGCTCAGTTCTAACTGGTCTACTTAGTTTATGCTTAATTAGAACTGAGCATTCTCTTATCGTTGCTCTAAAAAATAGTGAACAATCATTCGCAAATAAGAGATAAGATGAGTGCCGATCGACCCCATGAAATTGATATTTCAAGACCACCTTGATCATCAATTCATGACAAATTCCTAAATGGTTGGTATTAGATATTGAGAGACTATAATTAATCAAACAATTAAACTTGTTTTGGTATTTTATGTCATACATTGAATGCTTATTAATAGTATTTATTAGTCACAAAATATACATTAATTTTTTTTTGGTCGAAACAAAATATACATTAATATATTCAAATTAAGTGCATTATATAGTATGCACACTTGTTCCACTATTAGCTTATTAAGGCCTCAAACTTTGCAAATTTTTTTTGGTTGAAGGAGAGGCTACAATTTAGTATTTTTTGCTAGCGGTGGTAAATATCATGTAACTAGAAATTACTATTATTATCCATCCTTAGCTCATTCCTAATCCTTCACACATCCTCTAATCCATTACAATTTACAAACCTTTTCAATTAATCTCTCCAAAATTCATTCTCCACTCCCTAGTCCCTACAAACCATGGACGAGCTCATTCCTCGGCCCGCAAACTCCCCGCCCTTGACGCCGCTCACATTCCTCGAGCGCGCCTCGACCATCTTCGGCGACCGCCCCTCCCTCATCTACAACGACGCCGTCGTCGCCACATGGAGCGACACCCACCTCCGCTGCCTCCGCCTCGCCTCGGCCCTCCACAACATCCTCCGCCTCCGCCGCCTCGACGTCGTCTCCGCCTTCCTCCCCAACCTCCCGGCCACGGTCGAGCTCCACTTCGCCGTCCCCATGTCCGGCGCCGTCCTCAACACCCTCAACACCCGCCTCGATCCCCGCACCCTCGCCGTCCTCCTCCGCCGCCGCCCTCGTCGTCGACGCCCTCTCCCTCCCCACCATCCTCTCCGCCCTCTCCCTCCTCCCACATTCCCACCCACCTCCGGCCCTCGTCATCATCCACGACGGGCCCGATCGGAGGCCCGAGCCCGGCCCAAAGCCCGACCCGCGCTACACTTTTTATGACTACGAGGATCTGGTCGATCGGGGCGACCCGGGCTTCGATTGGGCCCGGCCCGAATCCGAGTGGGACCCGATCGTATTGAATTACACCTCCGGGACGACGTCGGATCCGAAGGGCGTGGTCCACACGCACCGCGGCGTGTTCGTGATGGCGATGGACTCGGTCATCAATTGGCCGCTGCCGGAGACGCCGGTGTACCTGTGGACGCTGCCGATGTTCCACGTCAACGGGTGGAGCTTCGGCTGGGGGTTGACGGCGGTGGGCGGTGCGAGCGTATGCATGAGGAGGTTCGACGCGAGTGATATCTACGCGTTGATCCGGTGTCATGGCGTCACGCACATGTGTGGCGCGCCCGTGGTGCTCACCATGCTGTCGAACGCCGCCGAGGCGAGGAAGCTTGAGCGGCCGGTGCATGTCATGACCGCCGGCGCGCCGCCGCACGCCGCCGTGTTGATGAAGACGGAGGAGTTGGGGTTTGTGGTTAGTCACGGGTACGGGTTGACGGAGACCGGCGGGATGGTGGTCACTTGCGCTTGGAAGGCCAAGTGGAACACTTTTCCGGCGACCGAGCGCGCCCGCCTCAAATCAAGGTAATTGTGTGGTGAAATTTGGTGATTTTTATTGATCATTTCATCAATTGTCACTCTTAGCGCAAATTATGGCAATGAGTTTCATCTATTACTAATTGACAATAAAAAAAATAATCAAATAATATATATATATATATATGTATATATTGGATAATTTATTCTTCGAAGTGGGATAAATATCTTGAGGCGTCCTTCTCAAGTGATAATGATCTCATCAGTTGACACTTGACAACAAAATAATTTTATAGTCGACGAATCGTCGATGAGTCTAAATAACTAGCCTAAATCGCCCAATTATAGTGGACTAACTCAATATAACGAGTGGGGAGGAGCATCTCGTCCCGACCCAAACATCCAAGGACCTAAGATCAAATGGCTTTGATACCATATCAAAGTTTGATCGGCCAAATATGTGTACGAACGAAGGAGGCCATCCCAGTGCACGTTCGCGACAGACCGAGCGCATAAGCCTATAAATTTCTATCCTAAAACCAATTGACAATATGAAAAGTAACTCAGTAACCCAAGAATATATATAATAAATAATTTATTCTTTAATTTTCCGATGTGGGATAAATATCTTCACACAAATCAACTCTTATTTAATCCAAGTGATCCATTGCTTTAAGCATAATTAGTTCGATGAAGTAGTATTGTAAGTCACAAGTGTAGTGATGAATCACAAGTCAACATGGAAGAAAAGCTTCCCAAATAATTAAAAATTTAAAAGATAAAATGTTAGATGTAACCCAATAAGTTTATATATTGGACTTGTCGCACATATGTGGATGAATGTATGTATGAACACCACTTTATATTGAACTATCGTACTTAATCATTCAATTATATTTTCTTGCTTTCAATTGTACAATTTCATCATGCACCAAAAACCCAATAAACTTTAAGCTAAATTGCTCATGTAACACAATTTATCATTAGGTTGTGACCTTTTAACTATTCTAAAACATGAAATTTTTTTAGTACATTGACCATATAGTTGCTAGAACATCAATTTGTTTTAATCAATAAAACCCACACATATCTAGGCTAGTTGACTCATATCTTATTGATTGATGTATGTAATAGGCAAGGAGTGAGGACGCTGGGAATGACTGAAATGAACGTAATTGATCCCCAAACCGGAAAACCCGTAAATCGCGACGGTCGATCCGCCGGAGAAATCGTCCTCCGAGGCGCCAGCTTAATGCTTGGCTACCTTAAGGACCCGGCGGAGACCGCCAAGTGCATGGGCGACGACGGGTGGTTCAAGACGGGTGACGTCGGGGTAATGCACCCCGACGGGTACCTCAAGATCAAGGACCGGTCGAAAGATGTCATCATCAGCGGCGGCGAGAACATCAATAGTGTCGAGGTCGAGTCGGTGCTCTACACCCACCCGGCCGTCAATGAGGCGGCGGTGGTGGCCCGACCCGACAAGCATTGGGGCGAGACGCCGTGTGCGTTTCTGAGCCTCAAGGCGAATCTGAATGTGAGGCCGACAGAGGCGGAGATTATCGAGTATTGTAGGGCGAAGATGGCGCGGTATATGGTTCCGAAGACGGTCGTGTTTAAGGACGAGCTCCCGAAGACGTCGACGGGCAAGGTTCAGAAGGTTGTCCTTAGGGAGGCTGCGAAAGCAATGGGCTCGTCGAGGGCCAGTAAGTTATAATTTATTAATAAAAACATGTTTATTGGGGTGGTTGAAGTGAGATGTTTGGAGAAATATATATTCGCTCTGTTATACAATATTTGTCTTTCTAGCAATTTGCACATTATTTAAGAAATGTAACAAAAATATTAATATACCCTCAATTATTATCTTATTTTTTTACTTTATTAAAAATTACAACTAATAGTCAAAATAGAGACCAAAATAGCTAAAAAGACATGTATTGTGAAACAAAAACTTATGCCTAAAAAGACATGTATTGTGAAACGGAGGGAGTATTATTTTATTTGATAAAATATTACTCACTCTATTAAGGTAAATTTGTTATTTTAGTTTGATTTTTTGCTCAATAAAAATTGTTATTTGATTCATTTTAACTCATTTTTTTCAATAATGTCTCTACTAATTAAAAATATTTACATAAATCTGTGAAATAAGATGAAAGATTTTAATATAATTGAGGGTATTAAAGTCAAATCAAACAATTTTCTTATTTTTTAAAACAAACTCTAAAATGACAAGTTTATCCGAATTAATAGAGTACTACTTTTATGAAGTATCCTCATTAAATATGTTCTCAGAAGGTTGAATTTTTCTTTTTAGTAAAAGGGGATTTTTTTTTTTCTAGTGATTTGGAAGTTGTTAAATCGTAATGAAAGGATGGGTCTAGACTTACAACTTAGGACATGGAAACCTTTTAATGTGATGATGGCTAGAATTAGTGGCAAAAGGACAACTTAGGCCATATGTGTAGGTAGTATGTACTATAATAAATTAACAAACTTTTAGACGATGATAGGTTCGGTACATGAATGTACTTTGGAATAAATTTAAAAATAAATTATTTTAGGCGTGAATTTATGATTAAGGTTTAAATAAAACAACTACTTATCTTATAAAATAAGGAGTGTTTAGAGTTCTTGGATAATAACTCTTTATTCTATAAAATAAGTAGTATTTAGAGTCTTTAGATCACTGATGTATTATCCATTTTAGGGACACAATGACATTTTTGTAATTTCTTAAAAATTACAAAAGTGCATTGCTATCGTGAAAAAGTGCATTGCTAAATACAAAAAATGCATCACTAAGCCGAAAAAGTACAAGCAAAACCTTGTAAAAAAATTATTCAGCCAATGAAGTCAGCAGGACAAGCGCTCCATGTTCAGTTCAGTGTAAAAGTGCATCATTATGGTGGAAAAGTGCATTACTAAACCAAAAAAGTGTATCATCTTAGACGTCCAAATGATTCGATTTCGATTGAACTCAATTACCCAAAATATTTGGATTTAGTAATGCACTGTTTGGTATATAGTAACGCACTTTTTTACCATAACGATGCACTTTTGTAATTTCCGATAAATTACGAAAATGTCACCACATCCTTAATTTTCGAGAATATCAGCCCTTGGATCAAGGAGATCTAAAGGTTCTAAATGCTCCTTATTTGATAGGATAAGAAGTTGTTTTATTTGAACCAAACTCATGAATTTATACGTTCTCTATATAACCTAACCTTACTTATTTTAGGGTGTTTTTTTGTGAATGTTCTATAAAATATAAATTGTTAAGAACATTTTATAGGCCTATAGGGTTAACATAGTTGATCTTTAAATCAAATAAATGCTTATTGAATTTATATCTTTCTTTTATATGTTTAGTTTGGAATAAAATTCATTATTAATTATGGTAATCATTTTAGTAAAAAGCTTCTCTTATATATTTATAGATAGATAAGAAGATTTTTTTAATATTAGATATCATTTTAGTAAAAACAATTTAAGATCTACAAAATGAAAATATCAAGATTTGAACCCATAATAGAATATTGATAATCATGATTAATGAATGTAATAAATGTTTGAACCTATAACTTATGCATTATAATGAAATTGCCTAACCATTATGGTATACTCAATGCTTTGTTTTCGTTGTATAATTATGATTAAATAAAATAATAATAATAATCATGATTAATGGGAGTAATAAATAGTGGTAAAACTCAATATATACATACTACCTCTATTTCACAAAATAAGGATATTTTAGCTCCGAATCCCATTTCACAAAAGTGACTCTTACATCCAATTCATATTTTAACATTTTAAAAATAGCATTCATGCATTTATTAATTTTATTTGTTATAGTTTCAAGACATTTTATCTTAATACTCTAGCTCAATACATTTTCTAGCCTACAAATATAATAAAATATTTATTTTCTAGTTTAAAAATCAATGAAATACCAGTAATAATTAAATTATTAAAATAAAAAAGTAATGATCCATTTTCCTATTTTAAACTGTTCTTAATATGTTAAAAATGTAGAAAAAACCTTATATTATAAAATGGTATAAATTGGAGGGAGTATGTATATAAGATTTTTTTTTTTTGGGTCAAGACTTAAGAGTTAAGACTAATATTCATTTTTTCAAAACCCAAAATGAAAAGAAAGTATATATCTTGTGAGAATAGATGCACATATAATATAAGAAATAAAAATAATTTTTGATTGTTTACTAAGAAATCGATATTTTTTATTAGATTTTTTATTAAAAGTGATAAAAAAATAACACACGCGTATTTTTTTCTATATTATTCACATATTTTTTAAAAATCCGCTTTTAAAAACAAATACTCCGTATTATTTATGCATCAAATCGACCAATTATACAATAATAATAATAACCAATTGCCATTATCCCACGGCGTAGCCCATTTCGTTTTCTTTTCTAGAGCATTCTTCAAAGTCACACTAAAATCTAAAATCCGAATCCTTTTTCAATTGTTAGGTATAGCATTTTCACATTTAATAACGACAGAATAGTATTTAATTTTACATAATAAATTCCCTAAAAAAATGTATGAACCAAGACTGTGCCCACTGCCCCAGTGTGGTCAGCATCAAATTTCTTTAATATTTATCCCATAAAAACCATTAAATACGTCATAATCAACAACTAACCATAATTTACCACCATTTATTTATCCTAATCCTAGTCATTTACACACATCCTCCAACTCTTTATAAACCTCTCCAATTTTACACTCCAAAATTCATTCATTCATTCAACTCCCTACAACCATGGACGAGCTCACTCCTCGGCCGGCAAGCTCTCCGGCGTTGACCCCGTTGACCTTCCTCGAACGCGCCGCCACCGTCTACGGCGACCGCCCCTCCCTCATCTACAACGACGCCGTCGTCGCCACATGGACCGAAACCCACCTCCGCTGCCTCCGTCTCGCCTCCTCCCTCCGCCGCCTCCTCGGCCTCCGCCGCCACCCCGTCTTCTCCGCCTTCCTCCCCAACCTCCCCGCCATGCTCGAGCTCCACTTCGCCGTCCCCATGTCCGGCGCCGTCCTCAACAACCTCAACACCCGCCTCGACCCTCGCACCATCGCCGTCCTCCTCCGCCACTCCTCCTCCGCCGCCCTCGTCGTCGACTCCCCCTCCCTCCCCACCATCCTCTCCGCCCTCTCCCTCCTCCCCCAATCCCACCCACCTCCGGCCCTCATCATCGTCCCCGACGGGCCCGGGCCTGAGCCCGGGCTCGGCCCGAAGCCCGACTCGCGCTACACTCTCTACGACTACGAGGATCTGGTCAATCGGGGCGACCCGGGCTTGGAGTGGGCCCGACCCGAATCCGAGTGGGGCCCGATCGTGTTGAATTACACCTCCGGGACGACGTCGGACCCGAAGGGCGTGGTCCACTCGCACCGCGGCGCGTACCTGATGGCGGTGGACGCGATCATCAACTGGCCGCTGCCGGAGGCGCCGGTGTACCTGTGGACGCTGCCGATGTTCCACGTCAACGGGTGGAGCTTCGCCTGGGGGTTGGCGGCGGTGGGCGGCGCCAGCGTCTGCATGAGGAAGTTCGACGCGGGCGACGTCTACGCGCTGATCCGGCGTCACGGCGTCACCCACATGTGCGGCGCGCCCGTGGTGCTCAACATGCTGTCGAACGCCGCCGAGGCGAGGAGGCTTGACCAGCCGGTTCATGTCTTGACCGCCGGAGCGCCGCCGCCGGCCGCCGTGCTGATGAAGACGGAGGAGTTGGGGTTCGTGGTTAGTCACGGGTACGGGCTGACGGAGACCGGCGGGTTGGTGGTCACTTGCGCTTGGAAGGCCAAGTGGAATAGTTTTCCGGCCACCGAGCGGGCCCGACTCAAAGCAAGGTAAGATTTGATGATTTTGATTGATAATTTGATCGATTGTCACTCTTAGAAAACAAATCAACTATTAATTAATCAAAGTGATCTATTGATTAAGCATAATTTGGATCAAGTACTATGGTAATCAACTATAACTCTCTGGGTAGAGGGATCGTTTAGCGCCTAGATGATTAGAAAGGTTGTCTATGCGATCCTAGACGGGCTGGAAGGCCCTTCTAATGCCTAGGCCGGCTAGGCGGGATCTAAATGGGATTTTTATAACCGTGATTGTGATCAAATTATGAGTCAACTATATGTTCTTGCTTTCAATAGTACAATTTCAATACACACCAAAAATGTGACCTTTTAACTATTCTGAAACATGAAAGTTTTTCAATATATTGACCATATAGTGTCTGTGCCATATGTTACTATATTGGTAAAACATCATTATTCAATGCTATTGATCTAAATTCCCGTTCAAAAAGTTTGTGCCTTTAACGTGTATTGATTCTACAAATCTAGGAATTTCAATTTTTTTTAAAAAAAAAAAAACTCAGTCAAATCTAGGCTAGATGATTCATATCTTATTGATGTGTAACAGGCAAGGAGTGAGAACGCTGGGATTGACTGAAATGAACGTAATTGACCCGCAAACCGGAAAACCCGTAAAGCGCGACGGGCAATCCGCCGGAGAAATCGTCCTCCGAGGCGCCAGCGTCATGCTCGGCTACCTCAAGGACCCGGCAGGGACCGCCAAGTGCATGGGCGACGACGGGTGGTTCAAGACGGGTGACGTCGGGGTAATGCACCCCGACGGGTACCTCGAGATCAAGGACCGGTCGAAAGACGTGATCATCAGCGGAGGCGAGAACATCAGCAGCGTGGAGGTCGAGTCGGTGCTCTACACGCACCCGGCCGTCAACGAGGCCGCGGTGGTTGCCCGACCCGACGAGCATTGGGGCGAGACGCCGTGCGCGTTTCTGAGCCTGAAGGAGAATCTGGATAAGAGGCCGACGGAGGCGGAGATCATCGAGTATTGTAGGGCGAAGATGGCGCGGTTTATGGTTCCGAGGACGGTGGTCTTCAAGGACGAGCTCCCCAAGACTTCGACGGGCAAGGTTCAGAAGTTTGTCCTTAGGGAGGCCGCGAAAGCAATGGGCGCGTCGAGGGCTAGCCGTTTGTGACGAGTCAAGGACGTGAGTTTGTTGAATAAAGATTACCAAAAAATTGTGTTTATCCATTCTAGTCAAACTGTCCTAGTTTATTAATAAGAGTGGTTGAGTTTGTCTTGTGATTTGGAAGTTGTTGAGCTGTGAGGAAGCATGGGTCTGGACTGACAACTCAGGCCAGCTAGAATTATTATTGGCAAAGTGAGTAAATGACAAATGTGTTGGTTGTAGTCTCTTCCACACACATTATTGGCTTTTGTAGTCTCGTTTGGTGCTAGTACTCCTTGTATGTGGAGTTTTTTCTCGGGTTCGAGTTTTCAACCCTTTTTTCGAGTTGGTTCGTGGTGGTGTGGAGATCCTTTTCGACGTCACCTGTCTGTGTCCAGTTTCGTCTTACATTGGCTTGTCTAGTCACCGGGTTCCGGTCTCTCGATTATTCTAACTTTTTGGTTAAACGAATTTTTTCCTACTCAAAAAAATATGCTGGACAAAATCATTAGTCTCTACGATTAGCAAATACTCTATTTAAAGTTTTTTTTTCCCATAATAATCTTAGGCTCCGTTTGGCAGCTCAGCTCTGGTAGCTTTCTCCGGCTACCCAAAAAGCTAGCGGACAAGCTGTCCCTTGGGGAAAGGGTAGGAGGGTGCAAAATCTAGCGGGCCCTAGGAGAAATTAAGCTCAACTACCGGAAGCTCCTGCTCCCGGAAAAGCTACCCCAAAACACTAATGACAAACGGACACTTAATCCTTGCAGAAAAGCCACATATAGAAGTGTTTAACTGCAATTGAAAAACAGTACTGATATACAAAAATTACACTGCACCAGTTTTTATGTTGAACTTTCAGAAATACAATAATTAATGGAATGAAACTTACAGGCCAACCATGGCTTTCACCAATAGGCTGGTCTTCTTCTTCTTCCCTAGTGTCTCCGAGTAAAATCAAGCTGAAGTAAAATGGCAAGCATAGTGTGGGACTGTGGGCTACTCCAGCTTATGTTTGAGCTTGCTTTGGCTGGACAGCAGAACACCTGAAACAATAAGCAACCAGAATTACACAATGTCAACTTTCTTATATGCTGCTTCTCTTTGTATAATGACAAACTGAACAAGACCTTTTTGCAATTGGCAGCAATATTTAGGCAGGTATAGGAATACTTTCCTTCAAAATAGTTTTGGAGTACAATAAGCAGAACTAAGCTAAGTTAATCAATCACGAAACAAAACCTATAATCCATCCCTATAATTGGAGAGTTAAGCTGCCTAATTTAGCCAACTTTGTCAAGTGTTGCATGTATCATAAATATGCAGCACATGTTTCAATTGCAGGGCTGTTTAACAAATGAATCAACACTTGATACTTTCAATCATATGAAAATGGTGCAACTGTATAATCAAATGTTGGATAATCATAATGCAAGCATGTAAATTGCCACACCACATTCTTTACTGTGATTAATCCATTTCCTCTATTCCACATGGCACCAAATTATCTACTCAAAATATCATGGAACTTTATGCAGAATTTGGCAGCTAGAAACCAATGCAATCAAGACTAATATATTTGTCAAAGAAACACATCAACAAGCAAAGATTATCTTAATCAGAGCAATTCACACGATTATACTACCACAAAACATGTTTTTTCAAATGCCTAAGAAATTTTTGGAACAATATTTGCGAGTGAGAGATTGAATATTCAAAATAGTAGAGGATACACCTGCCATATCCAATCCGTGCTCCAGCATTGAGGCAAGTTTCCCTTTCTTATCTTCAAAATAGGAGCTTTAAATTGAGTTCACAATCTCTGTGCTTTGCTCTTCATCCTTATGAGAGTCCCTACTTCTCGAGTTCATAGCCTCAGTTAACAACATCCCATGGCGTCCCAACATGACCAAATCAAGAAGCTTCCTTCTTGCCTCATAAACAGGATTTGGCTCAATCAATCGTCCCCTCTCATAAGCCTCCCTCAGAAAAACCGTGTGCCTCTTCCCTTTGGTCGATATATAAAACATTCCAGGGTGATCAAGAAACAAATCCCTTATATTAAAATTAATCCCAAAACAATTCCTGAAATGACTAATCTTCTCTACTTCAACCATCTTCTCCACTGTTAAGCTCATGAACTCGTGTACGATTGCAACTGCCCTCTTCTCCAATTTCATCATTTGAGTTTTTGAGCTATACTTCTTGCCTGCAATAAACTCCTCATACGGACCCATATAAGGCAGCCTTTGCCACTCTGTGACCTTCTCCCTAAAACTCTTCTTCAACCTCATTCCAGAAGGAAACCCTTGCTTAAAGCTAAACTGCAACTCAGTTCTATCAAGCTTGGAATCCTCCTTGCAACACTCCACTACTCTCCAATTCTCCACTGTGGCTGTAAAGTGACCCCTTGGATATTGCTGTACAAGCTTCAAGACATGGGTATTAGGTTCATTCCCATCTCCAAGTTCAAACAAATTAGGGTTTTTCGCTATCACTGAATCTTCAAAGTCTTCAGGAAGCCCCAATTCCCTCCAAACCTTAAAAACAGCCCTCAATGGCACCGATTTTGACAAAGACATGGAAAGAATCCGAACCAATCGATCCACAACCAAATCAAACGATTCATTGATGGCCTGAGCTTCAATCTCTGCAATTTCAACAGCTCTATCGGCCAGTTTACAGGAGGGCATTAATTTTTCAGGATCATAGTAAATCTGGAAAATGTGAGGGTACTTCCGGAGGAAATAGGCGGCACCCCGGTTAAGGTGGAGCTTCTGGGAGAGCCTGGAGAGGAAATCAAGCGAAACGGAAGGCGGTTTCCGATTGGGGTTTGCGAGGATTAAGTCTTGGATGGCGACTACTTTGACAAGATTCTTGTGGTGGTCCATGAGCTTCTCAAGGGTTGCATCTCTAGCCCTAGAGGCCACGTACTGAGCAGAGGTGGTTTTGGGGATTGAATTGATTCGAAAAGGGTGGCCATTAGGGTTTCTGAGAATGAACTTAATCAGCTGATTCGCCATGTCAAATTTCAACCCGCAATTTCATCCATCCACTGAACCAAAACTCTAAACTTGACAAACTGGTACAAAATTCAATGGAAATGGAAAGTAACAGTATTAAGAGAAAACAAAAAGAGACGGAAGATTCAGAGGATGAGGTTGCTTACTATGATGGGGCTAACTTTCTATCTCCTACATTCTTACATGAATACATAAAGTACTTCATCAGTTAATTTATGGAAAATTGCAAGTTTTAAGCTTCTAAACAATGTTGACATCTTTAGATCGACTTAACACCTGCAAAGCAAAATCAAGCATTTTGAAAGATTATCAATTAACATATCAAGATGATCTCCTTAGATAAAGCTAAAAAATTCAGGCACTTGAAATCACTGTCCAACAATAAGCAAAACCATAAACGAACACACATCATAAGAACATGCACAGACCAGTAAAAGGCTGATATTCACCGACGGCCAACCCGAACGAATTAAAAGCATAGTGAAAATGGGGAAAAAAGGGAGACGAATTCACGAAGCCCAAACAACCAGATCAGCATCAACCAAGAACATTTCAATTAGAAATGGGAAAACAATTGGACAAAGCTCTATGGTTCAAGCAGTGGCGGCCGGGATTTCTCAGCCAGGGGCCAACAAGTGGAAAATTGGATCTTTCTCAATTGAGAAATAAGAACCACGGTTAACATAAAGACATTAGAAAACAAAATTCAATTGAGAACGACGAGTTCAAACCGATCAATTTTGGAGACGAACTTGTAGTCTAGACTTCGACGAGGCTGAAAAGGTATGCCGGCGGTGAAGAATTCTATCTCCGAGTCCGTCGTCGTTCCGTCCTGACTCTCTCTGGTCTGGTTCATTCCAAGGCTTGTTTATCAATTGAATGAAGTTGGGCCTGTTTAAAGACAGGCCCAACTTAAATATTGGTAGGAGGTGTTATTTTTACTATTTGTAATAATTTAATAATTTTATAGTTAAAAATGATATACTATATGATTTTAGATTAACATATTTAGGTATTTATCAAAAAAATTAATTTAGTTGTTAAAAATATACTTTGAAGTCCATTTTTTTAATTGATGAAATATTATTATTTATTTTTATATGAATTTATATTTATGTATTAATTCAATTAAATATTGATTATAATTAATCTTATAAGAGTTTGAACAAATATATGATGCTTACATATGAGCTATACAACCATCTAAATCACCAAAAGAAATCACACACTAACATTAAGTTTCACCAAAAGAAATCACACACTTATTTATTTAAGTTGAGAATTATTATTTCTAAATGGAAAAATAAAAAATAGAGAAGTTAATTCTAAAAATGAATGGTTGAGATCTCTTTGAGATCAATGGTTCAGATTTGTTGGAATTAGTTATTTCTCTAATAGATTAGACTAGGAAAACTGTTTATAACCGACTAACTGATTTAATTGTCAGACGTTCTCCGACAATTCAGGGAATTCTTTCTAAATCAAGAAGTGTTTCTTCACAAAAAAGTATGAAGAAAAATTATATTGTTGTCTGATATTTCAAAGGGCTTTGTTGTATCCTCAAAAGTGATTTGTCTAAAACTCAAATCAGCAAAACTTAAAGGGGACAAATATCACTTTAAAGAAAGTGATTTTTCATTTCTCAAATCACATAAATTATCCTACAATACCATCAATATATATATATATATATGTATACTATGTAAAAAAAACAATTCATTGGAGTAAAATTTCAAGAAAACAACTTTGAAATTCTCTCATGCATCTATTTTATCTTTTCAAAAAATCTTGTGAAACTTAATCCCACAACTACTACTCTTAATTCTAATCTGATTATTAGCACTCAAACCTATGAATGACACTAATGTTGTAGGATTTGTTCGCAGAACAACAGCTTGATCGAGAAGATGCAATCCAATGTTATAGACTTGGAGCTTTAGCTAAGAGGATTGGACGTGGATATATGGGCCTTGATGATAGGATAAGACAAGGATTTAGAGCTGCATCTCCTCATTTGGATCATCCTGCATGTAGAGATATTGCTACAAATGCATATCGACTCTTTCAAATAGCTAATGAGCACCGATCTTACAAATATAAAAATAAAACTAGCAAATATGTTGCTTTCATTTGTTGCTAACCTATCTTAAAAATAAGTTCACTCAGGCATGCGAAACCACCACCAACAACATATGTAAGATCTATCTCATTCACAATGACTAGTTGCATTGGCTTGAACTCCCTCTATTCATCTTTGCCTTGAGAACCAACCAAACCCTCACCTTGACTAGATGGATCTGTATAATCTCTCCGAAATTCACACAATTTTACATCATGGTTAACAACAAAACTCAAAAGACAATATTTTGCAACGATTACATCAATAAAATATCATATAATAAAATCATGTGTGAAAAAGATATATTTAAGATAGTGTAAAGCATTCTTAGCTACCTCATTCACATGACAAATAAAATAAAGTACAAAGAGAATAATAACAAAATAATAAGCAACCTAAGCCAAATGGAGTAAAGTATTGTAAGATCTTAATTACTTCATCTCCCTTTTTCTTTTTGAGCACTTTAAATGGAGTAGAGATAGCAACACATGATCTTTCTTATTATTTCTTCAAGTAGGAATAGAAAACTTTACATTATCCTTAATACTTAATCTCCCTGTTTTTTTAGCACTTTTTTTTTGTTTGAGCAATCCATTTGCGTGATCTTGTTTTTAGTTAAAGTCAAAGAAGAAATGTTTTTGGTGTTGAGAGTTTAGCTCCGGAGAATGAGTTTACTTTTGATGCTCTATATCACTCAAATAAAACTTGCAAATTCGTTTCTTTCATTTATTGGCTAACCTATCTTAAAAATAAGTTCACCAAACATGCGTAAACCACCAACAACAACATATGTAAGATCTTTCTCATTCACAGTGACTAGTTGCATTGGCTTGAACTCCCTCTATTCATCTTTGCCTTGAGAACCAAACAAAACCTCACATTGGTTAGATCGATCTGTATAATCTCTCTGCAATTCACACAATTTTACATCATGGTTAACAACAAAACTCAAAAAGTAATATTTTGCAACGATTACATCAATCAAAATATCATAGAATAAAAACATGTGTGAAAATAATATGATGTCCACCTGCTTTGAGATAGTGTAAAGCATTCGTATCTAGCTACATCATTCACCTGACATATAAAACAAAGTACCAAGAGAATAATAACAAAATAATGAGCAAAAGAATAAATGTATCTACTTTCTATCAATTTTTTTAATGAAAGATAATTCATTCAATTAATAAACGTTTAAATATGTTGGATTTTAGAAGACATGCATGACAAAAAAATATCGTATTGTGATTTCTCTATTCTATTGGATCTCAAACCTTCAAGTAACATATACAACTAAAGAACATTGTGAAAACCAAACATAACATACCACATAAACTGCATCAAAGTTAACATACCAAATCACCATTATTCAGGACATAAACATGTAACATAGTACCAAAAGCATCACAAAACACTATCACATAATCACATATCAAATCCAAATGCAATCGAGTAGATCAATTCATTACACAACCTTCTTGATTTGCAGCTTCAAGTAAGAGGTAACAGGAAATGGTCAAGATAGTAGTATGTTAGTTTGTATTGAATATTGCAACTAATTAGATTTGTCGAATACCCTCACTGTTGCAATACCGCTTCAAAAAGACAAACGAAGATCCACCATCCATTGAAATCTGCACCAGAATATTTCTAAAAGATGTGTATTTTTTTCTCCCAATTAAAAATAAATAAATTACCAAGTCTGTTTCTTTCATTTGTTGGCTAACATGTCTTTAAAATTAGTTCACCCGGGCATGCGGAAACCACTAACAACAACATAGGTAAGATCTCTCTCATTCAGAGTGACTAGTTGCATTGACTTGAACTCCCTTTGTCGATCTTTGTCTTGAGATCCAAACAAAGCCTCACCTTGGCTAGATGGATCGATATAATCTCCCTATAAAATCACGCAAATTTATAACAATGTTAACAACAAAACTCAAAGACAATATTTTACAAAGATTAAATCAATAAAAATATCATAATATATAAACCTGTGTAAAAACGATGTTCATCTGCTTTAAGATAGTGTAAAACATTCATAGTTATAGCATTCATCTAACAACCAATACAAAACCAAATTTCATAAATTGAGGGGGAGGAATTTTTGGAGCAGTCCGGATCCTATGTCCCCAATTTGTGTCCCCCTTTTGTGTCCCCTTTATAATTCCTTTGTATTTGTTGATCAAGTGGACTAAAATTCAATTTTTTTTATTTTTATTTACAAAATCCAAACCATGAAAGAAGTTGTGTATTCATAAATACAAAGGGGACACAATAAGCGACATAGAGTTTGGGACAAAGGATCTGATGCCCTTTTGGAGTTGATATGTGTTTATTTAAACTAGTTGAATTTAATCTAACCACACATAATCTCAGCTTCAACTACATCAACATCAACTCATATAAGTATATCGTTGTCGAACGGACCCTTATTGCTTCTTGTAATAAGTTTATCTTTTATTATTTATTTAGCATAATAGCCATGACTTATATATAAAATAATGCATTTGTAAATATATTAATTTTGTCAAATTCCATTATATAATAAGAGTATTGTTGACAATGATACAAATTAGATGTCTCCATTCAAATTCATCCCAAATAGGAAGGTCAAAAGAGCATTTTATCCATAATCATATACATGGATTAAATAACTAACGATTTTTCTAACCTATGTGGGGCATAGGTTAAGTGTCTTAAAATGGAAGTATTTTATCTAGTTTTATTAATTTTAATTTAAATAATTTTTTAAATAGAGTTTATTAATTTCCTTTTAAGGTTTTAGTTTCTAACAAATAACAATAGCATGCTTAACCTATGCCCTAAGGGCATAGGATAGAAAAATCGAATAACTAATTAAGAGCAAAATAAAGAACATATCAAAATTGAGTGACCTGAAAAGAAATTAATTCATCATCATAGAGAGCTTTATCACGTATAAACTTTTAGTATAGAGGACATCCTCTTTCTTATCTTTAGAGATAAAAACACCTTCAAATCTATGTGGAACAACCATAACTCCAGGAAAGGAAGAGGATGAAGTTGCCATGAAATTTTCTTCCTACATTGAACTAGACCTTTGCCTGGTGTAATTATGCGCAAGATTCAATTGCACATTTGACTTTGCACATTGAACTAGACCTTTGCCTATTACAATACTGCTTCAAAAAGACACGACGACGATCCATCATCCTTTGGCTCTGCACCAGAATATTTCTGAAACATGTAAAAAAATTCTTACAAATATAAAAATAAAACTAGCAAATCCGTTTCTTTCATTTGTTGGCTAACCTATCTTAAAAATAAGCTTACTCGGACACGCGAAAACAAACAACAACATATGTAAGATCTCTCTCATTCACAGTGACTAGTTGCATTGGCTTGAACTCCCTCTATTCATTTTTGTCTTGAGAACCAAATAAAACCTTACCTTAGCTAGATGGATCCGTATAATCTCACTGTAATTCACACAATTTTACATCATGGTTAACAAAAAAACTCAAAAGAAAATATTTTGCAACGATTACATCAATCAAAATATCATAGAATAAAAACATGTGTGAAAACGATATAATGTCCACATGCTTTAAGATAGTGTAAAGCATTCTTAGCTAACTTATTCCCATGACAAATGAAACAAAGTACCAAGAGAATAATAACAAAATAATGAACAGCCTAAGCCAAATGGAGTAAAGCATTGTAAGATCTTAATTACTTCATCTCCCTTTTTTTGAGCACTTTAAATGGAGTAGAGATAGCAACACATGTTATTTCTTATTATTTTTTTAAGTAGGAATAGAAAACTTTACATGATTCTTAATAATTAATCTCCCTGTTTTAACACTTTTTTATTGTTTGAGCAATCCATTTGCATGATTTTGTTCTTAGTTAAAGTCGAAGAAGAAATGTTTTTGGTGTTGAAAGCTTAGCTCCGAAGAAATGAGTTTAATTTTGATGCTCTGAATAACTCCGAAGAAATATATTTTTTTTGTCTAACGGGTCTGTTTTAAGACAAACCCAATTTATTTTACCATTTCAATTGATAAACAAAGCTTAGAACGAACCAGAGAGAGAGAGACAAAGCTCTTTTTTCGCAGCCCTACCAAGTGCAATTCCACACCATCGCGGTGTCGCATCATCCGTCAATTAAAAATTTTCTTCCATTCGATAATTATGGGTTCGGACTCTGCTCGCCAGAGGAATTCCAATCAGGTTATCTTTCTAGATTCCTTTTTATTTTTTTGCAAATCTCCCTCTCTGTTTGTTTGTTCATCTTGAGTTGAGTTTCGGGGGTCTCGAGATTGTATGTTGTGTAACGCTCATATATAAGTGCTTTCCCTAGAACGTTGTATGGATTTGACCGACTCCACTGAGGGTTTATGTGAGAATTAAATCCTAAATGTCATTTTTGCTTATTGAAAAATAATCAAACCCTAATTTCTTACGATTGATCACAAGTGGTAAACCCACAAAATAAAATATTGCTCATTGTCATTGTTTGTTTTCTTGTGTTCATCAGATAGAAACTTCGGCTCCACGTACTATTCCACCTTATAAGTCTCAAGCACCACCTTTTCGAAGTTAGTTTTATATTTCTAAATTGTATTTTTCTACTGTCAACTTTAATATTAGCATATAAGATTATTTCATCTCATGTGTTCTTTAGAGCCACATCCTAGAAGACAGTGATCAATTTCATGATGAATTAGCAAAGTTGACATCTTTAGTAGAAAACGTCGTAGTAAGGTAAAGATCCAGCCTTTTATAAGAGAAGAGTTTGTTTTATATTGCATTTTACTTTGATATCCTCAACTTCAATTATTTCTCACTTCAGGGTCTATCGTTCGTCCAATAAGAAAGAGAGATGCACCAAGACCAATGGCTGCGCCAAGAGATCCACCACATCCGGGTTTTAGCAACTTGACTCCGGTAAACTATTAGACATTGTTTTGAAACTAAGCGATGAATGTACTTTGTTCTTTTTTTTTTCTTTGTTGCTATACAACTCACATGTTCTAACCCTAAACCGTACTCTAGTCTCTCTCTTTGGCTCTAACGAATCTCTCAATTTTCAAAAGGGACAACCAGTCTATATATTATTTGAATTTGCACCCAGATATTATCTATTTCTAGCCCGTGACATCGATGATTTCGAGAGGGACCTTGAATCAGCTGAGAGGTACATCAATCGATTTGATGAGCTCTTGGTGCCCATTGCACCTCAACCTTTTGCTTACCCCCTGGTCGAAATGGATGCACTATCCAAATGTAAGTTTTTGCTTGTTTAATTATTGGAATTTAGCAGTCATTTTCATAAATGAAATTGTTGTTATATGTGTGTGTTTTAATGGGAGTGTATTTTGTTTGCAACAATTCTGACCGAGGAACTAGAAAACTTAGTGATTTCAAAACTTCCAGAAATAATCATTGGCGAAACTAGTTTTTCCCTTGTAGCTATGGATTCTATTTGCAAACCGAAATAGCAAGAAGAACCAAAATTCCTTGCCAAGGTGGTCATTTTTACACGAATGTTATTCGTGGTATACGGATGAACATTGACAAATAGATCGGCGTCAAGGTTTGTGTTTCTTTCTTTATTCGTCATTGTGAATAATTTTTCATCTTAATCTGATTTTTTTCCTGCAGTATGATGACTTGAAAAAAGTGCAATTGAATCTGGCGCGCCTTTACAACAGGCAAAGGTCTAGCTCAATGTATGAAGAAAATTCTACGACAGCTTCATTCTCTTCCTTTCCTGGAGTTGTGGTCGTGCCACATAGATTTGAAGGTGTTTTTATCTCTAAGGGTAAGGAAGAGGATGTCCTCTATACTAAAAGTTTGATACCCGGTAAAGCTCTCCATGACGAGGAATTATTCTCTTTTCAGATCAGTCAATTTTGATATGTTCTTTATTTTTCTCTTAATTAGTTATTTAATTCGTGGATACGATTATGGATAAAATGCTCTTTTGATCTTAAACCGTTCAATACCAACTCATACTGAATATGCTACAAATTCGTTCTGTCATCTCTAAGCCGTTTAAAAAGCTGATAATTTGACACCATGGTGTTGGTTTGGGATGTTCCAAAATTAGTGTTCTAAGTCTGTGCTTAATAAATAAATCTATTTTGTTGCTTTGTGGTTGTAGTTTTAGCTTCTGAAATATAACAAGTTTCTTTTACTAAAATCAAGTTTGCGTTATCCAACACAACTTTAATTAGCATTTATTTCTTTGTAATCTTCCTATTTGGGATGAATTTGAATGAAGACATCTAATTTGGATCAACATCAACAATACTCTTATTATATATAATGGAATTTGGAAAATTAATCATATAAGCCATGACTATTGTGCTAATTAAATAATAAAAGATAAAACTTATTGCAAGAAACAATTAAACATTTGGTTATCTAGGAAGACAAATCAGAAATAAACATGTTTGAGTTAAATCTCCAAATCGACTTCTAATTTTTTTATACTTGCAATCCATTCAGCAATAGGATAGGAGTTTGTCCTTTTTTAATTATGCTTGATAATCGTTATACACATTGTTGTAGTAGTTTGTGTTGATATTCTTAATTGCATCGATATTCTCTTTTCAGAATGAGGATGGAATTGAAGCCAAGTACAGAGTATGCAATCCAGTCAGATCGAAGTTGGCTTCTGCAATCCTGAGTGGTGTTAACAATATACGGATTGTAATGGATTGAATCTAATTTATGAAATTTATTATTTTTACACTCCGTATAATATTGTTGTACATTGAAAAAATATATTTCATGTCTTTCAGAAACCCGAATCTCATGTTTTATGTCTTGGAGATGTATCTGGAATCACGGTCTCACATATGTCTGATGTTTTTGGCCATGTGAGTGATTAGTTTGTTCTTGATTATTTATGCCTTGCCTAGATATGTAGTATATTCTAGTATAGTTTTTGATAAATATGTTACATTTGTAGGAAAGTTTGGTCTATGCAGTAGGGTTCTCTGAAGTTGTTGTAAAATTGATGAGAAGATGCCAAATGTTATTCCAATTATTGATCATATTGGTTTTACATATAGATACAGTGTGGTTATCGGCATGGTGGATGTAATGGTGGCGGAGGCGTCATATTCTCACGAGGTTCTGTTTTTTCCTCCCCCTTAATATGAAGTTTAATCTTCTGTTTTCTATCTAATTGTAAGTTGTTGGTCTTACATCTTATTCTTGTGTTCAGTTTCTTGTTAAATGCTTTCTAACAATATCTCCCAAATGTGGGATCATGTTTTGATTATAAATTGCTTGTTATTGTTTTATTATTTTTAAACATATAGTTCATTATTCCATTTTTTGTTTTGATAATTGTATCTTCTTCACATAATAAGTAGTTTCGAATTCCCATTCAAGACTTAAGAGATGTGAATACCGAATCCATGGTTTTGTATTTTCAAATCGTATACTAGTTGGATTTTTTGTATACATTTGGAACTTTGCTTTGAAGATTAATGGATTTGTGATTTTTCACAATTTGAGTGTTTACTATTTGCATTCTACTAGTGATTTATTTTTTTCACTTGTTTCTTACAATGCCTTTTTGGTTTAGGTTGTTTATTATTCTGTTATTATTGTCTTAATGCTTTGTTTTCTTACACAATAATTGTGATTTTGATTTTGTATTTATTAGGTGACTAGTGTAGCGGTAAATGCTTTACACTATGTTAAAGCGGTGGACATTACATTGTTTTCACACAGGTTTCTATTTCTTTTGATATTTTGATTGTTGTAATCTTTGTAAAATATTATCATTTGAGTTTTATTATTTAACCTAATTTGTGTGAATTACAGGGTGATTACATGGATCCATCTAGCCAAGGTGAGGCTTTGTTTGCTTCTGAAGGCAGAGATCGACAGAGGGCATTCAAGCCAATGCAACTAGTCACTCTGAATGAGAGAGATCTTACTTATGCTGTTGTTGTTGGTTTCCGCATGCCTGAGTGAACTAATTTTAAAGGCAGGTTAGTCAACAAACGAAAGAAAGAAACACACTTGCTAATTTATTTGTATAATTTGTAAGTTTTTTTACATGTTTCAGAAATTTCTGATGCAGATTTCAAAGGATGGTGGATTGTCTCATCTTGTCATTTTGAAGCAGTGTTGCAACAAGGATGGTTTTCAGTTCATGTCCTTACTACATTGGTTTGTGAATTGTATATTAGAATCAGGTAGAGCTCGGCAAATCGAAGATTCAATATTCAGTACAAACTAACATACTACTATCTTGACTATTTCCTGTTATCAACAACTTGAAGCTGCAAATCAGCAAGGTTACGTAATGAATTGATCTTGATATGTGATAATGTGATTGTGTTATGTGATGCTTTAGTTTCTTCAATGTTATGTTTATGTTCTAAATAATGGAAGTAGTGGTTTGGAATGTGTTATTTGATGGGGTTTAGGTAGTATGTTAAAAATATGTTATGTTTGGTTTTCTCCATATTCTATAGTTTTAGATATAGTTGAAGAATGAGATCCAACAGAAACGAGCTTCAAATTAGGTTTTTATTATTCAAGAGTCAAGCTGTTGTGGTAAAGAGGAAGAATAATTTGTTTTTACGCTTTTGAATTTATTTTAATACAGAAGACTATACATTATCATAACAAATTAACAATGAATTCAAGTGTTTGTGGATCATTATCAATATTAGTTGTGGAAACAATTAGATTAAGTCAAGTCTTAATTGTAGCCAAAGCAATCTATACAACTATAAAAACTCTCCCTCTACGATAAATAAATGTTCTACTTTTAAATGCAAACTAATTATTGAAATAAATAAAAAATATTTTCAAATACAAAAGACATCGAACAAATAATTACCGTGTGTAATATGTTCGGGTGTTTAAACAGTTGACAAATGACCTCTCACAATCACCAAAGATGTTATTACTAATAAGAGCATTAATTGGGTTATATATTTCAGCTTCTCTGATCACCATTTTAGATCCCACTTTTAGTGTTTTAGCCTCTCAACTTCCTTCAATATTGTAACAATAGTCTTTTCAACTTCGTTCTTCAATGTAGTAAGACCATAGTAATTAGTCACCCTTTCACCTTCCCAACAGCCAGCAACCCTTGCACTATATAGATAGCCTAAGTTTCCGGTGCCTGTACCTTTCATTATTTGTTACACTTCGGTCATTTTGCACTATATAAATAGCATTATTTCGGTCATAATTAAAATTACATACAAAATTATCTCTGCCCACTCATAAAATCAATAAATAAATAATTAAGATTCATAATATATATATATATCTTACAACAAATTAATAATTAAAAAATATTTTAAAGCATTTTCTCTTCATTATTTATTTTCAACAACTAACACATATAATTTACATTCTTATTCTAATTTAAATAACATAAGTAATTACCTATGTTACTATGTATAATTATAAAATTTATAATATAGACCGTCCAACGGACGGACCAAGCGGTCTAGTTAGGAAGTAACAAATGGGAAATAGAAAGTAAGAACTCCATGAGATCCAAAATTTAAGAATATCATGAATCGAATTTTAAAATATCTTTGCTATATTTGTAAAAATAAATAGGATTTATTATTTTCTGTCAGCTTCATAGAATCATATATAGTTTAGAGTTTTCCAAATTTAAGAATCTAATAAATGGAATTTCATAATACTTGGCCAAGGCTTCATTCAAAGTATAGCAGTATAACCATGGCTGTCAAATTTATTAATTATATTAGTACTATACAAGTGGAGATGACTTTTTTTGAAAATGTTTCCATAGAAACCAAAATTGTAATTTATTCCTTCCGGAAAATTTTGTATGGTACCACCAAATCTGAAGTTATTTGATGGATCAAATGAGCACCACACACAATTGGCCTTGAAAAACAATGTCCAACAAGGCTTTAAACTTCATAAAAGAAAATGCCATTATAAGAATATATTCACTTGTTCAATAACACACTAGGCTTTCATCCTATGTTGTTTTGCACCAAAAGAAAGAAAGACCCTTCTTGATTCACATAAACAACAGATGAAGAAAACATAATAAGCATGATTGATGAAAGTAAAAACTGAGTATCACAAATAAACATTTTTCTCCTTCGGGTACAGGCATATCCACTGAATTTATAGAGTAAACAGACTATTTAATGATAGAAATGTATAAACACACATATTTTCATCCTTTCTTTGTCCAGCACCATTAAGCCACCCGGAATCGAGCAAATTCCCCTTGTTAATCTCCACTGATTTAGGACAAACAGATAAAATTATAATATGGTACAACAAGAATTGGTCTTTTTAGCCTGCTTGTAGAACATCTGTCAGAAAAAGAAGAAGAAATCATACTATGTTAGTTAATACATCATTAGAATTCTCCATCATTTAACGCTGATAAAGGGCGGACACAGGAGACCCAGTCAGAAGGGGGAGAAAACAAATCACATAAAAGTGGAGCTCATATTCATGTTCAGATCTTGGATAAGCATGCTATTTATGAGTTAAAATTTGATCAATAGTTATGTACCAAGTTCTAACCACTGAATCTGAAATTGTGTGGCCGGATGACTATAATTGAAGTTATCCATGTTGGCAACATTTAAGAAAACAGGACATAAAGACGCATACACTTGTGAAAGCAAAACTTTACACAATCACATGGTAAACCGGATGCTGCTTCTATGAGATCACTAAATAAGCTATAATGAAGACCAAATCACTGAGATTAACTAAGTACACAGGCAAGAAGGCATGTAGATGTACCTGTGATGCAGTACTAAGGTCTGAACTTTTCTCAACCAGGCTATCCAGCCTTTCACCACGTTCGAGTACACTGTCAATAGTTTTATGCTGCAAACAACAAATTTCATGAAGTCAAGAAGAGTCCCAGAACCAAGGAATTTCAAGTACTAAAATTAACAATAGAAAATTACTATAGGTGCCTCTATGAATGGAAAACACATCACAACACTCCTTTAAGCATATCATTATAGTATTCGTTCGTTACCAGTTATCACATATTAAGAACAAACTGGAACCAAATGCCTCACCCTATTGGTCCAAATTCCATAGTTAAGCATGCAAAATTATCGTATTTCACTCTTTTAGTTCACACATAATCACAATATAGAATGAGGATACTCTAGTGCACCAATCCTAGATAGCATACTGGCAATTAGTAGCAGTTTGCCATTTGACCAAAAAAAAAATATCAGTTTGCCATCCATATTAAAAAATGTACAACATTCCAAATGCATAAAAGGAGAAGCTTACAAGAATAATCTTGGTTTCATCCAGTTCCCTTTGGATTTTTAACAGCTTATCAGCTTCTGCAGGGTCCTGGAAAATAAATATGAAAATTCATTTAACTCAAAAGCACCAACAGACAAACACATGAATTGAGAAAATTTGCTAGCTTCTCTACATTAATACGTCTGAGATGATGAGAATGTTGGAATACCTGATACTTGGCTAGTGCTTCATTCAAGTATGGCCATGGTTGAGCAGCATCATCTGTGTTGATAGTCCTCCATGATTCGCCAAACTTCTTCTGGTACTCATCTAACAACTGAGAATACTCTTATTTTAAGCCAATATGTATTACCAAGTAGACAAAAGGTGTGAATTAAATTCTTTCAGAGACGGTGGAGAGGGAAGAGGAGTCCTATAGTGCCTAGAATTCAAGTGCAATTGTTGGGTAGCATCTTAAACAGGATATGCAAACAAGAGAAAACTAAAAAAAAACAATGTCTCGTGAACACTATCTCGCAAATAATGGTTAAAGAAACGGAATTACTAAATAATCCAGATATAATGGAAGCATAAGTTCATTTAGAGAAATTGTTTCACATTTTAAGATGTACTGTTACTCTGTTAGTGGGCTGCAGGCATGCAACAACTTTATTTCTTCTATCTTCAAGATGCAGCCAATTTGTATTATGGGAGTAGCCCATGTAGTGAGGAGTCGTAAGGCAAAGCTCAAATTGGACAATCCACTAAAACACAAAACATTCTATCCCTAAATATAGTGCCTTGTAGTATACTCATGTAGTTTTAACACTTTAAAAATGTTGACCTTGAACTTTATATGTTAACAAATGAAGAAGTAAAGATCCTAGGCATCACAAAGTATATGCATGGTGCACAAATGTTATCAATCACTTAGATTGGTGATAACTTATACACCTGGTCAATTAGGATTTAGGAGTAAGCAAGGAAAGCCTCTACTCTCTAGTTTATTCGTGAGTCGTGATTCGTGAAGATGAATTAAAAGAAACTAAAAGAGCTGTTATCATTAATCTGTTATCGACTAATTCTGAAGACTGTGAAGATGTAGGAGCCAGCATGCAAGGTGATTAGGTGAATCTTTGCAATTAATAAGTAAAATATGTAGATAGATCAACAATGCAACTATAAAGTCATTTGGTATATAGTACCACCCCACTAACAAGAATACGGAAGCTTTAAATAAACTGAAGGATAGAGGGCTCATGTGCAAGTACAAATAAATTTTCAATTTCAAGCATCATCTTCAGTGGCAATAGAGCAGAAGAATTCAAGTGCAGGCTGATCTAACTATCACTATAAACTTTTTCATGTAGGGTTTTAATCTTGATCAGCGATGATTACCATTCAACATTAAAGAGGGGAAGTACAAAAGAGAATGCAGAGATGAAAGGCCAACTTTGGGTTGAAGGATAGAATTCAGCACAGTAAAATGGAAATAAATTGAAGAAGAATCATTTTCATAATGCCAATATCCACCAGGAATTGTCAGCACTTCTAAATTTTAGCACAAGGATAAATATATTTAGCAACTAAACTAGTGCCACAAAAAGGAGACTCATGCAACCTAGGCTGAAAACTTAAATGGTATATGCATGAACACAAAAATATTTGAGATTAATGACCTGGTTCAGAAGTGAAAATGCGCTACGGACTGGGTAGTGGTCATCCATAAATCCAAGTGCACATAGACCTCCTCTGTTGTAAGCATGCACCTTGTATTCTGTTTACAAATAGAAGACAGTCATCAATTCACCCTCTTTAGCAGCAAACACATTTCTTAAAGCTCACCAACCAATTCTCTACACTTACAGATAGACAACTGAACAAGAGAGCTAGCTAGATAGCAACTTTTTGTGCCGAAGGGTTCCCCAATTCCCGCAAACCTAAATCCAGATAAACTAATCCAGAAACCTAGTATATTACCTCTCTATAATTTCAAAAGCAAAAACCTTGATCTTTCAGAAAGTCATAACCTTTGAAAACTATTGGTCCAGCAAATTGAATGACTAATTCACAACCACGATCGGCAGAGATGATCATGAAATCGACAAATGGTAGATAGCAATACCGGCAAAGACAAACGCAATACCTGAGTGCTGGACAGATTGGCGTTGACCAGGAGGAGTGCGTTTGGCGACGGTGCGAGAAACGAAGACGATAAACTCCTTAACGCTGGATCTCTGGAAGTAGCCAAAATGGCTGACATCGGAGGCGTTTGCGAGAATCACAGGATCTTCTTGATCGCTGGAAGCGTTCAATTTCAGGATTAAAAGCGCCGTGATCTTCATCTTCGATTAAATCCCCTTTTTCTTCTTCTACTTCTTCGCCCCAAACCCTAGACCAAATAAACGCAACTCAAATCAAATGTAGAGGAATTTGATTTGATTTGCTATTGCGATGGATCGAATTCCCTCCCCGTCTGAATATGATCTTCAATCGAGATGTAATGAGGACGAAAAGGGAAGCCTGGATGAGAAAGATAGAGAGAAAAAGGGATCTGATGCTGTTCAACAGAAATGGGGGACGATTGTGGAGTGGCCACCGAATCAACGATGTTACGCATACCCAAATCTCTAGTGTCGGCCGGTTAAATTTATATTCGTAGAAATTTAAAACATTATTATATATTTATGCTTAGAGAATAATGTATTATAATTTTCCGAAGGTATTTATCTATAAATTTTAACAAAATAAATCCAAGTTGAAATACTATGGTGATAATAATTTAAATTTGTTATAAAATATATTACGGACTATCTTTATAATTGGACATATATTATATATATATAGACTCATAAGATCTTATATAGATTCTACTATTAAATCTTTTATAGCACCGTAGCAAAACCCTAAATATATGTACATATATATTACATTCAAAGTGAATCTTGTATCTCTGAAACTTTTCGAGCGTATCTCTCAAACTTTTCGAGCCGGTCTGAGTCGGTTGATTTTTGGGTAGGTGAAATATGGAATACAGAGTGCCGGTGGTACGTGAGGTCGACGAAGATGTATGGGAGGAAATCTTGAAGAGATTGCCCACAGTAAGCGTTTGCCGATTCCGATCCGTTTGCAAGCGGTGGAACACGACCATCTCATCGGCGTTTTTCAAGAAACTTTACTTAACCTTCAACATCTCAGCAACGCCTCGCAACCTCAAACGAACATTCTTTGGAATCCCTCAATTCAAAAGTATGTTGCCCTCCCTCGCGTTATATTGTCCGAATGTTTTTTCAAAGCTGAAGGATTTGGATACGATTTGATGATTTCAAGGTAATTATATCTTGTATGAGAGAAGATTCAAATTTGGTGTGCTTTGATGTATTCTCGGCTCGACAAGGCTTTTGGAGGCCGTCTTTAGGGGTAGACAGAATGAAAGACCTCAATGATGTGTTGGGGGTAGACAGAATGAAAGACTTTGAGTGGGGATGGTCATTCGGACAAGAATATAAGGGTTATTTTGTAAATGGAAATGTTCATTGGCTCGTGACTAAAGTATGTTATGATGATGATGATATTCGTTTTTCTCGCATACTGTTGTTTGATTGCCAAACTGAAAAGGTTAGGACAATGGACATCCCCGAACAAGTGTCGGGTCCTAATTATAAGAATCCTAGTTAAAACTTTTTGAGTATGCTGGCATGATTGCAATGTTGGTGGATTATTCAACGTCCATGAGTCTGTGGGTAATGGAGGAGCATGGAGTGTCTACGTCGTGGAAGAAGCTTTATACAGTCAATCCAGTGTACCCGGATTTGGGTCTCAACAACGACGGAGACGGTTTGGATGACCACGAAGGAGAAGAAGATTTAGATGTCGAAGGAGATTTGGATGACCAGGAAGGAGAAGAAGATTTGGACGACGAAGGAGAAGGAGAAGAATTTTCGGAGTCGGAAGACGAGACGACTCCCTGTGAGATTATTACAACCGATCATTCATTCGAGATTGAAAAGTTGGCTCCTTCCCAAGCAACCAGTGGTACTACAGGTACCAAATAATGGACAATGGACATGTATGTTTACAACAAAAGCTTGTTCTTGATGGATCATCCCAAAGCTTCATCTTACCCAGATGATGATATAGTTAATGTCTAAACCTTTGAGTTAGTTAATGTCTAAACTTTTGAGTTGTTTTTGTTTTAATGTTTGTGATTTTAATCTTGTATATTTTTTGTTTTAATGTTGGTGATTTTTATCTAAAAGCAAGTCTTGGTGGATCATCCACTCCCAAACTTAGCTTTTGTCTCCTGCATTCTTCTGAATTGACTTTCCATTCAATTCTTTGCATATTGCATCAACATCATTCTTTAACCTTAAAGAAGCTAGTTTTGAAACACCATATTGTACTCATCTCATTCTGTCTTACTATCCAAGCTTTCGGTCGCTTCATTAGGCAGCAACTCAAAACTCTTAAAAAATCATCTAGATGTATACAAGTAAGGAGTAGACTCTATGTAGGTGTAGTATGGCACAAGGCCAAGTTGCATAGAGCTTATATGTCACAAGGCACGACGCCTATATGCTTATTAGAGGTGAAACTAGCAAACTAAACGCACACTCGTAAAAGGGAACTATATTTAAAAATATATTGTTCTTGCCTTATGCCTCATCCGACCACTAATCAGTCTATTCATCGATGATGCAAGAAAGA
Organism: Fallopia convolvulus; assembly: GCA_964016875.1. Lineage (NCBI taxonomy): Eukaryota > Viridiplantae > Streptophyta > Magnoliopsida > Caryophyllales > Polygonaceae > Fallopia > Fallopia convolvulus. Next base: position 466,553 of record OZ024719.1, read on the forward strand.
ATCGAACTCAAATCTCCTAACCAATAATATTTGAAAAGCTTACACCACTATACCACTAGACCAATTTAAGTATTGGTACAATTACAAAACGCCTACTGATAACATGTTTTCAACTGATATCAATTGAAGGGTTAGAGATCTCGTGGCACCCTCACAAAGACTTTTCAATATACATTAATCTAAGCCTTGAGAAATACATTACTTGAAGATGGCCAACTCTGCAAAGCGATTGCGAATATCTACATGATAAAGAGAACATATCAGTTGTTTTCTTCTAGAGGGCATATGATTATTTGCTAAAATTTTGTAAGGCCATCTACTAGTAAATTATTAGAAGAAAAATAAGGGAAACAAAAAATTTGCAAAATCCAAGAAAATGCAGGACTTGTTGTTAAGGAGAGTATCTTCTCCAAGAGTCCTCACCTGACATAGAACTGCAGTTTATTAGTCATTGCAAAAAATCTAACTTTTTCTGACAATCTTTTTTGTATTTTTTTGGGTGATACTCGCGAAATCATGCATGGAGATGTCTAAGATTCATTCTTTCGCAACATCAAGTAATGAGGAACACGAATGAGACACACCTTCACGAGTCAAAGATCCATTCTTGTAGACCAGCATTATCATGTAGCCTTTAGTATCTGTTGGATGAGGGAAAACATGTCCTTCTGAGCAAGATGGAGGCTCGTCCAAAATGCCAAATACCTAGATAGAGCAGGAATACAAGCAATACAGTTCAATCACAATAACCCGAGCTTCTATTAACTACAGAAATTCTTCAGCTGTAGGAAGGCAAAAAGACAAATGCTAATGTTCAGTTAATATGTTGACTTACAGTGTCACTGGTACCAAGACTAACTGCAAGATCACCAGAAGCATTAAGGGTCAAACCTGGAAGTCAAATTTCTTCACAATATTCAAAATTTGTCCATGGATTTGGATTTACCAAGATATAATTGTATCTTGTCTCACATAAGTTAGGTTGGTGTAACTAATACCAGCAAGACTGTTAGGATTATCTCCAGACCACTGAATTACCAAGCAGTTCTTGTTAAACTAGAACCTGAAATTACAGCAATAGTAGTTTATTACTATTCATTGCTCAACATCATATGGAACATTACTTAACAAATTGATCAAAGGCGACTAAACCTCTTCACAAAGTATGAAGCAATCAATCCAGCCACAGAATATGCAGGAGCTAATTTTCCAAGCTTTTCCTCCAAACCTGGTGTCGTAGCCTGTATCAAAAGTTGCCAAGAAATCTCTTAATCATCTTTCATTTTGTATCCTTGACAAGCTAATTAGACAAGAGCAAACTCATCTCACATCTAAAGCGAGTTTTGACCATTCTCGTTTCCTAATATCCATCAAGTTCATAGGTGATATGTATGGAGAAAATTAATATTGGGAGTGGGTTTTTTTTAAATAGGGCCATGAATTACATGATTCTAACGTAGAGCGGTGTTCGACCAAAAAAAAAGAGCGGTGCTGATCGATTGAACTGGACGAGTCAAAGACAAAATAAAAAATATGTAGAAATTGTTAAAAACCTAATAAGATATATTGTATTAAAATATAAAATGAGGTGCTAAACATCTCTAAAATGAAATCCGAAATTGATGGCTAAAGTTTATGAAATTGAACTCGGTTATCCTAAATCAACTTTATATGATTCGTGATAACTTGAAATAATGTTATTGGTGAAAAAAAAGAGGAAAGAATATTAGGATATTTTTTGTGAGAAAACAAGATTACATTTGAGGAGCCACATTCTAATTTTGATTTTATTGGAATAAGGTTTCTTTCACTATTAGTATTTTTGAAACTTTTTATCGATATATGAAGCTGAAAATACCTAAATTCAACACTCTTCTATTCTGAATGAAACAATTATCTGCTAGCTTGTTAAAGGTAGTGGAGAAAATTAGGAGGTTACCTACCGAACAAAATCTCATCTTAGAGTGACATTAGGCTCCGTTCGACGTAAAAGGAGTGTTCTCCAGCTACTCCATTAAGCTAGCGGAAAAGCTATTCCCTTGGGTATAGGAGGGTACTGAAAATCGTCAAATTCTGCTCCAGTTAGCGGGGAGAAGCTCCCAAAACACTAATGCCAAACGGTACCCAAGTAGGGAAGTTAGTAAGAGTGTAGAAATACAACTACTCCAAGTACACCTTTTTTTTTTAATTGCAAACTTACTTATAATTATTAGGGAATTTCATGAAGCACATTTCATTTTGATTTCTTCATTAGCTCACTATCATGCATGCTTTTTTTTTTTTGTTCTTCTCTTGCAAGTTCGAATAGTAATTTTCTTCTTGTCAATTATCAAACTATTTCTATTACATTTTTTGTACAACTTACAACATTTTATTTAGATGATAGATGATACATTATCGTCTCAACTCTGAAAGCTACTCTATATTACTAATGTTTTTTTTTTTCAAATTTCACCATTAAAAGACCCTCCTACCAAAAAGAAAAAGAAAAAGAAAAAGCCAAAAAATTAAACGCGACTATAAAGCGAAGCCCTCTGCTATCGTCGCCTCCGTTTTCGGTGTTCTAGGGTTTTTTCAGCTTCTCTTCCAACTCTCTGCACTCCAGTAAACAAACACTGCAGCCATGACCGCTCAGACTCAGGAAGAGCTCCTTGCCGCTCATCTCGAAGAGCAGAAAATCGATGTACTTTCTCTATCTCTTGCCTTCCTTATTTCATTCCGTTTTGGATCTGTTATTTCATTTTCGCCCCCATCTAATTTCGCCATCTTTGAAATTTGCTCACCTTTCTCTGAATCGGCGTGTTTATTGCAACAGCTGAATTGAATTTATGTTTGTTAACATTCTAATTGGAGATTAGTACTCTATTTTGAAGATAAGTGAATTTATGTTTGTTAATATTCTAATTGGACATTAGTACTCGATTTTAAGTGATTTAGGCACCGCCTGTAGAGTAAAAAATGTTTATATTCTATAGGGGATTCTTGTAAACTAGAATGCATCTGAAAAAATTGAGATGCTTGGGGTCGAATTTGATTGCAGTTTTGTTGGTTCATTGCTTAACAATGTCAATTGCTTGGTTCTGATTGAAGTATCTAGTTAGATTGGATCCTGGAATGCTTTAGTTTAGACAGGACTAACTAATATGTGATTGGATTTTCTACTGGTTACAGTAATGGTTCTACAATTATTGCTATGGATTCTGAAAGTGCTTCTGAATCTCCTTTGCAGCACGATGAACCCATTGTTGAGGATGATGAAGACGACGAGGATGATGATGACGAAGATGACAATGATGATGATGCCGAAGGTATGACGATGTATTTTTATGCAAATTTTGGTTGCTCCGCTTTTGCTTAAATGCAGCCCTTTTTCAGAAAGATAGTAAGATTATTTGAAACACACTGTTTGTAGCGGAAGTAAGGTATGACAAGGATGATAATGATGATTAAGGTGTGGCAATGTTGTTTTGCAAAATTTGGTAGCCTGGTTTTGCTCACATGCTGTAGCTGCTTTGTGTTTTTTATTCATTTTACTTCAAGTTAAAGCCTTTCTGTTTCAGAAAGATAGTAAGATTATTGAAATTTAGTGCTTGTAGAGGTCAGATTCCAGCTTGTAGTCTTGTACCACTGTTAATTGCATGCTTTTGTATTCTAGCTAGAAGTGGTCAAGGAAAATATTGCTTACTTGCTATTTTTGAGAAACATAGCTAAATGAAATAATTCTATGGTAGAGTTCAAAAAATCTCAACCACCCAAAAGAAACCCACTGTGAATTAGATGTTATTATTTTCTCTTAGGGCATGCGATGCAAGATTATGTTTATTTATATCATATGCTTGTTTTGCAGGGGAAGATGGTGATCCTAGTGGAAGGTCAAAGCAAAGTAGAAGCGAAAAGAAGAGCCGAAAGGCCATGTTGAAACTCGGGATGAAACAGATCACTGGTGTCAGTCGTGTCACAGTGAAGAAGAGCAAGAGTGTAAGCATTTTCTCTTGCCCTAGCCGTAAACTCTCATACGGGCAGCGTTTCCGTGTCTGTGTAACATAGATTTTACGCCCCTCCTTATAGATGATTGAACGGCTTTGTTCACTTTTACTCATCATCTAAATTTGCACAACACAGATCCTGTTTGTGATCTCAAGACCCGACGTATTCAAGAGCCCGACATCAGATACCTATGTCATCTTTGGAGAAGCCAAGATTGAAGATTTGAGCTCTCAGCTTCAGACCCAGGCCGCGGAGCAATTCAAGGCTCCAGATCTGAGCAGTGTACTATCAAAACCGGAGACGTCTGCAGCGGCTCAGGATGATGAAGAGGAAGTCGACGAGTCGGGAGTTGAGCCCAAGGACATTGAGTTAGTCATGACACAGGCTGGAGTCTCTAGGCCTAAGGCTGTCAAGGCTCTCAAGGCTGCTGATGGGGATATTGTGTCTGCTATCATGGAGTTGACTGCTTGAGTAAAACAATGGAGTCTTTCAGAATGTGTCATTTGTCTGTGATCAAGAAGTTTTCTAGTGTTTTTTTAAATGAGTGAAACAATGGTGTTTCTTTGGTTCACAATGAGGTTTGCATAATGTTTGTTAGTGGTATTAGTATTTTTTCCCTCATAATGAGTTCATAGCTTTAGGTTTTTAGTTATATTGAAATTTTTCCAAGTAAAGCAGTATGGGAGTTTCAATCCATCAACGATGGTGAAAAATCTGACAGCAATATTTTATAGACATATGTGCAATATGTACTAATTTTAGTTGTTTGGGCCTATAATTGTAAATAGCTAGAATAAGCAGGCTAACTTGGTGATTAGCAACATGTTAGTTAAACCGAGTCAGCTGAACTATAGCTAAGCATCGATTCAAAACCGAACTGAATCGAAAACCCAAATTTAGAACCAAAAACCGAACCATATTGGTTCGCTTCGGGTTCAGTTTTTGTCAGTTTTATAGATAAATAGAATAACAGTTTTTGTCGGTTTTATAGATAAGTAGAAGAATATTCTTTGGAAATTTCGAACTGAACCAAAACTTAACTGAACCCGAATCAAACCCGGAATATGGAAAATTCCTAAACCGAATAATATCTGTTTCGGTTCGGCTTGGTTTAAAATTTCGGTTTGAACCGACCCATGCTCAATCCTATCCTAGCTAGCTTAGCCCAGCCTGTAATATGTAAATTACACTCTAATCTCTACGATTCACCAATACCAAAGATCAATGTGTTTCATCTCTGTAATCTAGAATTTCACTGAATTCCAAAAATATTTCATAATACTCAAATCTGTCACCCTCTTTTCAAGGACTGGTGTCACTGTATTGGTATACAACATGACATACAACTCATATCACCAAGTGCTAAGGTGGAAAGCAATGAGGACCATGGAAAAAGTATCCTCATGTGCACATGCTCACCATCATTCTGGCAACAAAAAAAAGTTCTTCAATTTGGAATTAGATGCTCACCCAACAAAACCATTCAGATCATTTTCTTATGTTCCATATTCTACAGTTTCAGATTCTAAAGAACCTAAACCTTTTTCTACCCTCTTCAATGTCATCAGAATTTGATCCAACATAAAAGAGGCAAAAGCAACAAAAGCTTCATGGAAGATTGGCAGGCAACAGAGAAATCAAATTGGTGCTTGCTGGTCACTAGAATACACAATGACATCAACAATTCAATGAAGCACAAGTTCACCATCATATGATTGAACAATCAACAAATGAAGCACAAGTTCACTTCTGACCATATCATTCATAACTAAGAAACCAAAAATCAAAGGATCAAGTGCTAAGGTGGAAAGCAATGAGGACCATGGAAAAAGTATCCTCATCATGTGCACATGTTCACCATCATTCTGGCAACAAAAAAAGTTCTTCAATTTGTGATTTGATGCTCACCCAACAGAGCATTTAGAACATTTTCTAATGGTGCATAAGTTTCAGTTTGTAAAGAACAAATGAAATTGAAGTTCCTTTTTCTACCCTCTTCAATGACTATATGAATCATGATGCTATATATCATCAGAATTTGATCAAACATAAAGAGGCAAAAGGCACAAAAGCTTCATGGAAGATTGACAGGCAACAGAGAGATCAAATTGGTGCTGGTCACTTCAAAAATGGAGACATCCACAAATCAAATAATCTCTAGTACCCATGAACATTCAACAGATATAGCAAAGTTTTCAGAATTCCAACAGATAATCTCTAGTTTTCTCTCTTGCATAATGCAGTTCTGACCATATCACTCATAACCAAATCACCAAAAATCAAAGGATCAATCTCACAAAACTGGGATTCAAGCAACAGTTTCTAGGGGAATAATAAAACACGACTAGATGCTTGAATGCTTGAAATTCAATTCAAACCAAGAAACAATCCAAACTCAGAAAGCATAAAGTAATACTACTAATCACTTGCTAACAAGTTATTGTGGTTTTAAACTTTTAATAGTAGTAGCCTTTCTTCTTTACCTTTACCTTGTCTTGCTGAACCTAACATAGCACACAGCCAACGCCGCCACAACCAACCCCGCCGAGACAGCTCCGACCACCGGAAATTGCACCTTGCTCTTCACCACTCCGGCCTCCGCGATCCCGTCGATGCCGCGTTGAGCCGCCTTCTCCACCATCCCAGCGATGATCTGCTCGGACTCTTGCGTGTTCGCCGCCAGCTGTTCGATTCTCTCGGCCATCTGAATCACCTTCGTCTCCGACATCTTCAGCTCGGCCTCCAGAGCTCCCATGGCTTCTTCAACCGCCGCCTTCTCCTTCTTCAGCTGAGCGATCTCGCTCTCCAACTCGCTCAATCTCGCCTTCGCCTTCTCCTCCGCTACGGAGGCCTCTTTCCTCGCCTCGCGCTCGCTCTCCTGTAGTCCCTCGATCTTCTTCTCCAACTCGCCGATCTTGCTCCTATAATCCGATTCCGATCTCTTCAACTCATCATCCTTTGCGGTCAACTTATCCAACAGAGAAGCCTTCTCTCCCCTCAGATCCTTGATCTCTCGCGCAAGCCTCTCAGCCTCCCGGTTGGCCTCGTCGCCGGTATTCATCGCCGTGCCGAGATCGTGCTGCAGGCGAAGCACCTTTCCCTCAAGTTCGAACGCTCGCTTCGTTATAGACTCCATCGCCTTCCTCTCCAAGTCATCTCGCTCCCTCTCCGCCGTCTTCATCTCTCCGAGCTTCGCCTCTTTCTCCTCCGCCATCTGCTCCACCGCCGTCTTCATTTCCTTGTTCTCCCTCTTCAATTCCCGCTTCTCGTGCTCCAACTGCTCGATTCGAGCCTTCAAGTGATGATCGTCGCCGGAGACTTCTTTGACTTCGGTCTTCAACGCTGGAAAGTTTTCATCATACTCCGACGAGTCCCCGTTGATACTGCCGGTGATGTTAACATCCACCGCTCCGTTGTCCGCCATTGAGATGCTCGATTAGTTTTGAGTGGTTAGCGAAAAAAGATTACAGGTACTCCACAATATTAGGGATTTGAGAGATGGGGAGTAGGGTTTTAGAATTCACAGAATGTAGTGCGCATGTTGTGCGCATTGGAGAATTTGCGTTTTATATATTGGGCCATCTTTTCTTGGGCCTTGGCCCAATAACAAAACTCAACCGACTCATAACTTGGTAAACAAGTTTAGAGAAATTACATGTGGAGTATACAAGATTTTTCAAAATTAAAATGATACCCTTTAATTTTTCTATGGTTTTAGACTTTGAGATCTTCAAAATATTAAATTACTAAATTATTCTTCAAGATACCATTGGCGAAGTGGTGCTAGAATCAGTTGGTCTAGTGATAAAGTGATACTAGACTTCTTAAATATAGTGACATGTATGAAAAAATGATATTGAAAGGATCTCTCAAAAATAGGCCACGAAAAGTACCCGGTTTGAACGTAGAGCGATGTTGATCGAAAATAAAATAAAGTATTATTCTTCAAGATATCTGGATATTGAATTATTGACTTACCCTGTTAGATAGTAATCATAGTATAGAGTATAGACAGTTCAAGTAGGCATAGAAATACCCTACTTTTCATAACTCTTCAAGTTAAAATAGTTCAGCAAACAAAGGTAACAAAATGAAATTATCAACTGAGCAACCAATTGGAAGTTTTTCAAAGATCTACTTCATTTCTAGTGCTAAATTAGTATAATATTACTTGCCTAGAAACCCACCTTTCTAACAAAAAAAAACTTGCTTGCTGATAGTAATAACAAGCTGAACCTACAACTACATGAAACATAACCACCAAAAGTATACATCTTTGTCATAATCTTATAAGTAGCAAACACTAGCATAGATATGAGATCGACACCGCCGCCTGATCACCAAGAAGTTGTCAAAAGCCACTACTTCAGTACCATACTGCCAGTCTGCCACCAACAAGAACACAGAGCATGAGTAAGCACAAACCTAGAATGTAAGCAAGAAAATCATAATTGATTGAAAGGTTAAAAAAATTGGAATTTTTTTTAAACCTTCTAATAGGTTAGATTCCATGGTCATTGATCTTCTTGTGCCAGCAATTAACCAAAATAGCCTTTGCATTTCTGAGATCCACATAGACATTGCTTCCTTCTATACTCATATTGAGAGACACCATAATCATATGTGAGCTCAGTCAATGGAGGAATGTGCCTTATTGCGAAAAAACCAGCACGGATAAGATTTTCGCCATGATCTTCAGTTACAATTAACTGCCAGAAAACATTGGGCGAGCAACTGTGATTCATAAACCGGCCAGCATTTCCGTAATCTTTAGCATTGATAATCAATGGAGGTGTTGAGCGATCAGATTCCTGTTCCATATCAGTTGTTGCCTTCTCGTCTATTAGCCCTGGATCATAGTTCCATTTAAACGAACTATCACAAGCACGGGTTGAATCAAAGATATAATCATTGTAATTGACTTCATTTCTGTCAATCTTAGCTTTGTCAATAACTTCACCAGCATATTCGCATACAAAAGTTCCAGCTCGTATAGGATCCCATGAACGCAATCCCCAGCCTCTATCATTCGTCTTAAACACTTCCAAACGAGCTCTGATTCCACTCTGCAAAACCCGGTTTCTGCAATTCCTCGTACAACGACAAGACTGCCCACATTCATACACTAATGATTTACGAGTCACTAAAATTCCATTTCCGGTATAAGGGAATTTACCTCCATTTTTGTGACTGCAAGCACAGTTGAGATTATTACCAGCAGAACATTCCTTCTGACATTGGCAACCAGAAGAAGGCTGCAAAAGCTTGAATGACTTCAAATATCTGAGAGTAGAGCCATAGGTAAAGTAATTAGGCCCCTGTTCATTGTCAACATCATTAACAAGTGAAACTGGATTAGATTCAGCACCGGACGTGATATCAGGAAGAATGAGCCCTGGCCTAGATACAATTCCTTGTTTCCACTTTTCAATTGATTGCCAGACAGAAAAAGCCGATGGTTGCCCAGGAATTCTAATCATTCTATATTTGAACATGCTTGCACCAGATTTTCCTTTGTCAATCCATGAATCTTTGATGGTGTAAAGCCCATCATAGACATAGATCTTTGCATTTCCAGATAGACTATCAGGATCTTTAAACCCACGGATTACCCGAATTACATTACCACATTTAGAGCTATTGTCCAGGGCTAGATTACCTCTAACTAGCTTCTGATCAGTTGCAACCTTGTTGTCCTTTGTACTGAGGTTTCCGCCATGGCCAGTATATACTAAAACATCCTTGTCATTAACATCATCATCATATGCTCCTGAAGAGACAATGCTTACAGCGATGCTTTCCTCTTCTATCGCATCCTTCGATGCCGTGTAGTCAATTCCTGACATAGGCATAGAATGCAATCCTACAACACACATCTCCATACGAAAGTAAAACATATCCCCAATCTCAACACCAGGAACCACACCAGCCCTTTTTTTAGAATTAGTCCGGATACCAGCACTCATCAAGATACTACTAGATTTGAAGTGCGCAGATTCCTTGGATTCCTCAAGCTGACAAATCCTTCTCCTAACTGCATCAAACTTCAACATGACAAAATTTACCAATTCCCTGTTACCGTCTTCTTGTTCAGCCTGGCTTAGACTCAAACCCAACACAACAGCGTTTTGGCGGTTCTTGAGCGCTTCAGCTGGATTAGCAACCTTCCTCGGGTTCTTCCTGGATGAGTTAGAGCCTTGGTTAATGGGGGAAGTTTGAACTTCATTCAATCCAGAAAAGGCCGCCCTATGCCCCATTTGCGGAGTGCCAGATGACGAAATAGGGACAGCAGTAGCAGGAGTTTCTTGAAAGCCCTCATTTTGCTGAGGTGCGCTAAACGGGTAAAATGGAGAAAACCCAGATGGAAATGGACCAAACGGAGATGAACTGATAAAGGGAGGAGCTTGTGTTTGATCAGGAAATACAGGTTTCAGTGTCCTCAGAGGCTTCACATCCAAAACCCTATTTTTATCCACAACACTTGGTCCAGACATCCCTTCCATATCTAATCTGCTCTTATATGATTGTGACAAGGAATTGCAAGCACTAACCAAAAGCTGAAAACCTAAATTTACAGGTAAGCTCTAACTTCCCCAAATTGAACAATCACTAAGCAATTCTCTGGAAACTAGCCATTTTTCTGCATAGAAATCAGCAAGACAATCTTTTTATACCTCCACACGAGTTTCCAAAGTCACCAATTCCAAGTCTCAGCTAGGTTCCCTGCGAAATTAAACGAAGAGAACCAACCAATCAACGAAGATGACATTTCAGAAGTAACATGGCACCTGGAGCTGAGAACACTACACTCAAAAAAGGATTCCTAAAAGCACGAATCAGAAAAGCCCCTTTCTTGATAGATCCGAAGGGTTAAAGTCGAAAATTTCGAGATTAATGACGAAAACTGAGAGTGCATGGGAAATTAAACAATTCGGTTTTAGCAAAACGTGATTAGGCTATGGATAAACGAAGCAATTACCTGTAAATCTTCGTCGGTGCATAATCCAAACGCGAAGAAGATCCCCAGAGAGCGTCAGGGAGAAACGGACCAGAGAGAGCGTTGAGTGAGATGCAAATGAGGAGTTTTTCCACAGCATTTGTTTGTTTAAATATCAATACATTATTTTAAACATTGCTTTATATTGGAGTTAATGATATACATAATTCTAATAATAAACATTATAATAGTAATTACTACTTAGATTTTAATGGATATTTGGTTTTAAAAATATGAATAATGTAATTTAAATGTATATAAAAGTGATATCTACACTAAAAAATTATGAAGTATGATTGGATTTATTTAATTTCAAGTTGTAATACTTCATGCTAATTGGGTTTGTTTGATTTTTTTGGCCTGCCTTTGGTTTGCTCGGTTCGATCTATCAGCACCACTCAAACTCATCATATCATGGCGTCATTTTACAAGAAACTTTTACAATATTAGTTTTTTCATACATGTTTCTAGGATGATTCAAACTATAACACTAAAACAAGTCACTATTATTTTACTACTAGATCCGTTAAATATCGATATTGTGTTTGTTTGATTTGATTCCACGAATATGAAGAACTAAATTCTTGATAGACTATGCACCGACTGTTTTCTTTGACAAGGTAAGAAATGAAAATCGAATAGACATGCACACTAATTGTTTTATTTGGTAAGGTAAGATATGAATATTATTTAGATTTCTTAGAATGAGCTGTTTTAATTGATAAGAAGTCTTTAAGTTCTCTACAAAAGTTAAGATAAAGAATTAGAGACTATTGCAATCCCGTTTCTACAACCCTAATACATCTTCATTCCGCCGCCTCTATATTTTGTTGAGTTGTCCGCTCTGATCCGATGCTAAAGACGTTGTGCTCTTTAACCCCTTCCACTCTTTACTACCTTTCTAGTTCTAGTTTTCTTTTTTGTTCATGAGTTATACTTCTTGCCCATTTTCCGCCTGCCATGTACACAGTCTCTTGGTTTTATCGAGTTTGTCCGATAAATCGCTTTGACCCGAGTGCCAAAGATGTTGCGCTCTTTAGCCCTTTACACTCTCCACTGCCCTTCTAGTTCTAGTCTTTTTTTTTTCGTGAGTTGTACTCACCTGTTCTTATCGATTTTCAGATTGCCGTGTACACGGCCTCTCCATTTTATCGGGTTTGTCCAATAAATCACATAAAATGAGAATTTTTTTAAATTATTCTTGTTACTACTTAAATTCAACTTTAAAACGCTCCAAAAAGACAAGTTGGGCCCGAGTTTCTGCATCGAAAGGATTCCTCTTTCTCTGTCCCCTCTCTATTTCTTCATCCAATCGACAGTTGCTTTTCTCAAATTCTCCATTTTGAATTGAGAATTAGGGTTTCCCCCCTCTCCCGAACCGCCATTTTTTCCGAGCCAGAAAGATGTCCGCTTCCACCACATCGATCACGGCGAATCCGGCGGCAGCAACGCGGCGTAGGGCGGTGTTGGCCGGTGAAAAGAAGCGGAGCAATCTAGAGCTAGTCAACGACGGGATCGCCTCGCCGCTCGTCGACAACAATGTTCTCAGCGGCGATAAGGTCGCTGATGGAAGTAACAAGGATCCGAGCCACTCGATTAGGGGGGAGAGGCTTTCAGAGAGATCGAGAGATCCGTTACAGATGAAGAAGCCATTACAGCCGAGCTCGACTGTTTCCCCTCGCAGAACGCGGAAATTGGCCTCGCCGAAGCCGGTGAGGCCCTGGTGGCGGACAATTTTGAGTGTAAGTGCCAAAAATTTGTTGCTGTTGTTCTGTCTGTTAGGTCTCGGTCAGATGGTTAGGAAGATGGTGATCAGTTCTGAGAGCGATGTTGACTCGGTCGATTTGACGGAGTTTTCGGATATGGAGAGTCGGATTGCGGAGGTTGAGTTGTATATCAAGAGGACGACTCAGAAGTTGCAGGATCGCGTGGAAGCGGTTGACAAGAAAATGAAAGACGAGATTTTGAGTTTGAGGGGTGAGATAGATGAGAGGTTTGACAAGAGTGGTGAGGAAATGGCTTCTAGGTTAAATGTATTGGATGAAAAGCATCAGCTTTTAGAGAAGGCTTTGGGGCAACTGAATTCAAAGGATCTGTTGTCCAAAGAAGATTTTGCTGCACTCTATGAAGAATTCAGCAAGTCCAAAATTGGGGATTCGGGCCAAGTTGATTTGAGTTTGGATGAGATTAGGACATTGGCTAGGCAGATAGTGGAGCATGAGATTGAGAAACATGCAGCTGATGGACTTGGGAGAGTTGATTATGCCTTGGGCACTGGTGGTGCAATGGTGCTTGGTCATTCGGAGCCGTTTGTAGTAGGAAAGGGAGTGAATTGGTTCAGGCAAGGGGTTCAGAGTGATGCTGGAAAGATGTTGAAACCCAGTTTTGGAGAGCCTGGTCAGTGTTTTCCATTGAAGGGTAGTAGTGGATTTGTTCAAATTAAGCTGAGAACAGCCATTGTTCCTGAGGCTGTCACTTTGGAGCATGTTTCTAAGGTACTCTTGCTTATACCAATCTACCTTTCACGTTGATTAATAAGTTCTTTCTTTCAATGGCATGGGTGATGCTTGTTTCTGTGTTTGATTTTTTTAATATCAAAGTAGCAATGTTTTCTATGGTGTGGGTGATTTATGAATCCTTGGATATCATTTATGATTTAAAATAGAATGCAGGATGATCATTTGCAATATCTTAAAATTTAAAAGACAAAGACTTTACTTACAAACCTCTTGTATGTTCCCTCTGAAGTTGGCTGTACAGTCCATACTGTGTGAATTGTGATATGTTAATTTGCTGCCTATTAAATCAGTTGGGCATAAGAGGGATATGAAATAAAGTCTTATATCCATCAGTTTGATATAAATTCAGGCAGACTAAACTAAATAACAGGTCACATTTTCCACCAAAAAAAAATTGACAGGTCACATAGTTTGTCTTCATACTACTAAGCTTTATTTACATTTCAAGGATGTGATATTCAAATGTCATGCTTACTGAATAAAATGATCCCTTAGTATTGCTTGGCTGCTTAGATAGATGAATTTGTCTGTTATTATTGGCTGGGCATTGATGTTGATATTGTCTTCTATAACTGTCTATCTCAGTATATATGATTTCATTGCAGAATTTACAGATATCATGATCCTTGAATATTAATTACTGAATGTTGTTGAATCTGGAAAGAGCTTGTGGTAAAAAAAACTCATCAATTGTTTGATTGTGTTTGAACAGAGTGTGGCCTATGACCGCTCAAGTGCACCCAGAGATTGCCGGGTATTTGGGTGGCTACAAGCAAAGCAACAAGCAGCTCACAGTGCTGATACCGAGTCATCTGCTGATGTTGAAAATACGCTTCTTACAGAGTTTGCCTACGATCTTGACAAGAGCAACGCACAAACATACAATGTGCTTGATTCAGCAAGCTCCACGGTCGTTGACACCATCAGATTTGAATTCACATCTAACCACGGCAGCCCTTCACACACTTGCATATACCGAGTCAGAGTACATGGTCATGAACCAAACCTCATCTCACCTGTGCACTGAATGTACCAACCTTGCTTCTTCGGTTCTCATATTTTTCTCTTCTTTGTTCTACTTGTATCTTTATTGAATTGTCATTAGAATGCTTGTTCAAAGGACTGGAGCCTGTAGGAATTCTATACTTGTATGGTGTGTCTTATTGAAGAAATCAGTTGCTCTACTGTCAGCCATTCGAAGCTCGCATTTGGAAGACAAAGCGCTGAATTGTATTCATCTTCTCCGAAATCAATCCGTTTTAGCACCTTTTTATAACTTGCACAAGCCATTCTTGGACAGCCCCGAGCAATTGTTGCCTGTGAATGAGCACATCAAATAGATAATATAGGCTAGAATTGTATAGAAAATGCCCCTAAGGGCCCGTTTGTTTGTATACTGATATCAGGAATTGGGTTTAGAATCGCTAAAACCGATTCTAGTGTTTGCTTGTATACCAGGTATGAGAATAAGTGATTCTCATTCCAACATAATACACTTCATTTCATACCCATGTCAAAATTAAGGTATGAGCCATTCTGAATCCAACCCGATTCTAGGAATAGAAACAAACAAGCCCTAAATGGTGTTGCAAAAATGTCAATGCTTTTGGACAAAATCTCCCATTCATGCAGGAGACAGTTGAGAAGGAGATGAGAAACTTACATAATGACCTTGCTTCAATTCAAAGTTCCAAATTCTCCAGTTTGTCAATTCCTTCTCATCAACTCTAGCAGATACATCAGTCCAATTACTATGGCGAAACTCCACAGCATCCAACTGAACGCCAATCCCGCTTCCTGTTGCCTTGACAAACCCTTCCTTTAAACTCCAAAATCTGCTCCAGAATCTTGGTTAAGCACAAGCATTTGCATTTAGCTTGAAGACAAAATGAATACAAAGAACCAAACTGAAAGCACACAGGTAACCTGTAAAACTCATCAAACATTTGATCACCAGTTCCGGCAGTACTAATCTCATGCCACTCGCTACTCGAGAAGTGGGATGAGAACTTCTGAAGAAAGGATGGAACCGTTTCTTGTACAGGCTTTGTTGGACAAACAATGTCCAAACCTACAAGGCATAATGGTTCTGATGCAATTCCCACTAGATCACCATGGTGGCTAACATTGAAGTTGAAATTGGGGAAATTTGTATCCTTACAATCACTATCCTGCATAATAAACATGACCAACAATTCATGACAGCTAATTGAACTCATGCTCAAATCAATAACAACAGCAACACATTGAGAAGCAAAAAGATGGAAGATTATTACCAAATAGGGTTTGCCCTTATAAGTTCGTCTGATGATGATCTCATGAAATGGAATTCTCAACACTTCATTTACAAGTACATACTGAAGTAGCCTGCTCACCAGCGCCCGCTTTCTATCCGCCATTTTCACACATCTTGACAAATCCAATTACAAGAAATTAATCACCACAGCTTTGAATTTCAAGGGTCTTGACTCAATGAATTGCCATAGTGAAATTAAGTGACTTGAAATTTCAAACCTGGTGATGGAGGAATGTTCATGGCGGGGAAGAAGGGAGACGGCAGATAAGAAATCTTTAGGAGATGGGACCCACTTGGATATGTCGACTGCCCATCTCTTCACTCCATTTTCCATCGAATTTCGTTGCTTTCCAAAGCTCTGATCGTTAAAGATTTGAACTTTAGAGTGAACCCACAAAACCTTGGAGCAATTTCTTTCATTGTGGTCTGATTTGTAAATATCTTTAATTTGGGTATTGATTTGCAATTTGGGTCAACGTGAATCAGCTAGCTAGCTAGATAGTCGGTACGATCTCAAGGACGGACAATGACCCAAAAGATGCAAGAGAGGGCACCTGGTTGGCTGGCTCTCCACAATACAACAAAGCCACTTTCTTTATCACACGTCTCCTAATTTTTCCTACATTTCCCCTTTTTCTCTAAACCCTAAAGAACCCAGTTTTGATCATTATATAAATCACTTTTCCAACTCTCAACTTCCACACTTACATTCATCTGCCCTTCTTCTGCTACTCAAAGAGCCTCAAAATAAGGTACTCCTCTTCTTCCTTTTCTTCTGTTTTGCTTCTTCAACCTGAAATTGTTCAGAAATTTCTAATTGATTGATGGGTCATGATCATTGAGGTTTCAAATGATGAATTAAGTTCTGTCTGATGTTTTCAATTGTTTTAAAAATCTGGGTTAGTGATTTTCAGATTTGGGTCAATAGGTTTTGTCCAAATGAGCTGTTCTTGATCAAAAGAGTGCCTTTACTGAAAATGAGTGATCTTATTTTGATTTCTTGATCAAACCAAAATGTAAAACCCATCATCATTCTCTTGATTTTGCTGACCAATTTTTGTCTACTGCAATTTTTAAATTCAGCAGGGAAAAATGGCTTCATTGAGCACTCCAGCAACCTCATTCCTCAACACAAGCATCACTCAATCAGTCAATCCAATCAAGACTCCAATGTTTTCAGCATTTCCCAAAACCATCTCCAAGACACTCAGAATAAGATCATCTCCCTTCAGAGTCTCAGCTACACACAAGGTCAAACTGATCAGCCCAGAAGGCGAAGAGACCGAATTTGAAGTCCCAGACGACGTCTACATCCTAGATGCTGCTGAGGAAGCAGGCCTAGACGTTCCGTACTCGTGCAGGGCTGGATCTTGCTCAACGTGTGCCGGGATCATGGTGTCCGGCTCAGTTGACCAGTCAGACGGCTCGTTCCTTGATGACACACAAATGGAACAAGGCTATCTTTTGACCTGTATTTCAAAGCCTACGTCGGATTGTGTCATTCATACACACAAGGAAAGTGATCTCTACTGATCATGACAGAGTGAAGATAATACTTGTTGAATTTCTGTTATCTCTTGTCAATTTCTTGGTTTTCACTTTCATTTGAAACACATTTGATCTGTTGGGCAATTGAGATGATTCAGATATGTAAGATCTTCACCATGCACTTGTATAATCAGCAGAATGGTGAATATGTAACAGCATATACATATAACAAGTTCTGTTTGAAAAGTTCAGTATCAGTACTTGTGGCCTGCTAGCAACTTCAACTTCAAGTATCAGTAGATAGTTTTTGATGAAAATGAGTCCCATATAAAAAATTTGATATGGTAATTGCTGAAAATTGCTAGGTTTTCATTTCAACAAATTTTGTCAAGAACAAAACTCTAAGCTATAAATTCCTTGCATTCAGCTATGTTTCAGAACTAGAATTCCTACATAACCTATTCTCCAAGAACACTATACCCACCATATGCACAATATTATATGACATAAAACTATTGCTATACTACTCATCTAGCTATTCATGAGATTGAACTCCCTGTCTTTTCACATAGGAGGAAATCCTGAATCCGAATACCCGAAGAAGGCTCCCTGGCTAGGGTCAAAGGATCCCTGTGGGCCCCCCTGGCTAGCGTCGAAGGGACCCGGCTGAGGGACCATTTGTGGCTGCTGCTGCTGATGCTGAGGGAAGGAGGCACTGTCAAGAGGAGGAGGAGTGGTGATGTCATGGATGCTCGTCCTCTTCCTATCCTTCCTGGCTGAGGCCGAGCTTTGCCTTATGAAGTACTTTTGTGCGTGGCTGGCGACTTGTGTCGCTGTCCTTGTTATCACCACGTGCCGAGATATGCTCCTCCAGTCGCCTTTCCCGTATTTCTCCAGTCCAAGCAAGAACAGCCTGTGCACAAAGGATTCAGCATTGTACTAATCATTAGCATCTTCTAATCTTTTACATTGTAACAAGTGAAAGCAAACACTGATCATTAACACACTAACACTAATACACCTGAACTCCATACAACAAAAACTATGTTACTCGAAATGAAAGAAATCTACACAGCAATGCACATACATGAAAGATAGAATACCAAATATCAGACTCAGAAACAAGATAATTCAAGCATTCAATAAACCAAATTGAATGTCCCTTGACTAAAATTGAAAACTATTGGTTTAATGCTTCATTAATCAATGGAATTACCCAGAATTTTAATTACATAAAAAACTAATGATCAATTTGTTTTAAACCCAGAATTGGATGAAAGTTAATGTAAAACTAACATGCTTGAATTCCACCAAAAACTATGCTACCCGAAACTAATTTCTAGCGTAAGATTCTGGTAACTCAACATGAAAATAGAAATCTACCAAAAAATGTAGATACATGAAAGATACAATAGCAATATCAAATTCAGAAACAAGATCATCCAATCATTCAATATATAACCCAAATTGAATCTCCATTGACTAAAATTGAAAACTATCAGATTCTTTTTGGTTCAAAGCTTCATCAATCAATGTAAAGACCCAGAATCTTGATCACACAGAAACCTAACAATCAATCTGTTTCAAACCCAGCAAAATGGAAAGAACAAAAAAAGCTGAAATCTTGCAAATTGAATCATCAAAATTACCTGTGTTCTTCTTCAGTCCAGGGTTTGCCCCTCTTCCTCTCCTCAGCGCGGCCCGACCCGGACCCGCCCGGAGCGGCCCATTTCTCATCCGGGTAAACCGGGAGCTCGACCCGGCCCGACTCAATCAGCATGACGTCATGAACGAGATCTTCATAGTGAGCCCTAATTTCCTCCGGCGACTTTCCGGGGACTTCTCTGGCGATCTTCACCCACCGATCCGGGTCGCTCTCGTCGTCGAATTTCGCCACCGCCACCTCAAACAGCTTGTCCTCCTCCCTCGTCCACGTCACCGTCTTCTTCCCCGCGCTCGCCATTCGCACTCAAAATCCGAAAATTGAACTAGATTGAGTAATGTATTTCTCTTCTGGGGTTTTTGGATGGTGAAATTGATTGTTTCTTTGTAGTGGGTAGGTAGGATTTGAAAGGGTTTTTGCGGAATTGGATGAAATTGAAGGGGGATTTTGCAGAGTATTTATAGGAGAAGGGAAGAAAGAGTGGATCTTTCTGTTTTTCTTTTATTCTCTTAAATAACACGTTTTGTCTCATTTTTTTCACTTCTTTTTCCTCTAATTTTATAGAATAAGCAATCTTTTTAAAGAGCAAATCTTTGTATAAAATGAATATTTAAAATCAGTTTAACCGATTTACCATGAATTTGTAATAGAGGAATCAAAGTTAACTAAGTGGTAAATCAATGTAAATTGCCACAAGTAAGGTTATTCTATCTAAGAAGATAGATATTTATGGGTATCTTAGTATCTATTCGAAATGTTATCCAATGGAACAGTAATTATTCTCTAGGTAAAGTTGTGAATTTTGGACTTAATCTAGTAAATTTATCTTTTTTTAATAAGCAAAGTTATTCGATACAAGATAGTCAGACAAACCGACACGAAACTAAAAACTAACAAAAGACAAGGAATAAAAAACAGCAAGACAATCAAGACACAAACACCGAATAAGAAAGCCGAAGAAGTAAAAGACACAATCACTTATTTTTTGATTTCATACTCGGTTCGATTGGCTAAAGTCACTCTACATCCGAACTAAGTACTTTAAAGACTTTTAATGAAACTACCCTCAAAATCTAGTCTTTTTATATTTGTCATCGTGAAAATTCGAATCCAATTCCCGACCAAACGCTTAAAATAGCTTAATGCCTTCTCTTGCTCGAGCAATTGATAATTGGTTTTGAATTTACTTATTTAGACAATGGTGTTTTAAATTTACTTACCCCTATTTGAATTATAAATCTACTGTCTTAAAGTGTATTAAATTAAATAATTTATTTAATACAACTTAATATATTAAATGTTATGAAAAATTAGTGAATTCTTTATAAAAAATTGTTTAAAAATATCATTTTTATAAATATTATAATAAATTTAACTATGCACAACACAATTTGCATGTGAAAGCTAAAGATTATACTTTCAAGTAGTGAGTGTCATCAGTCATCATCATCACTACTAGTTTAAGCGGTGCACACAATCGCCATCCCAACCATCATAAGCGGCGCACACAATCGTCATTGCAACCGTTATAGCCTAAATAAATTGCAAATCATACGAACATTAATTCACATGTACAACATTGCTTAATGTACTATATAATAATCATACGGCATCTAATTAAAATCGAATCTCACAATAATATGAATCATATGGAACTTCTCTATAAGTAAACTTGTCGATTTGGACTCTCCATACTCTCCTTAATTCCATGAGTATGATGACGTTGTACTTTAAATTCTGGTCAAACAATACAATATTCGAAACAGACTAGTATCCTACGTGTCATGCTTTATGTGCCACGTGTACAACTATCGCAACAAACTATTTGGATAAGGTTGCCCCTACCACGTCATTATCATGCAACTCTTAACATAGGTTTGAAACAATATATTCACCTTCCTTGAATGATAAAGCTAGTCTAGTGACAGTTAAGACATGTCAATCGGATCGGCCAGATCGGGTTTGGGTCGAATTATTTTGGGTTTTGGTTGAATCGGGTTCGGTTCATTATAGGTCACGAGCCAAACTAGATCGGTTATCGACTTATCGTGGGTTTTCGGGTGGATCGAGTCGACCCAACAGATCAAGAATCGAATTTTTATAATTATTAAAATATTATTTTATTTAAATAATAATATTTAAAATTAATTTATTGTTTTTTATATATTTTAATAATAAAATATATTCTATACATTGTGGAAATATAACAAATCGGATCAACCCAACGAGTTTTCGAGTTTCAACTTAAATGAATTTAGGTCTATTGGGTTCGATTCATTTCGGGTTTAAATTTTCTGATCATGACCCTAAGCCTTCCTAATCACCAGATTCTTCTCAATCTCATCCTTCTCTACACGACTACACTCGTCATATTATCAGATCCATCCACTCTACCACATCCTCCAATATTCACTTAACTCCTTCCTTTTCTTCCTTTGAAATCTTTTTTGTTGAGTAGGTAAGAATTTGATTTATCGAATAGGTCCGATAGAGTCGATAGGCCGAGTAAATAACAGTCGGAAAGCCGACAAGAACAACAAGACGAACAAAAAACAGACAAAAACGAACAAAACATATAAGTACAACTAACGAAAAAATACTAGAACGAAACGAGTAGTGGAAGAAGCGAAGAATTAAAGATCAACGTCTTTAACATTCTGATCAAAAGCGAACAAATACGATAAATTCCTTTGAAATCTTATGAAGAAGAAGAATCACTTACATAAGTAAAAACATGTCTTTTAAAAATTCTCTAAACAAAAACTAATCAAAACCAATTCATAAAAACACATAAGTCTCCTTAAGCCTTCCTAATCACCATATTACAAACATCTTCATCAACACCAATGCTAGTGGTCTCATCATGGAACCACTTAAAAGCTCTCATGATTTCCTCCTTTGAACTCTTGCCTCCATTCTTTGTGATCTCTTCAAAGCAAGAGATGAGCTTATCAAGCTTATACAAAGTCTTCAATACATCCTTCATCACCTTGTTCTCTTCCTCAACCTCCATCTCCTCCACCATCCTCATTATATCATCATTTATAAAACGACTATTTTCAATAGTGCTAGATTGCTCAATTATTTCTGTCTTGTCTATCGTTGGGATCACTTGAAGTATTCCATTCACGGGCTTTTTTAAAGGCTCCTCCTTGATTTCAGGCACTCCCCTAAAAACGTTCACAAACAAGTCAGTTTGATGCTCATGAATCGGGTCGGGTCGACCTGTGATCAATCAGGTTAAAAATCATTTTTTAAAGGTAAAAACATGCTTTTTTAAATAAAATCATTGGGTTTGCGGGTCGACCCTAGAATCCAATGATTTTTATTAAAAAAATAGTTTATATATTAATAAAATTATAAATATATATATTTTTAAAGATGTTGTCGGTTGTGGATCGACCCTCGACCCAAAATAAAAAATTCGACCCGCAACCTAATCCGTTGAACACGCTAGTACTTTATTCATAATGTGTTCAATCTTTAAGACATATTTTAAAAACGTTATTTTAAAAGTGTACATATATAAAGAAATTTAAATAGTAAATAAAATAAACAAAACTTAACTTGTAAAATGCTAATTGATTCCTTGCTTGATTGCTCCTTTCCGCGGACACTCTCATGTGAAACGCTGCTTAATCCAAAACCAACGAATAAATTAAAGAGAATAATAAATTAAAGAGAATATAAGTTTGTGAAGAGATGGGTAATATTATTAAGAATTAGTAAGGATTTCATAGAGAATAAATAACTAAAAACCCTAGATAAGATAGCTAGAAATAAGCATTGTTTTAAAAATTCTATCTAAACTCCGCTTAGGGGCTGAAAGGTCCTAGTCCGCCTAATCGTCTAGACAGCCTAGGCCACCGTTCAATCCGTCTAGACACTAGACGGTCCCTCTTCGCCTATCGTTTTTTAGATCATTAGAAATAAGAAACTAACTGATTTACATAATTGATTCTGACAAATATCCTAACAAACAAAGAGATAAACATTAAATAACAATATTCCTAATATAAATAACAACTAACATCTTCATCCCACTCAAGCGGAATCTAAAAAGATCAAGATGGGGCATCCATAATCTAAATATATCAAGACGATTTGCCTGAAATAGCCAAGAAAAACTGAAATTATTTAACTAAGCAATAGCAATAGTATGTATACCTAGAGCGAAGAGGAGAAGAATTGTCACGGCTATGCTTTTGCGATCCATATTTTATTTGATGAAGATTGAAGAGCGATAGAAGGCTAGTTTAATTTTGCAGTTTCAAGAGCGTTTTTTTCCCTCCTAGTTTGATGAAGATCGATGTGTATTTAACTATTTATACAGTTGTGCATGGCAGGAAAAAAGTTCTATCTAATTTTTTTGGTAGTAAAAAAATTCTATCTAATTAGTGTGCTATTTTTTTCCCAGTTATTTTCATTATCGAACAAGAAGAAAATATATCCTTAATTTCTATGGTTTTATAAACTTATTTTCTTGGTATTTGGATAGATTTTTTTCCCGTAAATTTAGCAAAAAAAAAATAGATTTTTTCTAGTTATTTCATTATCGAACAAGAAGAAAATATATCCTTAATTTCTATGGTTTTATAAACTTATTTTTTTTTGGTATTTGGATAGATTTTTTTTTGTAAGTTTAGCAAAAAAAAAATAGACAAGTCTTGTAAGTCAAAATAGTTCATCCAAAATCGATACCTTTCGTAGTCTCCCATCTCATTTACTACGTATCACATCAAAAATCAAAAATCAAATCAAAAAACCCATAAAAGCACCACTTTTCTATGAACAGTAACTCGTTAAAAATATTTGCCTGCCTAAAATTTACACTACCCTTATTATATCGTTTTTATCCTTTTCCCCTCTCTGTTTATTCTTTCCCCTCTCGATCTCTCGACATCGTCTTCTCCAGACTACCGCCGCCATCTTCAAGCGCATCGCCTACAAAGAGAAGCAACCGTATCATTCCCGTCTCTTTTCATTCTTGGCTTTTTCGTCTTCATTTGCTCATTCCTCCTCTCATCTGCTCCAACTTCGATTGGTGGTTCATCAGCCTTTCTTTTTTGGGTCCTCCATCGCTTTCCGATTTCTGCAAAGCTTGAACGCCTCCTCCATCGCTTACAAGTAAGTCTATCTTCGCTCTCTTGTTCAATGATTTTGAGGGTCGAGTTTCACATTCCGTTAAGGCTTTACTTCTTTTCCTGATTGATTTTGTTTTCACAACTGAGATTCAGTGCATTTGTTAATGATCTATTCCGTGATTCCTTTTTCGCATGTGTTGATTCTTATTATTTTCTGAATTTAGGGTTTCCTAGCATCCTTGTTTGTAGAATTAGGGGCATTTGCTGTTCCGAATTTGGGTATCTTAATGTCAAACTCTGGGATTGGGTTATTGAATTTGGGATTTAGGTCGTGGGTTTCTGATTTTTTTTTTCAGTTCACTGCCCCTTTAAAATTTGGGCTATTGGATTGCTATAAGGAAGACAAACCTATTGCTGAATTGCAAAGTATGCCATTTTGGTCTCATTCGGTTTTCTAATCCCGAATTCCACAACTTCATTAGAATAGGTACTCAACTACTTGGTTATGTTCTATGTTATGGAATTGATGTAGATACCTCCTTCTTATAGTATCCACTATAGTCCTGGGTTTTGTTTTTTTTTCTTCTAGGGTCTAATAATGTATGCTATACTTTGTGGATAGTTTGTAGTAATTCTTATCTTCCTCTTTTGTTCTTGTGCTTTATGGAATGATGACTAATAGGATTAATGTCAGGAATCAAGTTCATGGTGAGTCCTCTGATGATTTTAGTCATAGGAAGATATAAATGAACCATGTGGTACCATTGTTATGAGGATTATAGACATGAAACTCAGGACGTCTTAGGTTGGCATTTTATGCATCTCCATTGTTTTTTAAAAGGTAAACTAATTGATTCAGAGTGTACATGAAGCTTATTGTCAGCCAATGCAATCCTAGCCCAACTGATCTCTTGGTCATGCCTCATCTCAGTAGAGAGAACAAAGATCACACGATTCAGGTGAGAATTTATGGTTTATGTATATTTCTGTATGTTTGAGATTTTGGTTGATGTTCTCAATGTGTTATTGCTGCAATTTGGATCAGCTATTTGTTTCTACTCTGTTTGATTCATCCAATTGGGTTAACAATAGGCCTGTTGGCTCAATATGGCAGTTCTTCTAAACAAAGTAAATCTCTTAAACTCTTTTTCAGTTGGTGGTTCTATGTATAATTGCAGATTGTTGGGTTAATTAATGTTGATCTTGTTGATGTCCATGCTATCATGCTCCATGCTTGTATATATAGGACTAATGCTTGCTTGGCTTATCTTCAGTGGAAAACAGAAGAGGTTGCACTGGCGGCTGGCCACCAAGAGATTAAAGGAGCTGCTAGAAGGCGTAAGTCTTCACCTTGTCATTCTTATGAATGGTCTTATTCTTTCTTCTCTATGCTACATCTTTTAAGATGGATTTCATACTCTTCCTTTTTTTTTTCTGGGCCAAAAAAATGAAGTTCAGGGAAACTGCAGCTAGAAGATATATTCAGTAAATGCTTAGCGACATGGACTACTTCCATGGTAGAGGTATTTATCACAGGGATTTGAAGGTGAATGAACATTATAGTTTCCTTATGAGAAGCTGCAACTTTGTTGTTCATCTGGGAAAAAGGTATTTTTTATGTATGTTCTAATCATTTGCAGCTTGATAATTTACTCTTGGACTCGTAGCAGTATTCTAAAAAATACATACCTTGGATTAAGTATCTTTTGCCAAGAAGCCCGGGTAAGTACGAGTTGTATGATGATTTCTGCTAGAACTGTTTATTGTGTTTCTACTATTGTAATATTTTTATTTATGTGTTTTGTGGGAATTATGTGGATCATACTGTCATGGAGACTATAAGGGCCCTATTTTGTTATCCCTTGGTTGGTTAGCATCATATATAAGCTATAAGCTCTTGCCTAATGCCACTACCTGTTTGGTGATCTCTGCTTTCTCATGCCTCTGGTTTTTTGTGGTGATAGTAAGATACTTCTTTCATCTTATCCATCTGGTTTTGGGTTTTGTACTTGATGATTGATAAATTGCAG
The DNA here is from genome assembly GCA_964016875.1 of Fallopia convolvulus. Classification (NCBI taxonomy): domain Eukaryota; kingdom Viridiplantae; phylum Streptophyta; class Magnoliopsida; order Caryophyllales; family Polygonaceae; genus Fallopia; species Fallopia convolvulus. The sequence continues at coordinate 492,617 of OZ024719.1, forward strand.
CTCTTAAAATTAGTGTTCATTCATCAATATACTGTAATTGGGTGGGCTATGGGGTATTAGTTACTGTTTCTTTTTTCCTCTAATTAATTATTTAGAAAGGGACCAGTACAACTTTGATAACATAAAGATGTATCAAATAAATAGCAAGGTTCACGATAGCACTTTCTTTGGATAGCTTGTTAGTTGTTATTGACTCGAATGATGATAAGAGGGATGCTATATGAATTGTTTGCACTACTTATGATGTCTCTAGGTATGCCTAATATTAGAGTTTTAGTTCTCTCTACTTATTATATCATTACTAATATTCATAAAACTGTTACAAAATAAGTATCCAAATTAAAGATGGTTACATTGCACAGTCTTAGCTATTTTCCAGTGCTCCACTGTGTAAAGTTGAAAATTACATTGGATGGGTTATGTGATGCTTGATTAACCAATGTCTTAAGCAAGCAAGAGGAATTAAAGTATTTATGATTCTATCTTATTGACATGAAAAAATGTGAAGCCAGATATGATACCTATAAAAGGAATAAAAATACAAAAAAAAAAAAAGTTAAGATCCACAATTCTTGCTTGCAATCATGAAAGAAAGACTTAGTTGCATGCACCACCATTATTATTGTGTGAAAGGTGACGTTGTTATTTATAATCTTCCCTCTTTTGTTAATACAATATCTGATGCAAGCTTTTTCATGCCATAGAGCAGGGATCAAGTTAGTCTTATTTCATCCTTTTATTGTTTGCAGGTTCGAGAGATAAGTTTAGTTGAGTGTTTTCTTTTATCCGCTGTGTGTGAATGCAATGAAAATTTGGCCATTTTGGAATTTTGAGATTTGAAACTTGAAATTAGATGAGGAAGGCAATTGAAATTAGATGGGAAAGAGAGTTTCTACATGTGTTAATCTTTATAGAAAGCCTTCTATCTCTGAAACAGATTTGTACATTTGACGTGCACAGGTGGTAGAGAATGGGTTAAGCATTTAGCATTCATTGAGAAGCAAGTTCATGGGCTTGAGGAGTATTTGTATGTAATTTAACATTTTATGGTTGACATGTTTTCAGGTGCTATGGAACTCTTGCTTTTTTTCTTTTTCTTTTTTCATTACGATAAATGTGTTGTTTTGAACCAAGCAGAGATGGCTCTGAACAAGTCTCCACTCTCTTTGGAGTAATATTATAACATCAGTCTTGACTTTTTATTCACACCTTGATGTACGTCCTACTAAATATTCGAAATTGGTGTTTTGATATGTAATTTTGTGCAGATTACTTTGTCTTATGGGGTTTCAATGCAACACATGCAATATTCAACATCTTGGTTTTCTTAGCTGGTGTTTTCATATATTTACAGGTTCAGATTTCCACTATAATCTGAGAATTTGTTTAATCTCAAGAAAGGTCATTCAAGGATATGCATAAGATTGTTAGTATGTGATGTAAGTATGTAACTGTTTAACTTCATACTGAGAAGTTGTCATGACTCCCTATGCTTTTATAGTAGGATACTACCCCGCGTGCGACACGCACGCGGCCCTTCACTAGTATAGCTAAAATATGCCATATGGCATATGTACTTTCGGTTTATTTATTAAAGATAATATTTTTTTTAATAAAGTAAGAATTCGTTAACCATATGAGTCTTGTAAATTGAGAGGTCGTACAAGACAGAAGCCGAGATTGGCGAAAAGAGACAAAACTAAAAAAAAAAGCTAAAAGATCAAACAAGAACAAACAACTAAAACAGAAATGAGCAAGTGCTCATGGCTCAACGGTTGAGCCTCTTACCAATGTGTAAGAGGTCTCAAATTCGAGCATCCAGGGCAGCGGTTTGCCCTTCTTTCTTAGATTTGGTTAGTAAACTGTTCTCAACTAGGCTAGTCCAAGTAATACTTGGACAACCCTAAATCTTACCGAATCAAAAAAAAAAAACCAACTAAAACAAAAATACTGAAAATGAAATAGTTTTGTGCTTGCTTCTTATTTTCTTGCATTTTTTAAGGGTGGGCTTTTTAACATGCTTTCTGGACCCATCTTTGTCTACGGAACTATGGATTGGGCTGAAAAGGAACAACGGCCCATCGATACTGATATCTGTTTCTAATACATGGGATATGGATATAAGTTTGATATTAAAATGATATAACGCATCGTTTGGTTCGATTCCCTGGGAATCAGGAATGGTTGATTTCAGTATACTGTTTGGTTTACCATAATCTGGAATCGATTTCATTCTCATGAATGGCTCATTTCAAGCCTGCATGCAAAATTGATTCCAAGATTTCTAGTAGAAAATAAAAGATATCATCCATTTCAAAAAATAACTTTTTTTAAACCTTAAAACCCTAAAATTCCTAAATCTTATATAATAAACTCTAAAATTTATAAACTCTAAATTATAAGGTCTAAACCAAAATTTTAAACTATAATTCCCAGGAATGGTTCATTCCGACAGCATACCAAACAACATATTATAGGATTGGTTCATTCCGATTTTTGATTCCAATCCGATTCCAATAACATAACAAACAGGGCCTAAGTGTTATTCTAATCGCTCTAAAAGAAAAATAAGTATTTGTATTCATATTCAACATGTTCAAATTTATGACGAGGTATCCACATTTATTGGTAAATTTCATATCTGATACTTTGATATCTTACATACTTATAACTTGATATTCGTAATCGATAATAATACTTGACAATATCTCATATCTTTAATATTAATACCAAACGAGTCCTTAAATTATTTGAGCAAATTAAGGGACAAAAATCTTGACACGAGGAGGAGTCACTTAGCAACCACAATCTGGGCATGGGTCCCAGACTAGGACCCATATGGATGGTGGTTACGTGTACTTGTACACGTCATTATCTCACTTGATTATTGTACTTTAGCCTTAACTAATTATTGATCGATTAGTAATCATCAGTGTCATCCTTTGTAACATGGGCTTGTTGGATGTAAATGAGTTGCATTTAGACCGGTTTAAAACGTGGACTTGAATACTTAAAAATTAACCTGAATTTTTTACATTTTTCCCAAAAACGTTTGAATACTTAAAAATGGTTGTTGTTTTTTGTTTAAGGCAATCTTGTTCAAATTATATATATACATGAAAAAATAGATTTTATATGATATGACATTATATACTTTTTTTTATAAAAAAAATGGTTTATACTATTTCATCTAATACAATGACATTGCACACACACAATAATACAACATGCATGAATCATTCATTTTTCTTGCGATAAATATAAAAATAATTTATTTATACTCCTAATGTTTTTATTTTTGGTATACGTTATTATCAATCTTTAAATATTGATTTTTTCATGCATGTTTTGGAGAATATTAAATTAGTTGCATGATTAAGGAACGATCCGTTCGACAAATCAATACTTATATGAGCTAATGTTAATATTAAATTACGTGTTGAAAATTTAGATAACTTTATACGAAGGTTGGTAAAGGGTTCTGATATAAATTTAAATTTATGTAGGAAAAAGTGGGAAAAACAATTAAATAATTAAGCTCGATAAGGTTGGATAAAAGTATGCTGGTAATTTTGTGGTATTATACTCTAAATATTCAAAATAGCAACAACTCAAAATAGTGAAACATTACATACTTGATACTTACATGACAATATTGTGGAGCTAATTTATTTCATGGAAATGGCGGTGAATGAAAATATTTTTATAAAAACCAAGATTTTGCCTCTAAAATTAATGGATAGTGACAAGATTGGTGTGACATAACGGTCCATTTTGAATTCTTTCACGTGAACTTTGCTATCACTTCATCTATCATATAGCCCCGCTCCTTGCACCCATTCTTTTCAATCCTCTTAATTTTCTTTACTTCTACGCCTATTATTTTTACATACAAATTCCAAGTTTCGAACGATTAATATTTTTTACCAATCATAACTCAAATTATCATTTTGTAATGACTAAAACTACAGTAATTTGAAACGTAATTCAAAATGGCTAGCTCTTTTTTTTTGTTGGAAATGTAATTTACACTAGATAGTGATTTCAAATTAAATGAAATATCTCTCAACTAAAAAAAAATTAAATGAAATATCCTTGTGGCTAAAAATAAATAGTGATCCACTACTTGATAAACCCATTACATATTTGCACCCAATGAAGTTATAAATGTTTTTAATAAGTTTCCTTCACTTCATAATCATAACTTTCTTTGTCTACGGTTTTTAAATCATAGCTTTCGAACATCTAGTCAAGCGGTTAAACTTTAAGAATAGTATTCAGAAATTTTCGATTCGACTCTTATGAGCAGTGTCCTTCACAAAAAAAAAGAGTGTCTAAATCCACACGGGTCTAAGTCCATGACTATTTATTTTTTCAAAAGCTACAGGAATGTAAAGCTTTGTTCGGTAGTAGCGGAATTTGGGAGCGGATTCAGCTAGCTGGAGCGGAATTTTGAACGGATTCAAGAAGCTCCTCCTCACAAGCTTCTTCCCATTCCGCTAGCTTAATGGGTAAAAAAGTTCCAGCTACCTCCATGCCTAACGGAGCCTAAAATTCTTAAATATGGTTAATAAACTTTGTGAATCTCATTTTTAAAGAAAATTGTGTTAATTGGTCTGTTTTTTAATTGTTAATTAACTCTAATTATTGTGATCAAGATTAAGAAATTTCAGAAAAAAACTTAGCTACCAATGTATCATAATCTCATGGGATGCAATATGCGACCTACATATAATATCAACTTAACCTGAATTAATCGACATATTTTTAAGATAATAAGATTCATATTCATATTTTTAAGAAAAAAAAAATTAGATACGTACATTGATCTAGTTCTAATTGATCCAACACTCCATTTCAACCAAGAAAAAAAATTGATCCAACACTCCATATTAATCCTAATCGTTTTACTCTAAAATTCATTTTTATCTGAACTTTTAATTTATATATATGTATAATTGGCATATGATATTGATATCATTGAGCTAAACAGCACTTTTATCTTTTTGAGAAGCTATATAAAACACGACAGCCTGTTGTTATGCGGATATGAGTTATAATGATATGTACATATGAAACAAAAAGAATATCTCCTAGCTAACTAACAAAATAATCATTCATATAATTGTCACTTAACAAGAACTCCAAGATAAAAACGACAAATAAGCAAGGGTCAAAGTGCACTAATTATTTCAATAAAACTAATTAATTATATTTATTCTGCATTATTAGCATGTTCTGTGGTTGATCTATGTTACAGCATGGGAAGTGCCAAAGTTAATTAATATATATATATATATGTGAAGTTCTAAGAAATATATATTAGATAGCAATTTATATGGTCTCGGCAACATTAAGATCCATATATAATTAGACCTGGGTCCGATTTTAGTAGAACCGGGAAAATGTTCGGTTCAAAACCGGCCTAGAATTATCGGTTTAGTTTCAATCACGGTTTTTCCACCTCATGAACTGGGGAAATGGCGGTTCCCCACGACTGTGGTGTGTTAACAAAACAATTCTATTGGCCAAATAACAAAAACCACGTCACAGTTTTCGTTATTTGGCTAGCATAAACTCTATTTTCTTACAAAAAAATATATTGTCATTTCCGGAATCGGGAAACCGTCATGTGGAACTTGGAACCGGTGGTTTTGGAACTGGACCCAAGTCTATATATAATAAGAAAAAGACCAATAATTAATCGAGATTAATTGGGTATATTTTTTTTTATAGGATTGATCTCTTAGCTTTTAGAAAATTAAATGTTATCTAGAGGTAGATAGATATGCCAATTAGTTAAAAGCCAAAAGGGAATCAAAACATGTTATGAGTACATTTACTAGCTAAGACAACATTACAAGAAACATTCTTTGTGTAAGTAATGAAATAATTAATGGACCAACCAAGTCTAGCATGAAAAAGTATAGGCTAGGAAGTGATCTAGAATTATTAAAGTTTAAAATGCATTTATATATATTGAACATAATAAATATAGGTTGCCACATAACTCATGGAATGTGATCAATGCTTGTGAATTATTTCAAAAAAGTCTTCACACCAAAGTCAATTTGTATTTACATGATTAATTGTTAACTCGTGTAACAAGGTGATAACATATATCTAAAATAGCCCCTATTACGAACAACGCATTATTAATAAAAAAAAGAGTTTGTTTTTATTCGCAGACATCTACTCAAACGACTAGAATTTTAAAATAGTATTATAAAGTCTTTGTTTCGATTTTTATGGATAATGTCTTTGATCCAAATTTATTTCACCGACATAACAAAATCACTCAATAATTAACAATAAACTATAAGAAATTACAAATAAAATACATTTCATCATTAGCAAAATAGCATTATACAACCTTTTATGACACTTCATAAATTTTACTATTTTCTAGATAATTTAAAATAAAAACATACTATGGTATTTTAAATGAATGAGCAGAGCTAGGACCCGAGCCAAAGGGGCTTTGAGCTAACTCAACTAAAACAATATATTATAGTTGTATTAAGATTAAAAGTTATAAAAGATCCTTCGTTTCTATGGAGGCAACATTAAGCCCATTTCATCTTACTTGATTTGTCCGTTATGACTCAAATGCTAAAGGTTTTAGTTTTCTTTAGCCCCTCACTCTCCCCACTACTCTTTTCGTTCTAGTTCCAGCTTTTCGACAGTTATACTACTTACTTTTTGTGTTGCTTTGTTTCGGTCTGTTCTACCCGGTTTTTCGTCTGCCGTGTTCACAACCTCTTGGTATTACCGGACCTGTCCGATAAACCGATTTCTTACATTTTCAAAAAAAAACATTAAAAGTTATAATTTTATTTATATTGAAAACAATTGCTCCAAAATTTATTCTTACATTTTATTTTATTTTCACTTCAACAAATTCATCCTAATTCACACCACTCTAGTAAATATTGCATCCTTTTATTTACTAAATATCAATAATCCATTGCTTGCAATTGTTGAATCCAAGCTAAAGGCATGCATCACCCTTTTCCTATATTGGTTTTTCTATCCTATGTCTTTAGAGCATAAGTTAAAAACCCGAATTTAAAAACTAAAATCCTATTTTGGAAATCATGAACCCTTTATAAAAAAATTTAAAATAATTCTAAATATAAAATCATCGATTTTTTACTATAATTAGATTTTTAACATGTGCTGTTAGAACATAGGTTAGAAAAATCGTTCCTAAATTAACAAAACCTAAACTTAAAAGTAAAAAACTCAATCGATGTATAATTTACATGAAAAAAAAATCCCATATTTTCTTATAGAGTAGGTGACGTTGTATGAAAGATTTTTTTTTGAAAAGTTGCACTTGCAACATTCCGTAGGCAGAATGCAAAACACGAAAGCTCAAAGAGAGGCAAAGCATTTACTCCCACCATATTAAATTCAATTCCTCCAACCCTCAATTAAATACTCACTCACTCATCTTCCATGATCAAACCTCAACTATCATCAACTTGTGGTCCTCTTCTTCACCCTCCAATCTTTCACTTCCATCATCATCATCTTCTTCTTCTTCTCCATTCAAAACTCACTTGATAAATCCATTTGCAATCTCTTCCATTCCAAGTTCCAACCAAAACCCACAAAAAACACAAGCTCAAATCAATTGCACAACAATGGGGTGGCCCTCTTGCTCCCACTCCCCCAAAACCCTCTCCTTCCGCCACTTCGAAAACGACGCCGTCTTCAAAACCCTAAATTCCGTCTACTTCGACTCCGATTCCGACTCCGACAACAGCAACAACAACAGAAACAGCCGCAGAAACGACGACAACAACGAAAACAGTGACGACATTGAGTCCATAGTGCGCGGGGCCCACTCGGAGACGACCCGCCTGTTCTTCGAGCCCTCGACGGGCAAGGCCCTTTCAGTACTACTGGCCTCACCCGCCGAGGCAGAATTACCAAAAGAGGAAGAGGAAGAAGAAGAAACAGAAAAGGTGGGGCCAGAACCGTTTCAGGAGAGCGTGGTAATGGCAATGGAATCCGAGGATCCGTATGCGGATTTCAAGAGATCAATGCAAGAGATGATGGAGGCCCATGGATTGCTCAAAGATTGGGCTTGTTTAGAGGAGCTACTAGCATGGTACCTAAGAGTCAACGGGAGGAAGAACCATGCCTACATTGTCGCGGCGTTCGTGGATTTGCTAGTCAAATTCTCGTCGTCATCGTCTTCCTCGAACTCCGTGAACTCGACGTCGAGCTTGAACGGAGTTAGTAGTTGTAGCACGAGTCGGAGCTCCTCGTCGTCGTGTGGTTGTGCTCATTGTAAGGATCATCAGAGTCAGTTAGCAACAATGGCGATGAAGTCAAAGTCAAAGTCAACGACTTCGTTCTCCTCGGCCGCTTCTTCTTTCTCTTCAGATGATAATTAGCGTTTAAATAGCTTGAACGGTTTCTTAAAAAGGGTCAAAAGCTAAGCAGGTTTGGACTTTTCAACTAGGCGATGCCTAAACAAGATTTTTAGAGCAGTTGATTTAGTTTTATAAGGTTTAATTTTATATAGATATGATATATAACATATGGTTTGGTTTAATAACTTGTTTTGAGTTTGTTACAATGTGTACAGTTTTCGTAGTGTAAAATGAGCTTGCTTGAAGCCTTGTAGGTGGTGGGGTTAAATTAAATTAATACAAGATCGAGCATTTATTATTGAATGTTGTTCATGGTGCACACATGGACTATCTGTTTCTACTTTAATCTGCCATTTAATTTCTGACTTGTGATTGTATTATTTTTCACTTATTTTTCTTCTTCTTGTTCTTTACTCATATAAGTTATAACTTGTAAAATGTTAAATTGGACTTCAACGTACTTGACGTATCAACATTGGTCAAAACTTGTATAATTTATGCACTCTGGTTAATTTTTGACTTTAATCTTTTTTGGTTGAAATTTTTTACTTTAATCTTTGGGTTGGATAAATTGGGGTTACTCTAGCTAGTTTTCGTGCTAGCTAGATCGAGTTGACTTCGAGCTTAATGTTGTCCGATTTGAAAAATGGGTGTAATATATATGAGTTTGTTTTGAGCAATGAGATTTATTAATTTGTCCTTATATAACGTACTATAAAATTCATGATATATTTTTTGCGGGTCATATTTGGTATTTTTTTCCTTTCTAAGCTCTATTATAACCGTCTTTTTAGCTTATGTTATGAGGACATTTATTAAAATCTCATTTTTTACAACTCATCCTAAAATACACACATAAATCTTAAAAATAAATTAAAAAACCTTACTTAATAGTACCAAATATGTATGATAATTGATGGTTGATTTTAATTTCTTTTCCGAGGGTTCACCCATTCCAACTTATATATAAGATAATATTTTTTTAAATAAAAATGAACTTATTACCCAAAACACACGTTAGAAATACCTATAAATTAAACATATCAAAATCTTTTCAAATATAAGGGTCTCATTAATTATTTTTTTTGGGTTGAAATAAGGGTCTGAAATAATTAGAATAACTAATACTCCATATTATAATACTATAAGATTTCCTACTTCCTAGCCTTGTAAAAAAGATCAGCATTACAAAAAAAAAAAAAATACCCTTTTGAGCTAGATTTAATCTGCAATAGCACACAAAATATATACAAGGTTCCTTCCATTATTAAATAAAAAATTCAAATTTGAATAAGAACATCCACTTGGATTTATGCAATATACAGAGACACAGAGGGAAGCACACACTGTAGAAAATTTTTTACTCTACATCAAATAATTTTGTACAGTCAAACAAGGCATTGCATCATTTGTCCGGCTAACAACAGTGTACGTGTATAACAGTGTATGTGCATATATGAGAGAATCAGCTGGCAAGATCACCGCACCAATTAAATGCTGGAATATGAATATTCATCCCAAAATGTCACACTTCTTCATCCTCACTTTTACCATACTAAACTAATTAATTTTCCTTTTACCAATGGGATCAAAAGATTATAGTGATAGAGTGTTAGTATGGAAGACCTGGAGCGAGTTTCCTGCTCTAGTTTACTTAAATACCCTCCCGTATTCCGACGTCGAGACAGGGTAAGGGTGTGTACATCTCGACCCCCGGATCCTATTCGTACCGGGTTCTAGTTGAGTAGATGTTTTTGTTGTTGTTGTTGTTCTAGATATATGCAAGTGTATACATAGGGTTATGAATAAAAGGGTGATTTTGTATATATTGCATTGTTCTAAGAAAACGTCTGGGCAACCCTAGCCTGTCTCGGGCTGCCTAGTCAACTGTCTAGGTCGTCTATTCACTTGATGGCCCGTGATTTTTACGTCATTGATAAAGTTATCTAAATAAAAGGAGGCAGTTTTGTGAAGTTTAACCCATGTGTAGTTATTTATTTATTGCCAATCATCGAATCACATCCTCATCGTTCATGGTTTCGAGCATTTGATTCAACGGAAAAGGCCTCGTGTTATTATCATAAGGTTTTCGTTTCAACCTTCAAGAGCGATGGTGCCTCGTTTCTCAATCTTAGAGTTATTAAAGAAATTCTTATCCGTAATGGTAATACTTGAGACTATCCTAAAACCTTACCCAATTCAAAAAAGGCCCATGATACATAATTAGGGCTAGCCCATTGGGCCTTTTTGTTTTGGTAAAATTGTGAATCAATGTTCCATAAACATGTATCAAAATTATGAATCACTAAAACTTCTTAACAATGAAAATTTCTAAATTCAGGCCAAATTCCATCTTCATAGGAATGAAATCATATCATGATTATGTTGTTTCCTTCTTAAGAACACAAGCATGTCACTTGAATATCTCCGAGTAACAAACATTTCAATTACAAAACCTCTTCGATCATCAAAAAATCTATTCATAAAACTCAAACTAGAAAGAATTCATATGCAACTTATACATCATTTTCCACTTGCTCTTAACAATCTCCCTCACAGCTTCCTCAATCACCTCATCTTCAGCCCCAAATCCGCCCTTAAGCAACTCATACTCCGTACCAACGACGCCACCGTCTTCCGGGCGGCCGGTGTCGGGCCTGATCGCCACAACCGTCGCCCCCTTCATCACGTAACCCGACGTAGGCAGCACCAACTCCGGTTCGTACCAGAGCTTAACGATCACATTAGGCACACTCGTCCTCTTCCAGACCTCATCATCGAGCTCGGAATCCTTGGATTCCCAAACTTCCTTGATTTGATCCTCGTTCATGTAGAGCATACCTTGCTTGAGAGTGTCCTCGATCACCGCGCTACGTAGGCCGGGGTGGTCCATCAGTGTCTGCCTCGCCACCCCATGCCTGGCACAGGCGGCGATCAGGGTTGACAGGATCCAGACTACGCGTGATCGCAACTCTTCATCTGACAGTGGATTCTGGTTTTGGTGTTGGTGCTGATGCTGATCCTGGTTCTGCTGGTTCTGGTGTTGATGTTGATTTTGTTGATGTTGGTCCTGATGATGGTGTTGATGTTGATGCTGATTTTGCTGATGTTGGTGCTGATGCTGATCTGCCTTTGGATTTGAATTCGAATTCATAGCACACGAGGAGGGTCTCTCAAAGGCGGTGGTGCCTATGATGGCACACCGCCGGAGATCCTTTCCAAACTCGGCGCTCCACTTGAGGAGGCCGCCAGGGGTGTCTGGAAAGCCGACAACTCCCCCGTTACCGGGGAGCTGGACTCGCAGGTGGCGGATTTCGGAGAAGTTCTTCATAGAGTTGGAGATCCATTGGCTGAGCTCCCCAGGGCCGACAGATCTAGCTGCCTTCTTGGCCGCAGGGTGGAGGAGCTTGGCGAAGAGAGATTTGAGAGAGAACGGTTTCTTAGGGCGGAAGGAAGTGGAGAGTGTGGTGGGCTTGACCACCACAGAGACAGTGTCGACCTGGGGAACGAGGGAAGCCAAGCGCTTGGAGACGATAAGGCAGCGACTGAGGGATTTGGCGTTGAGGATCTTGTCGAGGATGGTGGAGAGTATTGGATCAGGTAATAGATCAAAGTAGTCTTCTCCATCTTGTTGTTGTTGTTGTTGTTGTTGTTGTTGTTGTTGTTGTTGTTGTTGTTTGTTGAAGTGTTTTTCTTGCTCAAGTGGTTTGATGGGCTTGGGAATGGATGGGAAAATAGGGGGAGGAATCATGGTGAAGTGAATTGGTTTAGTAATGATAATAGAGAGGAGGATGAAAGAGTTGGATTTGGATAGGGATTGTGGATGGCAAACGATTGGTTTATATAGAGTTGTGATGAAAGAAAAGAGTGGGCTACACATGGGTTGCGTGTATGATACTAGACATGCACGTTTGAAAAGTGGTAATAGCACGTTTCAAATGCTCTAGATAATGATTAACATTAACTCGTTTTCGGGCTAAAGAATTAAGGGTTCATTTAGTATTGATATAGATGTATGAGTAAGAATCACTGCTCTAAAAATTTCCGTCTAAATGCTGGAAGGTAGTAATTCGTCTAATCTTTCAGTTTATTTAGAAAACCGTTTAGTCTGTCTAAGGCGCTAGATAGTCTATTTCCGCCTAAGATTCGCCTAATATTTTATAGAATATTAATAAGAGTGAGATATAAAATATAGCCTTCGATCATCTAGTTAATCGATTAAACATTCAAGAATAATACTCGAAGGTCTTTGATTCAACTCAAATGTCATATGTGCACCAACCAAAGGCTTGAAGAATATAGTTGCCAGACGCGAATACTGAAAAGTAAATGAAGATTAAATTAAATATAAGCACTAAGTATGACTATAAATAAATTATTACTATATAATTAATACATAATTATGGGTTTTAAATCCAACAAATGCTAGTGGGATTGCAGACAAAGTAATGAAGAGAATAAAGATTTGTGAGGGGCGAAACCGTGAAAGGTTCAATGGATAAGCCTTTTTTGTAAAGTAATTAATTTTAAACAAAGTTATTATATATGCACATTCGCCATTATCATATAGGCATCTTCAATTATCCATAAGCCATACTTCATCCCACTAACAATTTTATGGCCTACACACTTTATTCCATCTCATCTCTTCCATTGCTTTTTTTTTATCTTTTAACCTTTGTTTTTATTTGTTTATTTATGTTTTTTACAAGGAATATTGCTTTATGATTTTGTATTGTTAGTGGTTAGCAATTGTTTATGTTTTATGATTCTTTGTCATTTTTGTCAACTAAATGCATATAGGAAGATGATATAATATATCGGTCTTTTTAACTTATGTCCTAAGGATATAGGATAAGTTTTCTGGTTTTAGAAATTAAAACCCTAAAAAGAAAGGCATAAATCCGTCGGAAAAAAAATTCATATCCCTAAATAAATAAAAACAACAAATCTTTCTAATGTAGGATGTTTATCGTATACCCTTAGGGCATAGATTAGAAAATCCGATAATATATTGCTTGTAATTATAAGTTGAGTCAAGTGGACATTAAAGTCTTAGATGGGCTTACCAATTATGAGTTGGGAATGGGTTGTTAAATTTTCTTAAGCGTTTGCTTAAGGATTTGAGATTTGGATTCAAATTCTTTTAGTGGAGTTGGCGTGTATAGAAAGATTAAATTCGGAGGGTCACCCCCATTAAGAATCTCTACAGTAAAATGATTTGAGCGTGGAGGGACTTTGACAGATCGAACTGGGACAAGATAAAAAAAAAAGTCATAGATAGGCTTATCGACGTGGCTTAGTTGCTTGTAGACATCAATTTGGGCCTAAAGGTCCAAATTGTGATTTGTAACCTAAGATACATCATAAAAATACTTGATTGGAAACTAAACTCATAAAAAATGAGAAAATTAATAAAAAAAATTCTAAGAATTAGACCTAATAACAATCCATTACACAATACTAGCATTAAAAGCATAAAAAAATCATGCTTATGTACTGTACTTGATTGTGAATAAGAAAAAGTTGACATGACATATTATTGTTTATTTTAAAAAATAATTTATTTTAAAAATTTTACCAAACACACTTTTATATAAAATAAACTGTAATGCAAAAACTCATTATAATGCATGTAGCCAAACAGACCCTAAGTAAAAATTAAGATAAATTCAACATACTAACATAAATTCAATACAAAATAAGCAGAAATTAAGATAATTAAATCTAACATACTAAGATAAATTCAATCTATCTAACATACCAAGATAAATCCAAAAAAAAAAAAAAAAACATACCAAGATAAATCCAACCTACCTATAATTTAATTTCTAATTTCGTCCATGCCTACAAGCTGTAGTAATCTTCCTATTGCTCGTGAGTACCATTCCCATAATCCTTGTGGGTTCAAAACATTGTTAAACTCTTCTTTCATCATTTCGGCAACTTCATGCTTCTCAACCTCCATGTACTTATCTTCTAACCATTCAACCACATTGTTCAAGACTTTGTTCACTTGTTCCTTGGAAACCTTGCCATGTCCTATGATGGGTTTATCACAAAGATTGCCTTCGAAAGCGTCCATCATGCCAGAGAGGATGTACGAATCGAGCCAGAAATTGGCGTTCACCATTTCCTTTAGCTCCTTGCTTTCCCTAAGAGCCTTGTATTCGTTCTTTATTAAGTCCTTCTCCTCTGATGTGAGGCGGCTTCGAGGTGAAGCCGCGCTGAAAACGTACAAGTAAATGAAGAAAGTTTATGGGTTGATAAGTAAAGTAGATTGGGGACACACGAACTCACGTGCACGCGTTAGGACCCATCAAATAAGTCCATGTGTTACATCCTAAAATAAATTGACAAGTAACTAAGAACATATATACTCAAACTGATTTTCTTTAGATTTCGGGTGTGTTTGTATAGTCACTTTAACTAGTTATTTAACTCGTTACTAGTTAAAAAAATAAAAAATAATGTTTGGTAAGCTAAAATCAACTAGTTATTAGTTAATTAACTAGTTTAAGTGAAAACCTTAAAAATAAGGGTTTGAGTAGTTTAAACTGCTACTTATTTGTATTTAAAAAAAAACTGATCAATATATAGTACGGAGTATAAATTTAGTTTTTAAAAAAATTAAGAAACATTAATTCTAACTTTTAACTCGTTTTAGTTGTTCATTGTATTTAGTATTTTTTCATAATTTCAACTCATTTTCTACCTAGTTAACTAACTACTACTTTAATTTTAACTACAATTAGTTAAATAGCTTGTATGTCTAACCAAACACACCCTTCATATATGTGAAATAGGGTTATTATTTTCTAAAACCTAAGGACTCGTTTGACTAATACCCATAAATAGTGTTTGTAGATTCTGATATCGATATTAAATTGATATTTGGTATATGTTTTGTATATGAGGATATAACGACGATATTAGAGTGATATATACTCATATCTATACCTTGATATTTGTATCAAAGATGTAAGATATTATCTTAGATCATCAATACCAAATGAGCACTAACGTGAAGTTCAAACATTATATATGAATAGTGGACGTACCATGGAGATTTACCCACGAGAAACAAATAGTTCATCTCAGCAAGGGCTTCCGGGGTAGTAAGACCCGTCATCTCATCATTCTTTTGCACCATCTTCGTGTCCTTTTGCAACGTTTCCTTGTAAAATCTGTACGTATATATGCATCCAAATACATATTCATATCATATACTATAATCCAGATCGATGAATTACTTTAATAAACATACACAATTGAGTATATGTTATATTGTATGTATGTAATGGGGAGTATGTGACTTACAATTTACCAATGAGTTGCTGGGTGTCAAAAATGGTGCGTTCAAGCCGGTTATAGACAACCTGGTTCTCAGTGGTTGAATCTATATAAAACGCTAATTGATCGAATGCCAAAGAATTAATCAAAATTAGGTTATATATTTCAATACGTACATATATTTCAATTATGTACAAACAAACACGCCCTTAAATATTGAAACCCTAGAATGTGTTTCATTGACATTGTACATGAAAGTCGAAACATAAACTTTATATGATATTGGTACCATGAAACCCTAACTGCAAACAGAAACTTTATGATATTGCTACCTTAAAATCCTAACCTCTTCACTATATTTCACTGACATGAAATCCTAATTTATTTAGGTACATATATTTCAATTACGAACGAACAAACACACCCTTAAATATTGAAGCATAGAATATATTTCACTTGTTTTGTCAATGACATATAGACCGTCGAAAATAAAGACTTCATGGTATTATTATAGTCTGCTAACATGAATTCTTAACCACTTGACTATATTTTCTTATAAGTTACGGTTACACGAGATTGAGTTTATAAGATAGACATACAATTAAATGAACCCTAATTTATTTTCAGTGGCCATGTAATTAAAACCCTAATTGATCGAATGCCAAAGGATTAATCAAAATTAGGTGATCGATCAATATATACTACATATATTTCAATTGTGTACAAACAAACAGACCCTTAAATATTGAACCCTAGAATATATTCTACTCGTTTTGTCATTAATCCTGTTCATAAAATACTGCTATCATAAAACCCTAGCCGTCATGTTTTAATCAACCCTAATTTGTATATTACATTCTAAATAAACATGATGCATGTTTTTGATCCGTTTAAGGTCAATAAAGACAATCGAAACGAAAACTTTATGATACTACTATACACCATAAAGTCTTAAATTCGAATTCAATTGAAGCGAAGATAAGCAAAGAACATTGTACATAAAAAACAATAATTCATACCTATAGAGAAGAGAAGAAGAAACGCCACGAACAAGGTTTTGAAATCAAGAATCGCCATGAATGTGTTTGCCTTTTTCTTTTCATTGTGATCCATGTTTGCTCTTAGAGCTAATTTTACTAGCGATAGGTTTGAGGAAGAGAGAGCGTTATATATTTAAGGAGATTGTTGTTACATGCCGTAGATTATAGGCGGTTTTAATTATTTATTATATATTTTACTTAGATAATTTTTATCAGGAGAAGAAGATTTAATCCTTAATTATTGAAATCTTATCTTTTTCGGTTATGATAGAATTTTCTTATGCTAGATTAGATGTGGCGTTATATTTAAGGGGATTGTTTGCAACCTGCCATAGATGATAGATTAGGCGTTTTAATTATCTTAATCTTTTTTTTTATGATTTTACAATGTTAAAATCTTCAACTTATCCAATTAACTTATACATTAGTTATATTTTATATTAATATATTTCACTACTTAAAGATAATTAATTAATATGTGATCATATATTTAAATAACTATGTAAAATGATTCATTTTCAATATTCTTGTTTACAGTACCTCTATAAATTAATAAGGTTGGGACCATGATATTTTATTATTTTATAAAGATATTAATTAAACTATAAATTAATAAATAATTTAAAGTGATTTTTCTAATTGATAAAAAAATTATTTCTAGATAATATCTAGAAATAAACCTAAGATAAAATTTAAAGAGATATATGTTTAAAGCTCCTAAGCATTAGAAGACATTGTATCTATTATTATTGGAAATAATATTGATCATGGAGTTGAAGACCATACAATACATTTAAAACGAGTTATTTGAAAAGAAGCACTAAGCGCGTCTAAAACTTTTCACAATTTTTATTTTATGGTTCGAGAATACGACGCTAGAAATGTTGGATGCAAGTAAACTTGAGTTTTAAGAAAAAATCGAATCATATTTCACTAAGTTGAGTTTTAAGAAAAACGCTAGAAATGTGGTACGAGAACTTTTCACCTTTTTTTGTAGTGTAGGTAAACTTGAGTTTTAAGGGAAAAACAAACAAACAAACAATAGAACCACATTTCACTAAGTTGTCTTAATTATGTATATATAAGTTCATATAATTATTTATTTATAATATCAATGGGTCCTTAGATTTATATAATGTTTTTTGAAAATATATTATCTTATTATCTTATCGAAATTTGTTAAATTTTCCATTGGCCCAAGTCGGGACTATAGAAAAACATTATCTTAGAGAGTTTATTAATATAACGAGTATTAATTTAGCGAGGTTATACTGTATATTAAATCACTATGTAATACACAATTTTTGTTTGTATCAAGAATTAAAGTTATATAAATAAGAGATTCAGAATACATAAGTATTGTCTCTATCGCCATGGGTTGTTCATAACCTACATATTTATAGGACTGTTGTGTGAGCTTTAGGCTCCGTTCGGATGCAGCTGAATTTCTAGCGTCTTCCGCTAGCGGTAGCGGAATTTCGAGCTTTTTGAAGAAGCTCCTACACCCAAAGGTCTTCAATTCCGCTAGCGTTTTTCGCTACTTCCACTCCCGCTACCCACCATCCAAACGGACGCTTAGTGAGTGCTTTTTGGATTACAGACCATGTAGGCGCAATTGTTATTAGCTAACACAGGAATTTTGTTCAAGGAACCACTTGTTTTGTGGGCAGATATTTGAGCAGAACATGTAATGAGTTATTCAGTTGTTCTACTAAAATACATATAGCAGGCTTCATTCTTGAGTTAATCAAATTTATATTCAAATTATTCATTTTTCAATGCAGAATCCTTTATTTTGCCGGGAATCGAACCTGGGTCTGTATCGTGGCAGGGTACTCTTCTACCACTAGACCACTGTTGCTTTGTTGCATAGAATTTTAGTTTGTCAAAGATTGTGACTTTGAACTTTTCAATTAATGAAGCTATGATCTTCCATTGTTATGTCCTCCATGCAAACTTTAAATATGTGAGTTAGCATAAAATTTTAGTGATTTTCTGCATCCGTAACCAGACAAGTTCGATAAATTGAGAGGCCATTTGAAGCAGAAGTTGAGACTAGCTAGGCACATAGACTGACAAAGAGTTTAAACTCGGGGTAAGTAAACACTATAAAAAACTGACCGATAAATAGTGAACCTAATTCGGAAAGTGCAAAAAGGTCAACCGATGTTTCCTCCACCGGAATAAAAGATTTTCGGAAGCCACAAATCATAAAAGACAACCTAACCCCACACAACTCGGTTCAAACCAAAATTAACACACTCATCAAAACCACTGGTTCAAACCTCCAAACTGAAAGCACGAAAGATTCTAAATGCAAATCGATATAGTGAAACCTTAAAGATCTTAAACAAAGCTTAAACCGAAAGCCATAAAAAAAGAGAGCTTTATATCTTTATATATATATTTTTTGAAATAGGTAAGAGGTTGTTTACAAAACTACATTAATTTGAATTTTTAACAATCCTTTATTTAAGGGTTTTTTTACAAAATTGTTTAAAAATTCAAATTGATGTAGTTTGGTTATAAATTTTGATATTTTAATAGTCAAATCCTACTAATTTAAGGGTGATGAACATAATGGTAAGTTTGAAATTGGTCAATTTGAACCAGAGAGGACCGTCAACGGAAAAAGCCAAAACCTCATAAGTACCAAAATGAATAATTTTTTTCTTTGGTACTAAAAAGAAAAGACAAAACCTTAAAAGACACCAATTTATACGCCCGACCCCTAGATTGTCGGCCCACCAGACTTTATCAGTGATGGATTTTCATTATGTCCAATTTTAGCTAAGGATTTGATGAGTAGATTTTAGGGCTTTCTGTTTTGCTCTTGAAATGTAAGGCTTCTCTCCATGAATGTACTGTACATTTGCACCTGTTAGCTGTGCTTTGATGGTTTCAGTACAAATGATTTATCTCTTGACTTAAAATGATTTTTCTCTCGACTTTTATCGTATTATATATGTTGTATTTTTGGCTACGGAATTTGATCAATCGATTTTAGGGCTTTCTCATGAGTGATGGATCAGTCAATTTTGTTTTGTTCTTGAAATGTAAGGCTCTCCATGAATGTATTGCATGTCTGCACTTGTTAGTTTAGCTTTGTTGGTTTAATGGTTTCAGTAGAAATGATTTTATCTTATGACTCAAATGATTTTTCTCTTGACTTTTATTGTTAAGGTACATCAGGGGCAAGAAATGGTTGATTTTCTTTTAGTTGGATAACTTGGAATATTTAATTCTCACATATGTTATTTGATCAAGTGAGGCTTATTTATATTATTAGTGAATAATTCAACTATACCTTTAATCATATTAATAACTCCGATTTCGATTTATTTGTTATTTGACTTCTTTTATAACAATATTAGATCAATTGATCTATAAATGATTTTCCTGTTCGGGTGAAGTAGACATAAAAAAATATAAAATATCATTATATTTTTGTTTTCACTAAGTTTAATTACATAATTTAGTGAAATAAGATTTTGGGTGATTATTTGCTAACCTTTATGAATAAAGGGTGGTTTTATCATTATGCACACTTTTGGTGGTTTTGTGCAAGCAAGTGATAATATAGGGAGGTTTTGTGCAATTTTTTTTGTTCTCTATTTTCCCTCCCCTCTTTCCCTCCCTTTCTGGTTGCTTCACCCGAATCCCCACATTCTTCCTCTGTCCGACCACTCCGATTTCTAGGGTTTGCTGAGCATTTCAGAAACTCGATAATTGTCTACAGAAACGGGGATCAAAGTTGGAGAATCGATCGATCGCGTCTTTTCTTCAAGCTTTCAATGGAGGATATAGCTGGAATTGGCGCTTCGCTGTCGACGGCGTCGTCTCCGGCGTC
The DNA here is from genome assembly GCA_964016875.1 of Fallopia convolvulus. NCBI lineage: Eukaryota > Viridiplantae > Streptophyta > Magnoliopsida > Caryophyllales > Polygonaceae > Fallopia > Fallopia convolvulus. The sequence goes on from OZ024719.1 coordinate 513,187, forward strand.
AGCGTCCCGGAAGGATTCTTCCTGTAACGTCGGAGATGAGGTATCAGTTTCTTCTAATTTCCACATCTTTTTTACCAATTCATTGTTCTGCATTGCTCAATTCAGGGGTTAGGGTTTAGGAATTTGATCAGTTGATTTTAGGGCTTTCTCATGAACGATAATGAGGGATTTTGCAAATTTAGCTATAACACAAGTGGAAATAAGCGTTTAAACAAGCAAACAACAAAATGATCCAAAAGAATCTTGATTTAACATCACCTTCAAGTTGTTTGAGCAATGACTATGTTAATCATGATAACGACCCAGAAACTGGCCATGAAGCAGACTTATCAAGCTCCCACCTTTATCTACTATATATATTTGAACAACCAAATTTACCATTAAGTGATCCATGCTCCAGTTGATATAATAAGAAACAATACAAGGAATAAGTCATTACACACTCAGATGATTAACATACATGCACCACACAAATCTCGTGCAGAGTGGGAGCCAAATGCGAAAATGAGCAAGTGACACACACATAAGCAAAATATCAGGCATTGCACTTTGCTCAAACTGATTACTATTACCAAAATAAGGAAAAACAAAGCCAAAAACACAATAAATCAGCTCATCAACCCAAGCTAGAACCTCTATCTGCCTTAATGATGAGATCATTGCAATTATCAAAACATCACCAGGCATTGTATATGCTCTCCAATCTCCATTTGGACAAAAGCAAGCAAACGAATTCGTCCTTGTATGATGATTCTACAAAGGCGAACACCTAACCTATCGGCCATAGTGGCGATGGTCTTGAAGGCAGCGATGAGAGTTCAGTCAGGGTTTGCGCCGCGGTTCTGCAAAATCTCAAAACATTGTCATGACCTACGAAGGTCTCAATAGAACAGTAGGAGATGAATTGGGGCACAAGCCTTATCTGGAAAAGGAAACCTAGGGCCATTTATATGAACCAAATTTGGGAAAAAAACCTGGTTCATTTATTACAAGCAACATATTGAAGTGAACCAGCCCGAGCCAATATAAAACTTTTGATCTTAAAAGCAGAGCTCTGTGATCACTTTGATTGCCCAAGTTCCATGCTGTTTTCTTCTAGCTGCAACTTGACAACCATTGATCACACAAGTCTATAGATAATCCATGATTTTGTTTTGTTCTTGAAATGTAAGGCTCTCCATGAATATACTGCACGTCTTCACTTGTTAGCTTAGCTTTGTTGGTTTAATGGTTTTTCTCTTGACTTTTATCGCTAATGTACATCAGGGGCAAGAAATGCGTGATGCTATGAATTTCCATTCGATAAAAATAGATAGAATTGAAATTGACGGCCTTGATGATGAGTCTGAGAAGAAGCTTTGGAATTTGGAGAAAAAGAGGGATGAGTTGCAGCAAATGGAGATTCAGCTGAGGACTGATATGATAGTAATGTCAGTCATTGTGGAAATGAAGAACAACCTTGACTCCCAAATCAAAGAACCAGCCACCCTTAGAGAAGAACCTCAGGTATTACCAGGATTTTGATGATGTCACTTGGCGAAAGGATTGAGAAATCAAAGCAGCCAAACAAACAAGTGCAAAGCTTTGTGCTATGAACTGTCTTTGCTTATGACCTGTGTATATTGCATAGTGTTTTTTTTTAATCAGAAAATTTAGTGCTTTAAGTTCTAATTTTGAATAATATATCTGTTGATTTTATTTTGCTTTTGGTATGCTCTCCATTTATGTACTGCACTGTTTAGCTTTGCTGGTCCTTGTACAAATGAATTTTGTATTGAATATTGTCCTTAAGGTACAAATAGATGGAATTGGCGGCCTAGATGATGATTCTGCGAAGAAGCTTCAGAGTTTGGCAAAAAAGAGGGTTGAATTGCAGCAAACGGAAATTCAACTAAAGGCTGATATGATAGCAAGGTCAACCATTAAGGAAATGAAGAACAACTTTGACTCCCAAATCAACGAACCAGCAAGGCTTAGATCAGAACTGCAGGTATTATAAAGATTTTGATGCCACTTGGTGAAAAGAAATGGGAAAGGGTGTGGCGATAAAATTTGAAAATTGTAGTTTAAATAGTGTTAATATGAGAAAAAAAATTAGTTCATATCAATATTTTGATACCTGCATTGGATTTAAGGGAATGAATGGAAGGGATTGTGAAATCAGAATGTTGCAAAGTTTATATGATTTGAACTGTCTTTCTCTACTTTCTTAGTATATTGCTTTGATTTAGTGCTCTTGTTCTAAGTTATATATTGGATGTGTTTTGACAGGAACAATTTGATGCGAGAGAGCAAAGAATAATAAAGTTGCACGCCCTTATCTTGGACTATGAGGCTGTTAGTTTATAACTTTCCTACTTTTTCCCTGGTTTTATGCCTTTTTTTTCTTTGTTTGCATTAGCGTATAAGTTCCTTACGTTCTGTTTTTGACAGACATGGGCTAAGGAGGACTCTCTCAGAGAACAAAACAAGAAAATAGCAAACTTCCGGTTAGCATCATTCGTTGAATCATTTTCCATGAGTTTCCGAAAGTTGGGAGTTGGTTTGACAATAACACATACATTTTAGAATTTCTTTCTACAATTTAAGTTGTAGATGGTTATCTATACTAGATTTTGTCTTTCATGGCTGATGCTTGTTCTCTCATAGCAAAACTAATGAATAGAGCAGATTGTAGTTGAAACCTCAAGTTATCAGATGGTTGAGTGGTTTGTTAGCATGTCACACATCCAGCTACTAGTGTAGACACAACCTAAAAACTTGCAGTATGACACACAAACTCTTACATGGAGCCAAGCTGAATTCCAACTCCATGCTTAAATCTATACCTTAGACTTGTAAGCTGTAGTAACCAAGATGTTATGTTCTTTGAGATATTAAAATCTTGCCAATTGATATTATGATGTTTGATTTTCGCCTTTCGGCTCACTTGTGATTATATTTTCCTGCAGAAAAAATAGGCATGGAGATATGCTTAATTGTACGTGCATGAATGGGCCATCCCCATTGTTGTCTTCTTATTGGGAACAATTATTTACCATTGCTTGCATCTTTGTTACTTCACTTGTGCGTTTAGATTAGTTAAAATAAAGCATTATTATGCATGATAATATATTATATATGCTGCATTAAATATTCAGAAAGATTTGATGTAAGGTGGGTAATTCACAGCTGGTTTATGATTCTGAATCCTATTCTAGAGAAAAAAAAATATTGGATCCTGAATTTGAAAGAAATTAAGGGAATGTTTGGCTCTTAGGAGTTTACCTTTTCATTCCTGAATGAGTTTCTGATTAATGCATAATCTTTTTGTGTTATAGTTGTGACCTGTGATTAAGCATGGGTATACTTCCAATAGGTGACCAATTAATGAGTATTAGGCTTCAGTTCAATCATATGCCTGAAACTGTTACTGGTTTGGATTTGGCCATGAAACAAAACCAAACAATTAGGCTTAGGCACCACAGACGCGTGCTCTGATGAATGGCCTCTTTCAACTTAAATTAGTAAACAGTCAAAATAATTCCAAAATCTGTTGTTGCCTCACTTATGGGTCCATCTGATAAGTGCATTTAAAACCAGAAACACAGAATGAAGGCTAAACTGATTATTCACATATACACATTCTGACATTCCATAGTTCAACAAGTAGAAAACTGAACCATGTTACAGATTAACCATATTTCAAATCAGCCTAGGAAGAGAACATTTCTAACAAACTTGTTCTTGTTTCTGTTAGCTGACTAAGCATGCTTTCTGCACCATTCTTAATTCCTTCCAACCCAACTTCTACAGTTCTACCGCGTCCAATCTCTTATATTGTTTGGTTATCCTAGACAAAGGAAACTTTGACGTTTGAATTGGTTGAGTTCTCATGATTTTCTCTTTTGCAGGAGGGAACATGATGATATTGAAGCTGAGAGGGCCATTGATAGGACTCCCACTTTTCCTATTAAGGATAGATATGCTCTGACTTATGCTAGGCGTAATAAGTAGTGCTGCTGATATTTTAATATTATTATTAGTTTAATTAATATTATTAGATAGTTATCTGTTTTGTCTTAGGAGACTATTTAAGGTTACGTTCTCGTGTTGCAGCTATTCATTCAATAAACCCTAATTATTATTGGTAGTTGAATCTCTAATCAAAAGATTCTGGTTGTTCGATCTCAAATCAAAAGATCAAATTCTTAATATTGAGTCTTGAGGAATCAAGTCTCATCATCTGGTATTCAGAGCCAAGTTGTGAAATTTTCACAATTTTTTTTCCCTCCTTCATCAACGATGACGGTGAAAGAACTTGAAGAAATTACAGAACGCCATGAAACTCGTATCCAGGACATCGTTGATACTGTCCAAACGCATTCCAACTTGCTGGCAGGAATTCAGGATTCCTTGCAACAGATTCTTCGGCGTCTTGATGCAGTAACTATACCGCTTGCCCCTCGCCAAGAGAACATGGTTCATCCACCACACCAACAACAAATTCAAGGTCGACCTCTGCGCCTTGATTTTCCCAGATTTGAAGGGGTGGAACCTGAGGGTTGGATCTTTCAAGCCGAGCAATTTTTTCGCTTGAATCCGATCCCTGCTGATCAATGGGTTACAATGGCATCAATCCATCTTCGCGGTGATGCTGTGGCTTGGTACCGATGGTTACACCAGTCGATGGTCGACTTAACATGGCGCCAGTTTTCAAACGCCCTTTGTAAGCGGTTTGGCTCTCGAAAAAATTTAGACCCCATGAGTGCCTTATCCAAGCTCACCCAAACAGGTACTGTGGCCGCCTATATTACTCAATTCGAGACCTTGATAACTTGGTCACAAGGTTGGAAGATCCACACCAAGTTAGTCTCTTTTTGTCCGGCTTGCGTGCTGATGTTCAAGCAGGAGTCCGTCTATTGGCTCCGACTAGTTTGTCGCATGCTTTTGATTTGGCTGTGTGTCAAGAGGACGCCATTACTGCAACTAAGCTTTACCATGCATCTTCCAACAACTCTCGTTCTTCATTCCGCAATCCTCCGACCACTAATAAGCCGGTTCCGGGAAACCCGGCGTTGCCTACAGGTGTGAAGCGTCTTACTTGGGCCGAACAGCAGAAACGTAGAGAGAAAGGCTTGTGTTTTAATTGCGACGAGACCTACAAACCCGGCCATCGTTGTGCCACACCGCAGCTACTTCTTATGGATGCTTATTCGGCTGACACTGATATCGGGTGTTCCAAGGGTGAATCTGCCGACTTGGATCCAGATCCGCAGGCACAGGTTTCGCTACATGCCCTTATCGGATCAATTGGGTCCCGCACCATGCGTGCTACAGCCCAAATCAAGAGTGTTGCACTTTCTGTCCTTATTGATTCCGGCTCTACCACCAATTTCATGCACCCTAGTATTGCTCGTAAATGTGGCTTGACACCGCAGCCACACTCTGTTTTGAAAGTCATGGTGGCTGATGGAGGGTATCTTTCTAGTAAGGGTGTATGTAAACAGGTTCCGCTCCAAGTACAAGGGTACACGTTCACTGCAGATTTCTTATTACTCGATGTTTCGGGTTGCGATATCGTATTGGGCACTCAGTGGCTGCGTACATTAGGCCGCATCGTGATGGATTTTGATCAGTTGGTTATGCAGTTTACACAGCTCGGCGTGGACTACACAATCATTGGGGATGGGTCCTCATTGGTACAGATGGTTGATTCTTCTTCCATACAGCGTGCAATTCAAACTGAGCATCAGGTGTTGTTGTTGTCCTTGGCGGCTCCAGCTACAGGTACAACTGCTGAAGAATTTTATCTCATTCCGACTCAGGTTTCTATTCAGAAATTGTTGTTCACATTCCGTGATGTGTTCGGCCTTCCATCGGCCTTGCCTCCATCTCGGAAACACGATCATCGCATTAACCTCCTGCCAAATGCTGCCCCTGTCAGCGTTCGGCCATATCGCTACCCACATTTTCAAAAATCTGAGATTGAAAAGGTGGTGAAAGAATTGCAACAATTTGGTTTTATTCGCCCGAGCACTAGCCCATTCTCATCTCCGGTATTACTTGTCAAAAAGAAAGATGGGTCTTGGTGTATGTGCACTGATTATAGGGCCCTCAACAACATTACAATTAAGGATCGCTTTCCCATTCCGGTTGTTGATGAATTATTAGACGAGCTTCATCAAGCCACCATATTTTCTAAGCTCAACCTCCGTGCCGGTTACCATCAGATTCGAGTTCGCGAGGAAGATACTCATAAAACTGCATTCCGTACCCATGATGGTCACTACGAATTTTTGGTTATGCCCTTTGGGTTGGCTAACGCACCAGCCACCTTTCAAAGCTTGATGAACGATGTATTTCGGCCATATTTACGCAAGTTTGTGCTGGTTTTTTTTGACGATATACTGGTTTACAGCAAAGATGAAGCGTCACATGTTCAACATCTCACTACAGTCTTAAGTGTTTTGCGTCAACACACACTATTTGTCAAGGCCTCCAAGTGCTCCTTCGATCAGCCATCTGTTGCTTATCTAGGCCACATCATCACAGCTAATGGGGTGTCGGTTGACCCTGACAAGATCGTGGTTGTTACTTCGTGGCCTATTCCTACAAATCTGAAGGGTTTGCGGGGTTTTCTCGGCCTCACAGGGTACTACAGAAAATTTGTCAAGGATTATGGCAAGATCAGTGCACCTTTAACACAGTTATTGAAGAAAGACGGTTTCCTTTGGTGTGCTAAGGCTACCGACGCATTTCAGAAACTGAAAACAGCTCTTACAACAACTCCCGTCCTGGCCTTGCCCGATTTTACAGCGGAGTTCTATGTCGAAACAGATGCTTCCGGGTTTGGAATCAGTGCTGCCTTGATGCAAAATGGGCGGCCAATTGCGTATTACAGCAAAGCACTATCTGGCAAAAATTTAAATCTCTCCATCTATGATAAAGAGATGTTGGCCGTAATTGCTGCAGTTCACAAATGGCGTTCGTACTTGTTGGGCCGCCACTTCAAAATTTACACGGACCATCGGACCTTGAAGTATTTCCATGAGCAGCGTTTATCGTCCGTGGAGCAGCAGAAATGGGTGTCTAAACTGTTAGGGTACGACTACGAGATTTGTTTTCGTCCGGGGAAACACAACCAATCCGCCGATGCGTTGTCTCGGTCGCCTCAATTAGAACTTGTAGCTCTGTCCGGACCTCTAATGGACAACTTATCGGAGATCACATCAGAATGCTTTTTACATCCTGAAATGCAGTCCTTAATTCATACTTTACAACAGGATCCCGCTTCTAAAAAGTCGTATACCTTGGTAGGCCGTGTACTGCGGTATAAAGGCCGGATTGTTGTCGCACCTGGTTCGCCGTGGTGTCAGAAATTACTCGAGGAGCATCATGCTACCCCGGCTGCAGAGCATTCTGGATTTCTTCGGACTTATAAGCGCCTCCAACGGGGTTTTTATTGGCGTGGCATGAAGGCTTGTATTAAGCTGTTTGTGGCTCAATGTGGTGTTTGTCAACGCAACAAAGCTGAAGCAGTGGCTCCCCCTGGGTTACTTAATCCCTTGCCTATTCCGGATGATGTGTGGATTGACATTTCTATGGATTTCATAGAGGGGTTGCCTCGTTCGCTGCATAAGACGGTGATTCTGGTAGTGGTTGATCGTTTATCTAAGTACGCTCATTTTATTGCCTTGGCTCACCCATACACTGCTAGTACAGTTGCAAAGCTTTTTGTCCGGGATGTGGTTCGACTGCATGGTCCCCCTCGTTCGATCGTCAGCGACAGAGATCCAATTTTTATTGGCAATTTTTGGACATCCTTCTTTGCTCTGCAGCACACTCAGTTATGTCGGAGCTCTGCTTACCACCCGCAGTCCGACGGTCAAACGGAGGTCACTAACCGCACTTTGGAATGTTACTTGCGTTGTTTTGCCGGCGAGAAACCATCGTCATGGGCCACTTTCTTGCCTTGGGTTGAATGGTGGTATAATACTTCTTACCACTCGACTATTAAGATGTCCCCATTTGAAGCTGTTTATAGCAGACCGCCACCTTCAATTGCTTCGTATGTTCCAGGATCCACAGCGGTGCATGCGGTTGATGTTGCACTGCGTAGTAAGGATCAGACTTTGGCTAGCTTGAAAGCACACATGGCTGCTGCTCAGGAGCGCATGAAGCGACTAGCGGACCTTAAGCGCACTGATCGTTCTTTTGAGATTGGTGACTGGGTTTTTCTACGTGTCCAACCGTACCGGCAAGTTACAGCAGCAACGCAGGCTTATACTAAGCTTTCGCCCAAGTTTCACGGGCCTTTTAAAGTAATCCAGCGGATAGGTGAGGTGGCTTACAAACTGCAATTCCCACCGCAATGCAGAATCCATCCTGTTTTTCATGTGTCCTTGCTCAAGAAATCTCTGGGTTCCAACATTGCTGTCTCTACTGATCTACCTGTTCAGTCGGACCGCCGTACGTGGTTGCCGTCTAAGATCTTGGAGGCACGACAATCAGCAAACACCTCAATGCAGGAATGGTTGATTCAGTGGGAGGGGTATAAGGAGGATGAAGCTACTTGGGAAAGCGCGGCGGATATCTTGGCGCGTTTTCCGTTTTTTAAGGCTTGTGGACAAGCCTTGTCTCAAGGGCGCGAGGATGATAGGACTCCCACTTTTCCTATTAAGGATAGATATGCTCTGACTTATGCTAGGCGTAATAAGTAGTGCTGCTGATATTTTAATATTATTATTAGTTTAATTAATATTATTAGATAGTTATCTGTTTTGTCTTAGGAGACTATTTAAGGTTACGTTCTCGTGTTGCAGCTATTCATTCAATAAACCCTAATTATTATTGGTAGTTGAATCTCTAATCAAAAGATTTTGGTTGTTCGATCTCAAATCAAAAGATCAAATTCTTAATATTGAGTCTTGAGGAATCAAGTCTCATCAGCCATGAAGCAAATTCATTGCTTCCAAGAGCATATTCCAAAAAAGGGCAGGCAGGTAATGGAGTTGTAAGGACAGGGGTGTTAGTTCATGACTTAATTTGTTGTATCATTTATCGTTTCTCATAGAGCTCTTGATATTTTGACAGGTTTCGTTTCCAGATGCGGCGGTCGAGCACCTTTTTTCCCTCATCTCTTCCACTGATGACCGCAACTCCATCTCCTTAGTCTGCAAACACTGGTATTCACTGGAGCGGCACAGCAGGCGTCACATCTTCATCAGGAATTCTAAAAATATCAACCCTCTAATCATAAGTCGACGGTTCACCAATGTCCGATCACTCATAATCAACGGGAATATTTCCCCCCCTTTGCCTCCCCGTTCCCTTGCTCTCCCATGGATTTCTATGCTGGTGACACACTATCCAAAGATGGAGGAGATCACAATGACAAATATGGTGGTGACTGATGAGGACTTGAAGTTGATTGGGGGTAATTTTAAGAATTTGATAGATTTGAAATTTTGTGAATGCATTGGGTATTCCACTGTTGGCTTGTCCTCCATTACTGCCAATTGCAGGTATATTACCTGGAATGTGTTGATTAAGTGCTCTCATGATTTTCATTTTTCTTGTGTTTTTTAATGTAAGAATAGTCACAACTCACAAGTAACAAATCATACCCATGTCTAAGATGATCTCCTTTGTAAAACCTTTCCAAGTATACATAAATAAGATAAATGATTTAGAGATATCTTTGTAATGTAATTTATATTAAGTAGATAAACTTTTAATTTTTTCATTTTGCATACATGTTTGGTTTGTCTTAGGAGAAGTTGGGTTTGGGTTCTTATATTTTATTCCATTTTGTTGTAGGAACCTGAGAAAGCTCCATTTAGCAGACATTGATTTAGATGATGTCGGCTTATCGGAGATAGTTGCACCAAGCAAGGAACTTCAAGACTTGAACATTCGGTTCGTTGAGGAGAACAGTTTAACTGAACAAGGTCTTCTTTCTATTGTCATGAGTTGTCCTAAGCTACACTCGATTGAGTACGAATGCACCTCGATGACAAATGCAACTCTTCTTACAATCGCCGACCAATTGCCAAATCTTCTCTCTTTGGGTATAAGCCTCACTGAGCTTAGTACTGACCACCTTACCAATGAACCATTCGATATTGGCTTTGCAACCATTCTTGAGCGTTGCAAGAACCTAAAGCTGTTTTTGATCAGTGGCCTTGTCATTACTGAGTTACTATTAGAAAGCATTGGGACCTATGGCAAGAAACTCGAGACGCTTTGCCTATTTTTTGTTATGGATTTTGATTGGGGGCTTCATCATGTTGTCTCGGGATGCACTAAGCTTAAATCTTTGCTTCTTGAGGAATGTGAATTTGGTGACCAAGCACTGCTAGCAATTGGTACTTGGCCAGAGACATTGGAGTCACTTCTTATATGGCCAAGTCTGGTGAAATACCGAGTATGTAAGCTGCTCAAGGAAAGGTATCCAACACTGATTATTGAGGTCAATGATGAGAAAATGCCTTTATTAGAAGATATGGCAGATGATTCTCTTGTGGAGAGCCTACATATTTATAGCAGTAATAGGACAGTTGCATGAGCTTTTGTGAGTGCATTAATCCTTCATGGTTTTGGTATATGTACAAATTGGAACTTTTGGTTTATAATTCAGTTACAAATCACATTGTAGAACATGAGCACAATAGAAAACATGTTTATTCTCTCAAATGCTCATGACCACTAGGAATTTTGTTCAAGGAACCACTTGTGGACAGATGTTTCAGCAACATGTAATATTAGTAAGTTACTTTTCATATTCATTTCTCAAAATAGTAGGGACTAGAGAGTATGTAGCTGCCTGTTGCAGACCTGTACATATACTTGGAAATTTCAGAAGCTAAATAAACAAAAACCATCACCAGAAACTTGCAAATATTTTCCAATATCAACTTATTATCCTGAACAAAAATTTCAATGAATAAACAAAAAATCACACCACGAAAAAAAAATAAAAAATTGCACCAGCCGGGAATCGAACCCGGGTCTGTACCGTGGCAGGGTACTATTCTACCACTAGACCACTGGTGCTTTGATGTCAATTAAGAAAAACAATTTCAATATAAAATATTTTAGTAATGAAAGTGTTTAATAAGAAAACACTTTATACACTTTATAGTAGGGTTGTTCAAAATGCCCGTAACCCGACCCGACCCGTAATTTTCGAGTCGGGTTACGGGTCAAGATTTTTTGGATACGGGTTACGGGTTAACCCATAAAACCCGTAACCCGTAATATTAATAATTTTATATATATTATATATATTTACGGGTCAACGGATCGACTCGTAACCCAACCCGTAAAACTCGTAACCTGGATTGTCGTATCACGGGTCGACTAATTCTTTTTTTATGGGTCATCGGATCAAACCGTAAATCGGATCACAGGTCGGATCGACCCGTTGAAAAACCCTACTTTATAGTTTTCTCAGTAACTTAATTAAGAGTTTAATTAAGAGTTTCTTTGAAGGAGCAAAACTTGTAGAGGCAGAGAACCCATTAAGTATATCAAAATTGTAATGATTCCACAATTTAATTCAGGTATTTAATTTCTTTCAAGAATATATCAAATCATTATCAATGAGTATAAAACATATTTCATGCAAATGCTACCAAGAACACTACTCCAAAAGAAGATCCCATACAAAGAGACACGTTCCCTAAAATATAGAGCCAATTGAATCCTCTTTTGGACCTTGAATTGACCCATTTGACCACCCAATTTCTTTTACTTTGCTATAACTTTTTCTTTTCTTTTTTCTCTTTTCCTTCTTTTCTCCTTCTAAGCTTGTTATGAATTCTTTTAATTCCTAAAAACAAAGCCAAAATATCTTGCCCAAAAGCTATAATCTTCCATTGATATGTTCTGATGCAAGCTTTTGTACATCAGTATGCTCAAAAGATCCAGCTTCCAATCTCCCTTCACCACTTTTAATAAATGAAAAGATTGAAAATATAAAGATCAAAGCTTAATTGAGCTAAGCAATGCTCACTTTCCTTCATATACACTCTACTCACTAGGTAAATCTTGAGGTGTGACTATGTGCTGAACATAAATCATATAAATTAATTAAACTTAATCAGTTAGGGCTGTCCAAAATGAGGGTTGACCCGTAACCGAACCCGACCGCAATTTTACGGTTTGCGGGTTACGTTTTTTCAGATTAGGGGTTGCGGATCGACCCGTAATATTAATAAAAAAAAAAATATTTTTGTAGTCAGTGAAAGGGACATGTTAAAACGGGTTGAAAAGGGTCAAATTTGACCCGTTTGATCCTTCTCGGCCTCTTTGACCCAGTCAAACGGGTCAATCCATAACCAGACTCGTAAATCCGCAACCCATAAAACGGGTTACGGGTCGACTTTATTTTTTTACGAGTTAACGGGTTGACCCACAACCCTTAAAACAGATTGTGGGCCGACCCATTGGATAGTGCTATAAACAGTAGAGAAGTTCAAGTTTAAAAAGACCTCTATGATCATTCATTAGAGTGGCTGAACTCCATATAACATAACAATAGAAATAGAAGATTTTTAAAACTTATGAGCTAGCACAAATCATTTCAAGTGCTCCCTTTGTGACATGAACTTTGCATCACATGCATTCAACTTTCAAAAACAAGGCTTATTAAAGCCAAAATCCAGCCCTCTCCCTCAAGGAAGGCACATATATTTTGAAATCTCCCCCCTTTATACACACACTTTACTTACCAACCCACTCTCCCCTTCAAATTTTCAAACTCCTTATATACCACTCTCAACTCTCCATAACCCACTTCACTTCTTTTCCCTTCACAATCAAACAAACTCTTCACAACCCACTTCACTCCATATCTCAAATGAGATCCCCAAGTGGTTGCACCATGCAACCTTCACTAAGTCCAGAGGCAGCCACAATGATAAAGCAATCCACAAACTTAGCTCGCCGAAGAGGCCATGCACAAGTGACTCCAATCCATGTAGCCACAATCATGCTATCCAATTCCCCATCAAGCCTTCTCCAAAGAGCTTGCTTCAAATCCCATTTCCACCCTCTCCAATACAATGCCTTGGAAGTTTGCTTCAACGTCGCCCTCAATCGTCTTCCAACCGCCTCTCCAAGCCCAATCTTGGGCCCTCACCACACACATCACTATCCTTCCCTCTCCAATGCCCTTGTGGCCGCTTTCAAGCGAGCCCAAGCTCATCAACGCCGTGGATCATCCATTGAAGCCCAACAACAGCAATCCATGTTGGGTGTCAAGATTGAGGCTGATCAGCTTGTGGTATCAATCTTAGATGATCCTAGTGTGAGTAGAGTGCTGAGAGAAGCCGGTTTCTCGAGTGCCCATCTTAAAGCCAATGTTGAGCAATCCTTGTCTTCTGTTAGTAGCCCTGTGATCATAAGCTCACAACATGTTGTTGTTAGGAATGAGGATGTTATGGGTGTGATTTTGTCAATGGTGGGCAAGACTAGTAGTAATAATAACACTACGAAGAGTCGTAGCAGCAGCAGTAGTAGTAGTAGTAGTACAGTTGTTGTTGGTGAGTGTTTGGCGGATTGTGAGAGCTTAGTGAGGGCAGTGAAGGAGAAAATTGAGAGAGGAGATGTGCCTAATGAATTAAAGTATGCAAATTTTGTGCAATTTTCAATGGTTTCAATTAAGGGCTTTTCTAGGGAGGAAGTTGAGTTGAAGCTTGGAGAGTTGAGAAGTCTTTTAAAAGGGTATATGGGAAGTGGGTTTGTTTTGTATTTGGGTGATCTCAAATGGGTGTCTGAGTATTGGGCAAATTATGGTGGCCAAAGAAGTAGCTATTATTGCCCTATAGAGCATATGGTAATGGGACTTAGAAGATTGTTTTTTGGAAATAATTTTGAGAATGGAAAGTTTAGGCTTTTGGGTGTTGCAAATTTCAGCTCTTACATTAAGTGTAAACAAGGGCATCCTTCTTTGGAGACATTGCTGGATCTTCATCCTCTTGCCATTCCTGTTGGCAGCTTGGATTTCAGTCTCAAATTAGATAGGTAACACCCTAATTCAGAAAACAGATTTTTTTTTTGTTAAAGATGTAATCTTTTTGGTTAAATCTGATTTGTTCTTGTGATTTTGAATTTCAGCACAAGTGTAGTCTCAAGAGAAAACTATAGCTGGTCCCTTCAAGAAAACAGATCAGATATCCATCTTTCTTGTTGCACTAATTGCTCAGCCAATTTTCGTCGCGAAGTGAAGAGTTTATCTACTTCTGAATCCAAATCATCAAGCTTGCCTTCATGGCTACAGAAGTGCAAGGAAGAAATCAAAGAAGAAAGCATAAGTGATCAGGTTATATATAACTTTTGTCTTTGCTATTCTTATCATTTGTTTCTGTCCCAACTTGATCATGACACTAAACATTAATGTTGTCTTATGCAGACTGATCAAGGGGAAATTAAAGAGCTTTGCAAGAAATGGAACTCAATTTGCAGCACAATCCACAAAACAATCAATTTCTCATCAGCATCTCCATCTCATTGCACATCAGTCTCTTCCTATGACAAAAAAGTTCATCAATTTGAGCTCAAATGGTCTTCAAAAGAGCGAAAACCGGATCTTCTATCGAATCCCAACTCGACTCCAAACTCAGCCTCTTCTAGTGACACAACAACAGAGATGATAATGGAGAATGCAATTGAGCTCAGCTTTGAAACAATGTGCTTTGCCTTGGAGAAGAAAATTCCATGGCAAAAGGAGATTGTTCCTGACATTACAAGTACAGTTTTAAACTGCAGGGCAGGATTGGTAAAAAGAAAAGATAAAGGCAAAGTGCAAGAAAAGCAAGAAACATGGTTGTTCTTCTCTGGTGGAGATAAAGATGGCAAGATCAAAGTGGCGAAAGAGCTAGCGAAGCTCGTATTTGGCTCACACAAGAGTTTTAAGTCCATTGATCTAAGGAATCAAAGATCAAGAAATGAGTATGATCATGGGTTTCTTGGGAGTTTTGCAAGATCATTGAGAAATGATCCTCATCGCGTGTTTTTCGTGGAAGATGTAGATCAAATGGACCATTTTTCGCAAAAGGGTCTTAAGAGAGCAATTGAGAGTGGGTTCATAACACTTTTGAATGATGAAAGTGTTCCTCTTGAGGATGCTATTGTCATTTTTAGTTCAACTACAAGTCATGACTATGGTGATGATGAACAAGGAGTGGAGAAGAAGTGTGAAGATGAGGATGAGATTGAAGAGGCCAGAAGCGGCTCTTGTGGGCCGTTGGATTTGAATCTCGCCGTTGATGAGGATCTAGAGTGTTCAGTTGGGATTGAAAGTTGTGTAGACAGGCAAATCTTCTTCAAAATCCAAGTGTTGTAGTCACTGTTCTAAAAATCTTCGTCTAACTCAGTTTAGGCAACGCCTAGGCGCTGGCACCTTCCATTCCGACTAGGAGTCTAGGCACCTGTTTAGACCACTTAGGCGCTAGGCGGACCCTCTCCGCCTAGGGTCTGCTTCACGTTTTTTAGAACACTGGTTGTAGAGTTGTAATGAAGATGGTTGAACAATGTAATATATCTAAGTTTTTTTTAATTTGGTTGTATTTCTTATGATCTTTGAGTTGGGTTGGACAAGGATACATGTTTCTAAGTGTAATTTTACATGGATTATTAGAATTAAGTGTATGTAAATATATGAATTTAGCTTAAATTGAATGCTCATTGTGGTTCAATCTTTGTTCATAATGGTTTAGACATGGTTTAAGATTGAATTTTTCTCATGTGCTTGTTTGATAATCTATATGCTAAAAGGTGTATCAGATTTAGCATTCATTATTGTTTAGATTAGATATTTAAGACTGGTAATTAATCAAATTAATCAAGCATACAAGTCTGGGTGGTGTAGTTGGTTATCACGCTAGTCTCACACACTAGAGGTCCCCAGTTCGAACCTGGGCTCAGACATAATTTTTTTATATAACATGTTAAAATTATTTATTTTTATATAATTCATAAACATTTTTTGCCTTTCTTTTTTTACTCGTAATCCTTTTTCTTTCTTTTTTTTTGGGGAAAAGGATAAAAAGGATCATCATCAATGAAGACTAGAATTTGCTTGAGAAAACAATGTTACCCTGAAATTTGAAAAAAAAAATCTCCAAAAGCTTGATACATAGCGTGACCAATAGGCAAAGTTAACCTAAGCTTTAGCTTGAAAGGGAAAAAATATGTTTTAAAAAAAGTGAGATAAAAGGAAATTGAGACCTTGCTTTCATCATTGCTAGTTGATTAATTTTGCTTTGTTATAATTGTTAAAAAGAAGAATGGTAAGGTGGTTTTGTAAGAGGTAGTTTTACAATACAAATTAATGATGTAAAGATGAGATCTAGTAAAAAAATGTAGGGTTTTTAGGTAAATGATTAGCTAATTTCAATCCAGAGTTTTGGATGTTAAAATCCTAGGTATTTAATTTCTTACTAACCTTAATTGTTATGTTAAGTTCTCTGATCCAGTTTATTTATCGTCTTAGGTTTTTGAGATAATTAATTAGGGGCGAAATATGAAAATTATCATTGATAATTATTTTTGTTGACTATTTTTGTTTTAAAACTCTTACTTCATTGGTTTAGTTGCAAAAGTGTCGAGGAATTATTTGGGTTTGTTGGCCTTTATAAGCATGTTCAAGTAGTTCATCCAATAAAGGAGTTGTCAATCCAATTATGATGGTTCACGAGTCTTAATGGACTGTGTCCAAGTAACACCCGCCCTAGGCAGTTGCCACTTAAAAAGGGCACGCGCGTGTTAGAAAAGTTGGGCATCTCACGAATTACTCCACTCATAGTCAAATAGTTTTTGGTTAAAATCTCATTGGACTTGTATGTTGAGTCCGTTACACACATGTCCCCCAATTTATCATCGGCCCACCGGCCTTTATGAAAGTGAATATTCAAAAAGTTGTTAGATTTAACAAAGCCATACAACATTAAGTGTAATTACTATCATTCTTAAAACGGTCTTTCTAACCTATACACTAAGGGCATATGATAACCTTCACAATTTTAGAAACTAAAACCTTAAAAGAAAATACATGAACTCATTGGAATTTTTTTAACTCTAAATAAATAAAAATAGCATTTTTTTCTTTCTAAAATCCGTTCTTAAAATTGTGTCGGACGCTAAAATGACAAATAAACTAGCTTAATCGAAAAAGAGTAATATTAATTAAGGTGTGTTATAAAATATATAAGTTCAGATCCTAGGAAGATTTTAAAAAATCAGAGAGATTGATGATTGTTTCAATGGTAGTAGTGGCAGGGAGAGAAGGATCGAACACTTAAAAGTGGATAAATGAAGAAAGGCCAAAAAGAAGCATCCATCAGTCTTTTAAGAACAAAAGGATGTTCTTTATAAAGCTTATGCTTTTAATTAAATTCTAAAAAATAGAGGTGTAAACTTCACCAATTGTTTGAAGTTGATCATCTTTAGCAGCTTTTTGGATTGTGTTCTTCACTTCTTCCTTGATTTCAGAATGACTAAAACCTCCTATTTCCCTTTTATATATAAGAAAAATAAAATAAAAAATTATATCTAACTTAAGGTGATTAAATGAACGACTCTATATTACATAGTGAACGAGTAAAGTTGAATGAACAATAATCCAAAAATCATGCCATAAGATGAACACTAACATAGTTGAATAAACGACTCTATATTACATAGTGAATAAAAAGACTAAAATGAATAAATAATAAACCAAAAAGTCACATTATCGTATTTATTCATGCATTTTTAATCTCATGTTCATGAATTTGTTTATTATTGTTCATTGAACAATACTTTTGTATAGATTTAAAAGATATTGAACTTATTAGAATCTGGTTGGTTTCGTAAGATTCATTTTCGGTGACGCTGGATAAAAAAAAACTAGCACAAATTATCAAAAGAGTATCAAATACTATAATGAACAAGTTGATCTCACGTATAACACAAATAATGAATAAGTTGATTCTAAAATCGTGCTACTTAATTTTTAATTTTTTTATTAATAATAAGAAAAAATCTTAACCATTAATATTACTAGATCGAATGTTTAAAAACCTCCTAATTATTTGCGCTAAGACACCTTCTCAACCTCCAATCTTAATCATATATATGATTAATACTCTTACTTTATGATTTATCATAAGATTTGATACGTAAGTTCGATCAGGCTAGCTCCAACTAGAAATAATTAGTGTGATCGATCGGGATAATGTATCAATGTCATATCAATTTTATATAATTTATTTATTCATGCATGCGTATTTATATATAGCTAATAGAAGGATTTACATTTAATTAATTTTTTTCATCTATATGGTAGGTCTACTGGCCAATAAATTAAGGATATACAACATTATTTCTCGAGCACCGATCCCATTATAAGAGCTAATTGAATGAACCATAATGCTTATCAAAATGACTAAAACATCCCAAAGTCATAGATTATGTAAAAAATAATATTAAGCACATGCTTAAGAAAACCCAAATAAGGTTAAATTATGTTGAATTTTATTTGTTTATACATTTCAACATGATTCTTTTTTATTTGTGACAATGGACATGTTAATAAATTATATTTGAAAGTTTATTTCAAACTATTTTCTAAGATAAAATGAATAAACATTAAAAAAAATTAAAAATAAATATCATACTTATAATAAAACTTGGGCATATTAATACATGCTATGTATATGTTTCTTTTTTTTTTCTAGGATAACAATTTTCACAAATAAATTTTTTAATCTTGACATAGGTTAGAAATATCGAGATTAGTGTATTATATATATTGTAATCTCTAAACCATATATATTATCAATTTATCATTAATAAGATTTCTTATTCATCGTTGTCCTCCGTCACTTGGGTTGAGCAACTTTATTTTTATCATATTTCTCTTTTCTAGAGGTTTCACACATATTACTTTTAGGAAACTTGACAATCACAAACAACTTTCTTTTAAATGACAAGTTTTACTTGCAGGGTAATTATACTTATCTTCCCTTGGTGGATCTCAGACAACTTGAAAAGGGTGAAGCTAAAGCCATTGAATTTGACCCATCAAACAACATTTAGATCAAGCTGATCAAGCACAATTATTTGTATATATAAAGTTTGAATGAATTGGATTTTTGAACTATATAAATTCAACTTTGATCACAACAATAAGGAGGAAATTAACTAGAAAAGATTTGAGTTTAAATTTTCCTATCATTATGTATGAAGTGACTGATATTGGGAGAATCTTTCTTAAATGTGGGCATGAAATGTTCAGTTCGGACATAAAATGGTACTGACTGATCGAACTAGGTGAGCCAAAAGGCAGGACCAAATTTTAGAAGATACGAACGATCTGTTCAACAAGTTATATATACAACTAGCTAGTAACTAGAAAAGATTCGAGTTCGAATTTCACCGCCAGCTTGTATGGAGAGATGGGTAGTGAGAGAGTCTTTGCCAAATGTAGCCACGAAATATCCGATCCAGATATAAAATGTTATTGAAGATTTGAACTGGGTGACCTAAAAGGCAGGATCTAAACTAGAAGTAGGGCTGTAATCGAACCGAGCCGAGCCGAGCTTTGAGTTGTTCAAGCTTGACTCGGTTAAAAATACACGAGTTCGAGCTCAAACCCGAGCTTGGTTCGAGCTTAAATTATTGTTTGAGTTTCGTTCATTTAAATGTTCACCGAATTCGAGCTTGTTCGCGAACCTCTCATTTAGTTTTTTCGATAGACAATATTCATGAACAACTCGTTTACTTGATTTATTATACAAGAAAATGAAACTAAAAATTAAATTACGTGGTTTGAGAAATACCACCAAAACTATGTAATTTAATATAAATGTTATATTGTATATAATATATAGTATAATATAGTTTATTTATGAACATGTAACCTAGTTTTTTATGAGTGTATAATCGAGCTTGCTCATGAACATAAAATCGAGTTTGCTCATGAGCAAACGAGCCGAGTTATCTTGTGCTCAAGTTCAGTTCATTTATCTTTCGAGCCTTAAAATTGTGCTCAAGCTTAGTTCATTTACAAACCGAGCCGAACACCGAATTTCTCACGAATGGCTCGGTTCATTTACAACCCTAACTAGAAGAGATAAACAATTTGTTCAACAAGTTATATATACAATTAACTAGTAACTAGAAAAGATTCGAGTTCGAATTTCTCTGCCAACTTGTATGGAGAGACTGATATTGAGAGAGTCTTTTTCAAATGTAGCCACAAAGTAGCAGGTCCAAATATATTATGGTACTGACCGATCGAACCGAACGAGCTAAAAGACATGCATGATCAAAACTAGAAGAGATAACGACTTGATCAACAACTTATATATACAGCAATTTCTCCGCCAACTTGTACAGAAAGGCTGATATTGAAAGAGTCTTTATTGATCAATCAAACTGGACGAGCTAAAAGCACGGCCAAAACTAGAAGGGACAAACGATCTGATCAACAAGTTATATATACAACTAGGGTTTATTCAGATGTAATTATTTTGTCCTAATTGCATGGGTTTTAACATGTGACGGGAAGATCAAAATTAAAGCATGCTCAATCCAAAGTGCCATGACAGATAGAAAAAAAGAGGAAAGATAACAACTTTGATGCAAGAAAAAAAGCCAAGAAAAGAAAAGAAAAGACGTTTCAGAATATATGATAGCTTTGAACATAAGGTGGATCGTAATGATTACAAGTGCAAAAGAAGAAACAATTAATATAAAAAGTGAAGGAAAAGGCATTTCAATTATAATTAGTATCATGCAATTAACTTATCTTTTCATATAGTTTGTTCATATTTGTATTTGCATGAATCAAAAAGTAGCGTTCAAACATTTGATTAGGGTTCAAATTACACATATTTTGCTAAACATGAGGTCCACAAACCCTAATCACATAACTTAATTATAGTCTTGTATGAATGACATGCAATTTGGGACGAGTTTTGTGAAGGCTCATAGACATTGTTGATCATATAGTGAATGATCCATTATGGCAAATCGACAAAAATTTAAGACATTAAACTATTGTTGAAGATATATTATCGATGTTGTCTCATAATATATAGCACTAGTCCCATTTATTGTAACAAAAATGTAATATTATAAACTAGCTACAATATTAATATTGATTTTTCTAACCTATGTCATAAGTTAAAAAACTTAAAATGAAAATATTTTATTGATTTATATTAATTTAGATTTAGTTAATTTTTTCAAGAGGGTATTATTTCATTTTAGGGTTTTAGTTCCTCAAAATAGCATTTTGAACCTATACCTTTATTTAGGGCATAAGTTAGAATAACCAAATTAACTAATGTTATACTTCCTCCTTATCAAATTATTTGGTCTTTTAGACTTATACAAAATAATAGAGGGCAATTATTCTAAAAATACCCTTATTTAATTTCTTGTAAGTAGCATGAAAATTAAATTATATTGGTAACAAAAAATTCAATAATGCATGTGCATTAATTAATATTCCACCAAATGTTTTGCAAAAGAACAAAAACACTTCTTCATCCTCATCATCCATTAAAATAAATAACAATTAAGATAAAATTTGAAAAAAGGTGATATAAAAAAAAGCCAAAATGGCAAGTATTATGAGAAAAAAAACAAGGGTAAGAGAATAAGTAATTCGATAGCATATCTCGTAGCAGAAGATTAAGACTAGGCTAAACATGCCTTTAACACAATCGTTGTCCTCCATAATTTGTCTTTATATTCTTTTTTTTTGTGAAGGGCATTGTCCATGAGAGTCGATTCAAAAACATCTTATATCACCTTGAAAGTTTAACTGTTTGACTAGATGATCGATGACTAATTTGTCTTTAATTAACCATGCATGAATCACATTTATTACACTTTCAATTACTTCACTATTTTGCTTAGTTGGTTATTGTCCCACCATAGAAGACAAGCTTCCACTCTCTCCAACTCCATTGAGATCAAATTTAAAAGAAAGAAAGCTAGAAAGATGAAAGTTTGAGTGGGTTAGTATTGAAAAGACTTTGCCATGGAGACAAAGTTTCCACAGCCTACTAACTTTTGCAGTCTTTAGTGAAAAAGAAAAGGTATACAAACGGCTAGCTTCTCTATTCATTCTCCATATATGATATGTACATATAGTATATAGTATATGAATTCTCCTTAAAGTTGATCTCTTTATACTTTTTTGTGCATGAAAGTAAGGGAGTTTTCTTGGATCTCCAACCCTAATTTTATATGTCCATCAATTTCTTAGCTTAGATTAGATATATTCATCTTTCTTTACACTGCAGCTGACAAGATGCCAACAATTTAAAGGGTTTGCTAGCTTGTTCATATTGTCATTACACATGTCAAAATTGATGAGCATAATGCATTTATATTTGATTTAGGTTTAAATAAAGCGAGTCTTAGAGTAAAACGATGCAGAGTAATCTGGAGCATTGGATCAAAATTAAATCAACGTAACAAATATATTTCTTTTCCTTTTAAAAATGAATATAAACCTTAAAAGTATGAATGTAACTCAAAAACATGAATATAATTAATACATTATCAATAAAAGGCGTATTCAACTTGAGAATTCTAATGCTAATATATATAATTGTCGATTTTTCTATCTTATGCTCTTCGGGTATATTAACAAAAATAATCCATTCAAACTAGTCTTGATATAGAAAAAATCTCTTAGATTTGTTATATTAAAGATAGGGTTAATCTTTTACATTTTTAAAAACAATTTCCAAATCAAGTAGTCGAATCCTTGGAGTGTCATCCCATATCGGACGTGAGGAATATAAAGGCATTAGTATATGGGAGGGTGAAACCCTACACATTAGCTTAAGTTTTTATATTAGAAAGTAGATCCAGACCTTATATCTAAATGGTTAATAATCTCACGTGATACCTTGTTTATATTGGCTCACTAGAATTTAACAAATCCTATATAACTTGTGCCCTAATAAAACATAAGATCATAGTAGTATAGTACACAATTGAAAAGTAAAATTAAGAAATTACCCAATATTTTGTTTGCATAAAATACATCAGTTTTGAAGAGATTCTTAGATAGCTAGCTATAGTTCCATGATTCCATCAACAACAAATTTTACAATCCTACAAATTTCAGAATCTATGGCAATAGGGATTTTGTTTGTGGGGATCTCGTGAATAAAATATTTCGAGTTTCGAGTTTTGAGAGATCCCAGGCCACTTTGGCACTTTGATGGTGCAGGGGCCCATTGACCAGTGCAGAAGTAGATAGAAAGAGTTTGAAAATGGGAGAATGCAGGGGACCTTAGTACAGGACGACTCAGTCAAAAAGGCAAACATATACATGAAAGTTAACGAGAATGTTTTCGAGGGAAATAAAGAGCTTTTTTCAGGAATAAAGTATCAAATCATTGTTGGGTCATTTGTCTTAAAGCATAATCTACACATAAAGATACCCTGATCGTCTTTTTACACATGGCCTTATCACTAACTCGGGTAACCGGGTCTGATGACTCGGTCGAATTAGGCTCCGTTCGGCAGGAGGGTAGCTTTCTCCATCTAGCGGGAACAAGCTAGCGGAAAAGCCCAAGGATGCTAGATTTGGCTCCATTCGGTTCAATCTAGCGGGAAAAAGCTCCCAAAACGCTAGTGCCGAACGGGACTTGGATTCAAACAGTAGTAGTAGTACAAAGAGGAGAGAAATCAAATGGGCTTTTCTTCTTTGGACTCTCCTCCAAAACAGGCCCAATTTGGTAGCCCAAAAAGGACACACCTTATGGCCCAACAACAAAGTATAAGAAGACAAATAAAACCAAGCAGGAATTTCAATTTCTAGTTGGGTTCACAGGCCAAATATACCAACAAAGCATACCGGGTGAGGAGCCCAGTCCAACTGGTGGTCCTTGGGGGGAGAACCCCGAGGTCGCCGTTTCGACACCCACCGGCGACGAAGCCACAATATTAATTTCTCAAGAACTGTTTACAGTTCATGGGTGCTCTACTTGGGCTATCCTAAATCTTACCAAAAAAAAACAACAACAACAAAGCATACCCAGATTAAAGATAGAGTTTGTACAAGATGTTACACTTACATATGTAACTATCCAGTAGGCGCGAACGGGCGTTGTGTCTGGATCTTATTTCTTATGATACAATTTCCAAACTAAACAAAGGTAAAACTGAACAGCTTGTAAGATGGTTCTTACATTCTAGACCAAAGGCGGGTTAAGCTTGCCTGTATTGATCCGTGTGGCTCGTCTGTTGGTAGGTATACATCATCCGCAAACTGCAAAAAACATAACACAAAAGAGACCTAATCTCATCATCTTTTGCTTAGTTTGTTGTTTTAAAGCTCTCGGCTTCTTACGCAGAAAGATTTCAAAACAGAAACAACAAACAAGCCTTTTTGGGCTTACCTTGACTATTGATGGATTATCTTTGCTTGATAGGTTGACAGGAATGAAGTGAATATTTGGCATTTTCAGTTCAATGGATTCTATATCCTGGAACCTGAAATTTGGCAAATATTATCAGTCATATTTGTAAGTTAGTTTTTATAATGGTCTGCATTTTTTGGGGGGAAGGGTAAGAGAATTCAATAGAAAACCTGCCAAGAACGGCTTTCGCCATTTGGTAAAGAGTGCTCTGAACAGATGGGCTGTACACTCCTTCCTTTGGAGAACCAAAGAAAACCTCAAGCAACACTTTCTTCACATTCTCGTATTTTTCAGTGAAGTAACTTGGTCTTGAGGGAACGCTAACAAGGGCTTGGAAAGGATACCTGCATGTAATATATCCACCTCAGACCATTTGCATTTGTATTTCATTCAGCAATGAATTTAAAAGGACAAAACATACCTCCAAGTTGCAGTAACCTCTGTTGCCAGCATCCTTTCACGTGTTTCTGGCAGAATTGTGTACTTGTCCCTAATGAACCCTTCGAAACCCGACTGTTGGATTCAAAAAAATTTAAGTCATGAAACAAGATTTATTTTTGAGTTAATAGAAGGAACTCCAGATGGAAACAAATGATAGTGTATGAACTTAACAAGAAAGAGAGGTAACAAGACCTGTGTAGTCTTCAGAACTGTTAATCCCTGAATACCAGAAGTTATCTTCAATTCACCGGACTTCTTCAGCATTACTTCTGTAGTGTGCTTTTCAGACCCAAGTTCAAAACCTAGGGAAGTGAAATATAGCTAGATTAAACATGCAGGACTAGGGCAAATTCTTCTCATTTCAAATGCTCAAGAATCAAGATTAAAGAGGTTGTTTTGATTTTCTACCAAGAAGAAATAAAATATAGCTCAAGGAAACATAGATTGGGAATTATGTATTTCACATCACATCGATGATCCATTCTTGGGATTAAAATATCAATTAATGTGACTACATATTCTCACAATATTAACAACATGATTACTAGTCCTTAATAGTACAGGATTAATCATGAACCAGTGAAGCACAGAGTATAAGACCCATAAAACAAAATTATCAACCAAAGATCACATAGTTAAATGTGGAGAAAGCACATCAATGACAGAATATTTCAAGGATAATAATGCTTTCCTCTTCTATTCTTTTTATTTTACAGAAGAAAATATGGAGTTAGGGACTACTAACCATGGTTATGAGGTTGACCATTCATATATACTCGCTTCCAGGGCTTCTCATTTATCTTAACCATAGCAGCAGTAACCTGCAAAAATGAAAACCACAAGATGTCATATATTGTGTTAATGAATCATCAACGGACATCTTTATATGGGCAAAACACAATCAAGAAGCAAACAACAAAAAACATAAGAGCTCACACAAGAAGCTACACAGTAAAATTTGCCAGTATCAGCAAGTTGGACAGAAACTAAGTAAGAAAAATCTATATGGACAATAGGACAGCTGAACTATGATCTACATACCTCCTTATATAATGATGTGAAGTGCTTTGCAAGTACAATTGCAAAGTCTTCAGGAGAGAGTTGCTGCTTGCATTCCTTTGCTTTTACATACACCTGTAATGTGATCGAATATTCATATTTTAGCACTTGAGCTGCATTTTACTTATACCTAGAAGACACACACTCTTATAAGTTATAAGCACTTGATTTGCACTACCTACATGCTCTCACCTAAAAACCATCAATCTGTATCCAGCTTACACTGATTTGCATGTTATAGAGTGTTTCACAAGATTGAACTAAGTGAACTGCTATTGACATCTTATTCACAGTCTTACAGTTTCAATCCTCAGTCATCAATTAAGTTCATTATGACTTTGAGCAACTGCAATTTAGTTCCACTTCAAAACCGCCTCACTAATCAGACGAATTGAAAACGACGCCAATCCTCAAATCCAGAAATCATATATCCTAATTCAAATCCCTAATCAATCCGCAATTTTCGAGTTGAAGAACAATCTCATATCCACATGGATGAGGTGCAAGCTACTTCATACATCTATCATCAAATTGTCTACTCTAGCAGCTCCGATTCACTACAAATTCACAAAAAATGAAAGATCGGAAAGCTACATACAGTGTTCTTAATGGTATCGGTGGCGACGATGTCGGAGTTGTCGTCGCGAACGTAGGAGGCGACGCAATCGGAGAGGAGGCTAACGGAGACGTTCCATTCGACAAAGGAATGAGATCCGTCGCCGTTTCGCCAGACTCTCCCAACTCTCACCCTCTCCTTGCCGTGCCTTTGCTCGAACTTGAGCCCGTCGATTACTTCCGCCATGGATGACGAAACTGTTTTCTCTTTTTCGGACTTGAATTTCTTGCGCAAGTAAAAACAGTAGTGTTATATACACGTTTCAAAAGTGGGTCCTTTCGTGCTTGCGTGTACAAATACGTGTCAAAGAAGTAGTGCGGAGTATTAATTAAGTAAACGTCGTCGTTTTCTTGATGGTTTCGGATATTATGTTTCTGTGTGCGCGATTCAGTGTACTCAAACCTGCGAGCTATCATTCCATCAAATGAGAGTGGGATATGTGTAGGGTTTGTTCGACATCTAGTTAATTATCGGTATTGAAGTTTATGGTGCTAAAGAGATAATTAAAAAAGATGATTTTTTAACAGTTCGGTCAATTGAATCGATATTTTTACGATTTTACAGGTCGATTACAGCTCGGCGTATTGATTTTCGGTTAACTGAAAAATTGAAATATATTTTTTTGCTGTCGGAATCCAAATTTTATTTAGAAAATATGATGCTTGCTTCTTCATTTTGGAGAACATTATATAGAAACTGTTAAAGATGTCCTAAGTTGGTTCGATAAATGCAATAAGGTTGGGGATGCTGATTATTTTTTGAGCTAAGATAAGTCCAATAAGCTTTCATAAGTCCGGCATTGGCCAAACACTTGAAACGAAATTTATTTTTCTTGAACAATGTGATAAGTCCAATATTCACAAATTTATTTTATTTTAGAATGAGACTAGAGAAGAGGTGAAATTTGAGTTTTTATCTAAATTATTTTTTTCATGATTTATCATCCAGTCATTAATTAAATTTGTCAACTAAGCATATATGTGACATCTCTTTCCTTTTATAATATTCACAAATGTGATATCATGTTTCACAATAACCATTCTCTTATACAATAAAAAATTATCTTATAATTCAAACCAACAAAATATATGAAGACGCTCCTCATCAGGTAAAAGTTACCCTCTGACACCGTCGACTTTACAAAAAAATGTAAGCCTATGGTCCACGAAAGGCTCCGTGAAAGGCTTATGGTCCACGAGCACGTCTTGGGCCGTAGTTGTAAGCCTAGTGGACCACGCAATCATACCTATTTTATCTTTTTTAAAACTCATTCTTCATTCCAACCCGATTCCTACAAACCGATCATAGTCAATTGGATAACCTTCGAAGGGTCAAACAATAAATGTGAAGCATATATCAATCTAAAATCACAAATTAGTAAAGCAAAAGATGTGGGACGACTCTCAAGGCCCTGTTTGGTACCATATCTTCCGATTTCTAAATCGATTTAGGAATCACTCAAAACACAGATATGAGTCATAACTATTTCGTCTTATTTAATTTCAAACGATTCCTCGTTCTATACCAATTCTTAATATAGTCAACATCGGAGAACCTTTCGAATTCCGATCCGGACTTGACGTGTCCCTTATCGACGAGATCCTCGACCGCTCGCCTCACCAAGGGCGCAAAGCTCCGCTTCATATCCACGGCGTCTGGCTTCCAACACCTGGCGACCCGATCATCACGATGATGGCAGGGGGCGCGCCTGCCTCGCCAAATACAACGCTCCGTGAAAGGCTTGCGGTCCACGAGCACGTCTTGTGGCTCGTAGTTGTAAGCCCAGTGGACCACGCAATCTTCTAGCCATTGTGGTACCACGGGATCCGGCGTCGGCGTCGGCGTCGGCGAACGAATCCATAGGAATAGTAGTAATAGTAATATGGACGAGGTAACAAATGTACAACTCAATATTAATCCACGTATGGTTGCTGTTTTGGCTTTCTTGCTTTTGCTCTTACTTTTTTCCGCCATGGTTGTGGGTGCCAATTCTGATCCTCTTGTGGTGCATCCAAGTTATCTAGGGTTTAATTTATAGAGATATTTTTTGGTGGAAATTTATAGAGATTTTCTTAGAGGTAGATAGATAGATATTCTACTGAAAAATGATTTTGTAGATACTTCTAATCTAAATCTAATATTATTATCATTATTGTTGTTGTTGTTTATTCATAATTTTTTAATATTATTTATATACTAAAGAATAAGGCTTCGTTCGGCAACGCTTAATTATCTGGATACTTATAAGTACCCACTTACTTGTATGGAAACAATAAACTTCGTTTTATTTGTTCGGCAAAATTTGCTTATTTGAAATAAGTTACTTATATTTGATACTTATTTGCTGAAAAAATAATCAACACCCCCAACCTTATGTTAAATAAGCTAACTTTTATACCAAAATATAAGTAAGCGGGACCAAAGTGATTTCTCAATTAAATTTTATTTTTTTACCCTTCATTAAGCAATTTTTAGTAATTTTACACCTATTGTTTAAAATATCAGCATTTAAGTTTACCGAACACATTCGGATTATTTGGAAAATAAACAACTCATATTAG
The DNA here is from genome assembly GCA_964016875.1 of Fallopia convolvulus. Lineage (NCBI taxonomy): Eukaryota > Viridiplantae > Streptophyta > Magnoliopsida > Caryophyllales > Polygonaceae > Fallopia > Fallopia convolvulus. The sequence continues at coordinate 542,286 of OZ024719.1, forward strand.
TATCCCAAATCAGCATCCACAATCAACATCAACAACCATAAGATTTTTAATGGAAGTTAATCATAAGTCATTATCATAATCAAATATATCCTTTTTTATCTAAATTTGTTAAAAAATTATAAATAAAGCTATATCTACTCAAATCTTTAATTTTTCAATTCATCCTTAATTAATTATACATTATCCTTGATTTTTTTAACAAAAATTAAAAATTTAGTAATATTTTTCACATGAAATGAAATTTGTATATTGTTATGTTAATTGTTTTTGCTTAATTTGTTATATGGCCTTTTTAAAAAAATTAGCTAGGTTTTACATTAAAACAAGACAACTTTTGCTTAATTAGTTGTATGCCATATAATTTGGAAGAAATACTTGGCATTCGATGGAAAAATCCAATATGGCTCAGAATAAGTATGACCAGGCAAACTCAAATCAAACAAACTTACAACAAAGAACTCCTTGTATATCATAACACATCGTTTATTTCTAAATATGGTTAGGAATCATTCAAACCTAAATTATTAACCTCGTTTGTAACCAATTAATAAACAAAGAAAATTTGCATAAAAAAACTCATTACGTGTAAATTTCAATCACAAAGCCAGTAACACAAAAACAAATCATTACCTACAAATCTAAAATGACAATTTAGCAAAGCAAAAGTAACCCAAAAACAAATCATTACCTACAAATCTAAAATGACAAATTAGCAAAGCAAAAGATTTTGGCTCTCACAGTTAATTTATACCCATCAAGTAAATCCTACTAACAAAGGTCCGTCTGGTATCATACCTTCGGATTCCTAACACAAATTCATCAAATCTAAAATTTGAGGTTAACACAAATCTGAAATTCAACAAACACAATTCATCAAATCATAATCCATAGAATCTAATCTAAAATTAAGGCTAAAAGCCTAACACAAATCTAAAATTAGAAAAAAAAAAATGATATTTTTTAAAATCCCAGTGGGGACTGTCTAGGCACTATATAACTACGCCACTGATCATACCTATTTCATCTTATTTATAACCATTCCTCATTCTAACCCAATTCTTTTTTCAACGGAGAGCTTTTGCTCCATCAAACGCCTACGTCTGGAGTTCGGGTCTCGTTCTCTTCCAACAAGTTTATTTCTCCTCCACTGACTCAGTTGATAGGAGTCGATTCTAACACAATTCTTAATATAGACATCACCGGGGAACCTTTCGAATTCCGATCCGGGCCTGACGTGTCCCTTATCGACGAGATCCTCGAGCGCTCGCCTCACCAACGGCGCAAAGCTCCGCTTCATATCCACGACGTCCGGCTTCCAACACCTGCGAACTCGATAATAGCAGGGTAATCGCCTGCCTACACAAAGACAAGGCTGCGTGAAAGGCTTACAGTCCACGAGCACGTCTCGTGGGCCGCTGTTGTAAACCCAGTGCACCACGCAATCTTCTAGCCATTGTGGTACCACGGGATCCGGCGTCGGCGTCGGAGAACGAATACATAAGAATAATAGTACTAATAGTATGAATGCACAACTCAATACAAATATCTTGCTCTTGCTTTTGTTCGCCATGGCGGCGGGTGCCAATTCTAAGTTGGTAGGGTTTAATTTATAGAGATAGAGGTAGATATAGATAGATATTTTTTTCGAACAAGAAAAAATAGATACGATATTCTACTAAAAAATGATTTTGTAGATACTTCTAATATAAATCTAATATTATTATCATTATTGTTGTTTATTTATAATTTTTTAATATTATTTATACACTAAAGAATACGGAGTAAGTTTTTTGACACATGTTAAACTTTGGTTGTTTATTCGCTTATATACTAAAGAATAAGTCAAATATTTTTAATTGAAATTAATCATAAGTAATAACCATAATCAAATATACAATATTCATTTTTATCTAAATTTGCTAAAAAAATTATAATAAATATATACATCTACTCAAATCTTTAATTTTTTTAATTCCCCTTAGTTAATTATACATTAACATTATCCTTGATTTTTCAACAAAAATAAAAAATTTAGTAATATTTTTCACATGAAATGAAATTTGTATATTGTTATGTTAATTGTATTTGCTTAATTAGTTATACTTATATGACCTTTTTTAAAAATTAAAAACATTAGCTAGGTTTTGCATTAAAACAGTGGACAGTTTTTGCTTAATTAGTTGTATGCCATTTAATTTGGAAGAAATACTTGGCATTCCAAATTACTTACAAGGCAATTTGAAGGAAAAATCCAATATGGCTCAAAATAAGTATGACTAGGCAAACTCAAATCAAACAAACTTAATTACAACAAAGAGCTCCTTGTATATCATAACACATTATTTATTAGACATGCAACTCTACAAATCTTCATAAGCACAAAAGAATCACACACACAAAAACCATCCATCTTCCAAGGTGTTGATCCTTGTCCAAAATGGCTTATTCTTCCTTATTTCACCAATCTACTACTTGTAGACCAGCCTATAAAAGAATAACACAACAACAATGTACATTTATACACTATTATGCACAAGCTTATAATAACCGTCTCCCATGGCATCCATTGATGTTGTCAAGAGCTTCGCGTATGGTAAATATCTATTTGTAGCAACTCATGAAGCGGTTTCGAACGCAACCTTCCTTCCTTGACATCACATTGCAACTCTCTTATAGGAATCGCGGCCAAGAAGCTCTTGATGTACTCTTTACAAGCTTCCTTACCTCTACACACAACCGTCGTGTCCTCTTCCTTAGTCTCATTGCCTGTATGAATTACTGTGTCCTTGTCGAATTTCAACACATAGGCTTTGTCACATCCTTCCATCAATCTCTCCCCCAACGTATCGATAACATAAAAGGCCTCACCATCAACCTTCAAGACGAAGAAATGATCGTTCCAGCTCACGATACAAATCAACGGCTCAGATTCATTCTCACTGATCGCATCGATCTCATCCCATATGCAATCAAACGACCGGCTCCCATCAAGAAACCCGAAAATTTCCTCATTCTCCTCCATCCCTTCCGGATGGAAGAATCCGGTGGTTGATACTACATGGATTGGATTAGGGCATATTTTGGCTTGGATAACGGTTTCTAGATCAAAGTGTTTGTCAGGGAACCGGGCTAAAAAGGAGGAGTCTTCGCAAAGATTTCTCCATTGGAGAGAGCCTTCTAGAATGAGAGTATCTAGCTCGAACTTGATTGGCATCCGATTTGGGTTTGAGTGGAGCCAGTGAGCTAAGACGACGACTAAGGCTGTGCACGCACTCTCCCCAGCTGCCTTTTCGCTTCTTTGATCAATTGTGGCGAAGAAGACTTGGGTTTGAAGTTTCATTGATCCGTCACGGCTTACTACTTCAATGTGCTCCCAACTGCCAACTTTGAAGCTATCATTCCCAAATTGTGAGATCATTAGTGAATCTGTTTTGCAACCCTGTCATTTTAAACAAAAAACAGTTCATTTTGTGTCTTAAGGTTTTAAAGAGTTAAACTATTGAATGAAATAACACAAATCATTGAGGCATGACAAGGGTGGCCACCAACTAACAAGTAACAACACAAGCCATATGTATCTCTAAAAATAACTAAAATTACTGATCATATTGTGTAATTATAAACATGGGTAGGACAGATAATTCAAAAATTCTAATCTTTTCATACATGTTGTGGCCACCATAAATCTGATCTAAGTAGGAGAAAATAGATTTTAAAGGTGGAAGCTTTGAATGTAGAAAAACCCATGTTAATGCTTGAACAATATCAATAAAATAGATGGGATTAATAGATCCAAAAATCTGAAAAAATAGGAAATAATAATGCACTAAGATGGCTACATACCCTTTTAGTTAAATCATCAGATGAGCTAAGTTGCCACCTAATGAAATCAAGATCGTCGCCGCCCATTTCTCCATACTCTTTCTTCAACAATGGCTCTCCTTTAATAACCTTTTCTGCCTTCAAACTTATCTTACTCTTCAATTTCCCAAGCTTTGGACTAAGCTTCAATGTCGGATCAGGCATGTCATCTATGTATAATGTATCTACCATTAGCTCGCGATTGTTATTATACACCAAATCTTCATCCTTGCAAGAAGCATACATTTTACCAGCTAAGTTTGCTGTGCTCAAATCTCCATAACCAAGTGAATTCTGATCAACATTGTCAGAAGAATCCCTGTTATGATCTAAAGAGTATTTGTAAAATGCGCAATTTTCCTCTGAATTTTCGATGATGGCTTCAACCCGATAAGCCTTCTTTGATTTTCTAATTCTAGAGAATGAAACGTAGTCCTTCAGGCTTCTAGTTCTTCTTAGACTTGATTCCTGTGTTGGACTTTCATTATCCTCAAGAGTTGCAGGAATTCTAAAACAAGGCGCGGATAAAGGCATTGTTGATGATCTCTGGAATGTTCTTGAAGGTTCTTGGTTAGCTCTCAGTTCTCTTAGGTGGAGAGTTAACTGCGCGCAAAGAAATCAAGAGGGTAAATCATATACAATTTGAAAGTATCAAACTGAAATTTAAAATTGCAGCAAAATTTAGCTGAACTAAACTCACATTGAGTGTGAGAAACCATTCAACACTGCTGGATTGTGTTAAAGGAACACTGATCTCTAGCTCTTGCTCGGTATCAGCGGAAGCGTACTTTGCAAGATTCAAAATTGCTGGCCCAGCATAGACAAGATTCTTGTTTTGTCCTTGATTTGATGACTGGATTATGACCAAGTGATATAGCAATGAGAAGTTACACATGAGTTCAGCATAGTTTCTGTTGTTAAAATGCAAAAGTTCAGCAAACCAAGTCATAACACTTCAAATTGCAGGTAAATAAGGGCCTCTTTGGATCGCGCATTATAATGCAAAATCCTGCATTATAATGCAAAAGTTTGCATTATAATGTGTGATCCAAACAGGCCCTAATTGCCAAAATTTACCTCACCCAAAGAAAAAAAAAGACAATTCATAGAGCTTATCAATTGAAACTTTGAAAGTAAGATTTGAAATGCATATAACATGATCAAGAGATACAGCAATGACAATTCACACACAAGTTCAGCAAGACACCAATTAGATGTAACAATTCAGATAAACAAGTCAAAACACTTTGAATTGGAAGCAAAAAAAGTGTCATTTTCTTCACTCAATGAGCTTTTACAATTTCTTGAAAAGTTCCTCATGAACATTCCATGGTGGAAGAGAAAATTCTATGGAGCTTGTCAATTGAAAGTAAAATGTGAAGTTCACAACTTTTTGCACAAATGCATCCTCTTATGACATTCAATTTGGTAATGACCAGTAACAATCAGATTCAGTAGCCCCTAAATCCCAATTTGAATTTCCCAGAATTCAGTTAATTCTGAAATTAAGAAGTCAAAACAAAGCAAAATAATTAGGGAAAAGAACTCCTCACTTTGAGTATGATGAATTCAACTTCCCATGGATTCAATTCATCATTTTTACCAGACCCAGAAAAACTGCATTCACTTTTGAACTTCTCATCCCACAGAACGACGCCGTTTTGGTCAACAGCCTCTTCCCTTGTATAACTGCTCTTCACTTTCTTACTCAAAGCCATGAGCCCATTACGCCTGGAGCCCTTCCACCGAATCTCCACCGTCAATCTGGGGGATGAAGATGAAGACGGACGGCTGTGATCATCGCGATCACACTCGATTGATTTGGCCCCCTTGAGGGAGAAAACCCTAATTGAAGCCTCGAAAGCTCTGGATTTCGGCGGTGAAATCCACTTGAACAAGTCCACGACCAACAAAATTGACATGAAATAAGAGCTTGAATGGTTAAATTTAGCTGGAGAAACAGATGAATTGCTTGATTTCTGCGTTGGGGAAGAGAAAGATTCGATCTTTGTGATTGAAAACAGAGAGGCGAGAGCAAGAAGAAGAGGGAGAAGAAAGAGTTGTTCAGAGAGGGAGAAATGGCCCGCAATAAAATAACGGTTGACGCCGTTTGTCAAATTCATAACGTCTATTTTTCACGTTTTGCACGATATTTTAGTATTATTTCTCCATTGACCCTAAGTTTTTTAATTCGGACACTTGATACCCTCGAAGTTATATTTTGAACATTTGGATGTAATTATTGTTTGTAAAAAAAAAGATTACGTTAAATTTCAAATTTCTATACAAAATGAAGGACATTGGTGTGGTTTTTAATGAAGTAAATGTAATATAAAAAAAATTCTTTTAATTTTTATTATTATTGATGGTGTTATCTAGCTAACTTAACACAAAAGATTTTTGTAATACAAATATATTTCACTCAAAGACAGATTAGGCTCATGATTAATACTAGTATTAACTTTTAATGGAGAAAACAACTTGTATAATTCTTTGATATCCAATTAATGAAAAACCATACATGCAAGTATGCAACAAACAATTAAAGAAATAAGTTGTCGTCCATTTTTGACAAATAGCAAAAAGATCGAGGTAGGAATTATTAGACCAAAATCATCATGATTCATGCTTTCAAAGTATAATTTGAAGCCCCAATCGAGAAATGGTAAGAGCAAATTACCCATCAAATTAAGCAAACCGATTTTTCGTTTTTCTAATTTTGTTTTTGTTTTTTCTTATAGAAAAAAGGACCGAGTCGGCCATGTTACTTGTAAAGGAAGCTTGCAAAGATTAATAATCGGCATAATATTTTTCTGAATAAGAAGAGTTTCCATTTCACTTGGGGTAATTTTTAATATGGATAAAATATTTTTCATAAATTTTAAGTTATATTATATTTACAAATTTAATTATAATCCCTCTTCAAAGATAAAAAGAAACCCACATTATCATCTCAATCTCACCTCCAATATAGGAGATCCATAAATCGATTTATTAAAAAAAACACTTGCTCAATTTTTTAAAAATGTATAATAATAACACCCATATATTGTTCATATATTGTCCAATAAATCTAAATGGTTTCTAAACCTAAAACACATGGTCAATGTATGTTTTTTATTGGTCTATACATAAATAATACATACACTTGGTCAATCTCATACTTGTCAAATCCTTTTAAGAAAAAAGAATTTGAAATTCGGTAACACGTATATTTGGCCGTTGAGAATCCAAGAGGGTGCCGTAGTACCGAATTTGGGAGACCAAATATACGTGTTACCGAATCCAATGATAAAATCAACTTAAAATCAACTTAAATGATTTTATCATTGGGAGACCAAGTCAAAAATCCAATGATAAAATCTTAATCCTAAAGCAAGAACTCCAAATCATCCAATCAGCCAATCATCTCCATTGAAATGAAAATTAATCAACTTAAAGGTCTAGAGTTTGGCAAGTCCGGGCTAACCGGCTTACTCACCCGTTTCACCCGACTACAAATACAAATGAATATGAATAAAGAAAATGTCCAAACTTAGAAAAGCCTAGCCCATTTTCCCGGTCCAAACTTGATGATTGTTCATATATATAGGCCTAATTTTAGGTCGAGTTTAGCCTCAATATGGACCGGATTCGCTTTTGCCCTAGTATAGTAAAATTCACTACTTCATACTTGGATAGAATCATAGAACCAAGAGTTTGTGCTATAGTAGAGTGCACTTATAATGTTATTGATTTGGTGTGTGTTCTATTGCTTTTGACTACTTATTAGCTATAAATGCATGTTTAGATTAGTACTTGGAAATGAGAAGTAACCATTTCATTTTCATAACATTCAACACATACAAAAGCCATGTTCAAGCACAAAGGATTTCAAATCCGAAACACAACCTTACAAAACCTACCTAGCCATGGACAAACCTAGTCCTTTTTTTCTTAGCATCATTTTAATTAGATGATAGCATTCAACATCTCATTCCAAGTATCAGGCACCCCCGGGAGGCACCAATGGCTGCAATCCGAAGACGAATGTGACCTACCACTTCCATGCTTCTCCTCTTGGCCTGGAGCTTTAGAGTAAACTGAGGGATGACCATCTCGTCTCAATGCTGACATGTTGGTTATGTCTTGCAAATATACCGGAAACCTCATCCTATGTAGCACCCTTTCTAGGACAATTGTCGGTTCCGCCACATGAAGGTGGCTCGCATATAGCAATGGCTCCCTTTGCTTGTAGCACTTCCACCCGTTTTGCCTGCAGTCACCAACAAGGGCAAAATGGTCATTTAATTAAAGCACTCCCTCACAAGTTTTAAAGATTCTGAAACCGCATATGTAATGTACCTGTTATGTCTAGGTGACATGCTTCTGAAAACGACTCTGCTCTTGCTAGGTTTGAGATTCAAATCAACCCATTTCGCCCATGTCGTCAGTCCCTTCTCGTACGCAACCATTGGATTCAGATCTTTAATCACCTTGTTCCCTTCCATGTAATAGTCCCACCTGATCAAGACAGGGTACAACAAACAAGATTAAGACACCCGAGATTTCTACTCTTCTCACGAAATTTTGTTAGGAACTAAGATCATTTAAGTTACTTACGAGCTCAACTTATCCGCAACGTGTGTCCACCAATGCGTGGAATCAAAGACAAGAACATCAACTCCTCTCCAATACCTTGCATTGTCTTCAATGGAGTCCAAGTGTAGAACCCTCTTCTTTTGAGCATCCCTTTTTAGCTCAACAAGCAAGGGAGCCCAACAAAACTCAATAGAAGTCCCAAAATCCTGATAAACAATGCATTCATAGTACAAGTAAAGCAATGTTCATAGTTCATAAATGTAGCTAATTCATGAAAATAGCCAATTCTTGTTGATTAATACTATAATATATATGACTAAGAAAAAGGTGTTCTTTTTCTTTTTACCAAGGCATGAAAAGACATGGTTGGACCATCATAAGTTACTCTTTTCTTGTGCATTGGAATAACTCCTTGGACTAAGCAAACAAGAGACTCCCATTGGTTCCTCATGATGGAGTCACCCACTAGCATTATCCTTTTGTTTCTCATCTTCCCCAAGAAACGAAGTGCATCAAATCTGCCATATGTGAAGTTCTAGTCTTCATTAGATCAAGGCAACCAAAACTCAATTGTCTTTGTTAATCATATGTAATTATGTAGCCTAGCTAACCCATATGCTTGTTTGCAAACCACTAAACGATCATTATATTAAGAAAAAAAAATGTGAAATACTAAATAAGACTATAGATCAAGAGACCGAGACAAAGTTATTCCTGCACAAATTGAGATGAAAAACAAAAAAAAATTATATTTGCCAATACTTCAACCATTGTTTTTGAAAATTGGTTTATGTGACCTTGTAGCTCATAAAATTAGGAACTACATTTTTCATCTTATGTTGGTAAGTTTGTAGAAAAATGTCCTCTTTAACGGGTAATTTTGTACTCCATTTTCTTAAAAAGAATTCCTAGTTTTTGTTATTATATATATATATCAAATGAAAAAAAAAAACTAAAAATGAAAAATGTCCTCTTTAATGGGTACTTTTGTATAGTTTTCTTAAAAAGAATTCCTAATTTCGTTATTATATCAAATGAAAAAAACTAATAATCAAAATGAAAGTTAAAAAAAAATTAAAAATATTCTCTTTAATGGGTAATTTTCTATAGTTTTCTTTTTTTGGTCGAAATTTTCTACAGTTTTCTTCATAATAAGAATTCCTAATTTTAGTATTATATATATCAAATGAAAAAAAAAAACTTAAAATCAACATGAAACTTTAAAAAAATTAAGTAGTAGAAATTAGAAAAAAGAAATACTTACCTAGGAAGAGAACATTTGGCGGGCTGCCACCTCCACCGCTCATAGTCGGAATCAGGGCGGCCATTTCTCCGGCAAGTCACGGCGGTGCTGAGATAAGGACACGTGGCGTCATACAGAGGATATGATTCATCAAACACCCACTTCCCCACCGTTAGATCGCATTCCCGGTGGGCCCGGTTGGGCTGGGTTTGAACCATGTTGACTCCATTGTCGTCCTCTTCGTCTAGCCACGCCAATGCCTCGGCTTCCTCCTCCGCCTCCAAGTCCGCCACGTCGTACGCCGCCGGTGAGCCTCCGGTGAGGAAGCTTAGGAGGAGGAGGAGTATGGAGAGAGTGGTTGTGAGTTTGGAGGATTTTGATGCCATTGGGGAGTTGATTAGACTAGTGTAAGAGGTTTTGGTGGGTGGGTTTGGTTATAAAGGTGTGTAGTTCATTGATTGCATTGTTTCTCGCCATGTCTTGCGCTATAAATGATGCACTTTTGTAATAAATGAAAAGGGTTTTGTGGGTCAAATATCAAAATGTCAAATATTGAAGTAAGCTCTATTGTGAGTAGTGATGTAAATCGAACTGAGCCGAGCCGAGCTTTGAGTTGTTCAAGTTTGATCGGTTAAAAATAGACGAGTTCGAGCTCGAACGTATTATTGTTTGAGTTTCGTTCATTTAAATGTTCAACTTGAGCTTGTTCGCGAACCTCTCATTTAGTTTCTTCGATAGACAAATTCGTGAACAACTCGTTTACTTGATCAATTATACAAGCAAATGAAACTAAAAATAAACTACGTGGTTTGAGAAACACCACCAAAACTATGTAATTTAACATAACTGTTATATTGTATATAATATATATAGTATAGTATAGTTTATTCATGAACATGTAATTTAGTTTTTTATGAGTGTATAATCGAGCTTGCTCATGAGCATAAAATCAAGTTTGCTCATGAGCAAACGAGCCGAATTATCTTGTGCTCAAGCTCAGTTCATTTATCTTTCGAATCTTAAAATTGTGCTCAAGTTCGGTTCGTTTACAAACCGAGCCGAACACGAACAAGATTTAACCGAGCCGAACACCGAATTTCTCACGAACGGCTCGGTTCATTTACAACCCTAATTGTGAGAGGGTGGGACATTCTAAGATGGAGTACAGTTGGTCTTAATCACGAATCGAAGATGTAAGGGGTCGGGCTATCCTCAGTTTGAGTATAAAATGCCTCTTTGAGAGGCTGGAGAGTACCGTCTCTCCTTCTATAAAAAAAAAAGAGTTGGTCTAGCGGGGTAAAATATTAAATTTTCTTAACTCTTTGTCGAGAAATTTGGGTTTGAATTTTGATGTTGGTGGATAAGAAGGCTGAATTAGAAGAATTGTTATCATTAAGGGCCTCTGTGAATACAAAATAGCTTTGATTGACTGATTGAACAGAACAAGAGATCAAAAAAATATGTAGTTGGTCTAATGGTGAAATTACGTTATATCAAAATTAAGCATCTTCAAATGGAGTTAGTGTGAATTTTAACCTAGAGTTGAAAACATGCTCGAGTTAAATTAGGCTTTTTAGCTCCTTGAATTGGTGGTTAGCTCAATCAAGAAAGTGGAAACAAGTTCAAGTACTTATGGTCGCCGTGACACAAGGGTTATCGGGCTCCACCATAGACTAACCAATTCAAGGAGGCCTAGTAATGAAAGTGTGTCAAAATGTTGAGTATAATAACATGGGAATGTTTTTTTTTTCTCACTTTACCCTTCGAGAATTTTCATAGGCCACAATTTTTGTCATTAATGGTGGATATGGGTCCTCAATCAATTGACAAAGTAACTAAAGACCTTAACAATTTCTAACCTTTTTATACTTGAAATGTAAATTACAAACATACAAAAAACACTTATATTAGTTTATATGACACGAATATATCCTTTACACATAAAGCACAATCGACTGATTCATGCTTGCTCCTTTGCTTTAGGCTTCGTTCGGCTGGCACTAGAGGGAGCTTTTTTTCCACTTCATCTAGCGGAGATTGAAGAAGCTCGTGAGGAGGAGCTTCTTCAATCCGCCCATTATTCCGCTCCCCTAGCTGAAAACGCTAGCAATTTCGCTAGTGTCGAACGGTATCTTAAATAATGTAAGTCAGTTTTTTCGTTGGATTGAATTCTCTTCTTTCAATAGACTCGATAATTTAAGCCTTCTCTAAGTAACTTAGGCATACTCGGATATCAAAGAAGTTTTTTAGGTAGAGGTGAATTCACGAGACCAAGTCCGCTCCTTTCCTTATCAATAATCACAAAAATACCAGACCCCCTCAACAGGGACGGACACAATGGTGGGTTGGGGTAGGTCCCAACCCACCCCCAAAAAATAAAAAAAAATAAATATAGGGTAAATTTAATAAAAAAATAAAAAATAAGGTTAATATAGTGGTAAATTAGTCAAATTAATGTAATTTAGTCCACCCTAAAAATATTGGTGAAAGTTAGCCCACCCTAAATTTAATTCATGCGTCCGGCCCTGCCCCTCAATCCCGATAATCATCAAATGGTACAATTTATTATAAGAAAATATATTTTAACAATTATTTTGTTCTTAATTTTCATTTTTATGAATAAGATATACATTGAAATTTTTTTTTATTGCCTCATTCAAATAGCAAAACTCGAATAAAATTGAGTTTGTTATAACCAAAATGTACGCGCGGAATTAGTTCCAGTGGAGTTGTGAAAAAACTCCATAGATAGAGTTGAATAAATCCTAACCATTAAATACAAATTGAACGGTTGAGATTTGATTTTTCTCTCTCCATATCAAGTTATTATTTTTTTCTTTTTTTCTTTTTTCCCGACGGGTTCACCAATTTACTATAGGGTTTTAGTAAATTCACCCATAGAGTTTCTCACAAACTCCATGGAAACAAGACCGTGTACGCGCGGTACATGGATGGTTAAACCCCGTGTAAAAAATTGAATCTTTACATTGAATTTGAAACTCCGGTTCCAATTCAGTTATCTAGGGTTTAAGAGGTTAGAACCAAAAACCCTATCAAAAGCCTGTCCCTTTCGTTCTCCGCACGCCGTCGACTACTCTCCGGCATCCAAGCCCCACTTCTCACCGGCGATGGGCGGCTATGGCTTCTTCCGCGACGTGAACGCCGTCACTTTGAAACCTAAACTTCTCCGAGGGATTCTGAACGAGAAGGTACTGGATGCGAAGCGCCCGTTCGGGAAACCCTCGGAACTGGTGGAGAAGTTCAAGCCGATTGTTGATATGGTGGCTGTGCATAGGCTTCTCTCCGAAGCAATCCCTGAATCAGCCGATTCGGAGCTCGTCGCCAGCTATAAGTGCGCCGTCGATGATTGGATTGATCGGATTCTCAAGCTTCTCGCGAGCGATATGGTGAACTGTCTATCCTGCACTTTTTCGATTTGGTTAATGTGGAATTTGATTTGAGCTTGAGCTAATTGACTCACCATTTCCCACTTCAAAGATTGCAACTTGACAAATTCAATCGATGGTAGGATTTGTAGTGCGGGATAAGAGTCTTCAGTGAATGGTTTGCCACTTGGTTGTTTAAAGTGGACAAGTAATAGTGTAGAGAAATTGTGTATTCATATGTTTAGGCGTTCATTTGAGATGATAAATTTTTTTTAGGTTGGTTTAGGAATGGAGGATTATAGGGAAGTTTATGGAAACTAATGAATCTAAAGGTTATGTTACACTTTCATTGATTATAGGGAAGCTTATTTGATTATGTATTAATTTTTCCAGTCAGATAAATCTTTGGCTGGAGTCTGGTTGCTTGGCCTCACCTGTCGTGAATGCAGTAATAATCGCTTCCTGGCATCATATGTAGCATGGTTCAACGAGCTCCTAGTGCTTATTCAGGTCTGTTATTATCAATCTCTGAACTTGAATCTATATTTCTTGTTTTGTTTTACATGATTTATGGCTTCATGATACTGCTGCAATGGACATATTTTGCTTTTGAGATTCAATATGCATTTCTCATGTACCTTTCTAATCATATATTGGCTGAAATCTGATCCATTACTTCTTTGGGCAGTCTTCAGCTAGTTCTGAAAGGGTTAAGCTTGCATCTTGTGCCTCAATGTCAGATCTGTTGACAAGGTCCGGTTTCTTATTCTATGCTTTATATCTTTTCTCTGTTTTACATTTAATATCTTAACTACTTTTTCAATAAAGAAAGTTTGCCAATACCTTTTGCTCCTATTTTGGGTTTCTTAACTGATGCTGCTAACTTTAATATGCTGATAGAATGTTTCTTATGATCTTCAAGCTGCGTGCAACAGTTTTTGGATTTATGGAAAATATTTTTTTTCATTGTCCATGGTAAGCAAAGTTGTATTGCAAATGGCGTTTATGGTAATGTTTTGTTTGCTCTCATTTAACCAGGTTAGCTGGATTCCAAACTGTAAAAGACGGGTCTGTCCATGCTGGAAAAGTTATACAAACAATAGTGAAACTACTGAATGATGATGATGCAATGGCTGTCTGGGTTAGTTGTATTAATATTGCTATCAATGAAGTTCTTTCTCTTCCTTTGTGCATGCTGGGGGAGGGGGTTCTTTTCCATGCTTAATAGTCTGTATTTATGCCTTAGAGTAGTCTTTGACCATTTATTCGTATCAAGTAACCATATATACATATATTTGGAATAGATTGTTTACAGACAGTTTTACGGAATTTTCTTTTATCTAGCATCAAACTTACAGATGATGGTGCCATTCATTTATGCTCAATTGCTTCAATATCTGCATTTGCTTTTAGCATTTTTTTCAGGGAATAAAAGTGAGCCTCTCAAATAGTAGTTTCTCATCATTTGTCCAGATGAAATTTGAGTGCACTACTATACTTAAATTGCCTTACATGCATATAGTGTGTGAGTATTTGATCCACTAATCCCAGCTAATGATTCTTGCATACAGCTGGTAGGGTAAATTTCACATAATAGAAAATATATAATATGAAGTCTCAACTCTTCACACACAGTTAAAATTATATTACTCTATTCTTGCACGTCCTGCATAGTCCTTGGAAAAGTATTGGGCCTGCTATAATTTAGCCAGGACAAAAGGTTAATGTTGTATTGCATATTTTGTTTTTATTTTATTATCATGCCCCTGCATCACGTGATAAGTTTGCTAACCAATTTTGTAGTTCATTTATCTGCTTCATTTGTTCTGCAGGAAACGGCTGCCCATCTGTTGTCAACTATCATTCACTATTTTCCATCTTCTATACTTCGTCATTATGACAGTGTAAGTTTGGCCTTGTCTTTCATGATTGTTGGTTGATCATTGTTTTTCTATTTTCACTAGCTTTATTTGATGTTATTGCAACTAAAAGGGAAGAAAAACTAGGATTGGTATAAACTATGATAATGAAGGCCATTTAAGTATAAAACTCTTTTGAACAATAGGCATATAAGTTTGAGGGACCTTGTAAAGCTGTATATATTATGAAATTAAATTCAAGTTACATTATTATTGTGTTTTATGTCCATTTTACTGGATAAGTTCAGCTTAGTTTCCAACTTAGAGTTCAGTACTTTTTAGTGTGTGCAAGTGGATATGTAAAAATGGTAAGTAGATAGACATATCCTTTATTCAGAACTTGTAAGTCTCTAGAAGTTGATGTAGGTGAAGTTGTCTGTGTAAAAATACTATTGCAAATTTTGTTAGTATCTAGTGTGCAACTAATAAAAAACCTGTGATGTAATGTTGAACTTATAGCTTGCCCTGTGGACATAACCTTTGGAGTTATAGGGTGAAGAAGAATATGAATCTTGCTTTGTCTGGCTCTTTTCTAGTATTTGTACCCTAGATTGCTTTGTAATTCTTCTATGCTGGTATGCTGGACTTTGACATGTTGTCGTTTTGCGCTAGTTTTTTTGGTTCACATTTGATTATTCTGTTGGGTTTTTTCCTACAAGCTGACATCTGTTATTTTATTTTAACTCTGCAACTAAGGTTTCTGTCATATATTTATATGTTAATATCTCGAGAAGACAGCCTTTTCAAATTCTAGGGATCTTGTGCTACCCATGTAACTGTTTAATTGAAAGATAACATCATCCATAATGTTCCAGGTCCAATGCAGTATTGATATGTTTGATTCACTAACGTCCTACAACTTGATTTGCAGGTTGAATCTGTAGTTGTGTCACGAATGTTGACTGTAAACTCTAGTGCTAAATTGCTAGAGGTATGCTTTTTCATATGGCTGTAAAGCTGTTGTAGCTTTATTGATTCATGATGGTCAAATCACCAAATTACTGTGTTGATACTTTGTGTTCACCTTCAGAAACTTGCTTGTTGCCTGGCATTGCTTCCAAAAACACGGGGTGATGAGGACTTGATGCTTAAAAGGGTGTTGGTCTCAATAAACCTTCTTTTGGATGATGCCTTGGAAGGCCTTGATGGTGGAGGTATATGGTGCTCTTACTAGTTGTTCGTTTGAGTTCTAATCACTAAACTAAATGCTAATGACTAGAGCTATGGACATATTGCAGAATCCAACCGCCAAGAAGTTTTTTCAGTTTTACTCCCTCCAGGATCCAGTTTACCACCATTGGGAGAAGTATCTAACAAGGAGGCAAGGAGGTCTAGGCCGTTGCTGATGCGTATTATCTCGACATTAATGCAGTGCTTTTGTATGATGCTCTCGGGTCTTTATCCAGTTCAGGTAGCCTTGCTCTATATTTTTATCAAATTTCTTATTAGTGTGTCTAGCTTGTTAATCAAGAATCTCTATTTATCTTATCAAAGATATGGAATGTTAAATGTTCTTGAATTTTATTCAAATCTCAGGTAACGGTTCCTATTCGCTCTGTGTTGGCTACAATTAAAAGGGTCCTGATGGTGGATGGATCTGTACACCCATCCTTGGAGCCTATCACAACTCCAATGCAGCAAGAAGATGTTTGTGCACAGCTCCCAGTGTTACACGAGTATAGTTTGGAGGTTCTCTCAGCTGTTGTGACTGGATTTGATAGGTAAATTATAAATGACTGCTCGATTTCTTGTTAAAATCTTGATCATTTATCTTCTCCTATCCTTGATAGCAATATCCTGCTAATTTTAAATCCTAAATGCAATATAAAAAGAAAAACCAATCAGTATAGTGCTAATAAACTTATTACTTTTCTATTGCAGTCAGCTTCTTCCTTATGCTGCAGATATTGCACGGCTTCTAATATGGTATCTGAAGAAATACACATTTCCAGAAACAAGGGTACAAGTGTACTCTATCATAAAAAGTTTACTGGTCTCCATGGGTGCTGGTATGGGCATTTGATATTCTCATACCCACTTTCAAATGCTTTTCTGTATCTATTGACGTGCAAAAGCATTACATTGTCTTTTTTTTCATCCCCATTTCACATTTGGTCATACCACTCACTAATACGCTTATCTATGGATCAGGAATGACATTGTACCTTGCTGAGGAAGTTTTCACGAATGCATCAATCGATTTAAACCCCAGTGATTCTTTGGAAAGGGATACATCTAAAGTACCCTCCCTGGTATCTGCTGAACCAGCTCTGCAGCGTTGTAGTAAAAAAAGGAAGCATGGCAATGGTACTATACTGTCAGAAGCACAACAAAACCCATATAATTTGGAGTTGGAAGTGACAAAAGACTGCTCAAAGCTTATTGTAGTAAAGATAGCTGCACTGCAGGCTTTGGAAGCTCTTCTTAGAGCGGTATGCATTTTCTGATATTTGCAGCTCAACAAAGCCTCATAAGCATTGGTTATACTTGTTAGTAGTAGTTAGTTTAATTCCATAATTTCATTTACCCAATTTAGGAATTGATCTGTGTCACTGAATTCTTCCATGTTTATCAAGTTCAAGTTTTTAATTGTGCTAGTTTGGATCTTAATCATAATAATCAATTCACAGGGAGGAGCTTTGAGAACTGATGGATGGCGTACAAAGATTGATGATCTTGTTTTCACTACCGCCATTAATGCCTGTAAAAGAGGATGGGCTGATCAACAAAAACTGAAGCAATCTAATACAACTTGGACAGACTTTCAACTTGCAGCACTGGATGCACTTTTAGCATCTTTTCTTGCTCCTGCTCGTGTCAGACCTTCACATCTCGCTAAAGGACTCAAGTTATTCCGTGATGGTAAATTGTGCTCTTACTTTTGTTTAACACTCCAATCATGCTTAAATATTGATCAACTCTTAAATATGAGAATATTAAACACACTTAAAGTGCAAATGGTGCACAACTCGCTAAAGGACTCAAGTTATTACGTGAATGATAAATGTTTTTTTTTTTCCGTTATTTGGGATCAGGCTCACAACTTGGAGGACCGAAGATTGCACAAACATGTGCACACGCTCTTTTGTTCCTGGAACCGCTCTTACACCCCAGGTCACTTCCACTGCCAGATTTTTCATCTCCAAAGATGAATCACTATGGCGGGCTCAACAGTATACCATTTGAAAGTATAGAGTCTGGTTTTTCATATCTCAAGCCACCCTTATCAGATAACGATTATTTGAATGATATCTACATGGAGAAAGACGAAGATCCTCAAGAGCCATTACCCAAATCTCATAAAACTCAAAACGTTGATGTCTTGGCTTCGGAAACTGCAGGAAACGGCGATAAGATGATGATTGACTCCGTTGTAAACGGGGAACTGCCCAATGGGAAGCAAGTGGACCCCGTATCCCGTCAGGGTGTAACGGCTTTCCCACCTGTCAGTGGCTCATCAGCTCCTGAGACAGAACCTGGGAAGGGGGAGGCCACTGTTTCTAAAGACAATTCAACAGCTGATTTGCCTGAGAGAAATGTTTCAGAGGGCAAAAGTAAGATTGTTGAAAGAACAGATGATGGTGATAAGGTGAAGCTGTCCAAGGATGATCCTGATTATGACAGTGATTGGTCTTTGAGTACCGTTGAGTTGGATCAAGGCTCTGATGACGATGCAGATTCTGCATTGGAGTAGGAACTGTTGCAGAATGAAATTTTGTAGGTGGTTTTGTTTATTTTATTTTTCTCACAAGAATTTTGAGATTTTATTTATTGATGCATTCATTTTGCATGAGTTGCTCTTGTATTTGTAATGTGGGCGTTGTAATCTTTGTTGTTTGCAAAACGTGGGAAATGAAATGCTCTAGGGAATCTTTTGCTTATGGGCTCATAGCTTGAATTTAGACCTTAGATTAGTAATTTGTTATCGTCAATTTGGCCTTGTGGAGTCACCATGTCACTTAAGAGTAGCACAATACTTTCACTTGCGTAATAATAGTAGTATTCCTATTAGAGCTCACTTGTCAATACTACACTTGGGTCCCATTTGGTACCATACCATATTACCATTGGGTTAAGGAATTAATACAAGAATTACCCAAATGGTGGTAAAGTAGTGTTAAACTTTTTAAGTGTTATCTAGAAGATTCAGAGTTTAAATCCCCTACTAGCATTCTGGAAAAACTGATATTGAAAGGTCCTTCTTTAAAATAGGGTCACAAAGTTCATGGTTTTAACGTAGAGCGGTGTTGACTGAATGAACCGGGCAAAGCCGGAGGCAAGACACAAAATACATCTTGTATAAATTGAAATCAATGACATTGATACTCGATAATGGCTCATATTTAAATTCCCTATTCCTTCGAACTTGATTTCAAAGGCAAGTTTTTCTCATTTTTTAACTTCATCTTTTTCCTCATTTAGCTTTATTATCGATTCCCTACCATACAAGTAACGAAAAAGTGTATTTAACAATCCTAATTCGGTTCCAATCCTACAGAGACACCTAAATATAAAGTCAAGCAATTCCATTCCTAATTTCAATCCGATTTTCAATTCCAAACCGATACACAAAATAGTATTAAACCGCCCTTGATAGTCCAATTTATAAAAATCTTCACATAAAACTATAAGTTTGTAAATTCCAAAAAGACCCCCTTCATACATTTTTTAATACAAGATATACAAATCAATTTCTTTCCTAGATAAACTAACCATCACACTAAGCCACTAGGGTAACATATAAATATACCATGTTTTCCTAACGCTCTATCATCCACCACAAATCCACAAACCGCCTCCCCCACTCATGGCGTCGCAACTCCCAAACACTCTCAAATCCGCGGCGGTCCTCTACCACTACCCCTGCCCCGACGGCGCCTTCGCCGCCCTCGCCGCCCACCTCTACTTCTCCGCCACCTCCTCCCCCGTCCTCTTCTTCCCCAACACCGTCTACTCCCCCATCCTCCCCTCAACCCTCCCCCTCCACCAGATCAACGATCTGTACCTCCTCGATTTCTCCGGCCCCTCCGGCTTCCTCCCCCAGATCTCCCCCTCCGTCGACCGCGTCATCGTCCTCGACCACCACAAGACCGCTCTCGCTTCGCTCCCCGCCGCCGCTCAATCCGAGAGCTTAATTACAGTAATCGACATGGCCAGGAGCGGCGCCACCATCGCCTTCGATTACTTCAAGCAGAAGCTGATCGATAACGGCCGCCGCCAATACGCCGCCGCGATCCGCGAGTTCGAGCGGCTGAGGGAGATCTTCGAGCACATCGAGGACGGCGATCTGTGGAGATGGCGGATCCCGAACAACAAGGCGTTCTACAACGGGCTCAAGGACTGCAAGATCGAGTTCGATTGCAATGTAAACCCTAACTTATTCGACCAGCTCCGATCTCTGGATTTGAAATCGGTGATCGAGAAGGGACTCGCGAGCTCGTCGGAGAAGCAGAGGCTGATCGACGAGGCGCTCTCGGCGTCGTTCGAGATCGCGGTCGGCGGCGAGGAGGCGGCGAGGTGCCTGGCGGCGAGAGCGGACGCGATACCGGAGCTCAGGAGCGATTTAGGCCACCAGCTGGCTTGCAAGGGCGGCGAGATGGGGCTTCTGAGGATGGGAGCGGTGGTGTACAAGGTGGCGGAGATGGCGGACGACGGTAGGGTGAAGGTCAGCCTCCGTAGCGATGGCGAGGTTGATACGACGCCGTTTTCTGAGAAGTTCGGCGGCGGCGGCCACCGGAACGCTAGCTCGTTTATGCTAAGCGTTCATGAGTTTGAGAGCTGGAAGATTTAAACTTTGAATTTGAGATCTGGAGATTGTAGTTTGATGCTAGAACAGATTAGCAAAAGCTTTGCCCAAAAAAACTACGATTGTATCATCATTATTATCTCATGAATTGAATACCAAAATGGGCTAGAATGGGATACAATCAAAATGAAACTAGACTCAATTGTTCTTCATATCTGAATTGAATGAAAACAGCTCAAAACTGGGCTATAATGGAATCAATCAATCTCCTAGATTAATCATCACCTATCTAAAATCAGTCCTGTACAAATCAATCTGAAACTAGAATCAACTCTTCATATCTTCTCTATCTTATCCACAAACTCTCCTGGCTTAAGCGAATTCAGCTTTGACATGAAATCATTTGCAGGAACTCCATTAGAGAGGTCAATGCTCGACATCGTTGCAATGAGAACGACATTCTCTCCGTTTCCAGAATCAATCTGGTATATCTCAACAAACTCTTCTCTTAATTTGAGTATCAAAATCTCAAAATCCGTCTTCGTAGGAGAAATCACATTCAGAGCCATAAGTCCGGCACCAGAAAGACAACGCTTGGCCGCCGACATCACTTGTTCGTGCTGAAACTTCCATGGCGGCACGCTCAAATCGGAAAAATCACGAGGATCCAAATCCACCATGATAGCATCAAATTTTTCATCAGACTTGTAAGAGTTAGCCTCTGTATCATACTCGCTCTTCAATTCCTTCAAGAAATCGATCCCGTCGCTAATACAAACTCGAACGGACCCCTTGCATTTCTCTAATCCGAAATACTTCTTCGCAGTATTCCAAACAACTTCATCAATCTCCACGCATACGACTTTAAAATCCAACTGCGTAGCCAAGAAGCCAACCAACGATCCGCCTCCAACTCCGAGGCATAAAGCTTTCGGCCCAATCTTGGAATCAAGACGGCTTTGGAGATGAGCACTAATCAAAGAGAGACTAGCCGCCATTGGAGCCAAGTAAACGTGCACCAAAGCGCTCAAATCAAGCCGAAATTTCATATCCCGAAGAGACAAACAATCAGAATCCGAATCCGGAGACTTCTCCGGAACAATCCTGATTTCAGTTTGAACCAAATTAGGCATCCGCTTAAACCTCAATCGCCTTCTGAATTCTCTACCAGGTCCTTCTTCAACTTCAACATCTTCAACCAGCATCTCACCAACAACCGGTCCAACAAGCTTCTCCAAAACCACAGCATTCACCAGATTATCCTCATACCGAAGAAATATGATATGGAAATACTCCATTACAATGTTCCACTTCGGCAAGAAGTGAAGCAAGAAGAAATTCAAACACTCCTCAGTCTTTTGGAGTAATTCTTCCTTCTCCTGCCTCGTATAAATTCTCGAGCTACATTCCTCGCTGGAAGGATCGTTTCCGATCAACATGAACCTCGCGATCCCCGGCGCGCCTGAGAGAAGCTGCCTTTGGCCTTCTTCTGTGCTGAAAATCCAATCGGCTTCGCGATTGAGCGGGACTACCATGGCGGCCGTTGGAAGTGGATCTTCGCTTGAACTAGAACCTTTCGAATAGGAGTCGAGAATTGCGATTCGGATGGGGTCGGTGTGGAGGTACGAATTCAGGTTGGGAATGTCAGGGCGTGGGAGAATGATTGATTTGAAACGCGAAGGAAAGAGAGGGACTAGGGAATCATCGAATGTGCTTGATTCCAACATAGCAGAGATGGAAGCAGGATCTTTCAAGTTTGTTTCCATGGCGGACGACGGGAATTGGAAGTTTCTCGTTGCTCAGTTCGTTAGTTTTGGATTTTGGGAGTGTGAGAGTGAAACCCTAGATTGTGTCTATTTATAGGCACAAGACGGCAAAGAGTGAATGCGAGCGCTGGCTGAATTGCTGAATTCAAGTTTGTTACAGACAATTTACAGATTTAAGGATTTGTTGAGATTTTGGCGATTCAGTTGGCAAGTTTCTCTATTTTGTTTTAAAAAAAATGGATTTTAAATAACGTGCAATACGATACGACCATATTTTGGAAAAAAAATGTATTTGTTTATCATTTTTATTTTTATTTTTCTGAAAAATAAAAATAAAAATTCATTTGGGACTGGTTTAATAAAGCTTTCTAAAAGTAATTTATAAATCATTTCCTTTTAAAATTACCAAAAGATTGATTTTTTTTTATTAGGTAAAGATTCGTTTACCGGACATGCCCGATAAACGAGAGGCCTAAAAAACGGCATCCAGAAAACCGGCTAGAAGAGACAAAAAAACCAAAACAAACGCGGAAAGTAAGAACAATTGACGAAGAACTGAAACTAGGACGAAAGTAAGAACAAACACGCTCTTTGGTTGATTTGGAGGTGGAGGAACGAGTACGTCTTCGGACATCGTAAATACATTATTGAAGTTGGTAAATTTGTTGTGGAAAGAGCTAAAGAGTACCAATATTGGAAAGCGAGGGGGGGATTAATCTCAACAAGCAGGCTTCGATTGGAAAATACGAGTGAATGGAAGAGGCCCCCCTCAGGCCTCAGGTTAGGT
The DNA here is from genome assembly GCA_964016875.1 of Fallopia convolvulus. Lineage (NCBI taxonomy): Eukaryota > Viridiplantae > Streptophyta > Magnoliopsida > Caryophyllales > Polygonaceae > Fallopia > Fallopia convolvulus. Next base: position 565,575 of record OZ024719.1, read on the forward strand.
CAAAGTGAACATTGATGGGTTCGTGAATAATATGGGTCGTGCCTTGGCTGCGGGTGTTGTTCGTGATTCAGATGGGAGATGGATCGGTGGATTGTCCACCAAATTGGATAATATACGTTTACCATGGCGGAACTTTGGGGCATCCTCAATGGCCTTAAACTTGCGTGGGACCTTGGTCTTAGGAATGTCGTGTTGGAATCCAACCGAAGCTTGTTGTTGACCTCCTTTGGAAATCCCTTAGCTCGTCTTATCCTCTCTTCAACCTAGTCTTCCAATGTCAAGGCTTTTTCGTTTGGGGCTGAAATATCCGGCCTGTCCTTAGGGACCTAGCCTCCCAATACCAAGGCTTCTTCGCTTGGGACCGGAATATCCGACATATCCTTAGGGAAGCGAATGTTATCACCGACTCTACCAATATATTTTATTGGTTGGGACAATTTCTTTTATTTTGTCCTTATAATTTTAGGGTTCACTCATTCTTATTAGGATTTAGCAAATTTAATAGCTCTCTATGCCTCTATTGGAACCAAACCCATTAAAGCAACATAAGTTAATAATCATTCAAACTGGCATTTTAAACTGGGCTTTGTTATGAAAGGGTTTGTTTATTACACAATCTTCTCCCTCATCTAAACAATTTTCAGGACTAAAATAGTTAATTTTACTGTTTTGCATTCAGGTCAATTCCTGCAAATCTTGATCTTTTCAAGTTCCTCAAAATGTATGAAAAAACAACCAAACAAAACTTCTGATGTAAACCCACCAAATTTCCTTGTAAATTCTGGCTAGTAAGATTTTGCCTGCTTACATACACACTTGAAGAACAACATTAAAACAAAGTGTACTAGATCTTACATCTGCTGTTCATACTATGAACAAAAACTAAAATTACTCATCATCCTTCGGAGGAGATTGATCCTCTGCTGAGCCGTCATCATCCTTCTTCTTCTTCGCATTCGCCTGTCTCTCTTGCCACTTTGCCCATGCCCACTTCAGAACAATGAACCCTCCCAATGCATATACCTGTAAGAGTATTAAAAGGGAAAAGATGATATATTTTCACCATTAATTTGCAGTGTGTCAAGTTCAGTAAATGCCCATTTCTTCTCATTGTGGAACAAAAAGAACAGTGGCATCAGCAGACAAAAAGAAGCCTCATATTGATAAAGAAAGAATGTGTAAGACAAATTTGATCATTATTGAAGCTTCATCATCACCATCATCATCATTATTGAAGCTTAATGAAGATAAATTCTTCATAGGTTTTATAGCTTGAATTTCTATTGTTAAAAGTATATATTGCAAAGACTACTTATTTTAGGCTTGAATCATAGGTTTTAGTTTAAACTTTAAACCATGGTTTTAATCCCAAAACAAGTAGACTTTGCAATGTATACTTTTTAACAATAGAAATTGAATTTACTACGTTAGTAATAATGGATACATTAGTTATTGAAAAAACAATCAGGTATGTGTGTGTTATGCAACAGAGAAGAAGAAACTGAAAAGCCAACTTTGGTTTGATTGTGTTTTCCTTTATGTTTTGCTGATAAGGTGTGGGAGTTGGGTAAGAGTTACTGTAAAAATTTGCTCTATAGAAGAATGGTGGGACTGGTTTTCAATGTGTGGACGAAAGAAGAACAATGTGTATCAGTCCTAATCCCGATCAATGTGCAAAGAGAAATTATTGCACGATGTAAGACCCGAATCATAGCAAAACTCAAGCTAAATGGCAGGAGAGGTATGGCTATGACGAGGTATTTACAACTTTGATTGAGCTTTAAATCTTTCTCTCCCTCTTTTCTGGCTTGATGAACTAGCAAATTTGAGTTTACTAGCCACGATTCACCAGGAAATTTTTACCATTCGCAAAAGATAAATTCTTCATATACAACATATTCATGCAAGTATAAACCTTACTGTTCATGCCACAGTTAATCAAATTTACCACATCCAGACACAAGTAACCAAATTCCATAGAATTAGAATAGTGACATCAATAAATTTGCAAATCTAAATCCCAAATTATCCAGACAAGACAATTAAATAGCTTCAGACATTCTCTCACAATCTCAATTCCTCCAATTTCAGTTTATCTTGCTCAAATTGCAGACAGGAAATGTCACAATCAAGTCCATCTGCATACCATTAGCATTGAATGAAAACAAGATCTTGAGGCCACAATTTGTTCAGGCCAATCCAGCACCAGATTCAACATTTCAAACAATTTTTCAGCTCAATCTCAAACAAAACCCTAACCAAAAACCTCCATAACCAATACCAAAATCCAACAAAATTTGTTCCCAAAAATACAGAAAAAGACCATACCTGCCAGAGAATGATAGGATTAGAGCTCTTCTCAGCTTCCTCAGATTCAATCTTCAATGGCTCCGTTTGTGGCTCTCTCAATCGAAACGTGACAACATCGGGCTTCGCTGAGGCTCTAGAATCTTCTTCTTCTTCATTCCTCGCCGATGACTCCTTCTTAATCACAACATCGACTCTCCCTCCTCCTTCTCCAGCTCTCCGATTGAAGAATCCGAACGGAAATTTGGGGATGAGTGACAAGAACGGATTCTTCGGCTTCGAATAAGACTCCTCGACTTCTACTCTGCTCGTGATTTCGCTGGACTCCGAAGATGCCATACTTGAAACTTCAAAATCTTCTTCTTTCAGACGGATTTTGCGGTGTCAGTGGCGATGGAGGTGAATTTATGGTGGTAAGAGAGATGATGATAGTTTCGAAGTGGAATTGGGGAATTTGTTGGAAGCCATATCAAGCAAGTCGGTTTCTCAATATCGAGAGGTTTCACGTGGGGTCTGGGTAGGTGGGTCCAGACTGCCTGAAATTTTCTGCTTCATCCAAACTTGTCCGGGTTGAGTTATGTGATCCGGATATCCGATCCGGTAACAAACCGGGTCGGATATGTTGTTAGACAGATTTTTAATCTTTTGTGACCCGACCCGGACTCTAAAATGATCCGACCCGTTCGAAAATTTTAGGAGTTGAAATCTGACCCAGAGTTAATCCATATTATTAAATTGAAATTGAATTCATAAAAAAAAATTCATTTGATCAATCCGAACCGTAATAACCCAAACTAATTGATTTGTAAATTTTAACAATTGTGCATGTTTTTGAGCTGAACAAGACCTATCTGATCTATTTGATAAGTCTATTCAAACATATTGTTAATGTGCCTTGAATCAATTACTGACGGATACCCGCCAAGGGTTCAAGGGCGGAGTCCTCGACTAAGCAGAGTCCTAGGGGGTGGACCCTGGCAGGGGTTGGGGCAGCGCCCCGCAACAATATGCTATCTTCTCTGGGGCTATCTTGATCTATTTTAGGCCTACGACTATATAATATTCTCGAAACGCCTCATAAATCATAATATAACCAGTTGTAGGCCTTCATAATAAGAATTTTGTTTCTCTGTCTGTGGACGTAGCTAACGCATTGTTAAGTAAACCACGTTGAATCTCTATATCTTTCTTCCAATGTTCTAAAAAATGCTAGGCTGACCCTAGACAGAGAGGGACCGCCTAGCGCCTAGGTGGCCTAAACAAGCGCCTAGACGGACTAGTCGGTCTCCTAAACGAGTAAGAAAGATAGGCGGGCTAACACCTTCCAACGCCTAGACAGGACCTAGACGGAATTAGGCGGGGATTTTTATAACAGTGCTCCCTTCATATTTGTCGTTCTTGTTAGAACACATATGAATCATGAATCAGACCTCCAAAATTCCAAACACGTGTGAAAATTTATGGGATCGAATATCCTGTTTTGGCTACCAAACAGTGCATTTGTACATGGCTACTAAAGAGTAGTACAACTATAACGCATGGACAAATTAGTACATCGTCTATCTTTAGATTACGATCCATCACAAGCATTTCATTTCCTCATGTAAGAGGCAAATTGCTGAATATGCAAGGAGAACGCTAAGAATTAAACCCATAAAGCCATTGCCTTGAAAAAAACAATGCAAGTCTCAAGAATCAGTATTCCTTGGTGTTTCCAAGCAATTAAATTCCCTGTTCTGAAGTCCTTCAATCGCGTTCTTCCATTGCCAAGCCCTTTGTTTCGGATCCTCAAGCATCAACACTCTCTTCGGCTGAGACAAGATACAGTTGTATCAAAAACCTCTCGTTCATCATAGATCCAGTGCAGTTCCGCTTGAGCGGAATCTGGGGGGTCAAGATGGAGGCACCCTTGACTTAACGCAGAGGGGGTGCGCCCGGAAGACCCAAGGAAAACTAAAAATTCAGCTACGTGACAATGATAACTGAATCCATCTCAAAGGCATTGTATAAAAAGCCAATGAGTATGAGGACGCGCCCCAAATCTTGTCTAGTCTAACAATTATGAAAAGGTTACTTAAGTGAAAAAAAAATAACTCACTGTGGTTATCTTGAAATGGGAGTTACTAGTAACTTGAACACTCAATTCATTCGGATTATCCGGCCAAATCGGGCTTGCAATTAGCAAAACCTTTGCAGGATCAATGTACATCAAGTTTGGCTTGTTGGTGAGGATGAGTTGCACCTTCTTACTTGTCAACTTCTGCATTTTCTTCACCATGGAGATCATTATAATTGACTCCCCTTGTTCCAAAAACTGAAGCCTGTTCTCAAAAACAAGTTTCTTATTAAACCTCTATTCAGAAAAGATTGTCATTTTAGCCCTTAATCCTGTTAGAATATCAATAACAACATTAACCCAGTGAGGTTTCGCTACAACGGAATCTAGGGGGTCAAGATGGGGGTACCCCTACCCAAGGGAAAGGGGGTACGCCCGATAGACCCAAGAAAAACTGAAATTCAGCTATGTGACAATAATAACTGAATTTAGTTAGAATGCACCAAAATTGATATAGGGACTAAATCTATTAGAAGAAAATGAGGATGCGCCCCATAAATCTTGTTAGAAAATGTTTGTCATTTTAGAGTTTTTAAGTAATGATTTAATGTTATTGGAAAATGTATATTTATTGCTTGAAAATGAGGTGGGTAGTTAATAATTTATAAATTTTAGATAAAGTTAATAGTGTTGAATTCCTTGATAGTGTTTTCATAGTCTAATGTATGACTTTTATAGCATCTTGTTTATTAGGCTAAAATCTAACACAAGCAAGGAATTGGACATTACCATTTTGAATCAAAAGATTCCATTGAAGCCATTTTTGTTGCATGACCAACTCCTTCAGAAGAAGACGACACGCAACTACTTTCGTCATTTCCTTGTGTACTCTTTGAATCGTCGTTTCGTCTGGGTTGACCCTAATAGAAAGAGATGCAACAGAATAGCAATGGAAACTCAAATTAGCTTCCAATGGCATAGAAAAAGGTTTCAATAGAAATGTCATTTCAATTACCTCATCGGCAAGTCTTGGAGGCTTTTCCTTCCTTAATGTAGACCAATTTACTCCCTTGAAAAAGGGATGTGCTTTAAGTGCTGTATAGCCTTCTGGCCCAGCACCTGGTCTCTTAAACGGATCCGTAGACTGAGTACAAGTCAAGGCAAAATTAAAATCAATTGACATTATATGAAAGAGGTCATTATGATCAAGGAGTTCTAAGTATTTGTGCTGAAGAAACTGAGAAGTGTCAATATGAAAAGGAGCTAACAAGATAACGAACATCCAAGATAAAACTTTCAAATGATATTATTGGATGTAAACTAGCAATAAGGTGTTTTTAGCTTACCAATAGACGGTCAATGAGGTCTCTCGCTTCATCAGAAAAATAGTGTGGAAAATTAAGGTCCCTGGCTATGATCCTCTGAAAGATGCGCCATTCACTAGCATCTTTGAAAGGAGATACCCCGGAAAGCATCTGGTACATGGTACAACCAAGTGCCCACAGATCGTTTCTGTTTTACAGAGAATAAATAAACACTTATAAAGCAAAAGGGCCAAGACCGACACTAAAAGAATTTCACATCTAGACTTTAACCAAGTTGATTAAAAAAGTCTTTTTAACCTGGCAAAGATTAAGAATGTAATATTCAGAAACTAAACCCTAAAAAGTAAAGCATAAACCCTATAAAATTACACCAAAAAACACTACCCAAATGTTGCAGGTGAGGAATTGAGAAGTTCGGGAGGAACGTATGCTGCCGTACCCACAAATGTGCTAGCCTTATCATCTGGATACACCAAGGAAGATAGCAATCATCTATATTAACAGAAAAAAGATTAAAGATGACAGATTTACAATGGATGACATGAAAGTGACACCTGATGCTGCATTAGGGAGAACAGTAACCTTGCTCTCTTGAATAGGCTTAACACTACCAAAATCAGCAATCTTGATATGACCATCTGCAGACAGCAATAAGTTTTCTGGCTGTCCATGTAACAAGAATGTTAGCACTTAGCACAACAAACAACCAAACTGAATAATTTAATTATTACATTAACATAGCACATAAAATACATTAATCATCTAAACATGGGAATTACCTTAATGTCTCTATGTATCAGACCCATATGGTGTATGAACTCAAGAGCATCTACAACTTCTGCAGCATAAAACCGAGCTTCATCCTCTGTCAAACGTCCTTTCTGCAAACAAATAAAAAAAAACGCATTTAAAGACAATTCCTTAACTGAAATGTGACTACACATCAATTGAGCATAGGATATTATCTACTATCAGCAAAATAAAATTGATTTCCAGGTTTGAACTCACTCACCCTAACTATTTGATCAAAAAGTTCACCGCCTTCACATGATTCAAGAGCCATGTCTGGTTGAACAAAAGAAAATTGGTTAGATTTGATAAAATTAACGGAGTTGATTAATCAAGCACTAAACACCATGTACATCATAGTAGATTAGGATGCGTACATAGTGAACAGGCATCTTGAAATGTAAAATATAGACGAACAATGCCAGGATGATCTAACTGGTCAAGAACAATTCGCTCCAACTTCACATATGCAGTTTTATTTTCTTTAGTAATAAACTTTTTGTCCATGATCTTCAAAGCATAAACAGTTCCAGTATCCTTCTTCGTTGCTCTCACAACCTGCCAATACAAATGACAAGTTAACAAGATAAGGATAATAGGACAAAATGGCAAAAGCATCATATGAACATTTTTTTCAACCATACTACACAATGAAATGACATCAATAAAGACTAAATAGCTTAGATTCTTGGGGATAAGGGGTATGTATAATAATCTTTCGCTTGCAATGTGTGGCTTATTTGAAATATTTACGTGAAAGGGTGGTTTTGTGTCTTTTCAATTTATTAGGGTTCATCAGAAAATAATGTGTGCATCATCAACCTCAATAATTAAACACCTCTAGAAAAAGAACATAAACTTGAACCAATTCACGAATAATTGACAAATTCACCACTCCATTAGAGAGCATTCATCTAAATCATCAGAAATGACAATTTCATATGTATGGAAGAAAACGGAATCAGCCATAACGAAACGCATAAGAAAAGAAGAATGAATCTGTGGCACCTTAGAATAAGAGCCAACCCCATAAATCTTGCCCAATTCAAACTCCTGGATTGAAAATTTTTCCTGGGGAGCCCTAAATTGGAAATTCTTTCCCTTTTTTGCTGTGCATCCTTTATTGCTACCAGCATTGCCATTGTTATCCGGTGCTGGAGGATGATTGCTTGGAATCCTCAGCTTTGAATCAAATTCATGATCCATCTTTTGATTATTGCAAACCTCCTCTATTTTCCTCTTTTTTTCTCAGACTCCTCGCTTGATCCATTAATTGTTCGTTTTGCATTTTCTTGATCTCCTCAAACAGCACCAAACAAAAGCCAATAGAGGCCAAACAAGACAACTCAGATCTACGGCTAAAAATAGCAAAATGTTTAATGAAGAAAACAAGGGAATAAAATTAAATTAGGCAATGACCATTTTCTGTTCATACTTCATATTGCAATATGTTTATGATCACTCTTTAAGTTTTCATTTTTTTCCAAAAGTTTATCAACGATCTTGTCATCAAGCCACCAAGTTGAATGTGAATAAATCCAAAAAAATAAGTTCAAATCCTATTCATTGATGAACCTTAATCCTACTGAATGTCTTCACACCTAGATGGAGTTTTTTTTCCCCTTATCAAGAGCCTAATTTTCCTCCTTTTTTCTAATAGCAATCTCATATTCTCATCCCATTTTCATGAAAATAAAACATTGAATTTGTCATACCTGAAAAAACTACCAACACTTCACAACTTGTTGAAAACACGGTTATCTACTTATCTTTAATCTTGATGGCGGGTCCAGTAATACCGTATGCGCGCCTACTATTGACAAAACAGCTTATTTATATATAGAAATTTCATACCATCCACGAAAGCTTCAACAAGATAAAGCAATTAAGCATCCTTGTCTTCTTCCTCAATCTGTCACCATCATACGCTCTGATTCATCACACTCATCATTATCTTCATCCTCATCCCAAAAGCTTTCCAAATTTCAATTCTTTTCAACTCCCGATGTCAAAATCACGAATCCAACTGCGCCACAACACAAAAACAGTGTGCTCGCCGACTCCGATAGATTCCCTCATATTTCCTCCCACTATATATTCAATTGATTCAATTCTACTCATCAATTCACTCAAAAATCACCTTATAATTACATTCCAATCAATTACTAGCAGATATGCCAGCAATGGAGATTTCCCCTAATCGCACTCCAAACCCTAACCCTAAATCCCCAATTCGACGATTCTTCCAGAGCAAGCCTCCTTCCGCGAAGCACGCTGGTCCATTACACTGCAATGTAGGCGGCAACGATGTGGAGAGAGTGTTCCGGTACATCGACGGGAACGGCGACGGGAAAATATCGCCAGCGGAGCTAAAGAGTTGCATAAGGGCGGTTGCCGGAGGGACGGCGGAGGTGTTGACGGACGAGGAGGCGGAAGCGGCGGTGCGGAACTCGGACTCCGACGGCGACGGGTACCTGAGCCTGGGGGACCTGGAGAAGATAATGGCGGCGAAGGAGGTGCCGGAGGAGCAGCGGACGGCGGAGCTCAAGGAGGCGTTTGAAATGTATGAGGAGGCGGCCGGATCGGGCCGCATAACGGCGAGGAGCTTGAGGAAGATGATGAGCCGACTTGGCGAGTCGATTTCGGTTAGGGATTGCCAAGTGATGATCAACAGATTCGATCTCAATGGCGATGGGGTTATCAGCTTTGAGGAGTTTGCCGCCATGATGCGTTGAAGTTTTTTCACCTGGTCAACCTTTCAACTTTTTCTCTTTTTATTTTTTTATTTTTTCATTTTATAAATAAAGCTAAAAATCATAAACAATGCTACTTGTAATTATGTAATTATGTGGGTCAATAACCTTTACCAAAAAACATGTAAATTGTTTCAACATATAGTGTTTGCATTTTGGTATCATCCAAAGACTCGTAAATATGTACTAGAAGATTGTTGGTGAGTATTGGTTCAATATCGAATCGAAAATCAAATTTTCATTTAAGGTGAACTGAAAATTGAACTGATTTTTGTCGATTTTAGATAGATAGAAGGTTATTGTTTGAAAAATTCAAACCAAAAAAACAGAAACGAACTGAAATCGAATTTTGGAAGAAATAGAAATTGGAAAATTCCTAAACCGAATCGAATATTATCGGTTTCGTTTCGATTCGGTCAATTCGAGCTTAAAATTTCGGTTTGAACTGACCCATGTTAAACCCTAAAAGATTATTTGGGTATATAATATATAAAAAATCATTTCCAGATCTATTTTTTATGTAACTACACCCCTATGTCAATTTCAGTTATATGCTTGACCTCCCACATCTCGCTTAAGCAAGACTATATTAGATGATGTTTGACGTTGTACTTCTTTATAGTTTGAACGAGCAAGTTGCAAACATAAAATATAGTTCGACACTTTGACATTTTGATGCGTGTATACTATAGTTTTTCCTCAAACTTGAAAAAAAAAGATCTCTGCCTGAAACTGTACAATGACACAATTAAATTACTTTTACCAACTAACCCTGCAACTACAAACTTCAGGAATCAGAATCCAACCTTCTGAACACAGCCTCCACAGAAGAAAAATCAATATCAAACCCATAAGTCTGTCCTCCATACTGAACAAAAAGGTACTCCTTTTTAGCCGACGGAGGCGGCAAAATTTCCGACAGCTCGGGAAACTCCGGCGAGGGCAATGCAGGCCCACTTCCAGTCTTCTTCTCATCAGAGTAATACACATCAGCAAGTAGAAGCCAGATGAGGTCGGGATCGATCGAAGCGAGTCCCAAAAGGGCGTTTACGGAAGCTTCCCGAAGCCCAGTGACGCCGCTACAGGCTATTGCAACCACCAAGCCGCTTACCTTCTTGAGGACGGCTTCTAGTGCTGAAGCACTCTTTTTGTCCCGGGATATGTCGGCGATCATGTTGAGTATGGCTGCTTGCACTTTGAGATTTGAGGATTCGGAGAACGGGGCTTGTGAGGTCATGGAAGTGTTCCTGTAAGGGAGGAGCAGCTGGTTTCTTTCCTCTTTTGGAGTGGTGGAGTTGTTTAGAAATGGGGAGGTGGTTAGAAGCTTCCAGAAGTTGGGGCCGTCGTTGTGGAAGCGTCGGGTGAAGAAGTCTCCGCCGGAGATTCGGACAATACTGCTGATCACTGCTACACATCTTCGAACGGACTGTAAAAGAAATAAAGGTTGAGATCACTCACTAAACAATTCCCAAACATTTCTAAATTTATGGGTCTTTGAGTAGAACCTGTCGACACATATGACTCGACCCGACTGAAGTTTTCAGTGTTGAAACCCAACCCGGAAAATCAATGGGCCAAGATTGACATGAACCCGCGATAAATTTTAACTACCCAAACCCAATGTTCTAAAAAACGCTGGACGGATCAGAACGGTTGTCTAGGTGGTCCTAGACGTGCTGGATGGAAAGGCGGGCTAGGACCTTCCAGCGCCTAGGCCTAGAGAGAATTTTTAGAACAGTGCCCAAACCCGACCTGTTGGGTTGCCCTGACTCATTGTTCCACATGTATTATATTATAAATGATATAATACCTGCAATAAATTTTAATGACCGAAATCCGACCCACACATACCATTTGACAAATCTAATTTTGAGGAAGAAATAGAAACTTACCAATGGAATTCTATTTCGAGTGCATGCAACCAAGAAGGGCCATATCTTATTTACTGCTGGAAGCAATCTGTTCTCATCAGTCCCTTCGTCAGCAGCATCGAGTGTGTCCTCTAGATGAAAAAAGGAACACAGTGACGCGACTTCCTTCACCGCCTCTTTGGTTTGTTTATCAAACTTGTATGCTGTCTCCACCATTGATAGTGTGGTAACACCATGCTGACACGTACAAGAATCATTGACAAATAGATTTTCAAATTTGGCATTTTACCCATCATGTAATTCATCAATATTATTATAAAACATGCTAAGACAATATACAACAAGGTGAGGATGCTAATAGGCGAAAACCAACAAGCATATTTTTATGGTTCATATCTTCTCAGATATATAATCTCTTCTACACATGCATCATTCTTTTATAATTTTCATACCATATTATTTGGTGCTAACAGTGAGAAAATTAACAGAGACACGAGAAATTAAATATCAAGGCATCATGAAATATACCTCAATTATGTCCAGAGAGACCAAGCACTCTTTTTCCTTTGCTGAGCTGAGCAATGGGGTGACAGCAGTCAAACATGAATTGGCAATAGATGCAACTATTCTCCTATATCTCCTTTTATCATTCACATTGAGCAAAATATTTTCCCACTCCTCTACGTTCACATCATCAGTGCAATAGACAGCTTCCCCTTCTGTTCAAAACATAATATTATGAGTCAATGTTAGTCCATAAATAATGAAATCCCAAGTATATAGCTCTGAAGTACAGAAAAAGACCTGATTGTTCAGAAGATGCATCGATTCCATCATCAGCTGAAAAATTGTGGTCAAAATCCTCTTCATGGTGTTGCCTATAGCGTCTCACTTTCTTTCTAACATCTGACAACTTTGCAGCAACTTCCCGCCCATAAGATTCTGCCTGATCAGGCAACAAACTTGCCTCATGCTTGGCTGCCTTAGCAATCTCGTCTACAGCCTGTAGAGATAATAGTATTGTAAATGACCGGCCACTGGGTATAAAACTATGTGCCATTGACAATTTGAAGAGAAACAGGCAATTTCTCTCTCAGATACTTTGCAGCCCCCTCTGTTCTGTCTCAGCTCAAGCGCTTCCCAAAGAGCTCATTAAAACAAAACAAAAAAAGAATCCCTTTGGAAGGTGATCCCAATGTTGTTTCTGCATTTTGGTTTCAAGTGGCAGTATTGCATCTTAAAATGATATTTATTAAAAATTTGTGTATTTCAGGTAGAAGCTAGTTCTCTACTATGTTTTGCAACTAAATTGTGCACTTGTTGACACCTTTTCTTTACTTTGGCAATGAGAAGCTGAAAACCAAGAAAACAGGACATTGAATATCCAAGACTTTTAGAGAAACTACATCTATAGCCTTAGATTCTCAAGTAAAAAAGGGAGAAACAATCAAATGCACAAGTACTCAAAGCGCAAAGGATTGAATACTATTGCTGGTCAAACCTTTAAGAACGAAATTGTTAACTCTGGATGTCGATGCCTGCTAAGGATCTCTAACTCCAATGAAACTGATCGCATCTGCATAGAGAATTCAATATGCCAAGTTAGAAAAAAATTACACATACAAAATGAAATAACCAGAGCAAATAATGCCTCACATCTATACTGTTGCAGGCTTTTAGTAAGCTCAAGTATGCGTTTACAAGTAAATCAATTGAAAATTAAATATGAAGACTGAATTGGCTGCTGATAACAACTTTTATTAGTACTGACAAAGGGAAAGCATACCGGTTCTTCTAGCAGTGGCAATATTGCATTAGCTAATCCAATGTATGAGAGCATAGCAGCAAGTACATTTGGAATATGTGGATTTAAATCCAGATGGCGCAACTGCCGGCACAATGAATCAATGATGTAGTCTGAATTCGCCATAACCAGCTGACCTACCTGTAGGGTATTCAAAGTAAGTCATAATCCAATTTTTTTCGCTTATTACGCCTCCATTTGAAGATAACATACCGTTGAATAACCAGAAGTTGATGCAATGATATGCAATACAGCATCTGAAGCATGCCTGACATTAAAGTCTGAGCAAACAATATTTTCAAGCAGCAAGTAAAATGTTGAGCGGAGGAACCCACTTGATGAAAAAGCTTCACCCAAGCACAAACTGAAGATCCCAATTCCATCAACAATGACCTGCTTGTAACACAATGATCATTGTAAAGTCTATACAATGAAAAAGTTATCAAGACAATGTCCAGTGCTTAAAGCAAAAATCAAATTTTTAACACTTTTAGAAGAAAGAACAGCGTTACCTTTTGTAGCATAGCAACATCTCGGAAGATATGTTCATTAGTAGCTCCAGCTTCATCATCTTCAAAATTTGATATTTTATGTTCCATGGGAAGATCCCAAATTTCAGGACACACATATTCATGCAAAATGAGACCAACACAGTCAACTAAATGATCCCTTGCACAATCCATCCACACTTCCCATGGGCAATTACTAGAATTCTCATGTCCCAGTCTCCTAGTTTTAACAGCATGAGAATCACCATTCTGTACTTCCTCAAGCTTTGTCTTTGATTTGCGAAACATCTTTGTGAAATCATTAAGTGCTTTATCAGACAAGCCAAAAATCATCTCATTCAAAATACATACTGCGGTGCTAGCCTGCCGCAGCAACTTTCCTGAACCAGTTCTAACATACCAAGACCGCCATGAATCCCCATTGCATTGCCTCTTCCGGATCTCAGTAACTAATGTACGCAAGTGGCACAGTGGGATTTCAACAATAGATGATAAAGAGATTTCACTTCTGTGGCCTATCAGCAACTCAAACAAAGTCATTTGTAAGTATGAAGCATTATAAAATTCAGCAATAGAAATTAGGGCCTTTTAAGAGTTCAGAGTTTCACTAACTTGTAATCAATGATAAGCTACTGAGCCTGAGAATTCCTCCAAGAGCAAGATATAATTTATGGCTTCCCACGTGAGCAAACCAGGGAGGCATGCGTGGAAGCTCGTAATCTGTGCAGGAACTTCCCTCAATTATAATATCTCTGATCTGTGCATGTTTGTTGCTGGTTTTAGATGCAGCAGAAATCGTGACATCCTGTTCGTTGAAGACTGTTTCCGTGCTAATTTTCAGCTCTGCTATTGCATGTAGGTACCTATTTCCAGAAGGTCTAGAAAGTTTAAGTTTGTCCAGAGTACCAGCAAATGCAGATTCATGACTCAAACAAACATTGAAGACATCCAGTAATCTGGCAGCCTTAATCTGCAATTTGTGGAAGTATAATCACCCTTCATTATGATTAATCTAGCTACATCAAAAACAGAAGAATATTAATCAGAAATGAGGCTCACGAAATTACATACAGGAGAGCAGAGAAGGTGGTTGATGACAAGTTGGGGGCCGGAGTAATACATGACTCCGAGCATTTGCTGGGCATAAGCTAAAGCTAGTGATTCCTCACTTCCAAGCACCACTTTTGGTAGCTTGTCAATAAGCCTGTTTTTGGAAAGAAAAATATATATATATATAAAATCAGTATCTTCAAGATGGAGACCAGAATTATTTATCCCACTTAAATAGAGGAATATAAAAGGAAGAATATGATGTACAAACCTGCTTAGAATTTCAGCAACATCATGTTCTATTATTTGTTTCTCACTTGAAGAAAACAAAGATTCAAGGGATTCTTGTGCTGACAATAAAACTTCTTCTGAATCATCACAAACCAAAGTACACAAGCACTCCTACAGTCAATCACAAGAAAATAAACATGAATTAAGCAATTCATAAAATTTCTACCTAGATGTGTGAGCACCAGAACAGCAAGAATAATGCTATAACATTAGAAAGATTGAAGAGCCTACAAAATTTTAATCCTCTCCACTTTTTTTCTTTGTATCAAAACAGTTGCAGGTACTAGTTAGTAGGTGCTATGCTTCTGATTTGCTTATCATTTCCATTTCATCTTAAGATGTAAATGCAATAGGATAACTAGAATCTACCAAATAAAAGACAACTCCCAAAAACATGAAATTAAACGCTATCATGTATAAAAACAAAAGCTGCATTAAAAACTCACAAGAAACATTATTCTGCTCTCCTTCAGCGTATAACTGCATTTCTGTAGCAGTCCATGTGCGGCAACCAAAAGTCCTCGCCTGACTCTTTTACTAGGATGCAAACATAGCTGACAATCATAAATATTATATTAAGATCAACTTAGAAAGTCAAAATTAGTTCATCACATTATACCACACTCTAAATGTTAGACTCCAGTAAAATGACACCATCTCAGTGATCATTTAAAAAACATAAATGAAGAGAATAAAATGATTAAAATTAATGAGAATGCAGCTTAACTTAAGTTACACAGATTATAAGCTTGGAAGGCGGTGAGTGGCAATTATCCTATCATCTACTAACAAAATATACCATATCTGCTCAATTTATTCACAGCTAGACATAATCATAAAGCAGTACGCAGAGCTGTGCAGAAATTTCAAGATCATAGCTCTTATTTGATTGTGCAGAGAAAAGTAAACAGTTAAAAATCATTGATGACAAGTACTCGGTTTATGCAATCATTTTTATACAGGAAAAGCATACACTTTCCTTGACTCTTCAATAGCTAAGCTGGCTACAATGGAATAACTTCTTCAATCAACTTATATATATAACATACTTTGGGAAAGATCATGCCAAGAAGCTTATTGACTTGTGCTGTAGTTCTTTCCATCCAGTCTTTCGTGCGCTCAATATGCAAAGATTGCTTTCCAGCAGAAGTTGTCTTGTCCTCGTATTTGACATCAGCAGTAAGTACGCTAACTTCCCTGCTCCTTGAACTCTCCATAGAAGTGCCACTCTCACTGTTAATATTATTATGCAACTTATGAATCTCCTTCAGATATGACTCTGGAGATCCATTATTAATTGACAAGGAACCAGTTAGAACATCAGAGTAGTTAGCATCATCATGGAGAACCACCATCAGATATTCAGCCAAGCCTCTGATTGCATGTTCTGTGGCCTCTGAGCTTCCTGCAGCTCCACTAATCATAGATTTAGACGTATGCAAAACCTTCGCTAGTTGACTGACAACTCCAGGTAGAAAGAATGCCAAGGCATCAGCAGTACCAACCTGTTCCAGAACGAAAAGACGAAAGGAGTGACTTATAACAATACCTTTGATGACATCCAGTAATTATTGGATATCTTAGAACAATTAGAGCCAAGCAGAATAAGATGTTCATATGTATATGCTTGACAGAAAGCTCAAGAAAAGAAGAATATCGATATTTATAATTCTTATAATCAATGTGTTGCATGTTGCAATGCCTTTTTAATTAAAAAAATATACCGAAGAATCATCCCAGCTGTGGAGAGCAATAGCCTTGCAGATTACAAGCTATATCAAGAAAGCACAATGTTAAAGTACAAGTCTAACCAACAAATCCCGTGTCATTACCTTAGCCACAAGCACTCGAAAAGTCACAAAAGCTTCAATACGGAGGGTTGCACTGCCCCTATGCCCTCTGGTAACCTCGGCATCTGCAGCCTTCAACACAAACAGATCAAATAACATAGAAGGAATACTATGACATGAAGAGAGAGAGAAAGAAAGAAGAAAAAGAACGGGATGTGAGTTGATTTAAGCAATACACGTATCTTCATAAGAAAAACATTAGCATCTATTCTAGAATGTAATCTCATTCATCTACAATTCATACTTTGCTCATAATACTACGACTTTTGTACTATAGTACATTATTGAAGTATCTTGATGCTTATATTACCCTTTTCAATAGAGAAAGCATATCAAGTCAAATAGTCAATATATCTCAACGTAAAACATAATCAGCTGTCATTCTCTAGTAAGGAGCTACATGGAACATACATTAAGCAGAAGTGATAGCCAATGTCCAACAGCAGCAGAGGCACTTTGGGACTGGAAAAAAGCAACTAAACATGCATTCGGTCGGGAGTGATATTTCCAGTGTACATCAGGTGCAGAACCCAAATCATTGCAATCAGAAAGTAAAGGCCAAACAAGACTCTGTCGACATGAGCAAGCCTCATCTGAGCACGGGTGGAGATTGGAAATTAACATTCTAAAGCATCTAATAACCCCTTCTCGGAACTCCTCTGCAGCATCTGATGGAGATAGCATAGCTCCACTTGTCAGTTTCTTGAGCACTACAGTCATCTGTAGAAGTGCACTAGCAAAATTCAGATTAAATGGATCACCAATTGACTTTAAAGCATTATGTAACCTAAAAGGAAACCTGACTAACTAGCCTGATCAACAGAACTTAATCGACACTTCTTTAGAAGCTCCTCCAAACACTTGAGCACAT
The DNA here is from genome assembly GCA_964016875.1 of Fallopia convolvulus. Lineage (NCBI taxonomy): Eukaryota > Viridiplantae > Streptophyta > Magnoliopsida > Caryophyllales > Polygonaceae > Fallopia > Fallopia convolvulus. The sequence goes on from OZ024719.1 coordinate 583,051, forward strand.
TTTCAGCAACAGGGTCACTAATTGTATGTTGAAGTTTGGAGTCATTAGAAACAGCAAATTTTACTTTGTAGTCACCCTTTCGAGAAGATCTGCACTCAACGGCTGCATCCAACAGAAGCAACAAGGGGAACAAAGTGTAGCTGCAAAAGTGGATTCTAATGTTACACTAATGAGCCTTAAGAAAATTAACACCCCTAAATTACCCCAAATCCAATCAATAACTATCATGCACTCCAGATAAGCAATGTTTTTCTTGATTAAAATCGCCACCTATACTTAGCATCATAAATCCAAACTTTTTCTAATCACACAGTCTCGTGTTATGCGAAAAATGTAAGCAATTTCCAAAATTAGGATCCAGTAACTCATAACTAAGTTAATTTCAAACATTACCATCAAAATCAAAGTTCACATCCACGTTAGTTTATGCGAATTCCATTTTCACATTTCTAAAGCTTCTACGAAACACACAGAGGAGAGGGAATACTTAAAAACCGAAAGGAGATAGGACAGAGAGAGTACTCAAACAAGCGTTCGAGAGCATCAGGCGAAGAAGAACGAAGAAGGCGGAGCATTCGAGCGAGAGCAGGGGACTGTTTTTTAGGTTTTTGAACAAGTTCCAGAACTTCCAAGCAACAAGACCTCAGTTCGGTAAACAATCGGCTATCTGGCTCACCTTCAAGCAAATACTTGCCAATCGATTCTTCTCCTTCTTCCGCCATGAAAGAGCAGAATGAGCTAAACGGAGATGGAAAGTTAGATTGGTGCGATGTTTTTCAAACGGATTGTCGTTGAGCGGAGTTCTTGTATCCTTGTTTTCAGAAGCGTCGTCGCTGAAATTCTTCTATAGCGAACAGAAGAAAATGTTGAACGCGGGCCTTGGGCCATATCATGTGGCCCAAATTATTGGGCCTGAGCCAATAGAGCCTAAACTATGGAGCCCAAATCATTATCTTTGATTTAATTTAGGGGAAAAAAATTTAATACCTCAAGTTTTTAATGGAAAAGATTTGAATCTAGCACACTCAAATTCATAACAAAATTACATCAATTTGAATTTTAAAACAACTAATGGAAAAGATTTGAATCTAGTCCACTCTAATGATGTATGGAGTAATATCTTTCAAGTGGGAGTTTTTCATCCGATTTAAGACTTTTTGTGTGTCCGTATAAAAGAGTGAGAGGAAATGATTTCATTATTTTTAAATTTATTTTAATATTGGAGAAATGAATATCATTATCATAGTGAGCTGCAAGTCCTTTTTGTGAAAGAAATAAAGTGCCATGGTTTAAGATAAATTTTCTTATTGATGGAAAATGACACTAATAATACATCGAGTTCCTTACCTTTCTCTTTATGTTTCCAGAAGATATGTCTAGGGTTGAGCATGAGTCAGTTCAAACCGAATATTAAGCCGAATTGACGGAACTAAACCAAACCGAAACCAATATCATTTGGTTCGGTTTGAATTTTCCACAGGATAACTATATCTATCTTAAATCGATAAAATTATAACCGAACCAAATTCGATCAATCCGTTTTTTGATTCACCTTAAACCAATTTTCAATTTAATTTTAGTTAGTTCGATTCGATTTTAAACCGATACTCAACCTTAAATACGACCACCCTAAGATTCCGAGGGCTCATGTGGTTTTTGGGTTCTAGTGGGCTAATGTGGTTTTGGGGGTCTAGAAGACCATTCAAAATAATCCTATAGCCAACGTAGATTTAAATATTAGCAAATTTTGCAAAATGGAACATTTGGCGTCTGCAGATCGACTGAAATGGCACACCATGTGAGAAGAAGAACAATTGAACAAATTTGACTTAAATTCTTTGGACAAACATTTTAGTAAATACATGAGTTGAAACAAATAAAACCTCTAGAACATGAACAAGACAAATGTTTCATGTCCCTTTGATTAACAAGCTAGTCACGGGATGTATAGTGATGATCAGGCACATGCCTCTATTTACTAGCATGATAGGGATAAAAATTGCTATTTATGATCACATGAAGTTGGCTCACATAGTAAACGGTCTGTTTTAAATTTCTGAGATATGGGGTTTAACTCCACTGGATGTAAGAAATTCTCTTTGAGAGACTCACCCAGCAAAGGTAGATGTACCACCAGGATCGAACTAGACGTAGCCAAGATGAAGCTCTAGCGAACCAGTGGATATAGGTGAGGAAAAATTACCATATTTAAAAATATAATTTTTTTAACATATGTTCTTAAACTCTTTAAAATAACAAAGTATTAATATGTATTTATTTATAATTAATTATTTTTTAAAAAAGGGTTTATCAATTTTCTTATATGATTTAAGTTCCCTTACAAAGTATGGTTAACCTAAAAAACTTTAAAAAATAAAAGGTCAAATTAATTTTCTAGTGCTAATAAATAATCCCTTATATATTTTTGAGTTTTATTTTGTGGTCAAATCATTTTAATTTTATTGGGCAATTATTTAAGTGATCAATGATTTTCGTTTTTTTTTTTTTTTCATTTAGAAAATTTTCCTAAAAAGGTTGACGCGCTTGTTTGAGTCGTTTCATTATGCTTGATTAAATTTCTTTAATTAGAGATTGTATTAACTATCAATTTTTAAAAAAATACTTAAGAAATTTGAAGGAAAATATCAAGTTTGTTTGAGTCATATTATTTAAAAATTTTAATAATTGAAATGACAACAAGTGGTTGTTTGAGTCATTATACTTTTAGTTTTTAATAATTGAAATGACAACAAGTGCTTGTTTGAGTCATTTTATTCCGATTTGATAAAATATATTTGATTAGAGATTGTAAGTAGCTATCAAGTTATTAAAAAAACAATGCAATAGATAGTCCGTTCTATAAGGAATCAATAAAAACCAATTTGTATGTGATGATTTTTCTTTTGAAGTAGTTTGAAGTACATAATTGTTATTATAAGATTAGGTGAGGTTTCTTGTTGAACTATTTGTTCTCGAAGATACAACGGAAAAAGAGTCAATATGTGCACAAAATCATTCTCCTTTCTTAAAACATATTATTCTTAACATAAGAGAAATCTTTGCGACACAAAATAGTACTTTTTCAAAACACTTCCGACATATTTGTAGGAAAACGAATTGTGTCGTTCACTTTCTTGTTTCTTATGTTTTTTTCGTTTAGCTTAAGTTTTCATGTTGTGCTGATCCACCTAATGATGCTCTTTCTTTATTATCTGTCGATGTTATGGGTCGGACTATCCCTTATTGATTACCACTTAGTCGCCTTTTTTTTGATAATAAAATGGATTAAAAGCCCGAAAAGTGTTACATCTCTTTCTCCTTCGACCAAAAAAAAAAAGAGAAAAGAAAAATAACAAGTCCATACATTACCTTTTTAATCTCAAACTTTCCTAACTTAGATTTCTCATACGAAATTCTACCAACCCTATACATACTTTCTAGCTTAAGTCATCCCTACAATTTGATTTCTACCTTCTATATATTGAGTCGAGCCGATCGGCACAATCCATTACTTAGCTCGTGAGCTTTACCGATTAACATGCTCGGGATTTAGTAGCAAAAGCGAGTCTTTTGTCAAAATATTAAGCGAGTCTTTCCACCTTCTTACATGTAGGAGGATCTTAATAAAATTGTTGATTGGTTAAAAAATACAATATTTTTTTACCTAAATTTATAAACCAAATCCCTATTTTATGCAATATGAATCTTAGGAAAAAAAATAATAAAAATTTAAGGGCTTGTTTGGATCGCTTAGTAAAAATCTAAGGGCCTGTTTGGTTCGCCTAGTATTTAAAAACGGACCATAACTTTTAAGTAGAAATATTATTAGAAAGGTAGAAAAAATAGTACGTTGTGTTTCTACCAACTAATTGTCACAACTTTTGTGCTAAACATTACCCATTCTCTTATCTCCAAATCCAAATTACCAGATTTATAAACACTTCTCACCCATACATTTCACAAGTTGCTCGGCAAGAAATCATCATAAAAAACAAACCACACAATAGTAATCAGTGTGTAATTACCATTAATCAATACCTGTACACTCACATGTCCCTTCAATCTTAATCTGTACTGATCGATTATCTCCTAATTAATCATCTTTAATCGTACCCTTTAATAATCGCAAAACAGTTGTAACTAATAATTAAGCCACATTATTGGAGAAGAATATCATTTCTTTAATCCCAAATCGATTGCATTCCGATTACATAATATTCACACTACCACTGTTCAAGTTCAACATAACATTTCTGATCTTCATCAACAATTGGATATACTCATGTAAGAGCATCCAATGACAAAAAACATTTGCAGTCAAATATTGATTACTCTGACAATAGCCATTATCTTGAATTTGAATTCAATTAGTAGTTCCATAACAGTGTTCGTCTGCACACACCACCACACATTTCTGTTTCTTCTTCAACTTTCCAATTTGAATCTGACCGCATTAATTGAATTTAGCCAGATTTGGTTGCAACAGAATTGACCTTACAGGCTAAACCGCCATGGCAAATGCAGTTACTAATTTCATGAAACAGAGCATGTGGCCATGAAATTCAAAAAAAGGAAGAGAACGCTCAATAGAGAGATTGAATCAATTTCAAATCAAAGAATATATAATTTAATTTTGAATTTAAATTTTAAATATAATTTCATACTCCCCGGAGCTGATCGGCGAAAAAAAAAATCGGAAAAAGCGACCAGGCGCTTACTGAACAATACATCGTCACCGCCACTGGTTCACACCGCCATCTCCGGGGAGGAGAGACTCCGACAGAAGCAAGAGATCAAATAAATTGCATCTATGTACAATCAATTGAGCAAAAAAAAGTCTCAGATCTGATTAATTTTCCTAGTTTCTTTCTCCGATTCGATTTCGTTTAACGAAAGAGAGAAAAGTCGAAGAGGAGGAGGAGGAAAGTGTACATGGCTAAGCGGTGGAGGAAGAAGGAGCGAGCGAGTCGATGAGGTCGAGAACATCAGCGGAGATACCGCGGCGGCCGGAGCCAGAGCGGAGCGCGTGGAGGACACACTCGAAGACGGCGACGTGGCAGGGGATGTGGAGGACGCCTTTCTGGTTGTAGCCGTACTCCTGAGCAGATCGGTTGAGGAGCGTGACGAAGATCGGGTGATTGAGCAGATCGGCGCTCACGGCGAACTTCTGCATCTCATCTCCGACGAACACCGGCACGTGTCCCGACGGGACCTTGCCGGACGCTGCTGCCGCCGAATTGCGCCTGCTCCGGCGAGTCGGAGTCTCCGAGCGGAGGAGGCAGTAGGAGGTTGTTGCGGCGGTGGAGGAGTCCGCTACGCGAGAGAATTTTCGCATCAACTGCTTCATCTTTGATTCTGTTGAGAGAGAGAGGCGTGGGAAATTGGGAATTGGATGGAGATTGGAATTGGAATTGAAATTGAAATTGAAAGGGAGGAGTGTGGTTGTGTTGAGAGAGGGGGGTTTGGAGGGGAATATAAATAATGGGGGCGGAATATTTTTTTTTTAATTTTGGTTTATTTATTTATTTATTAATTTATAAAAGAAATGGAATAAAAGGATAAAAAGAGAAGGGAGCATAGAAAGGTCATGTGGAGTGGAAAGGTACAGAGAGGAGTACTGGCAGGTACAATTGCGTGGGATTTTTTTTTTGCTATTATTTATTTTAATTGAATATTAATTTTAATATTTGCTGGTATTTTTTTGGAATCGAAAGGGAAATTTAAATTTAAAATTAGATACAAAAAGAATCAACAACTGGTCTAATGGAATAATGCCATAGGTTCTTTTTTCAAGCATTAGTTTAGAGATTTGGGTTTAAATTTTTTTTAGTTATGGATTCTGTTCAAGTAGAATCGAACCGGAAAAAAATCTACTGTTTTGAAAATAGGATTTGAATTGAACCGGAATTAGGGTTGATCGGTCCAGTCTCGGTTCTACATTCTTTGGAATGGAGAACCGGTGCTTTCGGCTCTTTACGGAGAAAAAAAAGTCGCAATCGCAGTTTTGTATTTCCAACAACCATTTTTTTTTAATGAATCGAACCGGACCCTTAATGGAGGGAATCGGTAAAACTAGGAATCGAACCGAGGAATTGTGGGTTAGTCGGTCCTGGTTCAGAACTAACCCATGGTTCCAGAACTAGACACATGACTAACGACGTGTATGCTAAAACTGAATTGGAGGGTCATCCCATTAAAAACGCGTGTCTGCTAGTCCAGTCCTAGCTCCACATTTTAGGAACTGGAGAATTGGCATTTCTAGCCCTTTACCAAAAAAATAGTCGCGGTTTTGCATTTCCAACGACTATGTTTTTGCTTAAGGGGACAAAACCAGAGGGAATCGGTAAAATCGAAAACCAAACCGAGAAACCGGGGTTAGTCGGTCCTGATTTCAGAAACAGACACATAACTAACGACGTGTATGCAAAGACTGAATTGGAGGGTCGTCCTCGTTCAAAACTTCTGTAATATAGGATCTAGACGTAGAGCGGCTTTGACCAATTGTACCGGGATAGAAATGAAAATAAAATTAGATTTAAAAAAGTAATAGTTGCATGGATGATGTTCTAGGGGGAGTGGGGTTCATTTTCTTTGGAAATTGTGTGGGAGGTCACAGGTATGTGGTATGAAGTCATTCATCTTGCCGTTACAAAAAAGAGTTAGACAGATACATTTTTAATTTGATCCTTATCCTTTCGATAGTGTATTGCTTGATTTAGGTTAATCGGGATGTCGGTTATGATTTGCATTAATGCATTATGGATAAACACTTTCATTGATTTTAGTGCAAAGTTGTTCTCATTAGTGTTTTGATTAAGTTTCTCTAAACTGTTTTCTTCATTTTTTTGTAAATTGGCTAAAAACCACTTTTTTTAATTCCACTTTTATAAAATACGATATTAATTACCATTGATATTTCGCGCCCGCTACCACGATGACACTTTACTTTTGGGCCGAACATTGGTTCAAAACCGAACCAAATTGACGAAAACAGAACTGAATCAAAGAACAAATTTGGTTTAAGGTGACCCAAAAACCGAAACGATTTGGTTTAATTCGGTTTCGCTTTTATCAATTTGTGATAGATAGAAGTTATTCTTTGACATATTTGAACCGAACTAAAATATAACCGAAACTGAACCAAATCAAAACCGAAATCTGGGAAATTCCTGAGCTGAAAACCGAATTGAATAATATCGGTTCAAATCGATCGATTCGACTTAAAATTCGGTTTAAACTGATCCGTGCATATGTAATTCCCTAGAGCGTCATTGCAAATGACATCCCTAAATTGATATTTAAAGCAATCGGGAGTGAGGAGACACATCAGAAAGATCCAATAATATAGTTCGCAACAAAACTGGCTTCTCTTAAGACGTGAGAGATATGATGCACCAACTTTGAAAGTGGCCAAGCAGACTCTGAATATCCATTCGAACTAGCTCAACATCCCGGGGAAATCTCCGGTCACCATGCACACTTTAACAAACTGTAGGTTGTCGCATTCAATCTGGATATGGAAAACGTCACGTTGGATGGCCTCGAGAATCCCCCATCAAAGCACAACGACTTCATTTATGAGAACAGAATGAAGGTCAAACAGTCCTCTGTCCACATAGACCTGTGAACCCTAGTTGTCTCATAAGTACAAAGCCTTACTTTACTCTTGGATACCAATCTCTTGACCCCCTATAGTTTACCAATTAATGCAGTTTATGCCCTTCTGTTAGAATATGTCCATCCCACATTTGAAAGTTCGGACTTAATTGAACTAGTATATAACTCAGCGAACTACTCCTCCTTTTGCCAATTGGTTTTAGGATAGAACCCTGTTGGGCTTAATATGGTATCGGAGTCATCTGCCTAACAACCTCTCTCGATCCTGGGCCCGCCCTGTCGTGTTGTCCAAGTAATACTGGGCCAGATCCCTCAATTGCACTTGCGGGGACGTGTTAGAATATGTCCATCCCACATATAATTAAGCGAATTACTCCTCCTATTACCAATTCGTTTTAGAATAGAATCTCACTAGACTAAATACCTTCCAATAAGTTTTGAGCATGCCACCGCCGTCATTAGAAGGCATTGAGGAGAAGTGGTAGACAAGTGGGGAAGACTCATTATATTCGCTAGTCGTTGGGGTGTCACCCGCTGTTTCATCACGCGTCTTTCTTATTTTTTGTTCTGTGGGTTCGTTTCTTCTACTATAGCATTATTTTATTTCTTAATTTTAAAAGAAACATAAGAAGGTAGAATGAGTAATTAGTTGGTCTTTATGACTCGGATGAGCCCAACTACCATTTTGTAGACTTTTAGTACGACTTGGAAAGTAAAAACGTATGCAATTGGAAAAAAAGGAGCAATAATATTTATTGCTTATTTTCGTAATTAAGTTGACACATAGTTTGCTATGTAAAAATTGAACCCACTAAACTTATAGGTTGCTATATATATAAGTTTGACACATAGTTTGCAACGTACATAAGTTGACACAATAGTTTGTTAATTAATGTAAGTTTTTAATTTAAATAGAAAACTTTATACTACATATTAGGACGTGCATTAGTTGATACATAGCTTGCTATATATAGAATTCTTAAATATATCAATAATTAATTGGTCTAGTGAGATGCGGTGTGTCAAAATCCGTGGGCCACCATGTGAAATTTTATAGACCACGTGCATACATAAGCCCAGTATACAAGCCCAGTGGGGTTCCATCCTAAAACCAATTGGCAATAGGAGGAGTAATCCAAGGGTATTTATACTGGCTTAGTTCTCTTTATATTTCCGATGTGGGATGGAGTCTCCAATACAGTGCATGCTCCTTAAGCGTTTGTTCAGGAGATTCGAAGTTTCCGGCAATAGGCCTTTGCAGTACCCGATTCGGACGTAGATTAGCCCCGGCTAATCGAACCGAGCGAGAGATAAAAAAAAATAGAAGTCTCAAATATATAGTCAAGTGGTAAATTTTTCTTGAGTTTTGTGTACTTAAGTTTAATTTTTTTTTTCCCCTTTCGTTGTGTGAAAATCTTTGGGTCGTAAACAAAGGGGTTGTGCGCACATAAATTTAATAAATAACTAGTGTTATTTCCATACCTTGTACGGGTTTAATATAAAAATTATCTTATAAAAATTATTTTGACTTGTTTTTAAAAAAAATTACAAACACATTTTTACAAATTACACTTCTTTTAGTAAAGAATTACAAAATATTAATCTGTTAGTTGGTGGTGGTTTTTGGGATAGTGAAAAAAATAGGTAAGGTGAAAGTGGTTTTAAAAAGTTAAAATTATTTTCTTAGTAAAAATTACAAAATATTAATTTATTAATAGGTGGTGGGCTTTGAGGATAGTGGGTAAGTGGAAGTATTTTAGAAAAAATAAAAAAATGTTTCAAATTGCCAAGTGGCTCAAATTTTTACAAAGACTTGGTTTTTGCTTTATATTTGTACTAGGTAGATTTCTGCAGGGTTTCATTTTAAGCCCAGTTGATAATAATTTAACTAACCCAAAAATAGTAAGCGATCTAAAGGTTATCTAAACAAGTTAGGGTTTTATAGTGCTTAGGCGAAACCTAGAAAAAACCTAGGTAGAATTTTTAGAACATATATATTTGTTATCCCATGCCAAATTATGCACATGAAAAAAAAATCTTCTGCTAAATAGATCGTACCCCTTTTATGTGAACATAACAAGATCTTACGCCATTGCACCAAATAGGTAGATTTCTGCAGAGTTTCATTTTAAGCCCAGTTGATAATAATTTAACTAACCCAAAAATATTAGGCGATCTAAAGGTTATCTAAACAAGTTAGGATTTTATAGTGCTTAGGCGAAACCTAGAAAAAACCTAGGTAGAATTTTTAGAACATATATATTTGTTATCCCATGCCAAATTATGCACATGAAAAAAAAAAAAATTCTGCTAAATAGATCGTACCCCTTTTATGTGAACATAACAAGATCTTACGCTATTGCACCAAATAGATAATTGAAAAATATATATGATCTCTAAAGTTATTTTTTTTTAGTCCAAGAGCTTGTTCAATTGTGAAATAAATTCACATGAAGTTGAATTTATAAAAATTATATTTTCCATATTTAACAGAACAAGCACCAAATAATCGCTAAATTTTCTAAACCTACCCCAATAAATTTAGAAAAAATAAAGTTGAATGACCACGTCTAGAAGGAGTGAGTTCGTGCAAATATTTGTCCATTTGAAGTTTTGAACCAATTTCGAGTTTTCGTGAGTGATATGTAAACCAAATTGTACATAACTTGCAAGGATAATTTCGCCAAACTTAATTGACATGACTTGTCAATTGTCATCATGGAAAATCAAAGTTGATTCTCAATATATAGCAATTCTTACACATTAATTGATTCTCGATATACATAACTTGCAAGGATGATTTCTCCACACCTAAATACATAATACGTGCAAATATTTGTCCCTTTGAACAAATTTGATTTTTATAAAAAATTTGTTTTGTGATCTTTAATCTTACGTCGTTTTATGTTATTTTGTGTTTTCATGACAGTTTATCTGATTGTTAAATTTTTTGACCTCTCATTGTATCAGATTTGTCTAATATATCGAATTTTTACATTATTTTAAAAAAGTCATTACATAATAGGTATAGTATGTTAAGTAAACATCCTATCTTACATCTAGAACAAAATTCTTGCTTTTCCAGTTAGGGTTGAGCATCAGCATAAAACCAAACCGAACCGACAAAAACCGAATCAAACTGAAAATCGAAATTCGGTTTGGGGTGAACCGAACCCGATTTTAATTTTTTCGGTTTAAGATGAATAAAATGTTACCTATCTTCTCGGAAATTCGAAGCGAAATGAAATTTAACCAAAACCGAACATGAAATTCGAGAAAATTTTAAACCGAAAACGAACCGAATAATATTGATTTTGGTTTGATTTAATCAGTTTGTTTTAAAAATTCGATTTGAACCGACCCATACTCAACCCTATTTCAAGTAAATATATACTTTATATATTCGATATCTTTTGATAAATAAGTGAGTTTTGGTAAGTAATTTACCAACTCCATCTAAAAGAAAATGTTGTCTTTGCTCCATATTTAAGTAAATTTTGTCAGGCCTTTCGGTTTGTCGTTTGAATTGAGGATGAAAAATGTATGAGCAAATGAGATCACTAGCTCACTATTCTTAGATTTTATATATGTCAATGGGACATCAATTTTTTAATTTTTAAGAGATTAAAATAAGATACTCGAATGAAGTTTAATTTACTTGCTTTTCCGTATTCCGTACTTCAAAAGGACAGATTATCGAAATTGGACCAAAATGAGGTTTGCAAGGAAAAGCAACTTCTTTTACACGTCACCGGTGGGGCCTTTTTTAGGATGAGTGGATGTCCAGTCAGCTTTCCATTGCTGACATCATCACTCTGCCCATGAATAATACTTTTTCTTAGAGTTGTAATCGAATCGAGTCGAGTCGAACTTTGAGTTGCTCAAGCTCGCGACTCGTTTAAAAATAGACGAGCTCGTCTATTTTTAGGGTTGTGAACAATATTTTTCCTTAGGTCGTGAGCTAGGCTGTGAACAGTATTTTTCCTTAGGTCGTGACCATTGGCGGAGGCAGTGTATGCCCAGTGGGGGCTGGGATTTTCAAAAAAAAAAATTTTTTTTTTAAAAAAAATATACTAAAAAAATTAAGTTATTTGAGAAAAAATTGATTTATTTGGTAAGAAAAAAAGAAAAGATTAATGTTATATATATATAATATATTGATGGTTTTTTATACATAAAAATACAAAATTTTATGTAAAAATACAAAATTTTCTATACAATTTTTTTATATACAGAAAAATACAATTTTTTTTTCTATATATTATTAAAAAATACAAAAAAATATATTTCCTGGCTTCGCCGGTAATATTTCTATTACCAAAAAAATTACCAACGGAATTTAGCCCCCACTAGGTCCTGGCTACGCCCCTGGTCGTGACACCCAGCCCATGATTGCGTTGTACACCGATGGGGTCCTCACAACAATGAACTCGACCTTCTCCGTTCATTGGGTGGACCCGGTTCCGAGTGTTATCCACATGACAATAAGGCCCAGGACATCGACCTCGTTTCCTAAAAACGATGTGAGTTTTTCCGCATACTACTCCGAATATGACCAATGAACATCACAAAAAAGATATTAATTCTACCAAAAAAGAAAAAGAAAGAAAGAAAGAAAGATCATGATTTTAAAATCTCATAATTTGCACTAAACCTAATTATAATACACCTAATTAATCGGTTTCAAAAATTGTAGTCGTTACTCTCCACCTACAATTCAGTTATGATCTCCTTCCATTCTCTCATAATTCAATCCCATATAATTCATTCAACTTCTCATGATTAATTTGCAATCACCCTAATTATAATTCTACTCGGTTTCATATTTTTCTTTATTAATTCTTCATTTTTGTTTGACCAATTATAATATATAGCTAGCATACAATATTACAATATATGTCCACACATCTACCCACCTCAATTAATTTATTTTTGTGTAGGCCTGAAATTGCCGCGGAAAAATTAAACAATTTAATTAAAAAATAGATGAAGAATTGCAATATATATAAATTATATTTAATCACATTAGCTGGCGATGATGAATTGAAAGCACCGTCACACTCTCTTTGACGTTTTAACGTAAGTTGAGGCCCATGCATATATCACACACACATGCACATGCATGTTTGTTAGATGCAATTTTTATGTTTTACTTGATCTTGTTACCTTTAATTTCATTCAAACTTAATGAAGTTAGTCAAAAAATATGCATGTATATATGTTAATTAATGATTTTGTTGCATTTTTTCCGTTTTACAAACATTGTTCTAAAAACGCTAGACACTGTTTGTGTAGAGAGGAGCCGTCTAGTGCGTAAGTGCGGCCTAAATGACTGCTTGGGCTGTCAGAACGGGCTAGAAGGTTAGACATGCCAAGGCCTTTCACCACTAGATGAAATTATTAGAGCAATGCTTACAAGAGGTATTTAGTTCATTATAACCGAAAATGAGGAATTTGAGCTCATGAATAGGGTTGAGCATTGCTTCAAATACGAACCGAACCGACAAAAACCAAATAAAACTGTAAATCAAAATTTGGTTTAAGGTGAACTGAAAACCGAATAGAACCCAATTCGATTTTATCAATTTTAGATGGATAGAAGGTTATCCTTTAGAAAAATCTAAATGAACGGAATTTAACCGAAACCGAACTAAATCGAAATTTGAAAAAAAAATCCTAAACCGAATCAAATAATATCGATTTTGGTTCGGTTTGGTTTGGCTTGGTTTGGTCGGTTTGACTTGAAATTTTGATTTGAACCGGTCAATGCTCATCCCTACTCATAACCTAATGGACATGAATGTTATCACCTACGAGTAAGATCGACTACTTGATTAGTTGCTGCCATTGTTCTAAAAAAATCTCGCTTATGTACTAAAAGGTCTCATCGCGCCTAACCTTCTGCCTCGCCCAAGTATGAATTCGCCTAAGTGCTAGGCCTTCCATTTCCATGTAGGGTCCACCTATCATTTTTTAAAACATCAATTACTGCGTTTTTGTCATAACTTTTATCAGGTGTTTGTAAGTTAGTTGGCTAAGTGATCAAATGTATTTTTAAGTTTGGCCTATCTTGTACATTTTAATATGAACATTTAGTGTACAAATGTAGTACTAAAAGTACCCTTTCAAAGTACAATTTAGCACGGGCAAGTTTGAGGAGACAAATTCATTAACATAATTACTCCAAGTTGTCGATTTCTATTTAATTAAATGACCTTTACATCAATCTCGATCTAGCATGGCCTCGTGTATATATTTCTTAATTAAATGGGTGCCCTACCTTGCTAATTAATCCACTTGTTTTTTTGCATGAGATACACTTTAACATTTGATAATTAGTCGTCGATCAAATAAAGTTAATTAGTACTTGTCAAAATTAATTGAATCCCAACTTGTTGTCCGATCAAATAATTTATTTATTTTAGTCACGAGTCACTTAATTCGAACAAAAGTATATGTAACTGATGGACCAAGGACTTATATAATAGATATATAATTTTATTTTTTAATTTTTGAGGCGAGACTTATTTTTCGACATCTATTATAACATGGACTCGAGACTTTTAGTTAAGAAAAGTAGTCGGCTTTTTAATTAGTGACGTATAATTTTCTATCGATACCATTTCCTACCGATATACTGTTAGTCTGTTACAGATTAACTTAAACTCGATCTTGTGTTAGAATTTAGAAGATAGACCCCGACCTCATAACTTACTAATTAAAACCTAGTATATGACTTCCAAGGACGGAATTAAGGGTAGACGGTTTGTTGAAAACTCACCTAATTTAAGGGTGGTTTTATATAATTTTTGTTGCAATTTCTGTGAACAATACGATATTAAAACCTAATATATCACCTCATTTAACTCAACTATACCTACTTAAATCTAAAAGATGAATTCTTCATCATAAGAAAAAAAAAACAAAGCTATAAATAATATCCATTCACTTTTTTGGTTCTGTAATGATATCTGTTCACAAAAATTGCAACGAAAATATCATAACATTATTATAAAATTCTAACTACTTGACTAGATATTCGAAGACCGTAAAATAGAATCAATTCAAAAAGCCGTCCATCTAAATATATGATTTTCCGATACAATGGTATTAAAATCTTTGGGATGGTTATGTCCCTGGTCACCTCATTTAACTCAACCATACCCACTTAAATCTTAAAAATGAATTCTTCGTCATAAGAAAATAAAAACAAAGCTATAAATAATATCCATTCATTTTTTTTAGTTCTTTAATTCTATTGTTCACAGAAATTGCAACGAAAATTTCACAATATTCCATTATTCTAAAATTCTAACTGCTTGACTAGATGTTCGAAAATCGTAAAATAGGATCAATTCAAAGAGTCGTCCATCTAAGGCTCTGTTCGGCTGATTGTAACTGGAGCTTTTTTTCCCATTCATCTAGCGAAAATTGAAGAAGCTTGTGAGGAGGAGCTTCTTGAATCCGCTTATTTTTCCGCTCCAGCTAGCTGAAAACGCTCACAATTCCGCTAGTGTCGAACGGAGCCTAAATCTATGATTTTCCGATATAATATTATTAAATTGACTAACATTGATAGGTTGAGTCATATATAGTTAATGTTTGGGCCAAATCGATCAATTAAACAATGTTGGTGGTAATGTTAGGTTATTATG
This sequence comes from Fallopia convolvulus, assembly GCA_964016875.1. Classification (NCBI taxonomy): domain Eukaryota; kingdom Viridiplantae; phylum Streptophyta; class Magnoliopsida; order Caryophyllales; family Polygonaceae; genus Fallopia; species Fallopia convolvulus. The sequence goes on from OZ024719.1 coordinate 598,323, forward strand.
GTAGCTTATAGAAAATGCAAGGAAGCTTCCTTTGGACCTTCAAAAGTCCGTACTTCAATTCTTCTACGGATTCAACAACTCTTGTACGTTTTGATTAGTTTTGCAAGTTTAATTTTTTAACAGTCTTATTATATGCCAGCCAACTAATTCCGTACGAATATTCTAATTGACCATTCATCCGTATAATTTAATTTTATACATACTTTACGTACTCTTCAATTTTCTAATTGCGTGGATGGTTCCTCGTCTGAGCATCCATTCGGATGCAAGGTAGCTGGAGCTTAATACCTCATTCAGCTAGCGGAAATTGAAGATTCTTGGGTGTAGGAGCTTGTTGAAAAAACTCAAAATTCTGCTCTAACTAACGGAAAACGCTTCTATTTCCTCTAGTGCTGAACGGACGCTAATTCGGTAACAAGTACGGTATTAAACAACTATATGTATATTGCTAGATACTAGTATATCCTAAATTTCATGTTCAACTAACTAATTAATTGTATTTTTTAAAATAAAACGGCAATATATGCATAGGTGTTAAAAAATTCGGCAATATATGCATAGGTGTTAAAAATTAGGTGTCACACCCTTTTTTAAGTCTTATATATTCCGCTAATTTATTAGATATTCTATGGACGGAAGATCCTATTGTAAATTAGTAAATTTTAGGAAAAAATAAAAATAAAAATATTAATTGATATGTAGAAGTAAGAAAATAAATATAATAATTAAATAATATTTTGATGGTTCAGATTTATTTTTAGAAAAAATTGTTTTTTCAAAGTATTCCCCAAATCGTAAGGTTTAAAGACTAATCCCTTTTCGGGTTTTACATAGGCTCGTTTTAATTGCTGGGATGACAATTCCAATTCACTTTCTAGCTCCATACACGACGTCAAGGGGATTCGAACTTCGAAACTCCTGAATAAACGTTTAAGGGGCTTAGCATCTCATCCCACTAGACCAAGTGATTATTGGTAGATTTGGATAAATATAATCTATCAATAGAGTCCATATGATCAATTTTAGCTTATCATCTGCGAATCAACTACAATATATTATAAGAATTTGATGTAATAGACAGATCGGGTAGATCAAGAGGTTAAAGAACTCATTAATTAGATAATCCGATATTAGATAACAAAACAAAAATATTAATGCACAGACAAAGATCACATAACGAATACAAAACTGGAACAACGTGAGGGACAAACTACGCGAACCATCACAAGCATGTGACTGAAAACGTCAACTGAAAAATTACCAAGACGAAGTCCTGGAAAACAATTGTGAATACCTCAACTATTTATTATGCATAAACAATCTATTTTTTTTTCAAATACTAATCAACATAGAATTTGAAATTTCATTACATACTAGTAGACGGACTACTAAGTATCAAAAGAATAAACTGCATAAAAATTCCTTAGCATCACCATCATGTTGATTTTTTTTTTCTAGTCACGTAGTGGAAATGTGGAATTCAAAGTTGCTAGATTGAATATCTATATGGCATCAAATTTCAAACAAACCCATTCGTTGATTCATGGAGTAGGTGTACATACGTACATGTTTTCGTTCGATTCAATTAGTCGGAGTCAATTTACATCTGAAATGAGTACTGAAAAGGCCCATTGTTGGGGACAACCCTCTCAATTCATTTTTTTTCATACACGTCGCAAGATATCTCCCATTTACGTACTAATTAGCACATTTGTTTTTGTTTTGTTTGCTGATAATGACAGACGCATCCTCGAGCTCATTGAATTTTATACACCGCCTTTGAGATGGATTTAGTCCCTATATCAATTTTGGTGCATTCTAACTAAATTCAGTTATTATTATCACATAGCTCAATTTCAGTTTTTCTTGGGTCTATCCGGACGTACCCCCTTTCCCTTGGGCAGTGATACTCCCATCTTGACCCCCAGATTCCGCTGCGGAGCCTCACTAGATCAATGACTCAATGATGATGATGTTTGCTGATAATATAAAGGGTCGGGACGTCTCCCCGGTTTGTGTACTACTTAGCCTATTTTTTCTTATTTAATTAAATTCTTCTTCGAGTAGACGGAGAGTGCCGCCTCTCTCGATCTCTACCAAAAAAATGTGCGTACAAGATAGGGGCATATGTTAATAATTTTAATGATTTATAAGGGTTGATTAGAGATTAACAACAAAAGGAGATTAGTTAACACCAACGGTGCATTGGCGTTGGGGCTACGCTTGGTAGGACGAATCGTATGTTCGATTCCCCGCAATGTCGTTGGGAGGGGTCTGCCGTAATCCCATTCAGTACCCCGGTCTGGACGGAGCCCGTACGGGTGAACCAGGCGCAAGAGAAAAAAAAAAAGGAGATTAATTAACAAAAACAAACTGAAAATTGGCTTGACTAATATATCCTTGAAAAGGGTATAACTGTATAACACATGGTACATATTAAATTCATGTGATTCTAAGGATATTATGTCACATGGTTCATCCAAACGGCCATAGATTAGAAAATCATTGTGGATACGTAGCTCAAATTATTAGCATATAAATAAACATACATCAAAACCAACATCTGGGGGAGGTAAAGATTTCAAGACAATAAAAAAAATTATCATTTTATAGCAATCTAGTAATTATAAGATTTGTACAGCTTGCAAGGATTTTCTTACTCTTTTTTAAGGTTAACTTAATTGCACGTTATCAGACTAGTTAATGTGAAAATCTAGATCTTGAAGAGGGCAAAAAAAAAACAAGCCAACGATTAAGAGGTTTTCATGTATTGTGTGATCCGTCGGAGGGTTTCTCGTTTTTTGATGATGTTAGGGGCCGAGCTATCCCACGTTTGCTGACTATTTAGCTCATTTCTTTTATTAATAAAATGTCTCCTTGAGGGGCCGGAAATTACTACCTCTCCTCCAAAAAAAGATGTTGAATGTTGAGATGTTGAATATTGAGATGCTGAATGTATGTATTTATGCATGTTAAAATGTTGAATGTGAAAATAGGTTAAATTATGGAGATGTTTAATTTGTAGCACTCAGGGTTTGAAATACGGGTCAATATAACGTGGGAGTTCACACATTCATCTGTGTGCGTATGCGTGATAGGTTTAACACATAAACTCAGAAAAATTTCATTCTAAAATCAAATGATAATAGGAGGAGTAACTCAAAAACTTATATATTATGTATTCTTTTTTTTTTTCAAATTCCGATGTGGGAAAGTTTGTCTTCGCAAAAATTGGTATGTTTAATAAAAAAAAGTTTCCGATGTGAGAATTTTTTTTTAGAAAATTGAAATGTATACAAGAGTGGTATCCGATAGACAATCTCTTGCAAATTAATCATGTTGAGATAAGCTATAGTGTTAGAGAAGACCTCAGACTTTACAAAATCGAATGAAGTACTTTCGTCGTTAGTGTTTTTTCCGATCTCTACGCATTTCGCCGCCCCATCGGAAATTCCCTCTGCTCTTCCTGTACTCCAGCTTGGTAGTTTCCACCGCCTGTCCAGGGTTGAGCCTTGGGATTTGACGGCGGACTTAAAAAGGCACCTACAGACGTTTTACGCCCAGTCATTCCGAATAACGCTTGCACCCTCTGGCTTACCGCGGTTACTGCCACAGAGTTAGCAAAAGCATATTCCCTAGATACCGTCTTACTTCTTTTCCGAGAAAAGAAGTTCACGACTCGTGGGCCTTCCACGCGGCATTCCTCTGTCAGGCTTTCACCTATTACGTAAAGTTCCCCACTACTGCCTCCCGTAGGAGGCGATGCAATTTCAACTTCCTAAATGATACCAAAAGGAGACGTATAAAAAGAGTAAACAAAGTACGTAGGGATATGTAAAAAGCAATACAGTTTAAAAATGTGCAAGATCGGATAGTTACCAAAAATATGCATATGGATATGTTAAGTCGTTATAATTCATTGAACCATTGTACTTCCTCTGTTAAGCAACACTTGTCATTTTAGGCTAAATTTTTTTGTTAAATAATACTTGACATTTTACATATTTTGACAGGATTTTACCAATTTTATCCTTACATAAATTGGCCAGAAAGGCAACTTGTTTTCCATTTTCCAAAAGTAATAAATTAATTATAAAAGTTATTTAGGTAAAATTAAGTGGTTCCTTAATTTTTTTTTTTAATTTCTATAATTAAGTATTGCTTAAGGGAGGGAGGGAGTATTGTATTTTGCATATATCATATATATGTCACGTTGATTAAATTGGCATCTAATTATACATGCATAAGATGCATGCAAATTAAAACAATCGCCGCATCACGTAATTAACCAACACGAGTCAATTGGGTTTCACTTTTGAACATACGTGACCAAATTGAATAGTGTAATCCTTTGAAATTAGAAAAGAAAACGTTTCACACATGATGATCAATTGATCATGGGCTTTGGTTAGTGGCTACCTCGCCTAATAGAAAAGTGAACCCTAAAACTTTACCTTTTTAACCAAAAAAGTTGTAGAAAATAATATGAACCTAATAAAAGTTCTACTAACAATTTATGTACACATGGTTTTTATGTAATCTCGTATAAGTTGATGTGCATGTGTATGAAAATGGCCCATATTTTGTATCATATTTTTAATTGATTCATTGGAGATAGTTAGGTATTGAGTGATATTCGAACTCGTGACCTAACAGTAACGCATTATCACGACATTACCTACCAGCTAGGTTAATGACATATATGCACTAAACTAGCAATGGGTTGAAGTTCGCTCCAGCCCACTTTAAATAATAAAATAGTAAAATTACGGTAATTTAATAAAAAAAATAGTAAAAATTAAGGCAATTTAGTACTACTAGATAGGTGAAAAATTACATAAATTCAACCTATCAAGAAAATTTTGGTATTATATAGGTGGAATAAAGATAAATTTAATCTACCAAAGTAAATACAATCTACTCATATTTTAACTTCTGGTTTTGTCCCTAAATAATGAGGCTTGACATAGTTTTCGATCTACTCCTACATTCTAATAAGAAGACACTATAGGAACAATAACTGCCAAGTGATCAGTGTACATTAAAATGATTGAATTCGTGACCATGAACGCCATCGATCGTCTATAAACTAAGCTAGTGAGGTTTGACATTTTTTTTTTGTGAAGAGCACTGCCAACGAGAGTCGAACCGAAAACCTCTTAGTACTATCTTTGAAGGCTTAATCGCTTGACTAGATATTCGATGGCCTTGACATGTATAGTTTTCTGCATTCTAATAGATGCCAAAGTGATTTGAATTTTTTTTAAAACGTACATTAAAGTTTGCTAAAGATTTTTTCTGATAGAGTAAGGGTTAGAGTCGCCACAAGTACTACCTGAGCTTACCTAGAGCATCACTAGGGATGGGAAATGATTACTAATCAATTCTACAGATGAAAGGACAAACCATCATCTGGAGTTTAAAACGATGATATCGAGGTATTACCCTAAAGATTTAACCGTCGAACCAAATGCCTGAAGACTTTGCTAAAGAAATACTATACTACAAGGGGAAGAAGTGGAATTTAAACCCTATTTCAATTTTCATTTTCGTTACAAAGTATACTATTAAAAATAATTTGGTGTGCATTAAAGTTTGCTAAAGAAAAATCTCCTCTACCCTCCACTGTCCTTTACGTACGTACTATTATGTGTACAATAAGCCAGCAAATTTGTCACGTCCCCCAGTTGGTGCCTTGGTGGTGTTTCCCACAGGACAAATTTGCAATTAATTCCAAAGTTTTGGTTTGGAAAAATAAATAAATTCCACCATCACATAATTGGTCCCCTTTTTTATTTCATATAAGTGTCTGGTGAAGATAAAATTCATATCTAGAACTATAGACATGAGGACATGAATTTTGGCTGGCAATGGGTCACCCTATACACCTATAAATGAATTGTGTATTTTTTTAATATGTTGTCTGATTTGATTAGTCAAAGTCGATCTATATCCGGACTAGATATTACATAGCTCCATTACTGATGACGACTCTCCCAATTCATTTTTTTCCATACATGTTGTTAGAGAGAGATTTAAACTTCAAACCTCCTAAATAAACATTTAAAGAGTCTAACACCTCATTCCACTAATTCTTCGATTGTGTATTTTGTCTGTTAATTCTTTAATTTGGTATAGTTTTCTACGTAGTATATTGGTAGTATATTTTGAGTCAAAGCTATTTAAATCCTCTCATTAATATTCATGATTCAAAGTCAAACTTTTATCAGAGGTCTAGCTGTCTCTGGAGACATCTGTACAAGAAGCTAATAGAAGAAAATTTCGGCGAATAGAAATTGAAGGTTATAGCCTAATTGTGATCAATGCTCTTAAGGGAAGTCGATCCAATTCCTGGACAATTGACTTGATAATTGCAAATACCCTGATTTTGTTGCAATCTTTCGAGGTGGTCATTATCAAACATATACCTCGAGAATGCATTTCTGTGACAGATTTGATTGCAAAGATACACCATGATTGTAGTATCAATCAAATTATAAACCATAGAGGGGCCCGGACCCTTATCTATAAGGATGCCCTAGGCTGACTCGGTCTGTCTAATTTTCACCAATTAAAAAAAAATGATTCAAAGTCAAACAGATCATGGCATGAAACAAGCTAAATTTGACAGTTCTTAAACTTAGTTAAGTTTCCATTTATAAGGTAAATTCACACCACATAATCTCAAATTTACACCCCAAATAAATCAAACCCGTGTAGGGCCAAGTGCAAAGCTAGCTGGTTGTAGGACATAGTATGTCAAATTTCATGATAACAAGTGTATTTAATGTAAAATTGGTCCCATTTGATCTGCAAATTAGGTTACCTTGACAAGGCAGCTAAAAAGTAGCTAGGTCCCTCCTTGTCTAATGTCTAAGCTTGTTGGTTTTTCTTGTTATCAAGATCATTGGAAGATTATGTTTAAGTCCTAATTAGTGTAATAAACAAGAAGAATTGGCTGAAAACCACCCGTATTTGAATAATTACTGAGAACAACCAATATTACATGCTCCGTTAGTTATTCACCACCCAAGTTCCTAACAGATCTGGGATTTAGGTGGTGAATCACTAACGAAGCATGTAATATGGGTGGTTTTCAGTAATTATTGAAAATATGAGTGGTTAAGTAGAATATGTCATATTATACAAGTGGTTTTCAGCCAATTCCTCAATAAATAATTGAAAAATTGGAGTGTAAAGTGGAAGATCGTAGGCAAAAGTAGCTTAATTAATGCAAAATCTGGTTTCCTACACAGAAGAATATGAATACAAGGTGTAATATACAGGCAAAGAAAGTTTGTATAACAATCTTCTAGAGCTGAAATCTCAATCAAGAGTTCAAAGCAAAAATTAACTACTTGAAATATGTAGTTGGATTAGCATTATATATGTAATGACATTTGTGGGGAGACAACCTTAATGGGCCATATCCATCAAGCCCATCACATAAGCCCAAAATGGTTCTATCCTACAACAGACTTAAATCTTTGAATTTACAATGTGAAATTCAGAATTGACCCAAAACAACATTGCATACTAAGCAATTACAATGACTTTTTGTATGTAATTGGAATAGCATTAGTTTGTTACTTTAAAACTCCAGCTTCAGCATGCCCACTAAGAATTATGCAAAAGCTCTCACCTTTGTTTTCCTAGTTAAGTGAGTTTAAAATCACTAATTGACCAGATTAATCCAGCCATGAGATTGTTTTTAACCTGCTTTACATAAAGAAATTCAGTTAGTTTTAGTTGAAAGACATGAAAACCAGTGAAGGAACTTGAGTAAGAAGAGAGCTAACTTATTTCCTTAGTTTGCAACTAGCTTTTGCTGGTTAAATAGCATGCACTCCAATCAGTATTTTCTTTTGTTTTGTATGTCTGCACTTAGCTGATGTTCTTAAATCATATGTTTTGTGCTTTGATGATCACATCAGCATGGTTTTAGAATGCCTTAACATACTCTTATATTTACACTGGTCCCCATTGCTTAAGTTACACTAGCCCCTAATCAACCAATTTAATGCATTAAGTTGTGTATTATATTGGTGATTCAAACAGGCCTCAACTCAAACCTATTATGTGTATCAAATCTCACTTGGGTGAGTCCTTTAAGGCTCTTTTCGGCATTTTCCTAGCTGAAGCTTTTCTACCAATTCAGCTAGCGGAATTCACAAAGCTTGGTGTAGTAGGTTCTTGAAAATCCCAAAATTCCGCTCCATCTAGCTGAATTCCGCTCCCATTTCGCTGGTGCCGAACAGAGCCTAAGACATGCATACATGTTGGTTATTGGTGCACATGGACAAGGCAAAAGGACTCTAGTTTTGCGCTTGTGCAATACTCGCCAAAGAACATGAAAATTTAAACCACTTGAAATGGCAAACAACATGGGACTCATAGTGTTACAATGCAAAGATGACTACATTTCATCCAAGGCATTATTAGTCTTCAAACACCAAGTAATCACAAGGCAGAAGCTAGACCCACATCACCAAGAATTCACCATTCTCCATTGATTATGAGTACACATTAGTTGATCTTATTTCAAGAGCAAAACAATCCATCTCAACAATTATAAAGCTTCAGCAATAACACCACTAGCAAGGTGGTAATGATAGCTTCTTATATATATAGTTTCATAGATACAACTTACTTAAAACTCAACTAATCAAACCTCTCTCTCTGTCTCTACTCATTCATTTCATCTTTTCATAACATCAGCAACAACCAGTGCAATCCAATCCAATCCAATCCAATCCAACCCATGGCATCAAGATCATATAATTAAACTCTTCAGATCAGATTTCTACTCCAAAACAACAAGACTGATTGATGATGATGATGATTACTGATCTCAATTATACATACTTCAGTTCTAGTAATAATCAACAAGCAAGCAAACAGTTAGTTTTTTCACTCCACCATTTTCTTGCTCTTCTTCCTGCTACCAAGAATCCCTTCAACAAACGCATTCACAATCATCTGCTGTGATTCCAGAATCATCTCGCTCCTCTTCATCTCCATCTCCATCCTCATCCTCTCAATATCCCTCACCATATCCACCTTCATCTTCTCCATCTTCACAAACCCCTCTCCCAGCATCCTGATCGACCTCACCATCTCGCTCACCACCGAATTCGGATCGGGAAGATCCAGATGATCGTCGTCCTCCATTGTCATCCTCTTATGCTGCATTCTTCCATTGTTCTTCTTGCTGAAGCCACCAGGAACGCCACCGGCACCGTTCGGAGCAGCCCTAGGATCGTAGTAAACTCCTCCGCCGCCGCCGCCAGTCTTTCTGTCGAAGAATCCGCTAGATCTGGAATCGAAGCCGCCGTAGCGCTGCTCCTCTTCGGCCTCCAGATGGCGGTCGAAGCGGCTCGCGTCCTCGAACCCTAGCGAAGATCCGTGCGACTTGAATTTGAACTTGATCGGAACCGCGCTCAGATCGTGATGATTCTCTTCAGATCCGGTGAAACTCTGCTTGATTTTCCCCAGATCGAAGCCTTTCTCCTCCGAAGCAACCGTCTTGGGAGGAGCCTTGAGAGGGAAGCCCTTGAGATTGGGGCCAGATCCGCCATTGGAGCAAGATCCGGTCTCCATGGAGTCCATCAGATCGAAGAAGATCCACGAGGACGCGAAGAACCGATTCGGATGCGCGAGCGCGCGCTGCTTCTCAGTCCGGTAGCGCTTCCGGAGCTTCTCCATCTTGTGGCGGCACTGCGCGGAGGTCTTGGCGGTGGCGGTGGAGGGAGCGGCGGTGTCGGAAGGCAGCGCGGATGGCGGACACCGGGAGAAGAGATCGGAGGCGACGGAGTCCCAGTCGGCGGAGCGGAGGTTACGGCAGTGGAGGGCGTACCACTTGTCCTTGTACGCGTTGATGAGCGCCATGGTCTCATCCTGCGTCCAGCACGGCGCCGGGAACTTGCGCGGCGCGGGGGGCGGCGGATCGGAGGACGGAGTGACGGCGGTGGAGGAGGACGGGACGGAGGCGACGGTGACGGTGACCGCGTCGGCGACGGCGTCGGCGGAGGGGGAAGGGGGGTTGGAGTTAGACATCGGAAGGCGGAGTAAGGGAGCGTTTGGGAGGGCGTTTGGATTGGGGAGAAAAGGCGGAATAGGGGAGGAGTGGGTGGTGGTGGATAGATATCAATGAGGAGGCAGGAGAGAGAAAAGTGTAGGTGGTGGCCACTGGGTGGGTGAGGCTAACGTGCGCCGGTGGGCGGTAATTACGCGTGCGGTGCGCACGTTTACCCGGCCCTAAACAACGCAACGTAAGGTAAACGTAAGCAACGCTCCTCCTTCTTCCACCGCCTCGCTTTCCTTTCCTCCTCTCGGCAAAAGCCAGCTGGCTTCCTCCGCAAGTATCTCTCTCCGAATCTCTCCGCCGCCAAGACAACCACCACATCCTCCTCCGTCATACCATGCCGGAGCTTCTTCGACGGCGTCGAATTCAATTTCGTCCCATACCGGCGTCGAGAAAGAGAAAATTAATTCTCCAGCCATTGATGAAATTTCTTCTCTCTCCGAATCTCTCCGCCGCCAACTCCGCCTTGACAACCACCACCACCTCCGCCGTCGAATTCAGTTTCGTCCGATGCATGCCTCGGCCCCGGCAACGCCGTCGAGAAAGGGAAAACTAATTCTCTAGATGAAATTTCTTCAACGATCTTATGAAATCGGAGCCTTGCAAGTCCCTACCACTTCTCCGCCATCGCCGATTGCAAGAGAAGATTAGAATTCCGATGTTGATCACTATTGAATTTGGCAATGTCCGGATTCATCATTCCCAGGTTGACCGGGGAAGTTCGTGAGCTTGATAGATTGCTTAAGCTGTTGATTCTATGCATGATTAATGAGATTCCTTCTGGTTTGGTTGATAGTTTGTAATGGGAATTAAGGATCCAATGAGGGTTCACTGGAGATAGTTTGTTGGGACAGTGAAATCGCGATTAAAGAAGGCAATGAAGGCAGGTTTCTGGTTATCAAAAATGGATGCCAATTAAGTTCCTTTTGCAATTTTCCACAGGTTTTGATGATTGGCAAAAATTGCCTTATGAATGCATCAGATCTATGTTGATATATAGTGTAGTAGGATTTTCATTTCTTGTACAGTCTATGGCATGTTGATCAGGCTATATATACTGAACCTGCAATTTTCATTCATATTGTAAATTAGGCTGGCATTGTTGTATTGCTGGCTCCTTGAGGCTGTCATTCTTGTACAATCTCTGGCCAGTTGAAATCTTGTTGCCAAAAAACATGATACAGTTGCCATCATATGGGTATATCATTGCAATTAAGTCATAAATTTACTGGCATAAACTTGTATGTCATCTAGATAGTACTGACATAAATTTGCAATAAGTCATAACACCAATTAATGAGCCTGGCAATATTTGAAGAATTGCTAACACTGAAACAAGAAACTGCATTTGCATAACACCTGGATTGTACTGACATAAAATTTACATTCCAATGGCATAAATGACTAACTCAAATGTTACAAGTTTTGTCAACACACCTGGAGCAAGCTGGCTAGTATCTTTGTGATGAGAAGGTGTCACTTGACTCTTGATACACATCATGCTCTCAATCGGCTGAAACAACAGTAATAGAAGGTGAAAAAAAGAAGCCAACTTCAAACAATTCTGAACATAAATTGACAGTGTGAAAAGGTAGGAACTTACAAGGACAAAGAAACTGTAGAACCCATCCAACACCAGGAATGTGTGACAGAAAGAGCCTCATTGTTGGCCAAAATCCACTGAAACATTTCTGTTAGTTAGAGATGATCTATAAATAATGATGATCAACCAAAATTAGAACTGAAAAGATTGAAAGCTTACCCAAAGAGCAGGAAACAACCACTGATCTCCATAATTATGCCCAAAAGAGGCCATCGAACAAACAAGAAAAAGAGCCCTAGGAAGAAGCAAAGAGAACCCCACAACAGAGAGGCAATGATAAATAAAAGCCGTGTATACATGCTTCTAATGGACTCATTTTCAATCAATTCTAGATATTGTAATTCATTAGTTTCAGCAGACAGGGAAAAAAACTTTTGGATACTAGACCATCAAGCAAACACTATTGTGCATGAGGATTCAACATGACAGCAAAATTTACTTACATCAGCCAATATTAACAATGAAAATTAGAAATCAATGGATGCTCCACATCAGTGACAGGTTCTGTCTGCATCATACCTTGTAATTTGCTCTGCTAGTTAACAGTTTTAGCATAGATTGCCAACCAAGCAAGATTGTCACTCCAGTCAACCAAAATATCTGCACAAAGATGAATAACAGTCATGGCTTTTCTATGCTGTAAAAAAAAATAATAGGAATTGTTATTGATAGGACTCACATTTCCTAAAGCAAGAAGACCCTTATCAAAGAAAAGCACAACTCCGAGAACAACAACAACAACAACAACAACAACAACAACAATGACCCAGTGTACTCCGCTTCAGCAGAATCTGGGGGGCCAGGATAGGAACACCCCTGGCTTAAAGCTGAGGGGGAGTGCCCTGAAAGGCCCGGGTAGGACCCCCAACCAGAAACCTGAGAGCACAACTCCGAGAAAAGTGAAGAATATGCCAAAGCCTATTAGGCCTAAGCCAGCCTCTGCATAACATGAAGATAACATAATGAATATGCAACATTCAAGAGTGGATTGAATTATGTGTTGCAAATGATTGAAAATGCTCACATGAAACACAAATGCCTCAATCAAAAAACTTTGAGCATATGATGCGCTTGCAAAAAAAAATTTAGTATATTTTGCACTTCACAACAGAGAAAGCATAAGAACACTAAGTGTAGTTCTAACATATATAGCCTATAATCCTTGTTTTGATTTGGTCTGTTTGTAATCTCCCCTCTCTTTTGCTATAAAATTTACCACTTAGCAAAAAAAAAAGAGTGAACTGAATTATGTGTTGCAAATGATTGAAAGTGCTCACATGAAACACAAATGCCTCAATCAAAAAACTCTGAGCATATGATGTGCTCAAAGTTATCTAAAATTTGCACTTCGTGAAAAGAGAAAAGTATAAGAGCACGATGGTCTGGTTTGAGCATATAAAGTCCATATGCGAGCAACACAACAAGCTATGACCAAATAACATTTGTATAATTAAGACACTAAACTTTTCAATGATGTCATTAAGCTTATGACAAATTCCCATTGCAGATAAGCCAACACATGAAAGACACCAGAGAGTTAGCAAGTCTTTATGTGTTCAAAGGAAAGATATAATTCTCAACCAATGTGTAATAAGGACCGTATAATGTAACAATGTATATAATACTCCTATGTCTCTAAGATGTTCCTTTTGTATGTATATCAGATGTTACATACACATGATCTAATACCTAAGGAACAATTTTAATACCCGCGTTATCATTCATTATCATAAAGCATGGCTTTTCTATAGCTCATAAACTAAGGGAGAAAAAAATTATAGTTAACACCACTAAGTATTCTTTTCCTTGTACATGAACAGAAGTCAAAGGAAAAAAAAATTAGATGAAGGGAGCTTTTGGTATATATTTATACTCACTTTTCAACTTGTCTATTTGGTATGGCATCTCTTCTGAAGGTACGAAGAGAACTTATTTTTGCGTCGTCAAATTGAAGAACAAAGAGAAGCTGCAAAAGAAACACAACATGAAAGGAGCACAGATAAACCATTAGCATTTAATACTTCCTACTCTGTTAATTACTGAATGAGAACATTTTGTGTGAGTAACACTATATTGCAATATCTGATGATCCCAGAGTACAAGCAAAACAACATCTCAGAGAAAAACACAAAAGCATAAATTAGAGAGGGTGATTTGATCTAACAAGCCATTGTTATAATATCAAAAGCCAATAAATTGACAGTAAACCTATGCTTTCTAGGTACAAGCCTTTCCATGTTTCAAAATTATACGAAGCAACATGATATTAGATAATAACAATAGTCACAGAACAATGGAGAAGTTTATAAATCAAGTGAGTGAAATTTAGTTCAATAGCTGTGTTCATGTGCCATTTGCAGAGCAAAAATATGATCAGATAGACAGCTTGACAACGAAATTGGAGCTCAAAAGTATCAATTAACGAGAAACGCTCCAACTAAACTTCTAATCTATCAATTGAAATTCCTGATTTGGTTACCTTCAGAAACTAGACCTAATTCCACTCCTCACAAGACAATTTGTTATAGAAACGCTACAATGTCGTCAAGAAATTGAATAGGAACAACAATACAAAGAGAAAATAGTACCGAAATTCAAATTAGATGATCAGATCGCACGACACGAGATTTACGATAAAGGACGACAGTGAGTGAACAATTAGCTGATAAATGGCTAAATGCATACCAAATTGCAGACGGAAAGGTTCGCCGGAGAGAAGATGAAGACGGTGGCTACGAGACTGGTAGGGTTAGTTAGCTCCGGCGAGTCTGATCGGTTGAGAAATTTTACAGTGGGAGCGGGAGGCAGCAGAAATCAAGTCTTCGCCTGCTATCGATCGACCTTTACAATTTCATTTTAATTTATGAATTATGATGAATCAAGTTTGGTTTGCTTTTGTGTATTCCTTAGATCCCTTTCAAATGGGCCGTAGGAGTTCTAAATTGGGCCTTTTTAATGGGCCGAGCTGCTGAACTGGGCTTATGATTTGCTTCTTATTCTTCTGAAAAAAGTGTGATATATATTTTTTGTTTTTCACTTTTTCAAACTAGCTTGTCTAAGGATTTAGTTCCGGTGGGATTGATCGATAATTTTTTATATATCGCAATGGGCGATTTCATCGTTTATAGTTAAAAAGAAGACTCACAAGGCGTTTTTGAAACTAGAAGAGGTCTTTATCTTCTTATGTTAATTAAAAGCCGTATTCATCCTTTGTTTTGTCGTTCATAATTTTATATAAGAACTACTAAACTAAATCACTTGCATCCATTACTCTTCATTTTTCTATTGAGGTCTATTCTTTAGAGGTACTCAATTTGAATCCGTGATCGATTTCTAGGTTTCGTCGTAAACCTAATTAATTACTTCTAATTATGTAAGTCCATAGTTCAAACCGCACTCAAAGGTAGGGCTCATTTTTATAGAAACTTTTGTACCATAAACAATAGCTTTTCAATTATAGTCCTTCTTAGATGTAAAATACAGAAAAACTCCATAGGAACAAGATCGTCTTCTTTACTATGCAAAATAATATACTTGCGATTAAACTAATGAGAGATGATTAGGAAATTTAAAATTCTTGATTTTTAGGGGTATAGATTGTTCAAGGAGAACAAGTGAATGGTGAATATTCTTCCAAAAAAAAAGAATTATTTTTTTTGAAGAATTCTTCTTTGTTTGAAAGCATTGTGTAAACCCACTTTAAAACTAATCTTAAATAGTACCAGCATTACTTCAATTAAATAGATTATTGTGATGTGACCAGTGAGCCTAATGATACCCTTTAGAAATGAAAGAACAAGTAATTAAATTGAATAATTAATTAACTCATGGTTTAGTCACATCATAATCCTAATCATTCATCACGTAATGCTTAAGCTTAATATAATAATGAGATTTCTCTTTCTAATCTCTTTTCACATATACCCTATTCTTTCTAAAATGAATAATTTTTATTAGACTCCATTATATTATATAATATGTAGGGTTTTAATTGAACCGATCGAGTCGTTCATGAAAAATTCGACATTCGGCTCAGATTAACCTTAATCGTGTTCGACTCAATTTTTAAACGAGTCGAGTTTAAACACTACTTTAAATCTTGAAAGATAAACGAATCGGGCATTAACACAATAAAACTCGGCTTATTTATTTGTAAGTAAGATAAATGGTGCCCACTAAAAAAGTGTGTTGTGCTCTTCAATTTTGGTGGGTAAGACCACACATATGTCCAAATTTAACAGTTCATGTTCCAAGAAATTGCAGGAGACTTCAATTCATAGACAATAATTACTATAAATAATAAAGTAAGAACAAAAGATAGAGACTTTTCAAGAATATAAGAAAAGAAAAATAAATAGGTGGTAGTGCAATGTCAAGTAAAAGAAAAAAGGATGCTTGATCTTGAATGATCATAGTTCCAAGGCTCATTTTGAATTACATGCTATGTGTATAAGATTGCTAATTATAATAAATTGAAAGGAATAAAATCCGCTAAGATTTTATTTCTAAGAAAGTTAAGATACTCGATATTAATAGTCTTCGGTCATCTAGTGAAGCGGTTAAGCCTCCAAGCTTAATACTCAGAGGTCTCCAATTCTACTTTTATATATGACCTTATGGACAGTTTCCTTCACACAAAAAAATACTTGATATTAATTCAAGGAAGAGATAATTAAATAACTACTAAAAAGATATTAAGAAGATAACCTAGATATTTTCTATCTTTTAGTTATAATTATATCCTCGAATAATGAGTTTATGAAGAAACCCTATATATTCTTCCACCATAAATTCAGGTATGATATGAGTTTTTTTTCTAAGGACACGGAATACAATTGTTGAAATTTGACTTAGCATCGGAGATGGTTCAGGGGAGAATCCCTCTTTATCGTCTTCGTCGGCTATTAAGGCAATCCAAGCAAGGGGACAATTTTTTTACTAGGTGAAGATTTTTGGTCTTACACAAACAATTTTACTGATTTGTGGTTATTAGATTTGATAAATATTAAATGACGCCTTGCCTAAAATGCCCTAATCCACCAAATGATGTTGAAATATTGTATATGATGCACACACCATACACATACACTTAGTGTTCCAACTACCAATAGATTATTACTTGATGATTATAAACTTAATTAAGTTCAAAGAATATATAATTGCATGTATCAAATCAATTAAACTATTAAGCATATGGATATAGCATAAGATATCATGTGTAGCCACTAAAAGGGGTCCCTCTATATTTCAATATTAGCTTGAAAGTTGGACAAAAGTGTTAAAAACAGTTCATGGTTGTCTACATTTAGGCATCCACTATTGGAGAAAAAAACTAGCCATAATTGAACTCATTGAAGTTGTTTGATTGAGTTTTTTTTTGCTTGATCATAATCATCCATATTATCTGATGAGCTAGCAAACCATATTGTGGGCCTTAGGCTCTTTGCACATGCACTAGTTAATTGATCATTCGATTTAAGATCTTGAATTTAATACTACATAGATTGATAGAGGTATGTGATTATTCATGAACTAGTTAGGTTAATATATCTTGAATCTATTGTTGATCGGTATTCGTCAAGGGTTTGAGACGGAGTGTCCGACAACATCAGGGGGTTTGGGGGGCAACACCCTACTACGATGGTCTCACTAATCAGTCAGCGGTCGGGGGTCCAAGGTGTGAGGCACCCCTGGCGGGGGTAGCACCATCTTGTCAAAACAGTATGTTATGTTTTCTATTAATGAACTTGCCGTGATTTATTTTGGGCTTACGATCTATAATTTGATTAGGGTTTCATAAGTTGTTATATATACTCATAAAAATATAAAATGTCATATTATTGTAATTTGTTTTGTTTTAGCCTCCCTAATAAAGAATTTAGTTTCTCTGTCCGTGAACGTAGGTATCACACTGTTACCAAACTACATAAATTTTTGTGTCGATTTTTATTGTTTATTGTTCTCGTTACAAGGTAGTTAAATGGATTTCAATTTTTTTTATAATAACGAGAAATCTATTTCTGGTAGCAAATATTGGACTCGTAACCCAATCAAAAAAGACCACAAACAAGCTAGGTAAACTGACTTGCGATAATTAGCTCAACTCAATAGAAGAAAGGATGGTGAGACTTGATTTTTTACCCGTTATTTTTTAATATTTTCACTTAACCATATATCCCTCCTCCTCCTCCTCTTAACTTACCCACCTCAAAATAACTTTAGACTTAATTACTCCACCAATTATCATACTTAAAGATCCATCCATGTACTCATATTGTAATGCACACAATAAAGTATAAAAGTGGTGGAGTGGGTGATGCAAATTCCCACAAAAATTATGTAAAGTGTATTAGAGATATGATACTTTTCTTCTTAATTATACATGGTTAATTAATTATATGCTTTCATGGCCTTTTTGCTAATAAGGGGTATTGTGGATTCTTGTACTTAGCCCACATTGCTTTTCAAAAGACAAATGAACTTTAAAAAAATAATTAACCTCCTCCTATGTATCTATAATCTATTTAAGACTGTGATTATGACAAACACCATTGATGTGGTGACCAATAAAGCTTGATATATATGTACATGTATTGGGTGACAAATGCATCAATTTTCAAATGTTTTTAATAAAGGTTGATTTAGGAGTACTTTTTAATCTAATTAATTACTTGCCAATTAACAAAAAGGTAATTACTTTATATAAGAACATATGCGATATTACGTTCTCCTACTTTTCAATCAATATATGTCCTTTAGGATGAACAATCTGTTTTTTATATTTATATGGTTATATGATTCATCATGATGGGACAAATTGATTACGAACATAGACGTAATATATTATCTAGCAAAAGAGGTAGGATTGAAGAAATTAAAATTGTAAGAGATAACTAATAAGAAAAAATATACATATTATAAGGAAAGGGATTAGGGGGATATTAACAATGTAATGTACTATGCCCTAGAACATCACCCGGATGAAGTCGAGGAGGTCTGGATCAATTGCCATCATAGTGGAGGAGAATTTGATGAAGGATCGAGCGATGTAGCTAGTTAGCGACAGAATTAACTTCTCTAAACATGTGAATGAGGCTCTAAGATTGAATATATCGAAACTCAAAAAGAATATTGTTAGCGAAGAAAATCTCCATTTACCACGGACAGTGGTGAATGTCATTAATGGCGTCAATTAGACAGTGGTTGTCTCCCTCAATCTCAACATGAGGGTAGCTACAAAATAATTGTAATTAATAAGATTTAATAAATAATTATCATTTTAAGTGTTTTTATCATATGTTGTATCTATTTGTTTTAAAAAATATTTATTTTATGAGGTTTATTTTCTTTTAGGATTCTTTCTACAAATAAAAATCAACCTAGGTTCGATAGATTAAAAAGACTAAAATAAGCATACTCCATATTAGTTTAAGAAATTCCAACATTCGTCTTCGAGCAGGGACGGACCGAGCGGTGGGCAGGGTAGCCCCAGCCCACCCTAAAAAAGTTAGAAAAAAAATAAAAATAAGATAAATTAAATAATAATAAAATAAAAATAAGGTAATTTTAGTAGTAAATTAGTTAAATTAAGGTAATTTAATCAACCCAAATTTTTTTGATGATAATTAGCCCATTTTAATTTAAAATCGTGGGTCCGTCCTTATCTTCAAGTATCTAGTTAAACGACTAAAATCTTAAAATAACATCATTAAATTTTCGTTTCGACTTGCATGAACAACCATCTTAGAAAAGCCCCCCAAAAATTCTCAACTTTCTTGCACGGTACCAAATTAAGTTAATTACTTTTGATCGAGAAGGTACTAGGGAGTGCAAGCAACTATATGCAATTCTAAGATGATGGAATTTGGAATATAAAAGCATTAATTGAGTGCCCTAATTTCATATGGCAAACAAAAAGGATGAGATCGAAGTCTTTCTTTTCCTATTTTTGATGTAAAAGAGGACTCCTCTTAAGGGTTCTTGTCATTTTCGCATCTTATATATAGCTAACCCCCACAAAGAAATTTTGGCTTACTTTAATTCTCACAATCCAAAGATGATTAATTAAGGAAATATAATAAAGTGATGAGGGATAACACCACTCAAAATCAAAATTTAAACATTTTTTTTGAATAAAGTAGAATAAAAGCAAGAACCATCCAAACAAATTAGCATTTTGTTAAATAAAAAAACTCTCTTTCAACAATCTCAATGATTCTCAAGCGATATTTTTTTTTTGTTCTTGGTGATAATTATTTATTCGGTCTTTCTAACCTATGTTTTAAGGGTATAGGATAAGCTTTCTGATTTTAGAAGCTAAGACTATAAAAGGAAATGCATAAATCTGTCAAAAAAAAATGTAATCACTATAAACAACAACAACATTTTTTTTAAACATGATTCTTATCATATACCCAAATAACATATCTTAAAATAATATGTTATTTCTAACCTATGTTTTAAGGGCATAAGATAAGCTTCACGACTTTAAAAGCTAAAACTAAAACTATAAGCGAAAATGCATAAATCCATCATAAAAAAATTTAAAATCCCTAAATAAATAAAAACAATAAATCTTTTTAAAACATGATTCTTGTTCTATGTCCTAATGACTTAGCTTAGAAAATTCGTAGTTTATTTTAAAAAAAATGGTTGAAGGAATCACAACACACTCTATGATTTCATTAAATAAAAGCGGCTAAATAATAATTCTTTTTTTTTTTGTAGAATTAAATGATAATTCTACTTGTAGTAACATATTCGTGTTATGAAAAGATTTATGAAAGCAAGATCACTTTAACTTTTGGGAAAACACTTAAACAAACTTTATGAGGACTTTTAGATCATTAGAAGAGAGGGAGGGAGAGTAAGAACTTTAGAGAGTGTATTTCTTACTCTACTTTGGTGCAAATTTTACAATGGATGATGGCCATATTTATAGGTCAAGAGTGGGGTAAAACTTTGGTAAATCTCCATGATTTATGCATGGAAATAAGGAGGTGAAGAAGGTGAATAATTCACCTTGCACAATTTTCCTCCATTATACACTTGTTCATACATAATATGTGTAATACATGTGTGTGTAAATAGATAACTTGTAGTGTGATAATGTGGCGTGACTGGTCACTGGTCAAAGGTATGCCGCACAGAAATCCAAATCAGCATGCTACAGATGTGGCGTGACTGGTCACTGGTCAAAGGTATGCCGCACAGCTCCACACCTAGTGAAGCTGTACCAAGCTGAAAAGAATAAAGAAAGGGCTACCGAGACCAACTACATCGATAATAATGATGTGGATGGGTCACCAGTGACTAGTTTGGATGTTAATGACTTTCTCAACCTTGAGAATGATGATGGCTATGCCTTAGGGGCTTAAATGAAAAGCACGAGCCCCTAAATATCTCTACTATCTCCCATGCTATTTTATAATACTTGCAATGTCTTTTATATCCCATGCTTTAACCTTTATCTCGTAAGGATTTGTGTAATAGGCTTTGTATAATAGAACTTGTATAATATGTTTATCCTTGTATAATATATGAAACTTTTATTAATGCCTTAATTCTCCTTTTTTCTTTATATTGATAGAAAACATGGACTTACCTAAAGTGAAACCCGATGGGAAGGAGCAATGTCTTTTGGACAGTGCGACAACACACACCATCTTGAGGAGTAAAGAATACTTTACCCAATTAAGAGCCTTTGAAGGCAATGTCACTACAATATCCGGTGTGTCAAAACTCATCGAAGGCTCTGGAAGAGCTGTCATTCTACTCCCAAAGGGAACAAAGCTAGTAATAAATGACGCACTATATTCGAGTAAATCTCGAAAAAATTTGCTAAGCTTTAAAGATGTGCGTCTAAATGGGTTTCATATGGAAACCATGAATGAAAATGGGAAAGAATACTTGTGCATCATAAAACACGAATCTGGCCACAAACAGATTCTCGAAAGGATGCCAACGCAAACCTCTGGATTATATCATACATACATTTATCCGTTTGAGGTCAATGCAATGTTTAACAAAAGGTCATATGACCAAACTACATTCACATTATGGCATGATCGATTGGGTCATCCAGGGGCAGTAATGATGCACAAAATCATAAAGAGCTCACTTGGACGTACATTAAAGAACATTAAGGTTCTTCCGTCCAGTGATTTTAATTGCACTGCTTGCTCACTTGGAAAGCTAATTATCAGGCCTTCTAAAAACAAGATTGCAAGTGAAAATCCTGCATTCTTAGAAAGAATCCAAGGAGATATATGTGGGCCAATTGCTCCACCATGTGGACCATTCCGATACTTTATGGTGCTAATTGATGCATCTACACGTTGGTCACATGTAAGCCTACTATCAACAAGAAATGTTGCATTTGCTAAACTCCTTGCCCAAATAATCCGATTGAGGGCCCAATTTCCGGATTATACAATAAAGAAAATTCGGCTCGATAATGCAGGAGAATTTACATCTCAAACATTCAATGACTATTGTATGTCAATTGGGCTTGATATAGAGCATCCAGTGGCTCATGTTCACACACAAAATGGTCTCGCTGAATCATTGATAAAGCGATTGCAATTAATTGCCAGACCATTATTGATGAAATCAAAATTACCACCATCGGCATGGGGACATGCAATATTACATGCAGCAACCTTAATTCGATTAAGGCCAAGTGCAAACCATGAACATTCCCCTATGCAACTTGTGTCCGGTAAGGAGCCAAATATTTCACATCTAAAAATATTTGGATGTGCGGTTTATGTCCCTATTGCTCCACCTCAGCGCACAAAGATGGGACCCCAAAGGAGATTGGGAATTTATGTTGGTTTTGAGTCTCCCTCGATAATCAAATATCTTGAACCAACAACTGGTGATTTATTTACAGCAAGATTTGCTGATTGCCATTTTGATGAAAATACATTCCCAGCCTTAGGGGGAGAAAAGAAAAATGGGGACCCACATGTGAAAGAAATCACATGGAATGCAACCGCATTATCCCATCTTGATCCAAGAACAAAAATGTGTGAACAAGAAGTACAACGGATCATTCATTTGCAAAATGTAGCAAATCAGTTACCAGATGCATTTACTGATACACAGAAGGTAACTAAATCACATATACCTGCAGCAAATGCTCCAGCAAGAATTGAAATACCCAATGGATTGCCAAATGCATCCATCGCAAGCGAGTCTACAACACGCCGAAAGCGTGGTAGACCATTAGGCTCAAAAGATTTGAAACCGAGAAAGGCAAGAAGCCAAAAAGGGTATAGCAGGAGAAGCCACAATGGATCATGAGAATGATGGTAAAGGCAAAGATATTGAAAATGAGAATACCTCAACAGAGGATGATGTTCTAGACAAGAATAATGATATCGACAATTTTGAGATTTCCATAAACTATGTGTCCACATGCACACAATGGAATCGAAAAGATGTAATTGTCGATGATATATTTGCCTACTCAGTGGCTAGTAATATTGTAATTGAAGATGATGATTTTGAGCCAAAATCGGTCGATGAATGTCGACGAAGAAATGATTGGCCAAAATGGAAAGAGGCTATTCAGGCAGAACTAAAATCGCTTGAAAAGCGAGAGGTCTTTGGACCAGTAGTTCATACACCAAATGGTGTGAAACCAGTCGGCTATAAATGGGTTTTTGTACGTAAAAGAAATGAGAAAAACGAAATTGTAAGATATAAAGCAAGGCTTGTAGCACAAGGTTTTTCTCAGATCCATGGAATTGATTATGAAGAAACATACTCTCCAGTAGTTGATGCAACTACATTGAGATTCCTAATTGGCATGACTGTCTTTGAAAGGTTACAAATGCGCCTCATGGATGTCGTGACCGCATATTTATATGGATCACTTGATACAGACATCTACATGAGAGTCCCCGAAGGACTCAAGCTGCCTGAGGCCAATAATTGTGGACCTCGAGAAATGTTTTCCATAAAATTGAGGAGGTCATTGTATGGGCTAAAACAATCTGGACGAATGTGGTACAATCGCCTCAGTGAATACCTCATGAAAAAGGGATACAAGAACGACACCGTTTGTCCATGTGTTTTCATCAAGCGATCCGAAAAGGGATTCGCTATTATCGCAGTTTATGTTGACGATTTAAACATCGTCGGAACTCCAAATGAGCTTCAAGATACTGCGAAATATTTGATGAAAGAATTCGAGATGAAAGATCTCGGACAAACAAAGCTTTGTCTTGGCTTACAAATTGAGCACTTAAGGGATGGAATCTTTATCCATCAGTCTAATTACATCGAGAAAGTTCTTAAGAGATTTTACATGGACAAAGCACACCCTTTGAGCTCTCCAATGGAAGTTCGATCCCTCAATGTAGAAAAGGATCAATTTCGTCCCCGAGAAGAGGACGAAGAGGTTCTTGGTCCTGAGGTACCATATTTAAGTGCAATTGGTGCTTTAATGTACTTAACTAACAATACAAGACCAGCTATTGCTTTTGCAGTAAATTTGTTGTCCAGGTATAGCACTGCACCCACAAGGAGGCATTGGAACGGGATCAAACATGTATTCCGCTATCTCCGAGGCACACATGATCTTGGGTTGTATTATCGTAACCAAAGGGATACGACCTTAATTGGATATGCAGATGCAGGGTACTTGTCTGACCCACACAAAGCCAAATCTCAAAATGGCTATGTGTTCACATACGGAGGCACTGCCATCTCTTGGAGATCAACTAAGCAGACTGTGACTGCCACATCATCAAATCAAGCAGAATTGATTGCACTATATGAGGCAGGAAGAGAATGTGTGTCCCTTCGAGCAATGATTCAATTCATCCAGAAAGAAAGTGGAATGAAACCAATGACTGATGATCCAACAATATTATATGAGGATAACTCAGCATGCGTTGCTCAGATGAAGAAGGGCTACATCAAAGGAGACCGAACAAAGCACATATCTCCAAAATTCTTCTCCACTCGTGAATTGGAAGAAGCTGGTGAAGTGGACATCCAACAAATTCGGTCAAATGACAACTTGGCTGACTTGTTCACAAAGTCATTAATTCCCAAGAAATTTGGAGAACTGGTATCCAGAATTGGAATGTGCAGACTTCGAGACATATGTTGAAGTCAGGGGGAGTATCATACGCGCTGCACTCTTTTTCCCTTCGATCAAGTTTTTATCCCAATGGGTTTTGCTTGACAAGGTTTTTAATGAGGCAGCATCAAGGCGTACAATGGGATCAATGGTTGCACTCTTTTTCCCTTCGTTCAGGTTTTTATCCCACTGGGTTTTTCCTGACAAGGTTTTTAATGAGGCACCGTCTACCCATATCCTACTCCATGAAAAGAAGGTGAATATTCAAGGGGGAGTGTTATGAAGTCCAAATTTATGAAGTCCAAATTATCATACTACAAGCTATCTATTTACACACACATGTATTACACATATTATGTATGAACAAGTGTATAATGGAGGAAAATTTGTACAAGGTGAATTATTCACCTTCTTCACCTCCTTATTTCCATGCATAAATCATGGAGATTTACCAAAGTTTTACCCCACTCTTGGCCTATAAATATGGCCATCATCCATTGTAAAACTTGCACCAAAGTAGAGTAAGAAATACACTCTCTAAAGTTCTTACTCTCCCTCCCTCTCTTCTAATGATTAAAAGGTTCTCATAAAGTTTGTTTAAGTGTTCTTTCAAAGATTAAGTGGTCTTGCTTTTATAATCATTTCATAACATATATCGATTTTTTGTGAATATAATAACAATGCATGAATCTCAAATGTCAAGATCAAAGTCAATAATTCACTCGATCAATGTTGTAGTCATCTATGTTGGGATGAAAATAACGTAAATTTGTGACAAAACTTTGAGGATTTTTCTAACTATAGGCTATAAGCTAGCTGGGTCGACTTATGTATTAAAAAATAATACTTCTTTTGATCGGAAACAAGTGTCATTTTAGTAAGTGAATCTTGATTAACTTTATATGCCGTTTTAGATTTTTTAGATAATTTATTATGAATAAGGTATAAGAATTGTTATTGAAATTTATTTTGTTTGATCAATACTCTTCATTTATTGGACAACAAAATAATTAAATTTTTTTAAAATGTGATAAGATTGAGAAATACTTTAAGATTTTGAATTTAATTAATGATTTTTTAAACATATGTCCTAAATGAACGCTACAAGAAAATAAATGAGCTTAAATTGCCTTAAATAATAAAAACCAACCACAAATTTCTATTTCAAGGAGTTTAATCTATGTGCCAAAGAAACTTGTGTTAAACGACACTTATTTTCGATCAGAATGAATAATTAGATTTAATATTGAAAGAAATAAAATATGATTTTATTTGAGAAAAATTAGATATTTAATATTAATTTAAGAAAAAGATAATTAAAAAGTACCCAAAAAATATTAGCCTAGTTATGTTCACAATCAACTATACTATATTAAAATTGATTAAACGTCTCGAGCACGTCTGGTATTACTATGGAATTTGGTTCTGGAATTGCGTGTTGTGATCGGAGGGGTTGTTTGAACGTTTCGTGGTTATTAAAGATCCTTCATCCAGATGGAGACAACGTCGCTAGTCCTTTCTATTACTCGTTTTGTCCGTTTTTTTTACTCGGATATTGAAGGCTTCACTCTCTTTAGCCCTTCACTCTCCCCACTACATGTCTAGTTCTAGTTCCTCGTTTCGTTAGTTATACTTAACTTACGTGTATTTTTTGTTTGTTTGGTCGTTTGTGCCGGTTTTCCCGACTGCTGTTTACACGCCTCCCACTTATTTCGAGCCTGTCTGGTAACCCGAATTTTTACCTATTAAAATAATATTAATTACACATCTTTCGAAGCACTTAAACGCGTAACACAAAGCACAAAAATTGTAATGGCCCGGCCCCCTGTCAAAGTGTACATCGATCGTGCGGGGCCATATGCACAGCCCCATCCAAAACGACTTTGAACGCTTTTCAAGGCGTGTCGTTTTCGACCACCTACAAAACCAAAATAAATTCATGGCATTTAACTCAAATTTTAATAATGGGGACAAATGGACAATTTATACATATGTATATGCACGTCGTGGGCGATGAAAACGGCACCGTCTAGTCCTCTGTGACGACTGAGCATGATAAGTGTGACCTCTTCAGTCTTCTTCACCTTCTACCTAAAAATGTAGTACATCCAAAGAAAATATAGATTGCAAGAAATTTCTTGCTAACTTCAATGTGTTTGCTTATTGACGTTGTATTCTTTATTATGAAGTAATTTGTTTTTATTAATAAAACAAAACAAAACATAACAAAACAACCTTATTAAATTAATTAAACTTTGATGGTCAAGTGAGTTCGGTGTTTGTACTTTCAGCTTCATTTATCGGGACCGGCCACTTGGGTGAATCCTGATGACTGAGACAACTGCGCTTCGATATGGGATTCTTGAAGCCATCCGGATCCTCACATTCTGATTGAAAGCGATAACATGAAACTTGTCAAAGCCGTGCAGGGAAACTGGACATGCGCATGGGGATGTCAAGCCTGTTCGAACTGATATTTAGTTTTTGATATTTAGTTTCTGTTCGACTATTATACATTTCAAGAAGTCAAGATTGTTGCAGACTATATTGTTGAATCATTTCATCGCGTCTCTTCCTTCCTGACTGCTTCTGATCCGATCCTTAGGCACCCCATTCGCAAGGATGCTCTAGGATAGATCTTTTTTTAAGTGATCAAGCGTAATTCCTTTCCTTACAAAAAATCAAAACAATATGTGTTTGATGTACGAGGGATGCTAAGAAATCCCTAACTCATTTTTCATCAAGTCTCATAATCTTTCATTTCACTGACTTAAGATCGACACTAGTCAATTTATCTGATTTATGAAGGTGAGTTTTTTGTGAAGAGCATTGTCTATAATAGTTGAACCAGAATACTTATATATACTATTCTTAGATGCTTAATCGCTTAATTAGATACCCGAAGTCCTGTCATTACAAAACGTTGAAGAATCCTAGGAAACTTCGTGCAGGTTAAAATGCGCGCGTTTTGAGTACCGCGTTCCATGAGCTTTTGCTCTTTCCAACCATTAAAATACGCTCTTTTTTTCTGTTTTAATTTTCCCGGGAATAACAAAATTCTGTTACGTTTTTTACTCACGCTCCCCACGCCGCACGTGCCTTCAACGCCCCATGAACAAGTGCTAAGTTGCGCCAAAATTAATGGTACAATTCAACTATTGATTGCCTAGATCACTAGATTAATTGACCACCATTATTTGACCTAAACAAAAAGTTTGACCACTACGACATAGGTAGTGGCGCCAAGTTGCAATGGAACTTGCTAAAATGCGCCATATCTCTGCTAAATACGCAACACTGTTCAAATCCCCTTCTTATTTTGGAATAAGAGATGGGTTCGGTTCTGGAACCGCCTGTTCCGGTTTATCAGTCCCAGGAGCTAGAAGCTTAGCTACCATTGGATCGATTCTCCAGTTTCGACCGGTTAAGATCGAATCCGAAAATAGAGTTTTTGTTAGTCATATAATGAAAACAACGATCGCGGTTTTTGTTATCTCACCGACAGAAGGATCCGTTGGTAAATCGCGATTGCGGTTTCGATTGAAACTGGTGGAACATGAGTTCGGAAATCAACGGTTCCATCGGGATTCGGAACCATCAGTTCCCTGGGGCGAGAAAACCAGAACCGTAGTTAGAACCGAACCGGACGTATTCAGAATTGGATATATATATTGTACGTAACAATTTATTCTTACATGCTAAGGAAAAAGTTTGCTTTCGTTCCTCTTTTTTTTTTTTTGGTAGAAGCTTTCGTTCCTCTTTTTGGTTAACCAAATTTTCTTTTGTGCTAACATATCACACCGACAGTGCATGTGGTACGGGTCTCCTAAACCTAACAAAGTTTTAAGTTAATCCCCAATTAAAACTGAATCGTTCGTGTTGATTAGAAACATATGGCTGGACTCAGTATTAATTGGACATTAAACACGTTCGATATTTTGTGCTTGTTGAAATGTACACCCATTAACGAGCAACAATACCATATAAAAGCAAACCAAATTTTTATAAACTTAATTACCCGATTTACTTGCTTCATACATGCTACTTTATACATGATAAGATTTTTTTAAACGAATGAATGTATGAATTAAATAAAAAATCAATGATAATAAAGAGACAATACATACACTATCAATTTGAATCTGGCCGCAAGAAAAAAAATCTAATGTTCTAATTCATTTTTTTTTTAATTTCACGTTTTCCATCTCTGTTTCTTACCGAAGGTAAAATTTCTTCAAAGGTTAAAAAAAACAAAAAAAAACTGACCATTTCATGACAGATTAACATGTACACTGGCGTTCTTGTTGGCGTTACAGAGAGGGCAGGCGTCGACGCCGGGACCACACGCCGCACACAAACAGAGGTGCCTGCACGGCAACAGAAGAACACAGCTCTCCGCCGCCCCACACCTCCTACACATCCTCCTCCGCCTCTCCTCCTCACCGGCGCTCGTTCTCGCCACCTTCTTCCACCTCAGAATCTCCTCCCCGTCTTCTTCGTCGCATCCATGGCCGCTGCTTCCGCAGCACGACTCCGCGTCGGAGGAGGAGGAAATTCGCTCGTTCTTGTTGCTGGATTGCAACAGGACGAGTTGCTCGAGGTTCGATCGGAGCGCGTTCGCCGTCGCCTGGTTATTCTGCGCCAGATCTCGCCAGACCTGGTTCTCGAGGCACAGAGACCTCACTCGCTCCTCCAACGCAGAATTTAGCTTCCCGATCTTCACGATCTGATCGTCCTTCTCCTTCAGTTTCCTCACGAACGCCTCCTGGATCGCTTGGATTACTCTGATCGACTGCCTTCTTGTCCGATCTTCGATTTCCGCTCTCACTCTCTCCATCTGGAAGAGAAAACGCAACTTTAGCATTTCAATTTCAGGAATCAATCAATCGAAAATACTGAAACAGATTCAAGAGGCCTACATGTAAAGAGATCAATCGATCGGCTTCTAATTGCTGTTGCATCAATTGCAACGACAGATCCTCGCCGAGAAACGACAGACTATTATTGTTAGCTACACTCGTGCTCGCCATGGACGAGTCTCGGAGACGCTTCCTGGACACCACCGGAAGAGCGTAATTGTTGAAGGTGAGGCCGCTATCGTCCTTCAATGGCGGATTCACGAGATGATAGTTCATCGATTTCGTCACCTGTTGCGAAAATCCGTCTCCGATCGGAGCGTAATAAAGATTATTCGCGTTCTGTGTAGTGCTCAACATCTCTCTCTACTCAATTCACACGAACAATGAAAAATGGCTCTCTCTCTCCGCAGGCGTTTATTTATAAACCTCCCGATTCCAGGATTTATTTATTTTTTAATTATTTTAAATTTTTACAGTCAGCGGATGCCCTGTCTAATAGCCAGCCACGTCGAAATAGCGAAGCCACGTGTGCGAAAATAATGGGCCTGGGCTTATGAAGTGGGCCCGAGGGGTTTTACTACTTATAGCCTGACCACGTGCGGAGGACGACTCGGTGTACTGACTCAGTAGTAGCGGAATCGAGTACAGCCGGGCCCACAATGGGAGAGTGGGGTCCCACGTGTTAAATTGCTTTTGGGAAATGTGAAAATTCGGGTCAATTGATTGAATTGGTAAAAGAGCGAAAGATTGTTGTTTGTTGTAACGGGCCTGTTGTGTGGTCCACAATCTGTATTTCCACGAGATTTCTGTCAGTCTTTTGTAATTTTCCAAAATTTCTTCGGTTCATGATGATGCCTTAGCTTTAGTGCGTTACAAACTCGATTTGGATCGAAGTGTATCGAAGGAAGTGAGAAGGTAATTTCTCGATTGTTCATGGGTTAGTTGTACTGATTTAAAAATTCCCGTCTAGCTCCGTCTAGGTCGCTTAGGCGTTGGAAGGTCTCAGCCCGTCTAGCTTTCCAACCCGTCTAGGAGACCTTCTAGTAAGTCTAGGCGCTCATTTATGTCGTTTATGTCATCTAGGATGCCGCCTAGCGTATTTTAGAACACTGGCTAGTTGTAATACAAAAATTTACTACTGTGAAGAAAATTGTGGGCCCGTGATTCAGCCAACAAGAACAACGTAGAGATGGGTCACAATTTAGTTAAAATCGGAACCAATTTGTGTTAGGTATGGAGTCGGATGGGTTTGGACTGATAATTAAGAGTCATCTTCACGATTCAACTTGACCATTGTATAAGATTGAAAATTAGGTTTCTGTCTATTATTAACTCACGTTGATTATTGCAATTGTATCTTCAAAAGTTAGTAGAAAACTCTGACTTGATAGTGCCTCCAGATGTAGTCACTCTTGTGGCGAATTGGGTGAACAAATTTTGTGTCTTTGTCTCTCCATTTGTTTTCTCTTTAGTTGCAAAACGAATTTCCTAACAATTTAGAATCGACAATTTTCTATTATTTTAAAAAGGTTAAAAGAGGGTGATCCACCTGAATCGATAATTCATTACGTTAGAGTTGACCTTTTTTTCCAAAGAAAAATCCCTATAATTGAGATTATATATAACCATTGATTTGAGGTTTACCCGATTTAAGTTCAAGTGTCATAAGTTATGTCATTTTACAAGAGTCGCAAAACAGATTAATTTGCTCGTGTCTATTGACTCGACCTAATGAAAACTCTATATTACAAAACTTTCTACTATCATGCTTATTTTCACAAACTTGTGTGGTTAAATCACAACTAGTTGTTCTATATATGTATTGGTTTTTGCCAGTTTTTTCGAACTAGGAAATTTATAGACATATGAGAAGAAAAAAAAGATACTGAAAAAATATGGAAAAAAAACAATTAAATCATATAAACTTTGGTGGTGTTGTATTCATAGATCGATTTTTCTAACTTATGTCTTATAAAAAAATATTTTATTCGTATTTATTTAGAATTATTGAATTTTTTATAAAATATTTATTAATTTTCTTTTACGATTTTAATCCTTTAACTTCTGTGTTTAATTAACATATGTTTTAAAAATATAGGTTTGAAAAAACCATTGATGATATTTTGCCTCATAAATTTTTATACCCAATCTAGCTAATTAGTCAAATCCAATAAACAAATTTAGAGATTTGTACTTCACGATTGATCATGTGATGTAAACGTGAAAAATATACATGTTCCAACACCCACCCACCTTATAACTCTGCACCAATGACAGATACTCATATTCATTTATGCTGTCCTTAGCAAA
The DNA here is from genome assembly GCA_964016875.1 of Fallopia convolvulus. Classification (NCBI taxonomy): domain Eukaryota; kingdom Viridiplantae; phylum Streptophyta; class Magnoliopsida; order Caryophyllales; family Polygonaceae; genus Fallopia; species Fallopia convolvulus. Next base: position 630,275 of record OZ024719.1, read on the forward strand.
GTAAGAAATTCACAACATTATGATTCTTAGTTTCGGAGAAAGCCGAGTAATTGCGCCCCGGTCAGAGTTGTAGGATGCACCGACTTTTAATAGCGGTGTGTCCTATCGCTCTAAATTTAAAAAAAAAATTGAATAAAAGGCAACGGCAGCGGTGGCCGCTGCCGCTGCCCATTAAAAAACAAAAAAAATTTGTCGTTATTATGGCAGCGGCAGCGGTGGCCGCTGCCGCTGCCTTTTTAAAAAAAAAAAATTATTGCATAGAGCGGCAGCGGTGGTCGTTGCCGCTCCCTTGCCCTCAGTAAAAAAAAATACCGCGGCTATTTATACCGAGCAATGAGGCGAGGTCGGAACGCAGTAACAAGAAAAAAGCTCTCAAATTCGTCCCCAAAATTACCTCTACCAAAATAATGTCGGGTTTTTGGCCATTCAACGAATGGCAGGACTATTCTAGTTCAAATCCGGTAAATGTGAACGACGATCAATATGGCGGTTTTGAAGGAATTCCTTACGGTGGACATGGCTATTCTACTTCAAATCCAGTGAATGTGAGCGACGATCAATATGGCGGTTTAGAAGAGATTCCTTATAGTGGACATCAAACCGATGAGGTTTTGCATCAAAACGAAGAAGCGGTATGTAATCGATCATTTATTAAATTATTATTTTTATTATAAGCAATCATTTTTTAGGGTTGTTATAACTAATCATATTTTATAGTTGTTATAATTGTTAAATTAGTTGTGTTAGTGCAAAATTTTCGTTTTAATTTCTCATATTGTGTTGAATTTAGGAGTTTATAATCGAATTAATTAATGAAGTATTTGTCATAATTGTTTCCAGTTTCCCGATTTTTCTACCTATTTTGTGACTGATAATGAGTGGTCGGAACGGAATCATATGCTAAAATGGGCTAGAGAAGTAGGACATAATTTGAACATGGTGTTGACAATTAAGAACTCATTGGAAACGAAGGTCCTTTTAGCATGTGTGTTGGCCGGTGAGTACAAGTCAAAGAAGAAGGGCAAATCCGGTGTTAATATGCCGACCCTACAAGTTGGTGATGATCTAAAAGAAAAACCACGTAGCAGGAAGATGGGCTGCCCGTTCGAATTGTTTGGCCAACGGGACAGGAGGACCCATCATTGGCGGGTAAGCGTGAAATCCGGTCGCCACAACCACGACCTTTCCACTGGTCTGGAGGGATATCCTTTTGCCGGCCGCTTAACTAATGAGCAAAAGGAGGATGCAAGGATATTAACCCTCTCACATGGTGCCCCGAAGTTTGTTATGACATACTTGCGTGAAAAGTGGCCGGACATCACAACTTTGATGAGACAGTTGTACACTTTTCGGCACGATGTATTGAAGAAAGAGATGAGCTCAATGAATGTAACTCAATTCTCACTCCATTTCTTAAAGTCAAATGGCTATTATCTGAATTATCGAGCCAAGGAAGGAAGCAACGAGATAATAGACTTTTTCTTTGCCCATCCCAAGTCGTTGAATCTGCTGAAGTTGTTTCCGTATGTTGTGATCATGGATGCGACATACAAAACCAACATGTAAGTAATTATAATAAAAGCGTTTTTACTTGAAATTTAAGTTTTGCACGTTAACTTATTCAGATTAATTAACATTTCAGGTATAACATGCCTTTGAGTGAGATGGTAGGATTTACTTGCACCGGGCACACTTTTTGTATTGGGTTTGCATTTATGGCAAGAGAGACCCAAGATCACTACGAATGGGTGTTATATCAGTTGCGGGAGGTGTTCGAAATGGTTGGGAAAATGCCAGAAGTTGTTGTCACAGATCGGGATATTGTCGAGGTTAACGCCGTTGCGGTCATGTTTCCCAACGCCAAGCACCTATTGTGTTGGGTGTATATCAAGAGGAATTGCAAGGCGTACGCTTTGGCGAACGGGTTTTCTGAGGGGACTGCGGAGTGGTTTGGAAACAAAGCATGGGAGCTATTTTGCTCAACGACAGTAGCAGAGTATGAGGCACGACTTCGTCTATTGCGGATTGGTGAGATTGGAGTACAAAATCCGCTCAATCCGTTGTTATTAGCGTACCTCCAGAGGAACTGGCTTACTCGTTGGCGTGATCACATTGTTAGAGCCTACACTGATCATTGTCTACATTTGTTTACAAGGACCACAAACAGGTACGCTAATCAATTTTCCTTATTAGAAAACTCTTAAACACAAATATTAGCTATTGGTACTAAATTAACGAAATATTTATCAGGGTCGAGTCCCAACACTCTGTGTTGAAGGATTATTTGGAGTCTTCTGTTGGGGGTGCAGCACGGTCTTGAGAAAGATGCACGCCATGGTGAACATTCAGGTGCACACTATTAGGGGAGAGATGCACCCACTAATACCCGCAGCCTCTCTGCGGCTTGCACAACCCAACTGCCTGTACAAGTAGGCCAATGTACCTGTTGCCCATGCATAATGAGATGTCGTCGTATGGTCTAGTACCAGATGCAAGAGCTGTAGCTAGGTAGCGCCGTCAGACTTGTCCAAAAACAACGTGTTTCCAAGCAACATGAACAAGTACAGAGATGCGATCAAATTTGGGTTCGCTTCTTGTTCCACCAGGGCTGACAACCTTTCCTTCAACACCACCGTGTTGATGCCACCGCATGAGGTCTGCCTGTTCACCTCCCTAACTTCAACTCCTAGCATTTCCGCCATCCTCAAGCGTAAAGCGTCAATACTCAAAAGCCCTTTCTTGACCTTAGCGCCATTCAATGGATGATTCAATATCTTTGAGACGTCGTGGAGGGTGATGGTAATCTCTCCCCAAGGAAAGTGGAAACTATTCGTTTCCGGGTGCCATCTCTCCACGAATGCAGAAATCAGCGCTTTGTCCATTTCCTGGAACTTCCAATCCTTCAGATGACTCAAGCCGCTTTGGTTTACAAGCGTCGCCCATTCCTGGTTTGAATGATTGTCTGCCAATTCTTTCAAGAAGTCTAACGCCTCGGACCGACCTTGCACTTTTATGTTTTTCGCCCACTGTTCACATTACAACAAAATTTAAGTTTTTAACATTATAAATAATATCATAAATTTAAAAATTATAGGCCGTTCTTACCTGTTGGTGATCCCATATGTAATGTGCCCTATGGGTATGAAAGTGGGTGAGTAAGGACGTGTCGCTTGGGCCGCCACCATAACCGCCCACCGGATGGACCGGGGCCGCTAATGCAGGGTCCTCATAAGCCGGGACCTCATCATCATGGGCCGGGATATCGGGCTCCGGAGGAGCCGAGTAGCGCATGGGAGGGGGTGGGTTTCTGTACGACGGAGGAGCCGGGTCTGTGTACAACGTCAACTGCATGTACGGCTCTTGTGGTGGCATGCTATGGCTCGTACTACCATAATGGTGCGTCTCTGGGGGTGGCATATAGCTCGTACTACCACCATACTGCATCTCTGGGGGTGGCATATAGCTCGTACTACCACCATACTGAGTCTCTGGGGGTGGCATATAACTCGTACTACCGTAGTTATACGCCTCTTGTGTTGGATATTGCAGGGGAAATTGATAAGCCCCGTATTGCCCATGAGCAAATGATGGACCAGTTTGCCCATAACCCGTATTAGCATGTGTGGGTTGGGTAGGGTCCACATAAAGGTCCGGAAAAATATCACCACTTCTATTCAGCAAACTTTCGATTGCTGAAATATCATCTGCATGCATTTTTTACAATATTTCTCTAAAATCTAATAACGTGCATAAAACTCATTTAAACACATAATTAATATATCAAACTATTAATTCATCCGTAAATATAGTAACCATGCACATTAAGAAAAATTCATATTCACCCTCAACAACTACTTAATCGCTTATTTTTATAATACTCATAAATTAACTTACTAACATGTAAGAAACTAATTTAAACTCATAATTAATGAAAAAAACTAATAATTACACCATAAATAAATTAACTATTCAAATTATGAAATTTTATAATTATTTTCTACAACTGCTTAATCACTAATAATTATACATACATTAGTCTATAAATTATACATTGATTAATTAATTAATTATTTTTAGGGTGTAAATTAACATATAAATTTACTATCACGTAAACTACTTAATCGATCAAACTCTCGGTAATTAACCTATAAACTACTTAATACATAAAACTAATAGTTAATTCATAATATAAAAATAAATTTAATACTTTGCGTACCTAAACCCTCCAAGGGGGCAACGGGGGCGACGGGGGCGACGTGGGCGACGGGGGCGACGGGTTGGCTCGTCGTCGCTTCCGGAAGCGGGACTTCAACCTCCTCTCGAACTCTCGAGGTTGCCTCGCTCTCATTTAAGTTAATATTTCGTCGGGATTCATTCCGCCGTCTACTTGAAGATGACTTCGAGCCAAACAAATTCTAATAAAAAAATTAAATTAGTTTTAACCTTAATAACTTAAAATAATTCAATTAAAATAAAAAAAATCATACATACCGATAGCGAAAAACTTCTCATTTTTGGAACCGCTTGAATCGAATTAACGAAATTTGGAACACTTTCAATCTGATTTAGGACCTTGCAAAGAATTGGGGCGAAAATGAAGAGGGCTCTTTCGGAGCTGTTGGTGGATGAAAATGGAGAGGGAGGGAGGAAGAGTTGGAGTGAAATTGGTGAAAGGGAAAGGACGGAATGGAGGTCTTAAAGGGCTCGAACCGAGCATTTCAGCAAAATTCCGCATGCCCAGACTGCAGCGGCAGCGGCCACCGCTGCCTCTGCCTCTGCATGCGGAGGCAGGGAAAGATTCCCTGCCTCGTTGTCTGTTTTTTTTTTTAAAAAAAAATTCATTGCAGCGGCAGCGGTGGCTGTTGCCGCTGCCTCTGCATTTGCAGACGCAGATTCCCACGCGGGAATCTGCCTCGTTACTATATTTAAAAAAAATAATAATAAGCAAGAGGTAGGTTCTACCGCTGCTATGTGCAGCGGTAGAGCCCACCGCTGTCAATACCGGGGCGCCCACCACCCACCCACATGGGCAGCCTAATTAGCCTATAATAGGAAATTTAATTTGCAATTAAGATAACAAAAAATTAATAATAGAATCGAGAGAGAGCTTGATCATGTCTACGACAAGATCGAGAGGTCACAAAAATCGACAGTTAAAACAAATCGATATGAAAGTACAAATAAGAAAATCTCCAAAGCTTTAACCAGTGTTCTAAAAAACGATAGACGACCTTTGGGCAGAGAGAGACCGTCTAACGCCTAAAAGGCCTAAATGGACGCCTAGACGAATTAGCTAGGTAGTCTCCTGGACGGGCTAGAAGGCTAAGCGGAGTAGGAATTTTCAACGCCTAGGCGGGGCCTAGACGGAGCTAGACGGGGATTGTTTGTTTTGTTATGTTAAAGTATAACAAAACAAACAAACACTACTTAGTATAACTTGCCTCAACGAGGTCTCTGGATGCACGCACCGTCCTGAACGAGTCAAGGTCTATTTTCAATGGACACAAAAGGGGTGATAGAAAGTAAAAGAACAAAATAAAATAAACAACAAAGACCCCACACACAAATAGGGATGGAAATGGATCGGGTTATGAATGGATGACCCTATATCATCATCCGACCCGTGAGTAAATGCTTCACCCAACCCGTCGATCATCCATGAAAGCCATAATCATTAACCGTCTGTCCATCATCCGCCGGGTTTCCAGCTAGGCCGGGTGAAATAAACGGGTATTTTATTTTGCGTATTTGTTTGGTCTAGCTAATCAAAACACTATAAAAAATAATACTTGTGTGATGTATACAAAAACAAGTATAAAAATAAACCATTATCTAAAATAATACAGATGAATCAAGTTTATCCATATATTCAGATCTAGTATAAATAATACAGATGAATCAAATATTCATGAACAATTTCCATTCCTATACATAAAAAAGGCAAACACACATGGAAACCAAACATAAGGTAAAAAAAACTAAATGAACACAAATGGAGTTAAACCAAAGATAATACACATATTCATAAACATACATATAGTAAGTTTAATTTATTATGAGATTAAATACATAATAATACATGTAACTATGAAAGTAGATGTAAATTAAATCTAGCACGTGAACTAAATGATACCGTACAGACAAGACAAGTGCACAAAGCCGGAGTGACGGGCACCAGGCATGGCACTAACACCGGACCAAACTGACATTTTCAGTGGCTCATTTCTATGTAATGTCTATTTTTATTTCTTGGATTCATGTTACAATTATTTAATAGATAAATTTTAAAATAAATGCAAGTGGGGAAAGTCCACTCAAATCCGGTTTTATTTGATCGACAAATTGGTTAATGACAGCCTAAATTTGACCTACAAATAGGTTAATGGCACCTAAACATGATACTCCATTATTTTATGTTTTAGATTTGTTCAAACTTCAAACACGGTTGTATATGTAAGAGTAAGCTTAAAACTCATTAAAGATATTTATTAGAAATTGTAATTAAAATATTAAAGTTTTGCAAAAATTAATTTTACATGTCCCGATTTATATTTTTATATCCATTTTTAAATAATGTGTCCAAGAGTACATGATAAAGATCTTCAATTAATTTTTTTATTAGGTATAATTTTTAGAATATTTAAAATTTTGTTTATTAATTTTTTTAGAATTTAATTTCTAATAAAGTATTCTTATAGTGTGTCCTAAGAATATACTCCCTCCGTTTCAAAATAGTTGTTCATAGACAAATTTGCACACATATTAAGGAAAAAAAATTCTCCCAAAATTACCCCTGTTAAATAGTACTATTATTTTTAAAAGTTGCTTTGGAAAAAGTGTATATAATTAAAGTGGTGTAATTATTAGGGGTATAAGTGGAAAAAATTCACATATGAACATTTATTGTGAAACAAGAAAAATTGTCTTTAAGAACAACTATTGTGAAACGGAGGGAGTATTATATAAAAATATTATTATATATCCCAAATCTCATGATAATAATGGTGTAGCGTGTTGCGAACATCTAACTACAATTGAGAAATTATATGACCAATTACAATTAGTGTTCGGCGGCAGAGATGCTTGCTCTTAAGAAAGGTATTCAGGGGGGCAGTCTGTAATGCTTTTCTTATCTTAAGATTGAAGGCGATAACTTCGACCTTATCAACGTTATTCATGATTTTTAGAGTTGTCCATGAAATACTGAGATGATTTTCACCGATATTTTGATAGAACTCCGCAAATTGTAAAGTTGTTAAATCCCCCACGTTTTCAAGGAAGTCAATAAGCTAGGCGGCAGATTTCATCGCAAAACAGGCATTTTGCTCAACTTTTTTCCAAACTGCAACTGATCCAGACCTCGAAGATCTCATCCGTCAATAATACTCATATCCAAAAGATCGAATGAGTTTTCCTAATCCCTTTTCTTATTATTAAAAAAAATTACAAACCGATCTAAGTAGTTAATTATGAATTGTGATACTTGATTTTATATCTAAAGATCGATTTAGGGTAGGTATCAGATTGCTTGTAAATGAAATAGTCTACCTCAGAATATGTTATACTCCCTTCATCTAGGTCTGTTTGGCCTTTAAGACTCAAATATTTGTCTAATTCTATTTGACCCTTTATCTATTTTGCCCAACATTTTTCAGATTTATCCTCAACTAAATGCATTGGAAAATATACAGTGTATTAATGCAATAATTAGATTGGAAGTTATAAGAAAAGAGAGTTAATAAATAATGGTATTTTGATGAGAATAATATTTATCTTAATATATGTGTATATTGTTCAAAATTCAATTAGACTTAGACGAAGAAACTACAAATTTTCCAATTGAATTGTGCTAAAGACAAAGACAAAAACAAAAACAAGTATTACTTCACTACATACAATAGACGTAGATCAAGCTAGTACTTAAAGTTAACTATTATATGCAGGTCCTCATTAAAACCGGCCATGGGCATATAAATTAAACAATAATTCAACCTGTCATATGGCATATAATTCAATCTAGGTAGGTTGCGTATATTAATTACAGCCTGCTACATGTTCTTTCTCTGTAAATTATGCTGATGAATTAAATGGACTAGTCATAAAATTATTTGATCTTGATCAACTACAAACCTGCCTGTGTATGATACTTTTTGTGTTTGTAAGGAAATCTTTACTTACTATTATTATGATGCACATATTCATATGCCTACACACATCTCAACCCCATAATTTAGGATTGAATAGTTTTTTTCGAATAATTAATTTGTAAGTAAGACAAGTGCATTCAGAAATCTAGTCAAGCGGTTAAGATTTCATGATAATAATATGAGGTTTTCATTTCGACGACTCATACAGACAGTGTCCAATACCAAAAATAAGTAAGATAGGTTAATTTAAGTTATAAGTAAGATTTGTTAGTTCGGAAGAGATTGTATTTATCGAGCCAATTAATATAGTCACTTGCGCTAAAAGTATTATTTTCTATAGTAATATGAACATGGATCGAGCAAGAACGTCCTTCCAGGTGAGAACCGAAAAATAACCTATGATCGTGGGTCTAATATCGAGAAATTAATAATTTAGATTACATTTAAATTGAACAAAATGCATATGTGCGCAAAATTTTTGAGTGCGTTTGCCCGTTTATTTATTGTGCGTGCAACAGTTTTAACATGTATATGCGCAATTTTTTTCAACTGTATGTACAAATTTATGTAGTAACCGCAAAAAGATAATATGCGTTTTTTTTCAAAACAAAATTCAGTCGGGTCATAGTTTTTCGATTATTACAACTTAAGTAATATCATTGTTCACAAATGGACTCGCAACCATAAAATTTCTAGACAAGGGTTTTTTACTTTTTATATTTTTTAAGATAAGTTTAAAATAGTAAGGAGTATAATTTAATTTTATAGTATTTAATGATATTATATTTATATTCTAAATGTGTTTTTAAATGAATTATATTTATATTTTCATTGCATAGTAAAAACGTTAAATAAATGTTTTATTTCTAAAATGTTTTAATATTAATTAAATAAAAATAACTTTTATTGTAGTAAAAATTATTTTGGAGCTAAAAAATCCTATTGGAAACCGAGGGATGACCATTTAGATTTTGATATCTTTCTAATTAAATGATAATCCATCGCTTAACAATTAAGTTACAATTAATCAGTCAATCGATCTGTCAATCATGCTTATTCATTCCAACATCACACAAGATTCGATCCAAATTTCACTCCATTGTATATTGAACAATTCAATACAATCAAAACCCGGAAGTGGGTAAAAACTTTTTTTAACAGTGAGATCGAAAAGTAACTGTCTTTAATTAATGTGGTTTTTAGTGATGGATCCACTTCGACAGTAAATTAATTAATCATGCATGTATGATATGTACGCATCTTTGTGCATTATTGCATTGCATCCAACAGCCAAAAAAGTAAAGCATTAGTTTTTGTCAACCACCCGAATCAGGAAAAGTTAAAGTGAAAGATCGATGGTACATATTTATAGATAGATATCTCTTGTTAATTAGCAATGTTGGACAAAATTGATGTGAAAGAAAGAAAGAAATTATTATGTGGATGTATTGTATATAATTTTTGTATGGTAAGAATTTGAAATGTAGACAGATTCGGTAAATCGAGGGTCCGAGAAGACGGTCCGATTTTTCTATTCCCTAATCATACTTCCTCTTTTACTCCCTTGATTTAATTGGTTAGAAGATATTTTTAATATTTTACCTATATTTAACTTTCTTTTTAATATAGTTTAGAAAGTCATCACCCAATCACGTCGTAGGGAAGCATAGAAGGGAGTACATTTAGGGAGTAAAAGATTTGATTTGCCGATAAGAAGCTTGATAGTCAGATAAACAGACATAAATAGACACAAAAAATTATTACGTGGATGTAAAAATAACATATTTGGGTAGCATTGAATTGGTTAGCATTAGTGCTCACATCATACAATTTTGTTCTTTTTTTTTAAGGTAAGAATTAATAATATCAGATAGGTCCAGTAAATCGAAAGATTGAGATGAAATTCAGTAGTCGAATAAATCGATATAAATAGACAAAAAAATTAAATTAAAATAAGCAACAAAGCAATAAAAAATGATATTAGAAGCTTAAGATATGATAGGAAAAACGCAATTCCACGAATTAGAAAAAAACTAACACAATCGTATAAAGTCTTTGGAGAGCAACAAAGCTACAATCTTGTACTATATGTTCCATCTTTTCCAAAAGTAAGGAATTTTGATTAATTAGTGAAACTTTTGGACGTGAAATTAAACTATTACTCTCAAAGGAAATTTAAACTTATAGAAATTCTAAAATTCTAAAATAATTAAAATTCAATATACTTCTTTTTAGTTTGAGTTCAATTAAATTGCAATTAACCGGTAATCATAACCCATATTAATTTGGTATACATTTTATATTTAGTTTTCATTGTTTTATCTAGCTATAAACCTAAGAAAATGTTTATTTGGATAAAATATTTTTTGAATAAATTATTGATGTTATATTCTGTTTTTATACTTGGTTTTCCTTAGATTTGAAAATTGAGTGTATCAATAGAGTTTTAATAATTTATTTGAAGTCATTACCTCATAATTTTAATTAGGAGGAAGAATTAATATATATATATATATATATATATATCAGAGTTTTTAAATTATCATTTTAAGTTGTTTTTTTAATGAATAGTAATTCATTCATTGAAAGAACAGAAAAGAATATAACGATTTTAATCAGGCCGATCAACATGTTTAAATTCAATTATATGTTGAGAGTTACTCTACTTATTGTCATATACATTAATTTTGTTGAAATCTCATTAAAATTGTATGTTAAGTCTGTTACTATTACGACTTCCGGATTATCGGTCCATCGAACACTATCAAATTAAGCAAAATAAAGATGATCAAGTAAAAACCGAAATACCCTAAAATTGAATTGAGAATCGCATCGAAATACATAGACTAGATGCACTATACAAAATTGTGATGTGCACGTAAGTATCAACTTTTGCTTTGTTTTTTAGCCCTCCCATATTCAAAGGTTGACATAACTACAAAACACTATATATACACAATGTACATTGCATATAGCAATGTTGGATTCTTGCATGTGATGCCTTTCCTTTACAGATTTCACTTTGTCCAATTTCATTAATTCTTTGGTACTTTCTCTGACCCACAATTCAGATAGTTAAAAGATGATCACTACATTGATCAGAAATGATACATATTCAATTATTCATATGCAAGAAAAAGCTAGCATACACATCACATTAAATTTGGCATCATATTCTCTTCATCCTGCAAATTCCACCAACATATAATGCAAACAAATTATGGGTGTCTCAATCAACACGTCAGGAGTTCGAGCCTTGCCTTTAGCATGTTGAGTTTTCACCCGTGGGCAACACCGCTCCCCCTATACGCAAGCCTCTGAGTCTAGGTTCGCCACCATTGTTGTACATCCCGCGATTTACCCCCTCCGCTGGGTCCATGACAGGGTCCACGGAAGTGCAGGACTAGTCGGGCCGAAGGTCCAGAATCCTGTGACCCCAAAAAAAACATATGGGTGTCTCAATCTTCCTTCCATATTTTAATGAAGATGAAATTACACGTCAATAATGCAATTACTAACTTAATTTATTGTGATTTAAGGACATATAATAAGAATCTCCAATTCGGAAATTTTAATCTTCCTTCCATATGCGATTTAAGGACATATAATAAGAATCTCCAATTCGGAAATTTTAATTTATGCCTATAAATACTACGAGTTTTTGTTAAGCAAATGTTTAGACTTCGTTCGGCAAAATGAGTTGGAGTTGCTGGAGCTGATTGTATAGCTGAGCCTGAAACTAGAGTTGAAAATGGATTTACGAGGAAAAAGGCTAATTGGTAAAAACTAGGCAAACTTAATCGATCTTCAGCTCCGCAAGCTCCAATATGTCGAGGGAGGGAGCTAGCTTCTTCTTTGGGTGAATTTTAAGCTCCCTTTAACAAGTTTTAGCACTTGAAGCTAGCGGCAACTTTTTTTGCCGAACACCCTTCTACCAGCGCACTTAGAAAATTAAGTTAAGCTCCATTAAGCTTGTGTCGAATAGGCCATGCTTTTCCGTGATATTGAAAAAATGACAATATCATTAACCAATAGGATTGAAGAGAACTTTAAAAAAAGGAAAAAAAGGAAAATTACACAAAATTACCTTATAAAAAGCGATTTTATTTACATATCCATTTGAAAAAACTTAAATACAGAAAACCACTCATAAACTAGATTTGTTAGCATAATACCACCCAACTTATTAATTCTCTTAAGTCATCCTCTAATATGACAAATGATTTTGTCAAAGATGGATTCTTTGTAGAAAAGTTCTCATGGGAAAAAATATAAAAATGTAATTTCTTGTGAATATTAATAGCTAAAAATGATATCATATACTTTATATAATTTCTCACAAAAAAAAAGAATATAAAAATGTAATTTTGTAGACCACCCATAAATTTTCTTTGTGTTTCCTAGCTTCACCATTACTTATTCTCAAATAGCATACAAATCAATTCTTTTAAGAAAAAGCTAGCTATTGGGCAAAATGATTAAAATCAATATAGATCCGAACATCAAGAATCATGCAATGTTTTTTTTCAACAAAAGAAAGAATCATGTAATTCTTTAATAATTGTTTTGTTGATACTTTTATATATCCAAGTCCAACAAATAGGGATGTGTAAACATGAACCGGATCGGGAAAATGGGACCGAAATGGTTCGGTCCATGGTCCATATATTGTAAAATTATGTGTTACGATCCGGTCTTATCCAGGATCGTAAATTTACGGTCCGGAACGAATTGAACCGTAATATATATTATTAAAGATGATATATAAAAATAATTTAATAGATTTTTAACATAAAATCTAAATTTTTAATAGTTGTATTTGACATAAAATCTCAATTTTTACGATCTTTTTACACTAGAAAATCGAACCGGACCCTAATTTAACAATTTTTTTTAAATTTTATTCTAAAGTATGTAAAACTTGGTCCTATATATGGTTTAAAATCAAACCGGACCGTAATAAGAATGGACCGTATTAACGATCCGATCCACAGTTCAAAGATTACAAATATTACAGTCCATTAATCCAGACCAGAACTATATATTCCGGTCCGGTTTGGACCGTTTGAACACCCCTTATTTTCATACATAATTTTTGATTCGTAATATAAAACATACCTTTCTTCTTCTGGTCTTGTGCTAATAATATTCGACCTATGTAACACCATACTTTTACTTTGTTTTCTTATAAAGTTTTTTTGACCGTTGAGTTTGGAGAAATGCGAATGTCCTTCTTTATAGGATCCCTCTAATAAGTTATTTCTTGTGGATGTAGACCCCATAATTGAATAATTCTTCTTCTTGAAAATAACAATATATGTGACTCGAATTTATGATGGCTCTGTAAAGATTTTGAAATTAACTAGCTCTATAATTCAAAGTTGGGCTTGACTCGGATCTACTTCAATTCATACTTTTAAGGCAACTTCTCGATCATATTGTTTATATGTTTCCACTTAATTTTTATGCTGTTTTATTTCCCAAAGTCATAAAGCAAAAAATGTTTCACACCCTTGAAAAGAATTGTAGGTCAATCCGAACTTTCGCGTGTAGTGAAGAAAAATATTAGTTTTCATTTCAACACAACTTTCATCACATAAAAACAAAAAGAAGAAAATTTTCATTGAATTCAAATTGCAAATCAAAGAAGTCTGCATTGATATATTCCCATATGAAAGTGTTGACATAAAATTTAGTATGTATGTTACACTATTATTCTAGAATTTTATTTGAGGTGTTATCTAAGTCGACTTAGAGTTATAAACCTACAATCTAGTTCTAATAAAAAAAAAACTATAATCTAGTTGACACGTTTTTTAGAATAATATATTAGCCAATCGATCAAAAGATTTAATGAAACAGTTATATATCCTTGGTTGAAATTTAGTATTTTATGTGCTAAGTTTATGTGGTCACTATTATTTTGTTATGAGGCCAAAATGTTAGTGTTGATTATTGACCCATGTACGATATAAGAGATGCAAATGAATGGATGGCTTCAATTGGATCATTACAACAACTAGATGTAAGACAGCCCAATTAAAAAAGGCCCAATAAGCCCAATAAGCAATAAGGATGGCTCTCCATTTGATATAAGTAAGCTAGATGGCTTAAATTGTATTTGAGAATAGAATCAAAACACTTTGTTTCATAATTGTCATTATCGTCAGAAGAATGCGCATGATAGTCCCGCTCAAGCAAGATTTCGGGGGTCAAAATGGGGTCACCCATATCCTAAACATGTCAGAAGAACGCGCATGATAGACCTAAGAAAATCGCAATTCAGCTATGTGATCATAATAACTGAAATTAGTTAAAATATACATAACATAGAGGCTATATCCATCTCAAATGATTCGCATAATCAGCCTATGAACATGAGGGTGCGCCCCAGGAATCATACACTTTGTTTGATCTCCTTAATTCTTCAGTACGTACTCTAACCCACATTCAGATTATTAAATAAATGAACACCACGTCTCAACTCAGTTGAAGGCGGTGCGTACATTCAGACCACCCGAATCACCCAAACCTCGCTCGAGTGAGAGAAATACTGAGTAGTGTTGTTGTTGTTGATCACCACACCGAAATATGATATATGCAAGAAAAAGTTAGCATATCGACTACTTCAAATTTGGTATCATATTCCCTTCATCTAGCCAATTACACCAACATATCATGCAAACAAACTATAGAGGTGTGTCGATCTTCCTGCCATATTCTAAAGAAGATAATATAATTAAGGGTATATAATGCAATCACTAACTTGAATTAAGAAGCATTTCTTCTTCTTTTCAAAAACGATCTCTTCCTTTATTGTATTTTTATACTTCATGTTGGCATTTCTTCTCACATCGCATATAAATTAAATGTCTCTCTCCGCCTAGGGACGCCTAACGTTTTTTAGAACACTGGCTATTGGGTATAATGATCAATATAGATCCGAACGTCATGAATCATGTAATGTTTAGTGTCTCTTTGGAAAAAAGTTATATGCTTTATGAGAACATTTTGAAATAGCTTTACTTTCCCCAATCTTTAAATCCATGTTCAATAAAAACTTGGTGGTTTTCTGAATTACATTCGCATCATATCTTTGAATGACGTCTGTTCATGTGATTATCTTAGCTGAATTTCCTATCTTGAACTCATCAAGAAGTGAGCCTAGAGCAATCCAAGAAGACCCTCCTTCATCCATTGCTTTCCTACAACATTTTCCCATCTCCTTCGCCTTCTTCCTCGCCAACTTCCCCATCTCCCCTTCCATCAACTCTCTCGCCGTCTTCTCCAACCCCTCCGCCTTTACAAAACCTCTCACGGACCTATCACAAGTCTCCACTCGAATCCCCATCTTAATCTCCTCCACCACCATCTTCGCGTTCAAATGCTGCTCCGCCATCATAGGCCATGCCAAAATCGGTACACAAGCACACATGCTCTCTACAACCGAATTCCAACCACAATGACTCAAAAATCCCTTAACCGCCACGTGCCCTAGTGCCACTCTTTGATCAACTCAATCTTTGACCACCATCCCCTTCTCCGTCATTCTCTCCACAAACCCATCAATGATCTCCTCTTGTTCTTGAATCGGCCTCACAACCCACAAGAAACTCACCTCTGATCTCTCTAACCCTAATGTTATCTCCTTCATCTGCTCGGTTGACACTTCAGCTTGTGTCCCGAATGCTATGTACAAAACCGGAACCCCTTGTTCGTGCTTTCGGTCCAACCAATTAACCCAATTCGGCTTTATGCACTCTTCTCCTCCACACCTCTTCTTTTCTGGCTCCGCCAAGCACAAGGGCCCGATGGGCCAAGCTCGTGGCTCAACATTCGTGTTATGGTGATCAACAAAGAGCGGCTCGAGCTCATAGAAGCTGTTGACCAACAAGCCACTACTAGAAGCATTGGCCATCACAATCTCCATTATATGATCAAAGTCTGGGCCGCTCGGGTCTTGCTTGTTCAATGGATACGCCAAGTCGTCTATGGTGAGCTTAATCCAAGGGAAGGCCGGAATCGTTATGGGCTGATCATCGGGCTTAGTCCTGGAGGAAACCCCCTCAGTCATTAAAAGGACCATGGAGTAGTAGCTCATCCCATCGTAAACCAATCTTGGGATGTTGAAGTTGTTGGCTGATTGCAGTGTCCAATGGAGGAAGCCGTCGAAAACCATGAACTTGACATTGAATAGGGTTTTTAGGGACTCTTCAAAGTAGGGTTGGAGGAGTTTGGTGGAGATACAAAAGGGGAAGAAGAGTGACATAGATGGGAGCTTGTCTGTGCTTTCGACACCCGGTGGGATTTCCGAGTTGTTCGAGGGGAAAGGAAGGGAGGCGATGGAGACATCGACGTCTGAGAGGGAGGCGGCGATGAAGGGCTTGTTAGCAGGGGTGGTGAAGATGGTGATGGCCAGCTGGCGGTGGAGGAGGAGGTGGGCGAGGTGGAGTAGAGGGATGGTGTGGCCTTTGGACATGAAAGGGAAGAGCACAACTTGAGGCTTGTTTTCCATGTTCTTGGGCAATATTAAAGCTTGAGGTGAATGATACGAAATGGAGAGTGTTTTTTTTTATAGGCACAAAAAGTGTGGAATAAGGTACCATAAACAAAGGTTATCATTCAAAACCATAAATTATTCATGTAATTATCATTCTATGCAGGTTATGCTCTTACCTACTACCCAGTTTGAACAATAATTGTATTATCATGCTACAATAACTTCAAAATAGTAGTTCACCTGCTCCACTCTATTTTAGAATGTTATCATCATAACTTGTGCTTACAAATTTATTCTTGATAGTCTCATTGAGACATAGTTTCTTCTCTTGGCTTTGAGTTTTCAAGTCTCAGAATCTGCAAGAATGGATGGCTACATCAACCAGCAAAGTGTCACAAGTGAGCAACTTTCTTTTTTCTTTTAACATCTCCACAAATCGGAAAGGAAACGAAAGGGAAAGAACTAGATTCGTTTCGTTTCCATTTCCTTTCTGTTAGTAACCAAACAAGTCCTAAATGGATTGATGACAAAAACTTGTTATGTATCTTGTAGAGTATGAATATGGATCTCAAAAGGGGATAGAGGGAACAAACCCGGCTCACGACAATGCACAAACGGTTCCACCCCCGCCGATGGGATACCCTGTGAAGGAAACCCAACCGAGCGGTGATACACCTCCCGTTGAGACGAGGTCAAAGGGCGATGGCTTCTGGAAGGGCTGGTAAGCTTGAAGAGGTTTCTGTTTGTTATTTGGTTTTTTTTCTTGGTTTGGTGATTTGGGCAATTAGTGGTAATTGGATTCAGTATGTTGTTTATGTAGTTGTGCAGGGTTGTGTTGCTGTTGTGCTCTGGATATGTGCTTTTGAGAAGGAATGAAACCACAAGGATGAATAAATATATCCATTTCTCTTGGTCTGAGATGTTTGTGTTCATATGAAAGTTTGAGTTTGTACCTCTGTAATATTTGTTTTCATTAGCAACTTTTATAAGTTTGAATTTATATTTCTGTAATGCTTGTTTTCATTAGCAACTACAAATTTTCAGCATACCCTTTATCCATCTCTTATTGCACTAGTTAAGGTTCTGGATACAAAATAAACTACCATTGTTGATGGTTATCAGCTAAGATATTTCATTAAATAGGCAGAAATTCATGACATTGGCCCAAAAAAATGGCAATCAAATATATTTATACGAAAAAACAGCTATATATAAAGATGGGATGTATAGTAAGCCATTTTAATAAACCAACACTAAAGACATAAAAGCTAGAACTTAATCAAATCATTGTAGATGAAGAAACATGGTTTGATTCAGTGTCCTATGAATCACTAATCTATAATGGCGACGGAAACAAACCATTAAAGAACGGGAATTTTCAACAGGAAAAGAAGAATAGACTTTCTACTTCCAAGCTATTGCTCCAAGAACAAAAAGAATTTCACTTAAACCTCCAAGCTAAACCATATAAACATACTATATTACTATGCACAAAGCCCATTTACATGTAAACAAGTAGTATGCGTTTTAGAAAAAAGAAGTTTCGGAGTAATATAATTCCCAATTCAACGGAGGAACAAAAAGGAATCAATCCAAAATGCTCAATTCATTCCTAATCATATGGCAACAAATGCAATGTACAATCACAGATTCACAGTTTCTACTTGTTATAGCACTATTCAATCATATGTCATTCAATATCAATCCACATTACAAGCAAACTAACCACTCAATTTTCACTTCCAATTCACATTGCAAGCAAGAGAAACACTCAATTTCCACTGTACAGCATCAATTGTTGTCTAAATGATTAATCAAATGCAAGCAAAATGCTACTGTTTATAGTGTAAAATCAAGCAATAATCTTCAAATAAACCAAACTATGAATCAAATCAATAGACACACAGAATAGATTAACAACAACTTATAATCCACACACATGGCATGACTAACACTCGATTTCCACTTTCAATTCACATTGCAAGCAAAATAAACACTCAATTTCACTGTAAATCATCATTGTTGCCAATTGATTAATTAAATGCAATAAAGCAAGAATCTTTTGCATAAACACTCAAAATAGATCATCAAAAACTTATCATCCACACACCACAGATCCAACAAATTATAATCCACACACATGGCAAAACTAACACTTAATTTCCACTTTCAATTCACATTGCAAGCAAAATTAACACTCAATTTTCACTCACGATTCACATTGCAAGCAAAATAAACACTCAATTTCACTGTAAATCGTCAATTGTTACCAACTGATTAATCAAATGCAATCAAGCAAAATAGATTAGCAAAAACTTATCATCCACACACCACAGATCCTCCAAAAATAGCAAATGTCATTGATTCAATAAAAGTATCCAGAAATCCAAACCAAAAACGAGCAGATCTCAATCTCGACATTTCTAAACCTTGCAAAAACAACGAAATATAAAACTCTAGAACCTGAGCTTGGAGAAGAACCACCTATTCTTGCCAGTTTTAAACCTCTCCTCGAACTTCGCCTTCGTCTCCTTAGCAGCGGCGATCTTCTTATCCCTGGTCTGGAGCGCATCAACGCTGACGACATCCTTCAGATCGACATCGAGCGTGTACCGAGTCGGCATAATGTGATTGTAATTGACGAGCTTCACGAAGCACTTGACGCGAGACTTCTTCGCCTGCTTCTTCTGCGAGTCCTTCCGGATCACCTTCTTCGGGTACTTTGAGATTCCGGCGACCAGACAGTGGCCGTAATGGCGGTCCCTCACGCCGTCGTCGAACGATCGGACGATCACGGCCTTTCTCCCGGCGTACCGGCCTTGGAGGAGGACGACCGCCTTACCTGGCTTCAGAAATTTCACCATTTTCGACTTCTTCTTCTACCTCTCTCTCTCTCTGTGGTTGAGTTCTCACAGAGCACGGCTAGGGTTTGTTTTGGGGCTATATCTTTCGAAGAAGCGATGTGAATTGACGTTAATGACCTCCACGACTTACTTTTCTGTCTAGGGTTTTTGTGATTAACCCGCGTTTTGCAAATTGGGCCATTATTAAGAAAATGGGCCCAAATAATAAAGCCATGAATGTTGGGCTAGCCCAATTTTCTAAAAGGCCAAGTGGAAGACGACGTTTCTGTTGTTTTCTAGTACTATTTGGCAAATTGGAGTGCGTAGTGCTATAGTAGTTTGTATGATATTGTTTGGCTGTGCCCATTTTGTTTATGTAGATCTTGCACTAGTACAATTATTGAATGAAATCTTTGACAACCCTATCTTGTCATAGATGTCAATTTCAAATTACAAAGATTCAAAATCATGAACATATACGTTTGCAAACTGTATATTCTTCTTTTTGATCAACGATGATTACAATATTTGGCGGCAGTAACTCTAACTGTCCTAAGGTAGCGAAATTCCTTGTCGCATAAGTAGCGACCTGCACGAATGGTGTAACGACGGTCATATATTTAATCCCACCCAAATATGTTTGGGTATGAATGTAATTTTTTATTAGTCAGCATAGCTAGTCAGGTGATAAGGTTCATGGTCATTGGATTACGAGTTTGATTTCCCCTTCTCTGTTATAACGGCCTATGTATCTCCTATGGATAAATAAAAACATTTTATTGGATAACTAGATTACATAATCATGTTGTTATCTTGAACTCATCAAGAAGTGATTCTAATGCAAGCCAAGAAGACCCTCCTACATCCATGGCTTTCTTAGCATCTTCACCCACCTCCTTCACCTTCTTCCTCGCCGACTTCCCCATCTCCCCTTCCATCAACTCTCTCGCCGTCTTCTCCAACCCCTCCGCCTTAACAAAACCTCTCACGGACCCATCACAAGTCTCCACTCTAATCCCGATCTTCAGCTCCTCCACCACCATCCTTGCATTCAAATG
Source organism: Fallopia convolvulus (assembly GCA_964016875.1). Lineage (NCBI taxonomy): Eukaryota > Viridiplantae > Streptophyta > Magnoliopsida > Caryophyllales > Polygonaceae > Fallopia > Fallopia convolvulus. Next base: position 650,823 of record OZ024719.1, read on the forward strand.
TTGCTCCGCCATCATTGGCCATGCCAATATCGGTACACTTGCACATATGCTTTCCATAACCGAATTCCAACCACAATGACTCAAGAATCCCTTAACCGCCTCATGATCTAGCACTTCTCTTTGGTCAACCCAGTCTTTGACCACCAACCCTTTCCCCTTCACTCTCTCTACAAACTCATCAATAATCTCGTCTTGTTCTTGATTTGGCCTCATAACCCACAAGAAATTCATCCCTGATCTCTCTAACCCTAATGTTATCTCCTTTATTTGCTCGGTTGATACCTTAGCTTGTGACCCAAATGCAATATACAAAATTGGAACTCCTTGTTCATGCTTTTGGTCCATCCATTCAACCCAACTCGCCTTTTTGCATTCATCTCCATCAAGCCTCTTCTTATTGGGCTCCACCAAGCATAAGGGTCCGATGGGCCAGCCTCTGGGCGTAAAATTGGCATTGTAGTAATCAACAAAGAGCGGTTCAAGCTCATAGAAGCTGTTAAACAACAAGCCCGAGCTGGACATGGTGGCAATCACCATCTCCATTAGCTGATCAAATTCTGGGCCGCTCGGGTCTCGTTTGTTGAAGGGATGAGACAAGTCATTTCTAGTGAGCTTGATCCAAGGAAAGTCAGTGACTGTTATGGGCTCATCGTCTGGCTCTGGCCCAGATAAGAGCTTCCTCATTCCCACGATTCTTGAAAGGGCCATGGAGTAGTAGTTCATGCCATAGAAAACCAATCTTGGGATGTTGAGCTTGTTGGCGGAATGAAGTGTCCAATGGAGGAAGCCATCGGAAACCATGAGCTTGACATTGGATAGGGTTTTGAGGGATTCTTCAAAGTAGGGTTTGAGGAGTTTGGTGGATTTGCAGAAAGAGTAGAAGAGTGACATTGATGGGAGCTTGTCTGTGCTTTCGACGCCTTGTGGGATTCCCGGGATGTCGGAGGGGAAAGGGAGGGAAATGATGGAAACATCGACGTCTGAGAGGGAGGCAGCAATGAAGGGTTTGTTGGCGGGGGTGGTGAAGATTGTGATGGTGAGGTGGTGGCGGTGGTGGAGGAGGTGGCGAGCGAGGTGGAGGAGAGGGATGGTGTGGCCTTTGGACATGAATGGGAAGATCACAATGTGAGGTTTGGGTTCCATGTTGTGAGATTTGAGTTTTTTGGGAGATTTTGAAGGTGTAAGATGTGAAATGGGAGGTGGCTTTCTTTATAGGGTGGGCATGGTCATAAAAATTGGAAAGTTTTTGAGCGGTGGAGATGGAAGAAAGTGACTAAAATTTGTTATCTTTTATGGCATGGATTTTTGTAGAAGTGGGCGTGACGAGATTTGATTCTTCATGCAATGAGTACAAAATTTGCAAGGCGTAAAGTTACATATATAAACGGGCAAATCTTGGGACTCTTTCTTTGGTACATAAAAAGTTATTCCACGTCAGGATTTATGATAAAACGTATAAATTTATAGGTTATTTCTCCTATTCATAGGTTACTCCTCCTATTGCCAACTCGTTTTAGGATGAAATCGATGGACTTGTGTGTTGGGTCTAACATGCATATGCGCAGGAACCGACGCGTATACCCCTCGTTATTTTGACCCGCCTGAATTTAACATTTTTGGAGTTCTCTTAATTAAGATAGCGTAAATGTTAGGACTTTTTGTTCTTAATAAGGGCAAATATTAGCAATGAGTTCTCTTAATTAGGATGCTAGAAGGCCCTAACTTGTTTAGCTATTCAGCCCGTCTAGGCTACCTATACAGACGTCTAGACCGTCTAGGCTGCCTAGTATGACATCTACATCAAGCGGTCCGCTTCGCTCAGGAACGTCTAGTAAGTTTAGAACATTGAAAGGAGGTAAATGATGACAAATTAATAAAGAAGATCGAAAAAAAATTGTTTATCATCATATAACTAATAATGCCTAATTTAGTTATATTTTAGAAGTCTAGTTGTATATTAATTTAGGTCATTTTGATGCACATTTTATATTTATTTTATTTTATTTTATTATGTATTCGGAATTTACACTAGTATTTTATTATATTTCAGGTATTTATGGCTATTTTTGGAGTTAGTAAATGCACTTATCCCCCGAGAGGAGTTAATGTTTACCTTAGATAGTTGGTCCTTCAAATAAATTCAGGCAGAATATAATTTTATTTATTAAAACGTTGTTGTGGTGATTCTTAACCTTAGACGAATCTATCCCATAGTTTTTATCCTTTTTATTTGCATTATTGTTTGTTAGCTTAGTTATAGATATCAATATATTCTTTATATCTTTGGTCTAATTTAGTAGTAGAGTTTTAATTGGTATTACATTAGTTCTAGTAGGATCGACACCTGAGTTACTACGATTGACCCCGTTTATTTGTGGGATGGGTTAGTTTTGGCTGTGTCAAAACAACCCTAAACACCAATTATATATTTTAAGTCATTGTCACATTATGACCTAAAAAAAACTTGTATATTTTGGATTAGCTATTGTTGATATTTTCGGCTTGGTTTGGTTGAGAACTCACAGACGTCCGAACTCCAAAGTGACAAGAACCAGAGCCCATACCAGACCCCAAAATTGCAAGCTCAAACAAACAAAAAGAAGTAGGGAAGAAAATAAGACGTGTGTGACCGCACAAACTTTTTGTATCACATATTATTTTTAACGGTCTTTTTAACCTTTGTCTCAAATATATCGATTTTGGAAATTAAAATTCTAAAAAAAAATACCTAAACTTTTAGTAAAAAAAAATTAATTCACTAAATAAATAAAAATAATAAATCTTTCTAAAACAAAATGTTTATCATATATATGCTCTTAGGACATAGGTTATAAAATTCGTATTTTCAAAAGTACAAATTATAAGGAGACAACAAAATTTGATGTTGTTTTCAAAAGTGCAAATTAGGTCAATTTTTGTGTCACTAATGGTAATATGTGGTGCATCTCAAAGCCACGAAATTATATGGAGGCGTGAGTGAATTGTGAACAATTCGAGCATGCAACAAGAAAAGCCATTGCGATCGAGTGATCGACTCACAACTCACAAGTCACAACACATACATAGTGCATGCCTTTTGTCCATATCTATTTAGAATTGAGTTCAAGTAAAACGATTCTTATTGCGTGTGCATACGTTCAATTTGTATTTATGATTTTGAATTACATGTTCGTGATTTTATATGACTATATTTATAATTTTGTATGACGTACTGTGTATGTCACGTCTAATTGGTGTTGGTGTTTGTTAATCGAGAGATGAGAGTTTCACATCTAAAAAATAGCTAAACTAAAAATACTAACATACGAGATAGGTAATACTCTTTCGACAAAAAAACAACTAAAAATTCTAGCGACTTTTTTTTATTAGATTTCATCTCTTGTTTGTGACGCCGTGTTTCTTCAACTCCGGTGGCAGCTAGCTAATTTAGATCTTAAAGAATTCATTAGAAAAAATACTCTTAAGACAATTCATTTTTTTTTAATATGTCCCTATAATTTCTTTCCTTTTTTTTTGATAAGGAAAGCAATTCGATGTACCAAACATGCCTGATATATTGTTAGGCCGAAAAACGACAGCCGCATAAATCGGCAAGAGAGAGCAAATATGCAACAAACCAAGCAATTGGAAACCAATAAAAACACCATCAAAAGATCATTGAACGAAGTAGAGACTGGAACTGATGAAGCACATGAGGAATAGACATGCAATATAAAACACCACAAAAAATGTAGAAAAGACGCTGTCTAAAAAAAATACACAAAACGAAGTCCTGTAAAATAAATGTAGACACTTCATGATACATGTTCTGTGTTTTTTGTTTTACGTAGTTCAATGTTTTTGTAGTCTTTGAAGTATATATACATTATCCTTTCAATAAACAAAGTGTTCAGAGATATATCACATGGGAACAATGTTACGAATTATATAGTAGCCTTTCAATGTACAACAACTTCAAAATAAGTTATTGGCCGACATGTGTTGGGAAAAAAAGAAAGGTAAATAGCCTTAATAGTAAAATGTAACGTGACAAATTATATATATCATAAGTCATGGCCATTTATGAACATTCTTAACTATAGAGAAAATTGGTGTTGATATTATCTTATACTTAAGTTTTGACAATATGGGAGCTACTTGTTTTTTTGTTAATGTATCTTAAATTCCTAAAATGACCTTAATAATATTTTCAAAAAATAAAAACTTAATGCTAATCATTTTCTTAGCCAAATGTTAAACAAATTACCAGCATAAATTCTCTCCACTCAAATTAATTCGCATGATTGTCCTAATCCCATAATCCTACATTTGTTTCTCTCCATAAGTACTTTCCATTGACCTAATCAAATGATCAAATTTGGTGTTTAGTGCTTTATAGGTCTAATTAATTTCAACATGAAAAACGAGAGACTCACCTTGTTTTATTTTTGAGGAGTGATTCACCAGCCTTTAGTGGTAAATTCTAAGTTCGTGACCTAATTGGCAAAGCTCATATATAAATTAAGTAAATCGGCTTACACTGATCGGCTCAATCTAATAAAAAGAAAAATAGTAAGACTTGATTTTTCACCTAAGTGAAGTGGCGGAGACAATGATTGAATCTAGAACCTTTTAGCATTATTTTTTTTTTCACCCAAAAGGTAAAGGCATCTTATGATCGGCCTTGCAACCCTTTTAATCACTTAATTGACTAATGGGCCAAGCCTTTATATATAATTAATGGGCCATGCCTTGATTTTGCCTTGTTGTTGGGCCTTTGCCCATATTCATAAGTTCACATGCTTTCTTAAGAGTTATGATTTTCCCTCCTTAATAATTAAGGATTATTTAGTGCTTCGAATTAGTGATTTCCCCCCTCAATATCAAGATGGGTGACCTTATGAAAAGTCTTCGAATTGACATGAGATAGCACTCTAAGTCCTTGGATCATGTAAATGGTATCAGAACTTATTCTGGATTATGAGTTGGCTTCGCCCAAAGGACAGTGCGCCACTCAACTTAGAGGGTAGTCATTGCGCCTTGACGAGGACGTTAAGTGCTTAAGGACAGTCTTGACTGCATTGCTGTCTCTTGTAGGTACAAACTGATACTTCTCTTGTTTATACAGTCAAATGGAGGTTGAGAAAAGGTAGTATTGGTCGGGTTTTTGTAGGCAAGAAGAGATTATGTTGTAGCACTAGTTGAATTAGACCTGATTATGGTGAGATGTGATGAAAGTTTCCTTGTCATGATTAAGGCTGACAAGTTTATGATTGTATAAAGTTGCTAGAGTTAATTCTAGCATGTTACATTCTCAAAAGGGTTCTCTTTGCTCAATTTGGAATTGGTCTTTCACAATAACACTATCCTTTTAAACTTTTATAAACACTCTTAACCTTAGAAGACCTTCTTACCATAAATTATGGCTCTTGCACTAATGGCCAACTAAGAAGTATTTGCCATAACTTCCTAGTGAAGTAACACGTACACTCATCTTGAACTAAAAGGTCAACCAACCTCGATTTTGAACTTTTGATTCGAATTAGCCCACCCTAATAATAAAATACTAATAGTAGTAGACAAAATAATATTATAATATTTTAATTAATTCAAGCGGTAATAAATTTGCATGTGTTTTGTAACTAGTTGAAGCAGTAATAATATTATAATATTTTAAGTAGTTCAATTGGTAATAATATTATAATATTTTAACTGGTTCAAGTGGTAATATGAAGGACGACGCTCGATCGCTCGCTTTCGGGGATCAAACCCCTTTCTTGTTCTATTGTAGCCCAAATTTCAATTTCACAACCCTAAATCTAGATCATTTCGGAAAATAACAACTTAAGCAACAATAATAGTAATATAGTAATATAGTATATTAATTAACTTCTAGACTCTTAAAGATACAAGTTTTAAACTATAACTCTCTGTTCATAAAAACATGATTTATTAAGAATTTTTTCTTCTTCCGAAAACTATGATGCTTTATGTACATATACTTCCGATTTTGCCATTCTGAAAAAGGAGGAAAAGGCATGGAAATTCATTTAAGCTACGTATGTCAATCGGAACACAATTAGAACACACAAATCTTAATTAATTTAAAGTTAACCCACCTAAAATATCTTTTGGTATAAGAGCAAAGAAAATAAACTTAATTGGAACACTAATTTAGAAAGTGAATAAAACAACTTATTGTTGGATGGGAGTTGGGAAGGAGCATATCCTAGAACAAAACAAAAAATACTCCATAATTTAAGTTTAAGTAAAAGTAAAAATTGATAAAATGAATATTTGAGTCAAATTATATAGTTTCTTAATTTTTAGGATTTAACCTAAAATATCATGTTTTTATGAACGTGTGGAGTAGTAAATAGATATCAATGATCATCAATATCATATCAATACCTTATTTTTATTTTATTTTATTAAATTTACCTTCTTTTTTAAGGGTGGGCTGGAGCTTGGAGCAGACTCAAGCCCACCCATCTGTCCGTCCCTATTTAAGCCCATCAGAACCTAGATCTATGCTCAATAATCAGTATTATAAAAAAGGCAGCGTATAAATCTTAATGTACTTAAAATTTATCCAATGTACCTAAAATTTTCATTTTTTGAAAATTATGTATTTTTGAAAAGAATTTAAAAAACCTCAAGATTGTAGTGGGTAACTAGAATGACCATTTTTAAATTAAGGAGACTGCTCGTGGGAGCTGAAACGTAGAGCTCATGGCCTGTACTACATCTGATTTTGTTAACTCTTTGAATATGCATTCATACTTTATTATATGATATTCAAATATCTTAATTAATATAACCTATTCTTTTGAAGGTCTCGGGTTCAACTACAATATGAAGATATGAAATTTAACAAAACTATGAAGTATTATTGTTTATGTAAATGACATGTAAAAGTAGTTTGCATGCATCTAATCTTGAAACACTCGTAACGTTTTGCTCGTATATCAAATCAGAGCGTATAATATATCAAATCGAATCTCTCAACTAAAGGAAAACATATATAAAAAATCGGGGGAGGGGGGGAGGGCTATCTCTGGCCCCAGGTAGTTCCGCCACTCTGGAGAAAGATGCACACGATAACCATCAATTTTATTTTTTCAGATATAAAAATCAATTTTTCTAACATATAACTAGTTTTGTATTAGATGTACGATTCAACTATACATAATCATCAATATCAATATATATTATAACTAAAGTCGAATCCCTTAATCCTATCGTTCATCTATGATCTAATTTACTATATCATGTAGAAAAATTAATTTGACAAATAACTCCAATATCCTTCTCATTTGTTGATTAATATATAATCTAGAATTATTTTATTCACAATTATTTCATTTATAAAACTATCTTAATTATGTCTTTTTAAAGATTGTTATGTAATATTAGATTAACACTACAATAAAATAGTGTTAATATTCTAGAATATTTTAAAAAATTACTTTATTCACCATTATTCAATATATAATTTTTTTTAATTATGTTTAATATCTTTTTAAAGATTGATTATTTAAAATTGTATTAACATTATAGCAAAATAGTTTAAAACTTTGGAATAACTTTTTTTAAAAATATTTTAATATAACTTTTTTCTAAATTCCCTAGACACTACAATTAAATGGTTTTATTATTTATTGTCGTGACACGAAAAGTTTAACCTAGTTATATAACGAAAACTAAAACTACATTCAATTTAGTTCTTAACGAATTAATTAATAAATATCGAGTAGAGGACAAAAAATTAAGTCGGTTACATACTCTTAAACAAAAACAAGTGGGTATATTGCATACATTAATTAGCAAATTAGGAAACAAAATTTACCCTAATCCAAAAGATATATTCCAATGGTGACACTTGTACTTGTTGACCTCTCTATATAAAGCCTTCAAGTTTTCTTTAGCTAGCAACCAAAAATATTCACTTCGTCTTCGATCGATCAAACCAATCTCCCTACGAAACCTAGCTATGTCAACTCACCCTCCACCATCAAGCCACCACTCCACCGCCCCCGCCCCTTTCGACGAGCCGTCGGAGTTTTACTCATTAGAACAACTTAAGTTTTACTTGGATGACGAGTGTTTTGACCAATTTGATCAAGCTTACGATAACTTCTCCAACACGCTTCCTCCACCACCGCCCGAGTCTCTCCTGGAACCCGGCCTAGCCCTAGGATTTGATCAAGCTTACGGTAACTTTTCCAACACGCTTCCTCCACCACCACCGCCCGAGTCGCACTCGGAAGCCTCGACCCTGGAATCTGATCAAGATTATGGTAACTTCTCCAACACGTTTCCCCCACCACCACCGCCCGAGTCTCTCCCGAAAGCCGCCATGGTGACCGCTCCACCGCAGAGCCACCACTCCACGGACTTCGACGATCCAACTGAGGTTTACTTGGACGAGAAGCTTCTCAAGGAACTTGGCGTTATCATGCTTGCCCCGACCCCGAAAGTTGATCAAACTAACGTTAACTTGTCCAACACGCCTCCTCCTCCACCACCGCCGTTGCCGGAGTCTCTCCCGGAAGTCACCCCGGTGACCGCCGCCGCAAACCGTGGGCGCCGCCCCCAGAGAAAAGTAGTCCGATGGTCCAAGGCGGAGCATGAGTAAGTACTATTAATTCTATGATATTTCTTTCTTAATGAATTCGTTAGATATTGTATTATCAGATTTTGTTGCTTAAAGTTGATGCTAAATCTGTATTACATGTAAGATTCAACTATAATTTCATCTAGATTTAAAACTCAAACCCTAGCTACAAACCCTAAATACAATACTAAAAGCTATTTCTATTCTAATATTCTTAACCGAATTAAATTTAGGATAAAGTACGTAATATATGCATGAGATCATGATAGTATTATCGGATTTTTGTTGGTTAAAACTTAGATGTAAGATTCAACTACAACTAACCTAGATTTAAAAACTCAAAGCCTAAAAGAAAATTAATAAACTCTACTAATAAGATTACGAGATCAACTAGGATATAGAAGTACGCAATATATGCATGAGATTTGATAGTCTAATGTATGGTATTCGATATTATCAGATTTTGTTGTTTAAATTAAAGTTGATATTGATTCCATATTAGATGTAAGATTCAACTACAATTTAATCTGGATTTAAAACTCAAACCCTAAAAGAAAATATGTTATATGATCTTATGCCGAATGGTATTTCTTTGTTGATTAATTCCTTAGTATTATCAGATATGGTTGCTTAAAGTTGGTGCTAGTTCTGTATTAGATGTAAGATTCAACTACAATTTAATCTAGATTTAAAACTCAAACCCTAAAAGAAAATATGTTCTATGATCTTATGCCAATGGTATTTCTTTGTTGATTAATTCCTTAAATTATCAGATATTGTTGCTTAAAGTTGGTGCTAGTTCTATATAAGATGTAAGATTCAACCACAAGTTTATCTAGATTTACAACTCAAAACCCTAGAAGAGAATTAATAAACCCTACTAACCCTAAATATAATACTAAGAGAAATTTCTATTTCAAGATTCTTAACCAAAAATATCGATAATCTAATAAGGTCAACTAGAATAGAAGTACGTACATAATATATGCATGAGATTTGATAGTCTAATGTTTTATATATGGTTCAAGTTAAAACGTACATGTGATTTGATAGTAATGGTTTATGTTCTAACAATTTGTTCTTTTGTTTTGGATGGAATTACAGGCAATTTTTGAAGGGGGTTGAAAAGTATGGGAGAGGGGATTGGATCAACATCTCAAGAGAGTTTGTGAAGACAAGAACTCATCTACAACTTGCAAGCCATGCTCAAAAGTACTACAATAAGATCGAGAGAATAAGACTAGCACAAGCACCGGAAAGAGAAGGGCGAGTATCATGAACAATATGTCGATCGATATCATGAAGTTAGAATGAAGTTACATCATCCTTTGCTTAGGATTTCTTGATTAAGATGTACATCTAAGATGATGCGACACGAATCGACTCTACGACTACGGTATCAAGACCCATTCGAAAACGTCGTCGACCTATTCGCCTAAAGGACTATAATTAGTATTTATTAGTATTTCTCTAAATTGATGTAAGTTTTTTAAATAGAGTTTACGGACTCCTTCATGGGTTTTCTTTTCGGTTCTTTCCCATGACGCTTTCCTTGAACCGATAGGGTAGTTGTTATAAATACCTTAAATCATTATTTTAGTGGAATAATAAAATTATTATTGTTTTCCCTAATCTCTTCTCTCCTTCTCCCCTTTCCTGGCCACCTGGCCTTTCCCCTTCACTCACCTATCTCGACCTTGTGCATTGTTACGATGTAGTATTAGCGTGTCAACTGGTGCTTTCATCGATCCCTGAACTTTCCGTGATCATGACAAACAACGAGGAAGTTACATCCGCGTCACAATCGCTATACCCGAAAATACGAGTGGATGCCCCTCGTTTCAATGGCACATATCTGGCCTGTTGGATATATAAGGTACATGCCTATTTCGACTACTTTCATACTACGACCAATGATCGCCTTCAACTTGTGGGAATGTTATTCGATCATCCGACTTCGGATTGGCTTCGTTATCAATGACGGAACAATTGCATCCGCACTTGGGGTGAGTTTTTTGGCCGTTTTTAAATAGAGATTTGACCCTCATCACTATAAAGACTGTCGGAATTGCAACGCGAAGTATGATCTGGGTCATCATTGTAAGCATCATTTTTTGGCTTTGTTGGGCAGTGAGGATACCGACGAAGAAGACGCTATTGTTAATTAGGCTTAAGATGCTTAATTAGCAAATAGTTTCCCTATCGATGAAGAAGCAGTATTGGATACGTGCAATTTACATTAGTTGGTTCTATTTGTGAAAAAAACTTCTTTTTACTAGGGCTAAGAGCCATTCATGAGCAACTTGGAGTTCCGCTCGATTTAGTTTTGTTCATGTTCGGGCTTGATAGTAAACGAGGCGAGCTTATACAAAGTTTTAAGGTTTAAAAGATAAATGAAATGAGTTTGAGCGCACCCAATAAAACTTGGCTCGAAAGATAAATGCATTTTATTAACAATGGAAGTAGTCAAGTAGACCATACAAGTTTAATCTCACTAAGTTTGTCAAATGATGAATGAACCAATCAAAGCCACAACTTTAATTAATTGACCAAATTATTACTCATATATAGGTCAGAGAGAGTTTCTCTTATCTTTTTTGTAATTTTAGACTTTTAAGTTACAAGGTAAGCTACCAGGGGCAGAGGCATGTTATGCCCAGTGGTTTCAAAAAAAAAATATAAATATATATAGGAAAAAAATTAGATTATTTGATAAAAACTAACTTATTTGGTCTGAAAAAGCAGATTAATTATACATATATATTATATTGAAATGATTTTTTATATATAAAAATACAAAATTTTATAAAAAATACAAAATTTTCTATATAATTTTTTTTGTATACAGAAAAATACAATTTTTTTCTATATTTTATTTTTTAAAATACCAAAAAAAAAATTCTGGCTTCGACAGGGATATTTCTGTAGCAAAAAAATTTTTTCCAAAAGAATTTAATTAGCCCCCAATGATATAAATTCCTGGCTACGCCACTGTAAGCTACACAACTAGTCACTATCTATTGAAAACATAGTAATATAATCCTCTTTCCATTATTCACTGTCATTTCTTGTACAACCATAATTAAGCTGATTATAACTATCTTCATATTGTTAGGATAAAATCTTCCCAGCCTGCAAGATTCTTTCTTTTATACTTTTTTTAGTTGAAACCAGCCAAATGTGCCGAGCCTCCAAAATTTTCTAATTAATTAAAACATGATTGGAGGAATAAACTAATAACAATAATCTAATTGAGTTGATTAAGTATGATGACCAAGTATTTGACATGACCCTATACTATATTGACACCTCCTATAAAATAATCCAAAGACTTCAAAAAATTCTCATTTATGTCATTGTTAGAAGGATCTTCTGAGTAGTGCTATAGTAGTTGAAGATCACAAGCTAAGAAAATCCAAGAAATCAAGAAACAAGAGTTTTATTTTTTTCAAAGAATTTTGGAGATGGAAGTTGCAAGAGCTTCATGTAAGAAAGATGTGATGCCTTTTGCCGCCATGGCTATCGTCGAATGCATAAACGTTGGTCTAAATGTGTTGTACAAGGCGGCGTCTTTGAAAGGGATGAGTTTCTATGTCTTCATTGTCTACTCTTATGTTGTTGCCACTCTCTTCCTTCTCCCTTGCATCTTCATCTTCAACAGGTGTCCTCTTCTTTTCCCTTTCTAAAGTTTGGGTAAGAAATGAGAATTTTTGCCTTTTGATGGGTCTTTTTTGAAATTTTGCAGAAATGTTGAGCTTCCTGCAAAGAGAGCCTCTCTTATGTGCAAGATTTTTCTTCTGGGTCTAACTGGGTAAGTTTGTTTATGGATTTATCTTACTTCTAATTCATTTTTTCACAGTTTTAAGGTGATTAATTGTTTTTGTGATTTCTAGTTTTGTAGCACAAGTATGTGCAAATTCAGGTATAATTTACAGTTCTCCTACTCTTGCATCTGCTATGAGCAATCTGGTTCCTGCCTTCACCTTCATACTTGCAATCATTTTCAGGTTTTGTGTTCATCCTATTTCTTTATTCTTTGGTTTGATGCTTTTGTTTGTCTGTTTTCTGATTTGCAAGTAGGCATAGTGGCCTATTTGGGTATGTTTTCTTGAATGATTTGTATTGGATTAAGCAAAAAGACATACCTGTAAACCACTACTAATGGTAATTAATGGGCTTCTTAAGGACAAATTTGCTGACAATGAATTCAGCTAAAACTAGGGATGATATATAAATCATTACAATTTGGTGGCATGCATGGGTAAGCTCAAACCGAAATATTAAGATCGAACCGAAGCAAAACCGAAACCGAAACCGATATTATTCGGTTCGGTTTCGGTTCAATTTGGTTAAACTTTAGTTTAGTTTAAATTTAGCAAATGATAGTCTTTTATCCAACTTAAATCGACAAAACCGAACCAATTCGGTTCACCTTAAACCAAATCCCGGTTTTCGGATCTGTTCGGTTTTTAACCGATGCTTAGCCTAGTGGCAAGTTTTATATATCTAGAAAACATATTTCAAATGACCTTGTTAAAAAAGGTGTAAATTATGTGTTGGTTTTGAAATGAAGGATGGAAAAGGTAATGGGCTTCATAAGGACAAATTTGCTGACAATAACTTCAACTAAAACTAAAGTCCACCTACCTTCCAGCCTGTCTAGGACCGGTCAAAAAACCGTTCAGGTTACCTAGGTGTTAGGTGCATGGATCATCTCTGCCGAGAATCCGTCTAACGTTTTTTAGAACATGGACTAGGAAGAAGTAATCATTACACTTTGGTGGCAACTTTTAAAATATTTCAAATTGCATTGTTAAAAAAAGGTGTAAACTATGTGTTGTTTTTGAAATGAAGGATGGAAAAGGTAACTTGGAGAAGCATAAGCACACAAGCAAAAATCATGGGCACAGCTTTATCAATAGCAGGAGCTTGTGTGGTTACATTATACAAAGGCACAACAATGAACTCAACATCATCTCAAAGCTCAATCTTGCATCTTCTTCCATGGGGAAATGCATTGAACTTTTCGATATCGAATTGGGTAATCGGTGCATTTCTCTTGGCAGCCGAGTACCTTCTCCTTTCAATCACCTACATCATTCAGGTTAGATTTGAAGCTTGTAACGCGACGATGAGGAACCGAAAGAAATCCAATTTTTGACATTGATTGATTGTTGTTATAGGGCCAGATTCTGAAAGAGTACCCAGCAGAGTTGCACTTGGTGTTCTATTATAACACATGTGTTATGGTTCTATCTTTCATGGCTGGCTTGCTCTTGGAAACTGATCTAAGTGCTTGGAAGTTGAGAGTTGATGTAGAGTTGGCTACAATCTTGTACTCGGTAGGTAAACAAAACTCATTCTTTTTTACTCTCTACATCTTGACTTAGGGTCACATATATAGCTGGATTTTGGTGTATTCTAACTAAATTCAGTTATTATTGTCAATTGAATTTCAATTTTCCTTGGGTCTATGGGGCGCAACCTTTTAATATGTTTAGGTTATGCGTACCCCCATCTTGATCGACCCTCAGATCCCGCATGAGCGGGACTATACTGGATGATGATGATGATGTTAACATCTTGACTTAGGGTCATATATTGTTTGGCGTTTGTGAGTTGTGTGTCGGTTTTTGGTTTCTTTTGGCTTTGGTTTTCGGTTTTGTAACTTTCCCGTTTTGTCCCACTTTTCGTTTCTTGTCTTTGCATTATCTGAGCTTACTTGGGATAAGGGTGTGTACATCTCGACCTCCTAGACCTTGCACTTTGTGGCATGGATGCACTGGGAATTGTTAATAGTCGTAATCAGCTTCAGCTCATATCAGCTTCAACTGAAGGAACTCTTAAGAAAATTAGGACTAATTTCGTGTTAAATGAAGAAATTTCCTATTCAAGATGAGTTTGCAACTTGTTTCTTTGCTTTGTTATAGGGAATCTTAGTGTCTTCTGTGTGCACTGTAATTCATACATGGGGATTACATCTCAAAGGACCGTTCTACATAGCGTTGTTCAGGCCAATGTCGATTGCAATTGCAGCTATCATGAGCGCCATGTTCTTGCACGAGACTCTCCAACTCGAATGGTGACCTATCTAGCTTATACCTTCTTGTGATCTTGTCTATTTTGTAGTAGTGAAATTTGTCTAAATCTTTTGTTGGGCATTTGCAGTTTCATTGGAGCATTGATCATATCAATTGGATTTTACATAGTGTTATGGGGAAAGGCAAAAGAAGAGGTGGTAGATGAGGAAGAGGCAGCCAAATTGACATATTCATCAAAGGAAACTATGGCTTTGCTTTCAAGCAAAGTTATGGTATAGACTATAGAGTAACTCAAGTGTATATAAGAAGAGATCAAGTGCACATAAATCGGGTCTTTTCGCTCCCCTTTGAGAGGAATCCAGGTTGCGTTAAAATGGTAATCCAAACGCATCCTAACTGTATGTAACTAATTCTCAATAGAGGGTATTGTTATTATAAAAAATAAATATAGATAAGAAATTGAAAATGCTTATTCTTGCTAGATGAATTTTAAGAGGTCAAAAATTGACTAGGCTTTTTGACCTAGTGCATAATTAGCCAAAGTTAAAAGAGAATATGTCAATTTAGCCCCTAATGAAAATGAAATTCCAACAA
The DNA here is from genome assembly GCA_964016875.1 of Fallopia convolvulus. NCBI lineage: Eukaryota > Viridiplantae > Streptophyta > Magnoliopsida > Caryophyllales > Polygonaceae > Fallopia > Fallopia convolvulus. Next base: position 666,054 of record OZ024719.1, read on the forward strand.
TTTGGGCAATTATTGTAGCTTATGTATGTATAAAGAACCTTGAACAATCTGCCCTCTATTTTTTTTATTGTTTCATTGTCAGAGCTTCGAATGTTGAAATCAAATTAAGGGAGGGGAATTCCATGACCCTATGACTTATAATTTACTCTTTTAGAAAGCTTTATTAAATAATTTTAAATTTTAAAATTCGCAAATTCAGAAAAACAAAATGATAAACAAATACTTTTTTTTGGAAAAATTGTTTGAAATAACACCAACTTTCTACTTGATTGCCAAAAATAACACCAACTATCAAACAATTCAAAAATAACATGAACTAAGTAAGTTTAATTGAAAATAGCACAATTTTAAACTTTTACCTATTTTAAACGGTTACACTTAAAATAAAATAAAAAAAACTTGATGATTGGGGATTGCAATGCCAACATGGATTTACACATTATAAGAAAAAGTAAATTGGCAAAAAAAAGAGTAAATTAGAATTAAAAAGTCAAAACCTGAATTACTAATTTACATAAGAGAAAACAGATCCTCCTTCGTACCTTCAAGCGACTCCTGTGAAGACAGAACAAAAAATAACAAGACCTCACTTGATTTCGATCCTCCTTCAAGGTTGGTTCTCAAAAACTACTTCATAAACACTTAGTAGGTATATCTCTCTTATATTTATAAGGTTTGACTTGGTTTCGAATTGTACAACGAAGGGAGTTTCAAAATTTAGGATTTTTTAAAAATCGTCCCATAATATGATTTATTCTGATGAAATTGTGCTTGTATAGTGTGATACTAGTAACTGTTATCTAAGTGTCAATTTGAGAGAAAATTATGTTGTACAATTTAGAATTTTATATGGATATAAGGTGTTTATAAAATACTAAGAGTAGAAAGTGTTCAAAATTCGGATTTGTAAGTGGCTATGAAAGTATTTATTTAGTTCTAACCAAAGTGCTTGATTTCATTATTAGTCCTATTTATTTCGTTATTAAAAATCTTTTTTTTTTAAAACAAAAAAAATGGAGAACTTGCAACTGAATTGCCAAAATTTCAACCAATCTTTAAATTGTCTGTAACAAACTTGAATTCAGCCAGCGCTCGCATTCTTGTTGTCTATAAATAGACACAATCTAGGGTTTCTTTCACTCTCACACTCCCAAAATCCAAAACTAACGAACTGAGAGCAACGAGAAACTTCCAATTCCTGTCCGCCATGGAAGCAGATTTGACAGATCCTGCTTCCATCTTTGCCGACTTGTTGGAATCAACCAAATTCGATGATTCCCTAGTCCCTCCCTTCCCTTCGCGTTACAAATCAATCATTCTCGCCCGCCCTGACCTTCCCAACCTGAATCTGTACCTCCACACCGACCCCATCCGAATCGCAATTCTCGACTCCTACTCGAAAGGTTCTAGTTCAAGCGAAGATCCACTTCCAACGGCCGCCATGGTAGTCCCGCTCAATCGCGAAGCCGATTGGATTTTCAGCACAGAAGAAGGCCAGAGGCAACTTCTCCGCCTAGGCGCGCCGGGGATCGCGAGGTTCATGTTGATCGGAAACGATCCTTCCAGCGAGGAATGTAGCTCGAGAGTTTATACGAGGCAGGAGAAGGAAGAATTACTCCAAGAGGCTATGGAGAGTTTGTATCGTTTCTTGCTTCACTTCTTGCCGAAGTGGAACATTGGAAAGGAGTATTTCCTTATCAATTTTCTTCGGTATGAGGATAATCTGGTGAATGCTGTGGTTCGGGGGAAGTCTGTTGGACAAATTGTTGGTGAGATGTTGGTTGAAGATGTTGAAATTGAAGGAGGACCTGGTAGAGAATTCAGAAGGCGAATGAGGTTCAAGCGGATGCCTAATTTGGTTCAGACTGAAATCAAGATTGTTCCCGAGACTTCTCCGGATTCGGATTCGGATTCTCTGTCTCTCCGGGATATGAAATTCCGGCCTGATTTGAGCGATTTGGTGCACGTTTACTTGGCTCCAATGGCGGCTAGTCTCTTTTTGATTAGTGATTATCTCCAAAGCCGTCTTGATTCCAAGATTCGGCCGAGAGCTGTATGCCTCGGAAGTGGAGGCGGATCGTTGGTTGGCTTCTTGGTTACGCAATTGGATTTTAAAGTCATGTGTGTAGAGATTGATCCAGCTGTTTGGATTTTTGCGACGAAACATTTCGGATTAAAGCAATGCGAGAAGGAGTCTGTTCGAGTTTGTATTGCCGATGCGATCGATTTCTTGAAGGGATTGAAAAACAAGTATGATACAGAGGCTAATTCTTACAAGCCTGATCACAAATTCGATGTGATCATGGTGGATTTGGATCCTCCTGACTTTTCCGATTTGAGCTTGCCGCCAATGAAGTTTCAGTGCGAAGAAGTGATTTCGGCCGCCAAGTGTGCTCTTTCTGATTCCGGACTTATGGCTCTGAATGTGATTTCTGAAACGTACATGGAGTTGCAGATTTTGATACTCCAATTAAGAGCAGCGTTTGTTGAGATATACCAGATTGATTCTGGAAATGGACAGAATGTCGTTCTGATTGCAACGATGTCGAGCATTGACCTCTCTAATGGAGTTCCTGCAAATGAGTTCTCTTCAAAGCTGAATTCGCTTAAGCTTGGAGAGTTTGTGGAGAAGATGGAGAAGATATGAACAGTTGATTCTAGTTTCAGATTGATTTGTACAGGACTGGTTTTACACAGCCCAGTTTTGAGCTGTTGGATTCATTCAATTCATGAGATGAAGATATGAAGAACAATTGAGTCTAGTTTCATTTTGATTGTATAGGACTGATTTTACACAAGTGTGATAAATCTCCCATTGTAGCCCATTTTGGCATTGAATTCATGAGATGATAATGATGATACAATCATAGTTTTTTTGGCAAAGCTTTTGTTAATCTGTTTTAGCATCAAAGTTTAATCTCCAGATCTCAAATTCAAAGTTTAAACGAGCCCATTTACTACACATTAAACTGGCCCAACAATGAGGCTGCAAACAAAAGCCCATTTACTACACATTAAAACCGGCCCACGACCCTTTTCATTCCTTCATCACGTTGTAGCTAGTTCATTCAATCTTGCAAAACCTTTAAATTAGTTAAATAAATACTAAAAATATATAAAACTAGAATGTAGGTTTGAATACAAAATAAAATTAAACATGAAAATTATATGTGTATATGACTTAATTTTATATGCAACTACTTTTCTAAAATATGTCAATAATAAACTACAACTGACTTGGTAATTGGCGCTGTCGTGGGAGATTGAGTTGCTTCGTTGCTTGTTGGCTCGTTTTCAGGATTGGGGTATCACTCACGTCAACCGTGAGTGCAATTCGGTGGTGGACTGCATTGCTGGCTCATTCAGACGCATCTCCTCTATTCCTCTTGCAATTGACTCGGATTTGCACGCCCTTATCCAGCAGGATGCTCTTGGACGGTCACTAGCTTGTTAGTGACCACCCAAATTCCTTTCCTTATTAGAAAAAAATACAACCGACGACTAATCTATCGCTAGGCCCTTTGTTTCTAATCCTACTTTGAACCGCAGTCTGATTGATGCATTATAGTATCTCGCCTTGACTCGTCCAAATATTTTGTATGCAGTTAAGTGGTTTTGTCCGTTTGCACATGATCCTAAAGAGCGTCATTTTATTGCATTAAAATGCATAAATTGTTATGTTCATAGTACAATCAGCTTATAAATCACCATCACTTTGTCTTCTTCGCCAAAAATAATGCATACTATCCCACTTTGACACCGACTGAGCTGATTGCCTGAATTCTTATCGATCGTGATACTAGTCCAACCCGAAATTGACTATCAAATTTATCTACATCAGCTAAACATATTTGCACTCCTTTGTACTTTTTCATTTTTTGTTTCTCAATTTTAACTTTGGATTTTTCTAGTGTGTGCCCATGAGCACATATTAAGATTTCTAATCATGGTAAATCTGAATATTGTTTGTTGGTTTTGATTTTTTTTAAAAGGGTTTATTAATTTCAATTTAGGGAATAGTTTTAAAATAGTTTCCCAAATTAACACTTTTATTGTGTGCCCATGGGCATACATTAGCCGAACCGTTTAACTTTATATATCTATTTGGATTTTGATTGTTTCGGTCTTTTGATTTATCAGGTCTGTTTAATTCATTAAATCTCTTTCATTATTAAAAAAATACAAAATACATTGTAATATAGACCAATATTTAATATCTACTAGATGGCTTCTCCCGTCCGATGGACGGGATAGAATTTTGTGTCTATAGTTATTGATTTTATAAGTGGACATAGATAAATGTGTATATTATTTGAATTAGAATAGAAATGTAAAATATATGTGTGATTTGATGAAAAAAGTAATGAAAGGAAATTGGATTTAAACCTTAATTTTGAATGGTTGATTTAATACAGGATAAATATATTACAAATCGAAAGTATTTGTTTATGAAAAGTTAAGCATATATATATATATATATAAGGATATATTTCTATGATTATAATTGATATAATGTTATATTTTACCTAATTTGTATTTTTAAGGTCGTGTATTTCAGTTGTGATGTTTTTTTTTGTGTTGCCTTTGGCTTGCCCAGTTCGATCGGTCGCACACCGCTCTACATCCGGACGGGTACTTTGTGGCCCCATTTTGGGGGAGACCCTCCCAATATCAGTTTCTCCATACATGTCGTTAGTGTGATTCAAACTTCGAATCTCCTGGACAACACTTAAAGAGTCTAACACCACTTTACTACTAGACAAACTGAGTATTGGTAGTTGTGATGTTTTTTGGTGTATGTTTAATTTTGACATTATAATAAACCAACTTATTTGTATTTATTCAAGTTTAGTTAGATTATAATTTGAATTTGTTTTTATCACTAATGTACAATGGTAAATATGAGACCGTTTATGCATTGAAGTAGTAAGAAAGAAGTGTTATTAACTTAAATAATATTTTTCAGTATTTATTAGTGGCCTTTAGTATTTTAAAATATTAATAATTATTATTTTAATAAGGAGAGGATTGTGTAAATCCAATATGAAATATTAGTAGGATAATTAGTTTGTATTTAAAAAATAGAATAATTATTATTCTGAGAGGAAGAATTTTTATAGTTGTAAAAATATCTACACAGACTCCAAAAATAACGTGTGTGCATTATCCTACCCGAATTCCACCTTCTTGCTAGTGACAATAGAATGAAAAAATATGTAAAAGGGTGTGCAATTGTGCATGGTTGAAACTTTTTCATGTTTAGAATAATGGTCAAATGTGTTGGAATTTCACTTTCATTTAATATCTTAATTTGGAAATTTCGTTTAATATTTTGGTCAAGAAACAGGATACCCTGCGATTATATCAAAAAATGAAATAATTCGAAAAATGAAATAATTCGATTCACATTTGATGTAGTAAGGAAAAATAAATCAAGTGAGTGCAAATTGTCAAAACTTTTTTACATTTAAAATAAAAGTTTCTTAAAAATCTATGCACTAACAAAAAAGAATTTTTATTTTAAAAAGCTAAATCCTAAAAAAATAAAATAAATTTTATGGGTATTTTTTATATAAATCTTAATAATAATAAAATAAAATAAAATATTTTTAAATAAGAATCCTTGAATATAGGTTAGAAAAACCATTAAACTAACAACAAATGGGCTGGAATTTTTCACTTTTAATTAAGAAATATATTTGGCAATTTCATTCAGATCAAACTTATGGGTGCTAAACGGTTCGATCCGCAAAAAAAATTTATTAACTCGCGGCCCGACCCGTGGATTGTGCCGTTGGGGGTTGACCTGTTTGACACACACAAAGTCAAGTTCGAATGCCCCACAAGTAGAGGTAGGTACTCAACAGGTTAATTCGACGCGACCCGCAAATAATATAATATTATTTATAATATTTTTCACTCTAATGAAATAATATAATATTTTTTAAAACAAAGTTGTGGGTCGACCCACAAACCACAACCGAAGGGTTTAACCTGACCCGATCTGCAACTTAAAAAAAAATTAACCTGCAATCCAACCTATTATTTGCGAGTTAGGTGCCCGATCCATAAATTACGGGTCAGTTACTATAAGCAAGGATCGTCGCCTTCAGATGGACATTGTTGATTATATGTGTAATCAGAGTTCAGTGTTTTGTTTGTAATATATGTAGGCAAAGTTCAGATAATATTCTTGTGATAATTTTCATTGATCTTTTGCCTTTCTACATACCTTAGCTACTATCTGCTTTTGTTTACATATATGTAGGCAAAGTTCAGATAATCTTCATTGCTTATGAGAGAGTTTTAGTACCTATTTTGGCCTCTATAACAAGCGTTGATGATATTCTTGTGATCTTGCATGTAAAGTCTTATAACCCCCTGTTGAAATTGAGTGATTGTTTGATCTGTTTTGTGCATCGTTGCTCCTTTTGTTATTTATAGTATAATGAATTAACATAAGCAATGAAGATTGTCGAAAATAGTATGCTTTAATGTTTTATACTTACATTTTGAAGTTCAACTTTCCACCTCTATAGTACTGTTTGCTCAGAGTTCTATATCTATATATGAAGGAATATATTATTAGTACACTTCTAGAAAAAATGAAAAAGCTCCTGACAAAAAAATATAGCTCTATTTAGTGCTCTCTTAACTAGGCTGGGTTGAAAGAGTTACACCTACCATTAGCACTTGTTAATTAAAACCGTTGGTCCGAACTTTTTAGGCTTTACATTTGAATTGATATTTCTTGATTTTGGGAACCAAATCCGACCCGCCCATTACTATACTTGGACGTAATGGTAAATCTTGTCTAAGCTTTTTAAGTGATTGTTGATGCTCAGAAGTTGGCGGCTATATTTGTTGCCAACTTTGAGCTAAGCTTTGAAGAGCAATTGTGTATGTTATATTCTTGTTGATGTTAAAGAAAGACTTTCAAGGGCAACTTAATTAGTTGACTGGCATTTACAAGCAGATTGTATTCTATCATCTAAATTGACATATTAACGATTGAGCATATCCATTTTTCTCTTTAATTTACTGGAAGTATTTCTGTTTTGTTGTTAAAAGTCAATTCGTCGTTGGACATTATACTTTTATCATCTTATATTTTTACGGATTGTAGGCTTGATAGGTGTGAAGTATTTCTGTTTTGAAGTTTTCAATGCTATCTGGTTTGTTGTGCATATGCAATTTCTGGTGCTTTTGTGTGTTTGTCATCATAACTTGGATCAACATCTTATTCCAAAAATATGAAAGACAAACTCAGAACCCTTTAAATGTTTTTACTCACTCCTACTTTTTTATGGACATAACCTAGATGAGAGCTTATAAAAGAAGAGATTTGGAGATAATGATGATGAAGAAGATGACATGGCTACCCTTGAAAGAAATATGCTGAGTGAAGGGATGCCTGCAACTATACGGAAGCATGCACAAAGGGAGTTAAGGTATGATATGATGGTCAGTACGTTAAATAAATAGGTGTACTCAATATTTTTAGTTGATATTCCAAAGTTTTTTAAAATGCTCATGCTTCACCTCCATGTATGATCTTCAGCCCTCAATGCTTTGTAAAGCTTACATTTTGTGTCTGTTGCTATGTAGTTGTTTAAATTACGTTAGGATCATCAAGACAACAAAGCAGTCACATAAAAAAGCGTGTGCATCATAAATCTGGGGCAAGCCACAATAAATGACAGCTTGAGTAAATATCTAAATTCACCAAAGAAAATAAGTTAAAACCAACCTTTGGAGCAGGCAAAACACGGCCTTCTACCAGAACAAAGCCTTTACCTATCGAGATCCCACAGGATCTAACCATCGGATCAGCATCATAATTGCTGGTTTTCAATGCCTGTGTATAGACAAACACAATGTTAAAGAACAAAATTCAGCCTGTACAGAACAAGTAGTGTACGGTGGGTGAATGGCTTACATGGCTTAAAACAGTCATCCTTTCTGGTGGCTTCTGTCTAGACTTCTCATCAAGAGATGCCCTTTGGAGGTTGGTTCAAGCCTTGGTATAGCGTTGTAAAGAGACAAGTGTACAAAGCTGCAAAATAGAAAGACCATATAAATAGACTACTTGTTATGAAGTAGGCAAATAATATATCTTCAACACATTCAGAATCAGTCAATCACCTCCAAGGGTACATAAGTAGGACACTTCGGTTTGCCCACGTTGATGCATGGCAAATCTGCAGAGTAACGCAGTTCTATTTTGCGGATATTAACAAAGTATTCATGGCATGTGATTTCAGTTTCTTCAGGGACACTACCACTCCCATCTCTGTTTCTGTGCTTCAAGGTAAATCTGCAGGGGAAAAAAAAATCAACATGAGCACATCCATCTAACAAAGCACATGGGGCACTCAACCAAACAAAAACTTTAAAATTGCAACAGGAAATGCATACGCTGCTATTTGCATGAAAGTTCACTCAAGCCAGTTATCTTCAACTCTTGATTTGATGTTGTAGTCTTGATTCTCAAGTTTTTCAGCATCCTCTTGGCCTTAAAATTTTTTTCGCATGTGTTTAAAAGAGTATTCCACGTTTCCTGAAGTCACGGACACCCATTGATCATTCAACACGTCAACACCAAGTTTTGTTATTTGACTCATCACAGGTATTGGATGCTACAAATTACAGAAGAATACATCACCAAAGGAAAAAGGATGAATTAGTTTAGGAGCCAGGTATGTCAAACTATTGAGCAAATAGCAAATAACATTCTTAGGGAGGAGACGATAACTTGGAGTGCACTGCTCACAAGCAGAGAGATCCAGTTCTTGGATGGGTTATCCAATGCATTCTTTGTTGAATGGAACAGATGCCTACTACCATACATTATACTCTTATCTTCCACCATCTCTATTTCTGCCCTTATCATCCCTTTCTCAGATAAGCTCCTTGTCTCCACCCTCATTATTCGAATGTCTCGAAAGGTGGCGATTTTTCCACTCCTCTGAAGAATAAAGTACAAGTTAGCTAGTTTATCATAAACTTCAAACGTATTTTAGTACACCAAAAAAAAGTGGGCAAAATATATGCAACATAACCAAAAAGGGAAAGAAAACTTCACATACTTTTGTTAAAAGCAACAAGAAATACATATGCAAGATACAGTTGTAGTAAGAAGCATATTAGCAAAGACTAAGAAGGAAGACATAATACAAATATAGTACACAAATTTGGCATTACCAATCTTCTCATATCAAGCCAAGAACTCATCAAATCCTTCAATGAAATCAGAATAATTTGCAAGTAGACGATGGACCTGGAAAGCATCATTTTGAGGTCATTGATAGAGCATGTTTCAATTTTGAAATGCAAAAAATGCATACATTTTTTTTTATAAGTTTTGACTTAGTTACAACAAAAACATAAAGCAATCTCCACACGAATCAGAATATCACTTTTTTCATGAATCAGAAGTTAACAAATATACCAGGTTGTGCATTTGATTTCTTGTAATTATCTCCCAGCTATACTTGCTCTGTAACTTCAAGAATTTCTGATGCCCATGAATAAGCAAATCTAAACAAAATTAAGCAAAAACCAGTGGAAAATTAAAGGCACTTTCTAAAGCAAAAACAATAAAGGAGAGAATAAATAAAAATGGAAAGGAAAACCTGGCAATGAAGAAGAATAAAAAAACAACCAACTCAGTGTTCCTACAAATCAAGAACACCACCCATCACAAACACATCGATGCAAATCAAGAACAACACTTCGAAAATGGAAAGAGTATACAGAACAAATTGCTTTAAGATGATGACTGTATTATTCTTACATAGAAACTATCCATCTGAAAAGTCAGCAAGTCATGGACATGAACGCCTGATTGTTGAAAACTTTTACCGGGAGCAAAATGGAAATTTCCAGCTACCTTGTTCACTTCCAAGAATCCATAGATGTTACAACCTTCACCTTCTTCCTCTTTAATTCTTTGCAATAAACTTTCTCTTTTGCACTAAATAGACATTGAAATAAAAGCAATAACAACTTAGAATCTTAATTTAAAAGCACTTGCTTGCTTATCCATGAGTTACATTAGTAATCAATCCGAAATACTAAATATTAAGCACTTCTTGTTCTTTCAGTTGGGATCTGGCACCTCTTCAGAGTTTCTGAAAGTTACTTTAAGTAGTAGAATATTGTAACTTTTCTAATGTTGGAACGCTGTAATCTTGATCTTGCAATAAATTAATTGATGTCAAAATTCACTTACTTCAATTTCCCCTTTTCTGATAAATCGTATGATTTCTTGAAAAACAATTTATCTTATTTCACAGGTTCTAGCTTCCTACTATACTATAATACAGTTCAAGAATTGCCTCTTAAAGAACAAAACGATGCAGCTGACTACTTGTTCAGAATTTACATTTCAGCAAGAGAGCATAGACACCCATACCCATTAAGAAACACAGACAGAATACAAGCATGCAAGGACATATTATACTTGAACATATATATATATATATACTTCAGGCAAAATGTGCAACTTCACACATCCAGCTTTAAGAAGGCAAACCTATAGCATATATCTAAAACCATCATACCTGGTCAATTACATCTGGATTTGTAAGTGCCCAACCCTTCTTTCTATAAGCTTCACGAACATCTTCACAGTTATTGCAACAGTGATTGTCAGACTGCAATTCCAATAACGAGGGTATAATTAGCGACATCATTTCTTTCATTTTTTTAATCTCTTTCAATTCAAAGCATATGCATGATTTTTTTTGTGGGTGGTCAGGTGGTGTGAAGACCTCCTCAACTCTCCCGGCTCGCACCAGCAAATCAACCACGCATCCATAAACCTCCTGATCAGGGGCAATTTTATACTTTGCTGTCATCAATTAGTGTTGTAGACCTTCACCAACGAGTCCTGTGTGGCTACAAGCACCGAAAATGGCCATGAACACGATCCGATCTGGTCTAACCCCGGATTTAATCATCTTATCGAATAACTCAACAGTCTCGTTTCCGTACCCATGGATCCCATATCCAATCATCATAGAAATCCATGATAGTATGTCTCTGCTGAGCATTTCATCGAACACTTTGCTTGCATCATTGATGTTTCCACATTTTGCATACATATCTATTAGGGCATTTGCTAGAGGCGTGTTCTGATCAAAGCCTCTCCTGAAAATTGCTCCATGAACTTGTTGCCCACAATTCAATTGTGCTAAATTAGCACAAGCTGCTGTGACGCTTGTGAAGGTGAAGCAGTTTGGACGGAATCCCTCCGAATCCATGTGGGAAAACATGGAGAGGCATAAACTGGAGTTTGATCTTTCATAGCCAGAGATATCAATGTGTTCCAAGTGATCAAATTCTTTTCAGTCATCTCAATAAAACAGTAATGGGCTTCAAATAGACCATTAGTCCTACAATACACGTCTACTAAGGAATTCATGACTGGTAGATTGGATTCGAGGCCATGCTTGATTATGGCACCACGAATTTGTTTCCCATAAATACATGATCCCGTCGAGGAGCAAGCTCTTACAGCAATAGAATTTGCTTCAGATACGAGAAAGAAAGAGTTGGTCTATGATCTATGACCGGACTTCATATTCACCAGCTAGAGTCTGCGCTCTGAATCCCTTGTAAACACAATTTGTGACATTCTTTATTTCCAGCTTATCTATCTTGAGGCCGGAGAGAGCAACACCCATGTCATGGAAACACTTGAAAAGTTGGGTAAACGTTGACCTTCTCCATGCCCGACTGCAGTGCTAATGTACCAGTAAGAGAAGGTGCTTTATCATTTGGTATCTTCCCAATGGACCAAGAACAGGTCTGGACAAGTTTCATTGAAAGAACCTCTTAATACAGCAGATGATCAAGCAAGAATGCAAAATGTACTGAAAATGGTCTGTTTGGTTGAGATGTGATAAATCTCACAAAACACTGAAATTATCTGGTCTCTTGTTTAACATGATCTTCCATCACAAAATGCAAAATAAATTGCTACCAATCTTTCAAAGCTCGGGCAGATCTACAACAGAGAGGATATCCCAACTGACGTTGCGGTAAGGCAACAACTAAAAGAAGATGAAAGGAGACAAATCCATGGCAAAAATTAAAAGGGTCAGATTAAGAACCCTGGGGTATTCATTTACAGTCATAATTGAACAAAAAAAAGTTTCTTCTAACCTGATTCATAACTAAAGATTTATGATTTGCTCCATTTGATTTAGAAATAACAAACATTTATGATTTTCATTCTATACATTACAAGGCAAGGGGTCAAGTTCTTGGAGAAGATGGAGTTCGAGTTCACAGCATGGTTCTTCCCAGTCTGACTTCTGTTACAACAGTCTACTTCTCAGGCCCAGGAGAGGTTAGATCAAAGAATCATGTTTCTCAAATTCCAGCATACTTTTTTTATGCGACAGTAATTCCCGTTGACTTAATTTTCATAGCTAATTTAGGCATTATGTTACCTTACAGTCATAGTTTTTTGAGAGAGATTTCCAGTAGTTCAAAACTGTCTTTCTCGATCAAGCTGTACATAGCAAGGCTAATACAATACTCAAACGAAGAATTACTGACTTGTATTAAATGGATGGTACAGGTTTACTCCCTAAAAAATGAATTTTAAACAAAAAAAATTGTTTTAAGTATTGAAAACTCCCAAAATACTAATCTCTGTCCTCCGTACCCACTTCACAGAATGTAGTCTATGGCTTGGAAAAGTTTGTATAGAGGCTCAATAATAATGCAGTACCTACAGCTTAGTTAAAGTTGAGAACAAGTTTTCATCTATTTAATGCACACCATCCACTAAGTTGCAACGCAAAAGGACAGGGCAAGTTCAACAACAGCATACAAACAAGAATTAAGCTGATGTATGGTTATAATGGTGCAATTTACTGTTATCTTGCAGTACATAAAAAGTATGTCCATGCCTAATCTTCTACATTGATTATCGTTAAATTTCATTGGAGGCCTAATTTTTCTATATTGATTTTGTTAGGGGTTTTAGTATGCAGACGAATTGAACACTCTCTTATCTCATCAATTACTAAAGTTGAGGCGAAATTTAGGGGTTATCCAAAATTTCAAATTGTACAGAGAGCAAGAGAAGAGCTAATTACTTGAGTGGAATTAGCATCAAGCAGATGAGTCGCTTCTCCAATCCTAATAATCATTTCCCTCTCCCCTAAAACTGCGGGAATCGGCACCGGTGGGAGCCATTTTCGGGTGGCGTGCGACGCCGGCAATTTCTGATCAGAGAAGAAATGCAGATGGCGGAAGAAGCGGCCGGTGGATACTGGAGGAGAGTGATTGCCATTGAAACCGAGCAGTACAAGAAGACAGGCCGCCGATGAAGAGATTTTACTCCCGAGCTCGTCGTTCCGTCCTGATTGTCTCTGTGGTTCAATTGTGAACGCCAAGCTCAAACCGATCAATTTTTAGGACGAATTTGTAGGCTTTTCACGGCGGCGAAGAAATCTCCCTCCCGAGTCCATCGTCCCGCCCCGATTTGAAGCCGATCACACGGATTTGTACACTTTGACAAGGCAGAGAAGATATGCCGGATCTGAAGAATCGTTAATTCTCCCAGGCCGTCGTTCCATCCGGAATCTCTCTATAGACGGAGGAGAAAAAAAGAAGAGAAGAAGATATTGTGTTAAAAGAACAGGAGCCGCACGATGAAAAAATTTAGTAAAATAAATTGATCTCAGCCGTTCCCTTCCCATCCACCTGATATCCCCTCCTTTTCTAATTTTTATTTTCACGAGAGCTCTTGCTTCTCTCTTATTCTACCCGCTTATTTCCCATTTCCCATCTCCCATTCTTCCTTTGCACTTTTCCGATTTCATCTTTCCTGCTCGGAATTGTGTGCTATCTTCATCCAGGTTCTTGTGGCTACTGAAGGCGTTTTTTGACCATCGACAACGCCTGGTTCGTTAATATCAGGATTCGGATCTCACTCAGCCTGGGAGCCGATTGGAATTTCTTTTGTGGATTCTCGGAATTGTGTGCTATCTTCATCCATTGGAGGTTCTTGTGGCTACTGAAGGCGTTTTTTGACCATCGACAACGCCTGGTTCGTTAATATCAGGATTCGGATCTCACTCAGCCTGGGAGCCGATTGGAATTTCTTTTGTGGATTGTGACTATTGAAGCGAAGCCATCTTTGCAGGTTTGTTGATATCGACTTTCATATCTAATTTAGTGTGGTTCTTGATTTAATTGCTTGGGTTTATGTGTCGGTTGTTTTTGTGCTGGGAAATTTTAGAAGTTTGGATCAAGATGGGAATTTTTTTCAATGCTTAATTCTTTCTTGCAGTAGGAAATCACAGTGAATGCAATAGTTCAGTAGTTATACCCCAATTTTTGACATGTTTTTCACACATGGATCATAGTAAGATATCAAAATATGAATAGAATTGTTGAGTACTTCATCAATAGATTAGGCATGAACTTTTGAATTGGGGATATAGAATTTAAGAGCATAAATGGCAAAAAGCCTACAATTTCCCATTCCTTTGTGGTTCACAAAATCAGTGCTGCATGCCTACTCCAACTCTACCAAACTAAGGGAAAAACAAGGCCTAACTGATGAGATTAACTCACAAGTGAACCCACGGTGACATTAAAAGAAAAGTGTAAAGATATTTGCTTAAAGAGTTTTACTCTGCTTAAAGAAAAAACAATCAAATTTATATTGTTATTGAATATTAAGTCATCGTCAATTGAAATGAACCCTAGATTCAAAAGCAGAGAAGAAATTGAATTGTATAGAATTAGGAGGAGGTGTAGAGATAGAAAACAGAGAGAGATAGTAGAGATAGAGATTGAGAAAGAGGCTGCAGGGAATAGCAGGAGGTGGAGGGTTAAGTTGAAGAGAAAGGTAGGGAAAAAAAGGCAGAAATTAAACGGATGTGATTCAATAAATTACTGTAGTTTAGACCGTTGGCTTCCCATGCTCATATCTCTCTTCTCTTGTTCTTCATCTTCCAGATCATTTCATATTCGTATATCTCTTCTCGTTTCCAGTTTTCTTCCGTAACTGAGAGTTTCTTTGGAGATTTTTTTTCTTCCACGAAGATGTCTAAATCGCCGAAGAGAGTTGATGATTCAGAATATGCGTCCAGTGATCCCAATCAACCAGGTGCACAGCTTGTACCACAGCACGGCATGAATTTTCTGACTTGGAGTTACAATGTGAAACTAGGTCTTGGCGCAAAGTATTTTGTGGACCGATCGTGCCGACAACCTCACATGGTCCGTTGCTGGTTGCATAATTCCATTGAAGATAAACTTTCTGAGGGGTCAGCAGGAGATTTGGAGGGTGGTTCTTCTCAACCTGAGAAATTTGATGCGAATTTGAGCATAGAACATGTTTCTGCAGCCAGTTGCATCGATCCCGTTCGGAGGTTTATCAAGAGATTGGGTTCGCGTTTGTCAAGGAAACCCAAGTTTCCCCATGAGGTTGAGAGACTTCTGATCAACGAATCCATAGCAATTAAAGCTGGTGTACCCTTCGGGTCAATCCTGACCTTTTTCTTTGCCAAAAATAGTCTACCAGATCTAGATCCGAATGCCTTAATTTTTTCATCCAGAGCAATGGCCATTGGATTCTTGTGCTCCGTAATAGGCGAATTCACTCAAGGCACTGTACCCGAATTGGCCTTAATCGGCTATGCTTGTGCCAAAGGTTTTTTCCTTGCTGCCATCTTCAAAGCTTTGTTTCCAATCATTAAACACAAGTGGTATTTCTATCTCCTCCAGACCATAATATATATGGTCATACTCCCATTAGTGGTATACTTGTTGTACGAGATATGGAGCAAAGATGTTCGAGAGGCTGAAAAGCATCTTCAAGAAGACATTGAATCCGCGGTGCCCAACTGTGACCATGAATCTTCAAGCAGACATTGAATCCGCGGTGCCCAACTGTGACCATGAGGAAGCTGAGGTGGAAAATTATTAACTTCTTAGATAATTAATGGTTTTCTGTGAATTTCCAACTGTGACCATGTTATCATTTCTAGCAACTCTTCCATTGTTCCATAGCCCTCACATTCTCTCTTTTCTCCAGCATCAATCCTATTACTAATCTCTCTGAATACTATTATATCTTGATTTGGGTTTGGGGTTTGGTGTATGCAACAATGAGGAAACAAGATGAGGATATGAAGAACCACAGAAAAGCTTTCAAAAAGGTTTTAGTTTCTAAACACCTCTTCTCTAAAGAACAAGATGGGAGTGAGCTTACTCATTCCCATAATGACCCAATGCCCACCATGGTCGTTGAGACCTTAAAGGGTGGCAAAATGAACAAGCCTGTTGAGGCAGGATCCTCGGGATCCATGAAAGGAAAAAATAAAAGAAAGACCTTCCTTGATAAGCTATCGGGTGTTAAAGAAAATGTCCTCCAGTTGACAAGCTATCGAATTGCTATGTGTCTTGACATCGGTAAACATAACCAACTAAGGAAAGGAATTTTTGACCTTAGTAAAGTGCCTGGGATTTATGATTACATGCATGTAAAGCTGACTGAGATTCAAATCTTATCACAAATTCTATGTTTGTGCTTAGTTTATAATAGAACCTATCATGTATATAGACCTGATGGACTCCAATTTCCTTTTGTGAAAGCTCATACACAACAGGACATTGCTGAATCCAATATCATATGTCAAAGAAAAATCCTGTTGAAAAGAACCAGGATTAAAGATAGCAAACCTCGGGACCACAGAGGAATTGGGGATAAAGATGATTTGGTAATGACCCTTGTCTTAAAGAAACTAAGGCTGGTTTGCTGCAGTTTAACTGAATATATATGTATGCTTATATGTGATCACTGCACCATCATTCTCTCTTCCTGTTATTGGGAAGTGGAGGATTGTGGTTTTAGGATAGAAGGCATTTCAAGAAAGACCAATAATACACATAAGACCCATGGTTTGCATAGTTTCAAGATTAATCATTCCAAGGATAATTACACTCACCCTAGATGGGAGATTAATCTGAGGAGCCCTAGACACTGGAATATTACTAAAGATTCACAAGTCATACACCTCCATGAATCTAGCCTAGATTATATTGAATGCTGGATACTTGGGGAAAAAAAGAGATATCTGATCACTCTATCTAATTGCAGGAAGTTTGTTCTCCTTGTTAAAAGAGGAATGTCATTGCACGTTTGTGGTAAAGAAAAGAGGAATGTAGTAAATTATAGAATCTGGTTAGTATATAAAGTGAATTTGTATGAACTGAAAGTACAATTTGACTGTTACATAGTTTTGGAGTGCATTCACAGGCACATGAAAGCTAGCGCGATGGAGAAACAAAAAAGAAAAAGATGGAGAGATTACTGGTATGTACAGATTGAGAATTACATGATAAAATTGGGAACTTGCTGCCTTTGGCAGATTCAAGCTCCTATCTATAAGAATAAATGCAAAACCTTGTCTTGGTTTCATCCTAAAATTAAGAAGCATAATAATACTAGAAGCATTTATGCTACTAATGAAACTAGAACCAAAGAATGCATTGTTGGTTGTTTTTACTGTAGAGATATTCTGAATAATGACATTACTAACCCTTATGTGATTATAATTAAGTGCCTAAGATGCTTTTGTTTCAGGAATAGACAAAAAGATTGGGAGCACAGAAGGTTATATAGTTCAGAACAGGCAAGAACTCAACAACACCAGCAGAGAAGGAAAAAGAATAAAGACACAAAGATGAGACAATTAAAGAAAAATAAAGAACCTATACAAATGGAAAACATGTACTTAAGGAATGTTATGGGTGTCAATATCCATATTAAAGAAAGGATGTATAAAGCAAAACAACAGGAGCAAATCGAATATTCTGGCTTTGGTGGTGCGACTATAAAGATTGCGAATGTTACTTGGAAATGGTGTAAGAACACTTGTTATCTTAGCTCACAGGATAGAAGGCTATTTAATACTATTCCTTTGAGGAACACTTATCACCAGCAACAAGAAATTGTTAAGTTTGGCATAATGATGAGTTCATTTGAAGACCAGGCTTGCATCTGTCACTGGTTTCTTCTAAATTGTATGAACAAGTTTGTAAAAAGCAGCAGTTACTACATCAACTATGTAATGTATCCTACATTATTGCTGATTGTCTTAAACACTAGGAAAATGGAACAGTGTAGAAACCAATATGTAATTGGTAAAAGAATGAAACTTCCTGAGCATGTTAGGGTCACAAAAAATCTCCTTCTCTGCTACTCTAGAGGGGATTGTAAACAATTGAAACTGCTTTCTAAGACAAATAAGGAGATCAATATGCATGCTTGTAATTTAGAGCACTTGAATCGTTGTATATGGGTATGTAGGGTGAGTGCGAATCGCTCTTTTTGTTTGTATGCTTATTTCCAGGAGAGTCTAATGAGCCTGTGTGATACTAATTTGTTGAATAAAAATTATACTACAATCTTAGGTAACGCGATCATCATGCGTATTCCCCTTAGATTGAGGAACAAAATGGAACCTAATTTGCAATATTTTGAACTAAGGGTGAAACGGGTCAAATTTAAATCAAGTAAACATGAAAATTGGATTTTGGAATTGTAGAGGGATAGGTAGAAAATCGTTTTGGCCAGAGCTTGACTCCTTCTGTAAAATTCAAAGAGTGTAAATTATGGCAATAGCGGAAACTAAAACAGACAAACTGCCATGTGAACAGGTCTGGAGACGAGCAGGGTTTGATAATGTTGTATGGTCTCCTGCCTCGGGCCGAGCGGGAGGTATTGCCGTCCTATGGAAGTCTCATCAGCTCATTAACGAGGAAGTCATGATTCTCGTCCAAGAACCAAGGTATGTGATATTAAAATACCACCACTTAGTTACTAAATACATGATAGCCATCTGTTTTACCTATGCCCCCCCGAATGTTGGGGACAAAGAGGAGTTCTGGAACCAATTAACGATAACGATACAAAACCTAAACCTCCCTACACTTATGATTGGAGATCTCAACGAGATACAAGAGCCTAGTGACAAAAAAGGAGGCGTGTACCCATAACCTAGCAGATTTGAAAGATTGCTAAACTTTAGAAACGATTGTCTTCTAGAGGACATCCCAACTTCAGGGAATGCCTTCACTTGGAGGGAAAATAAAACCGAAGTTGACAACATCTATGAAAAGCTATATAGAGTTTTAGTAAGTAGTAGCATCATACAAAATTTCCCACATATTAGCGCCCAAAACCACGCTTTCACTAGTTCAGACCATTGCAAAGTGACGGTAGAGTTAAGTAATGAGGAAACAATGAAAGCACAACCGTTCAAAGTGGAAAAAATGTGGATGTACCGGAAAGACTTAAGAAATGTGGTTAAGCAAGCTTGGAGAGTGCAATTCCAAGGTTCGAATATGTTCACAACTCTTTAAACAACATGCCAAAAGATGGAATAAGCATACTTTAGGCAACACCTTCGAGCAATTAAGAGAAATAGAAGGTCATCTGGTCGAGCTCCAAAAAGATATTCTAATCTCTCCGCAACCAAGTACCATCCAAAAGCAAATCCGATTGTTGAACAAGAAAGAATGCATCTTAAAGTTCCATAAAACATACTGGAAACAAAGAGCTAAAACAAAACACATCAAAATGTCAGATGCTAACACAGGATACTTTCATAAGATTGCAAGTGGAAAACGCAACCGAAAAATAATTAAGGAAATCACCACAACCGAAGGTACTCAAATTCTAGGTATAGATAATATTAGAGAAGAAATAAGAAATGACTTTAAGAAGAGATATACTAAGCAACCAACCCATCTAAACAATGCAAATGATTATCTTAACCTGATAACCAAAGAAATAACGGAACAAGACAACAACTTGTTAACTAGTGCAGTTACTAATGAAGAAATCAAGACAACAGTAATGATGCTAGGCTCTGATAAGTCTCCGGGCCCGGATGGTATGACTGCGGAATTCTACAAGAGATATTGGGATATTGTAGAACCATCAGTAACCAAAGCTGTAAAAAGTTTTTTCCACTCAGGGAAGATATTACGACAAACTAACCATACTTTTATAACTCTCCTACCTAAGGTAGAGAACCCAAAATCGACTAATCATTACCGACCAATAAGTCTATGCTCAACTATCTATAAAATAATTTCAAAAATCATAACGGAAAGGATTAAAAAAGTAATAACCAAAATTATCCACCCGCTCCAAGGAGCTTTTATAGCAAACCGAGCCATTCAAGATAATATCCTTATAGCCCATGAAATATTTCACTCATTTAGAAACACAAAAAAACAAAGATGGATGGATTGCCATCAAACTTGACATGGAAAAGGCGTATGACCGAGTGGATTGAGAATATCTACTGAATGTATTGCATGGATTTGGGTTTGATAAAAAAAAGTTATAGGTTGGATAAGGGAGTGCATTTGCACAGTATCATTGTCGATACTTGTAAATAATGGACCCACGGAACGTTTTAACCCGGAACGAGGGCTCAGGCAGGGTGACCCTTTATCACCTTTCTTATTTGTTATCGCATCTGAAATCCTTGCAAGAAAACTGCAACTAACTAGCGAACTGGACAAAAACACGATAGGATTTCCAATCGCTCGAGGCGGGACTCGGATCCCCTTCTTAGCCTTTGCGGATGACATCATAATTTTCGCTAAAGCATCTCAAAGATCATGTGAACAAGTAAAGATCATTATCGATGAATTTTGCAAAGTTTAGGGGCAAAAAGTTAACTATAACAAGTCAGCATTTCAAGCTTCTAAAAATATGACTACCCATCAGAAAAATGTAGCACAACAAGCCCTAGGGGATAGCAACAATGACGAACCTAGAAAAGTATTTAGGTTGCCCAATTATTAATGGCAAAGTCAAGAAAGACACCTTCAAAGACACGATTGGAAATGCACAAAAACAGCTTACAAAATGGAAGGCAAACTCGCTATCCCAAGAAGGTAGGACGACTTTGATTAGAGCCAACTTAGCCACAAAACCAAACTATGTAATACAGAGCTTTATGCTGCCAACTTATGCTCATTTAGAGATGGATAGGATAAAAAGGGGGTTCTTCTGGAACAAGGATAGAAATTACAAACCTTTGGTAGGATGGAATAAGATATGCAAACCTAAAGAGGTAGGAGGACTAGGAATTAGGAAAATAGAACATATGAACAAAGCACTCCAAATGAAACTCCTTTGGAAAATTCTTGCAGAACCAAACAATATGTGGGTAAAGATAATCTCACAAAAATATCTTAGAAATGATAATTTATTCTCGTACAAACTAAAAGCGAACACCTCATGGCAATGGAAAAAACTAATGCATCTAAGAGAAGAATTCTATAAAGGTCTCATTTGGCAAATTGGAGACGGGAAAACAGTCAAGTTTTGGAAAGATAATTGGCTACCAGGAGGCCCTCTTCGATCTCATGCAAAGAATCCAACAAATATAGATGAAACAACAACGGTAGATGCATGGATTACTAATGACCATAGATGGAAAATAGATGAACTAAAACAAATCCTCCCAGATAACATGGTTGAACAAATTCAAAATACTCCAATCCCGGATAACTACATCCAAGATCGATTGTACTGGGCCCCGAGCAAAATTGGGTGGTTTTCCACCTCGTCTGCCGTAGACTTAATCACAAATTTAGAAAGACAAACACCGCATATAAATAACTGGTTGTGGAAATTGGATACATATCCAAAAGTTAAAAACTTCCTTTGGAAAATTGACAATAATGGACTGCCCACGAAAGCTAGACTTAGGGATAAGCAAATCATGACTCCAGAAGGTTGTGTCTTGTGTGATTGTAGCAATGAAGACATAAATCACTTACTAACAAAGTGTCCGTATATGATCTATATAACTAATAAAGTAAATCCAAATATTGCCACTTGTAAGTGATTTATGTCTTCATTGACTGCCCACGAAGGAATATCAGACCAACTAATGGACTGCCCACGAAGGCATATACGAACTTCTAGAAATGCCCAGAACAATTCTAAGTGAATTATACCAACTTCTAGGGAAAAAAGATTTCACGTGTCTAGCAGTTATTTGGTGGAGCATCTGGCATTAACGCAACAAATTAATATTTCAACAAGACCAAAGCGAAGGAATATCAGACCTAACAACATACATAAGAAACTTAATAGTTAATTGGGAGAAAGCGTCGAAATGGATAGAGGATGAAGAAACCATTCTAACATCCCAATCCAAAAATAGAAACAAAAGTATAAGAACTGAAAGCAAATGGAAAAAACCCAAACTGGGTTACACTAAAGTTAACTTTGATGCCTCCAAAATGTCCAATGGAAACACTACTAGTGGAATTGTTTTCCGAAACCACCGTGGCCAGGTAATGGATATTATAACGGCTAGCTTTGGAAAAGTGTCGGTATTAAAGGCTGAAGCGTTAGCCCTCCGTGAAGCGATTAGGCAAATAAAAAACAGAATGATAGAAAAAGTGGAAATTGAAGGGGATAATCTCCAAGTCATTAATGCGGTTAAAGGAAAAATCCATAGCCATTGGGAGATTGAACTCATTATCACTGACATCCGTGTTTCTATTAATGGAAACACGGATATAGTGATTAACCATGTCTTTAGGAAATGTAACGCTGTGGCCGACAAAATCGCTAATTTGGGCCACAGTCTCCCAGTTGAGTGTATCAAGACTCATCCAGAACTTCTAGTTCTCATCCGAAAGGATGCTCTAGGGCGCCCTCCTTAAAGGAGAGCACCCTTACCTAATAAAAAAAAATCTTTGAAAACACTCATTGTATATTTATTTGTTATGTGGTTGGACTTGTGAGTTCGTTGTCATATTGTTTGGCTTGACCAATGCGCCACCAACCTTTTTTACGCTAATAAATCGGGCATTTTGATATCTCAGTGATGTTAAGCCTAAACAAGACCATTTTAAGGGTTTCTTATTTCTTACACTTGTTCAAATTAATTAGGGTAAATTGGATTTAACCACCCCTTATTTTAAGTTTCTTGCATTTAACCACCCCTTAAGTTGAATTTTGCAAAAAACCACCCATTATGTACTTAATTATACATATCACCACCCTTTTTGACGGATTCTGTTTAAGTTTTTATTATATATAGTAAATTACTGTTTTGCCTTTTCTGTTTTTATTTTATTTACCCAAAAATCTAATTAAATTACTGTTTTTATTTTATTATATCACCACCTCATGGTCTTCTTCAATCTGCCATCTCACACACCAAATTCATCTTATTTCCCCTTCTTTGGCACTGAATCGTTGCTTCCAGCCGCACACCAGTGAAAATTCACCAAATCGACTTTAATTGTGCCTTAATTGGCACCGAATCGACCTCCTTCTTCAATCTTCATCATTAATTTTGCCTTAATTGTCACCAGATCTACATCCTTCTTCGATTCGTTGCTTCTAGCTGTGCACACTAGTGAAAATTCATTGTTGGCCTACTCTCCCACCACCATGTCATGTGGCTAGAGGATTCCCTCATTCGATCTTTTGGCGGACCTCATCTCCTCCGTTTCCCTCATCCCCTTTATCGATCGAGATTCGACTCTCAGATCCCTAATATCCATGCTCGAAATCGCCTACAAGAATCTTCACACCTCGTTGGAATCGCATATTCAACTCTCATCTCCTTTATCAATTGAGATTCTTTGTTGTTTGGTCAAGGTTTCACACTTTTGTGTCACACTTCTGCTGTGAATGATTTGCTGAAATTAAAGGTGTATGGTTTGGCTCGAAATTAGGGCTTAATGGCTCTCTGGTTTTATTCTGATGAGATGGGCAATTAGGGATACACTAACATAGATCCTTGGGTTGTGGTGCTTTGATGACATTGAAGACCAATTTTTTCTAATTTTTTCTGAGGTCAAAGTTGATGCCTTTTCTCAATCACTTTGCCTTGAATAAGAGTAAACTAGAAAATCTCAGGTTTTTAATTGCTTGGTTTATTATGAATCTCATTTCCTTTATTTTTGTTGTTGATTCTAGAGGTACCATAGTGAATGCAAGGAGGAGGAGATGAATACTGTGAAGAATGATGTAATTTGTTGACTGTAGTGTTCTATTTGGTTGTTCATCTCAATTGAAAGATGATTTTTTTTAAATATAAAGTAAAATGAACGGCAAAAATGCTTGACTTAACTGAAAAAGTAACGTATTCCGTTAAGAGGTGGTTAAATGTCACACAATTACAAATAAAGGGTGGTTATTTATAGAAGAAAATATAAAAGGTGATTCAATATAACAAATAGAAAATAAGGGGTGGTTAAATGCAATTTCCCCAATTAATTACGGTTTCTACATGTATGTTGCCAAACTATTCCCCGTGCGATCACGCGGCGCCAGCGTAGAAACTGGAATGCCAGCCGTCCGTTTGACAAGTGCCTTATTTGTACCGTTTGTTCACCCAGGAATCCAGGATGGCAATATCTCTCTCATCACAATTTGCACCTGCTTTATCGTGTGGTTGTGGTTCATCGCTTTCTCTCCCATTCCTCCAATCTCATACTCCAAATCCAACTTCTCCTACTCACTTCGCCGGCGACTCAACACACGCGCCACCATGACCCTGCCGATCATCCCCAACCAGCATCGGCCGCCGTCCGATCACGTCGCTGGCAACTGGTACTCTGTTCTAGACCTCCGGCTCCGCGATCATTTCTTCACTGTCCCGCTCGATTACTCTCTCGACTTGCCGGATTCCCCTAAGATCACCGTCTTTGCTCGCGAGGTCGTCGATGGTAGTTCTCTCAACTGTTTAATTTTGTCTCTCTGCAACGTGAATTTGTGGTTTTAGTTGTCAATTCAGTAAACGAATCTGGTTAGGTATTATTCGGCGTTTGGATTACGAAATTTATAGCTTTTTGATTTGTTTGCAGACTTTGAAATATACTCCCTTTTTGTAAATTATGAATTTTACATAGTATAATGATTCAGGATTCTTCCCTTTTGAATCAAAGCCCCTAATATATGTAGAGCAGAAAGTATTGCTTTTGTAAAGGTTAATGATGAAAATTCGATAGGATATACTAAAATTTGGTGGGGGTTAGGGATTCAAAATCCATTTTTTCAATCTAAATTGGTGGGCTGGTTTAATTTAATAGGGAGGATGTGTTAGTAGGTTTAATTTTTCTTCCTCCTGTTTAGTAAATGTTATTAGCTCAAGTGCTCTAGGATAATGATCTGGAAAATCTAGATGCAACTAAAGTTGATGAATGTATAATAAAGTTGGGAAAGAGAACCAATCTTTGCCCTTCTTACTATATATCTCCATGGAGGACCGAGTTTCGAATCCCCACTGCCTACTGAATCAAGTGGCTGGATAAGTAAAGCCTGTGAAGGTTATAGGTTGATATTGCTGGATCAAGCATGAATCCTCTTAACAGTGCCTTTGGTTTTGGTCCTTTTCTTTCTTTGTTTTAGAGATGTCTGATATATTTTCTTACAGCAGGGAACAGGTGCTCTTGTCATCATACATGGCATGGAGGTATATTTCCCCACCTTTTGATCCATACAATGTGTAGGAAGCATTTTTATATTACAAAGGAATAGTACTCTAGAAATATTATAATTTCTTTCAATCAAATATAGATTTAAGACATTCATTCTTTGGAAGCTAGAATACTTTGAAGCTCCACTGATTAATTCTCCCTAAATTGCTACAATTATTAGTGGAGCACTAGATTTGACTGAAAAGGTAATAAACACTTTGCATTTGATGTGTTGGTTGAAATTGATTGAATTCCCTTGTCTCTTTTTGTCATGATATTGCAGATGGTTCTCACTGAAAACCTATTTTCATCTATATGCATTGAAGCTATAATAATATCATACCCCACCTGCTGTTCTATGTTAAATATTGTTCAATTGGGATGATTGTATCTATAATTATTTTACTCTTTTGGCCCGTTGCTCTCATTCTTGTGAATTGGATATGGGGATGTTGTACTGACTTTCAGCTTTTTTCTGATGGATAGTTATTTCACCAAGCTTAGTGAGATATTATTAATTATAGTGCCTTCAAATTGCTAATAATAAAGGTTGTTAAAGCTTATTTTTGTCTATATATTTCATGTGTCTTTAGCTCAGCTCTTGTGCTGCATTTCATTTGATTCCCTTTTCAATCACAAAAGTATGCCATTGCTTATATAATCTGGAAGTTTATATTCTTTGGCAATTAGCTACTTAATCCTCCTTTTTCTTCTCCTTTAATGCTCAAGGTCAATTTTTTTCTTTCCTGTCAATCTCTGGGTCAGTTTTCTACCCAGCTTTAGATACTTATCAATAGTCATATGCATTTTGAATAGTTTTCTAATATCAGCGACGGTTAAAGATTGGAAATAGGTGTGAATCATTATATTAGTGCACAAAGGTTATCTGCATGCTTGCTTTCCTTATGACTATGGACATATGAAGCAGCAATGACTCCTATTGAGTCAAGTCATAGTCGTGGACCCATGTATTCAGGGAATCCAAAAAATGCTATCAGACTATTGTTGCTTAGCAGTGTTTGACGTGTGTTCAGTAGGATGTATGTCTTGTGTCTGCAACATTGGTTCATTTGAATTTTGTTCTTTCATTACCTCGCAATTGTATTGAATTGTGAGTGAAATCAAAAAAGGAAAATAAATTCTCAGGGAAGTAATTACAGGAAAAAATAGTATGTTATGTGCCTATTCCATTCTTCTAAGTCAGTAAACTATCGTTTTCCCGATATGTGATTTTGGTTATAGGGTCCTAATTATACAAGATTTATTTTGTGGATTCTTTAATTTATTCACAAATTAGTTCTAATTGATGATAAAAGGGAATTACGGTTGACTATATTATTGGCTACTCATTGTATTTCTGTTTCATAATCAGCTTCAACTTGAATCACCAACCCAGATTTCTTCTAGGCTCAACCTATCAGCTTGTATCATTGATTGAGATTTGGTAAGGTTGTGCTATCATCCTCTTTTGTAAATATTGTACTGATCCTAATTTTAAACTCTATGCTTTTGATTAACTAGGTTCATTCTATTTTATTCGGTTCAAATTTAACTAACCTGATATTGGGAGTAACGACAAGTGTTTTTGGGGCTTCCCATAATTTAACAGTGTGTTAAGCACAATTTCAATCTTGTCGGTACGTTTTCTTTGATAGTTTGAATATTTCTCAAATACAAGCTTGTAACCTATGACTTTACTGATGCAGAAGGGTATACTAGCAGAAGGCGATGCTAGATTTTATGTTGCTGAAACTGTCCTGGAAATACAGTCTACAAGCTCATGTACATCTTTCTTCGGCTAAGAGTTGTTTCTTACATTATTCATGCAACGAAGACTTTAAGCCTGATAACTTGATGCTGGATGGACATGGTTGCATGAACCTATCATACTCTTGATTGTGTAAGAACTCTTTGTTTTGTCATCTTCTATGATATTTCTTGTTAAGAATGGGTTGTTGTCATAATTGAAGAAAACCTAACTACTTTGGATTGAGATGTATTACAGCAAATCCTGAAACACTGGAAATGGAATGTCTCTTTTTAGTCTATATGCAACAACCATCAATGATGTACTCATTCACACTCTTCTTTACTGTTGGTGTAGTTCTTTTGTGGATGTTAACAACTTCTTATGTCAAGAGCGGTAGGACTAAGATTGTTAAACGAGACATTACTCTGGCAGAGATACGCTTCATAAAGGAAAATTGCCTAGAATACTATGATGGAAGAGCAGGGAACATACATTGGTAAACAAGGTAGAAGAGGATGTTGGAAAATCCCTCTCATTTGGGGATGGTCTCGCTAGAGAAGGGCAAGCTTATGAAGCCATTGATGAAGATCGATGTCGTCATCTTGGCCATGCTAAACGCTTCAAATAAGGAATATAGGAGTTCTCACCACATGGAAGAGGTAGTTTTGTTCATAAACAGTATACTGTTTGCCAACTGATTTGCATTGTATCTCTCCATGGAACACATGTTCCTTCATCTCTTATTTGAGAAATCTCTCATCTCTTAGTTATATGAAGCCAGAAGCCAAAGGTTCTCTTGTACTAAACACCAAATTTGGTTATACTTGACATATTTTACACTTCTTATTTGATCCGAAAATACTAAACTGTTATTCTTGAAATACTCTTTTTAGTGTCCGTTAAGTCCTTCTCGTTCAATTCGTATAAATTAAGTCAAATGCTGGTATACTGCTCCTAAAAATCGTTCAATTCGTATAAATTAAGTCAAATGCTGGTATACTGCTCCTAAAAATCACATCGAGAATCCG
Organism: Fallopia convolvulus; assembly: GCA_964016875.1. NCBI lineage: Eukaryota > Viridiplantae > Streptophyta > Magnoliopsida > Caryophyllales > Polygonaceae > Fallopia > Fallopia convolvulus. Next base: position 694,341 of record OZ024719.1, read on the forward strand.
ATACACCATAAACAAACTCTCATAAATAAATCCCATCCTGTGTCATTCCTTTAGTGGGCCAAATAATCCAGCCCAATTATAACAGCAGCCCAATTTTTCCCCATGCAAAGCTTGGGGCCATAACTAGTAGTAATAAATGCAAGGCAATTGATATATTTGTTAAAGTCCTATAGGATGATGGCCTGGTCTAATTATATATTTCCTTTCATGCTACTTTGACCAATGAATTTTATGTATTTAATTATTTTAAAGCAATGATTTTTGTCATATCTTTTTTTTTATAGGATGATTTAAATATATAGAAAAAAAAATAGGTTAATTAGGTGGATATTAAGGAGTGTGTGAAAATTAGCTAAATAGCAAAACTCCCCATCACCCACCCCCCACCCCCACTCCCACCGAGTTGACTCGGTCGTTGACCGGGTTGACTCGCTCATTGACCGACCGTCGACCGGGCGTTGACTGACTGTTGACCGACCGTTGACTGGCGTTGACCATCATCACAATCATCACTTTTATAACCGTCATCACAATTTTTTCATCGTCATCACAACTTATTTCACCGTCATCACAATTTTTTGATGACAAAAAGTATAATAAAAGGTAAAAAGTGTCATCAAAATGTCTTGATAACACTTTTTGATGACAGAAAGTATCATCAAAGGCATTCAACCACATAAAAACAACCGTCATCACTGTCATCACAATTTATTTCACCGTCATCAAAATTTTTTGATGAAAAAAAGTGTAATAAAAGGCAAAAAGTGTCATCAAAATGTCTTGATGACAACTTTTTGATAACAAAAAGTATCATCAAAGGCATTCAAACCATATAAAAACAATCGTCATCACACGGTTCAAAGTTCAAACCGTCATCAACTAGCATCACTTGTCATCGTTACTTGAGGACGGTTCGATTAATTTGTCATCAAAAGGACTTTGATGACAAACAAGTGTCATCAAATATGTATCACCACTATCATCAATGTCATCACTACTTGATGACGGTTTGATTGTCATCAACTATCATCATAAATGTCATCTCTACTTGATGACGGTTTGATTCTCATCAATCGTTGATCGTTAATTGATGACGGTTCATATTGTCATCAACTATCATCACTACTTGATGACGGTTCGATTAATTTGTCATCAAAAGGGCCTTGATGACAAACAAGTGTCATCAAACTATCATCACTTAAGCGTCATCAAATATGTGTCATCACTGTCATCATTACTTGATGACAGTTTGATTGTCATCAACTATCATCATAAATGTCATCTCTACTTGATGACGGTTCGATTCTCATCAATCGTCATCGCTATTTGATGACAGTTCGATTGTCATCAATTATCATCACTACTTGATGACGCTTCGATTAATTTGTCATCAAAAGGGCCTTGATGACAATGGTCTTGAAGACAAACAACTGTCATAAAGTGTCTTCACTCAAAGTTTGTTCATTTTTATCATCATCACAAAAAATAGTTGTCATCAGAGGTTTTTAAATAATAATTTATTAACATGTAACATGTTCATAGAATATTGCAGTTTTTACAAGTAATGTCCTTTTTAAACGAAAGTTTTCATAACACTACACAAATTCGAAATTAAGCACCATAAAACTTTCAACATACAACTAATTTTTACCATAAATCACATTATAACTAGAAATGTCGTCTAAACTAGACCAAAATTTCTGCACAACAATACATAAAAGAGAAACAACATTAATATATATGGATAGGTGTTGGCACTTGGCGGCTGCAATAAATAATCATGCTCCTACTATTCTTCCCCTTAAATAAAGATGACACAGAAATTTGTTCCACCTCAAACACACACACATATATACTCAAAAGACAAAAATTCTACAACAAGCTGGCTCAAGTAATGGCATAAACAAGTCTGAGAAAATGTCTACAACACTTTCAAAACCAACAAACAACCAAGAAACACAAGTCAAAAGATGCTCTAGACAATAGCATTAGCAGCACTAGCAATTCTTGGCCAGAGATCAGCACACTCCTTTCTAATGGGGCCTGTACAGATCTGTTGAATGCTGCTGCTTTAGAATCTTTGTGTGAAGATCTCCCAATTGCTACTGTACAGGCAAATATGCGTTTTTCAAAGACTTGAGTTGTGATGGGAGACTTGATAGGAACTTCTTTCGATCTGCAATGGTTTCCACAAGACTTTTCTTTTTCTTCTCTAGTCTTTCTTAAAGCTTGCAAAGTTCTTTACGTTACCAAAAGCTACTGTAATTAGACCATCTGGTAGTAAATGAAAAATGCAAGTTTAATAGTTACAAAAGGCTTTTCTATGCAAACACCATCTTAATAGAATACTAATATACTTATGCACTCATGTGATGTGATTAATTAATAAAGCAAACAGTAAACCTTGCGATGAAGAAAAGTGGAAAAGGCTTTTCTATGCAAACACCATCTTTTGCTCAATTTAAAAATCATAAAAAATGAAGGGATGATGAGCAAGATTATACGATGAGGCGCGCAGTTTATGAATAACTATAATTCAATATGTATACAACTTAACAAACAAGAGTAATTTCCCTTTAATTGTCAAAAGTTTCGACACCTCATGCTTTGTTACCTGTCAAACAAAAATTTACAAACACAAACCAACATGATCATCAAACTCTAAGGCTTTTTATTTGATTAGAAACCAAAGAAGGGCCTCCACGTATACAGACTTGCCTGATATCAATCGTAGTGTCATTAGATCTAGGAGGAGGTGCAGTATAACCAGGTTGGTAAGGCTGGAGGAAAAAAAGGACATTTCAAAGATTAGTTCAATTGATTAGTGCAGAACTAAATGGCAATGTAAGACTAGCACAATTATATACATCACCAGAAAATAAATCTAATTGCTTCATCAAATGTAAGATGGAGTTAAGCATATAACTACTAGCAAATTTTCAATTTTGATTTTAATACAATTGAAGCTTAAAATTTAAGGCAAACACTGTATCAATTAAAAGACCAGGATTTAAGTCCCCTCTCAGCATTTGAACTTATAAACAAGAAAGATCAGTCTAGCAAGACAGACTTTTCTCCAATCACTAAATATGGATCTTAAAACCAAGTGTTAATAACTATCAAAACTCTAATGCCCACACCTGATATGGACCGATTTGATATCTTATACAGGAATAAGGAGAAATGTATTTCCACTAGCTCAGAGAGCACATTAAAATGCACAAGGAATGAAGGATGTAAACACCACAGAAAGACAAGTCAAACCCAACTAGAATAAAATCTTATGCCATCATTGAGTGTCAACTTTCTTGTCATGAATAAAATCTTATGCTATTAAGAATGTAAATAGATTAGCTAATGCCCTATTCAAGCAGCAATGTAGAATGAAACCCCAAAATTCCAGTGTTCAGCAAGAAAGTAGGAATTGGAAGAGCAGTTGAGAAGCATAATTATTTCAAGTGGCACATGAAGAATCTATCCACACATTGAGGACAACATCATTTAAGTTTTTAGAGGCCTTCCTAAATTGTTTAACATGGAAAATAACCAGCTCAGGTATTAAAAAAAATAGTACACCTGATGACAGATTTCACAAGTTATGTCCCCTTTCTCATTGCCAAGGATTTGAATAAACAAACCTGGTCACGAAATCGAACACAATCCTTCATCAACTACGTCAACAAGCCAAATGAGTTAGTCACCAAACAAGCAAATTCTAGCAATCTAGCATAAAAAGGCAACTTTATCAATCTCATATTTTGCACCAGTAAGCAAAAAAAGAAGCTAATAAATAAATGTCACCTTCGGCCAATGCTTTTGTTTCAAGAACAATAGATACAGGAAACGTGTTGATACAAAACAAAGATACTGATATGTGCGTGACCTAATTGAAACAAGAAGCCAACCAATTAACCACAACCGCCCCCTGAATATACCGAATGAAGCAAGTCCACTTGATTTCCTGAGACAGTAATGGTGATTCCTTACTCCTCTTATGCATATCCTTCTCTCTTAGGGATTGAATCGGCGACAACCTCTGATCAATCGAGAAAAGCAAAACCGAAACGAACAATTAGGTTTCCAATTCGATTGATTCAAAACTCGATTCTCACTTGAATTCTCGTTTGGTTTCTGTTGATTTCTGTTTATTGAGACAATCGGAGTTCATTCAACTGCTAAACAAACCTGGTCGTCAGTGTAAGGCCTTCCCTCCATGGTGGCGACAAAGATCTCGGCCTTTCTGTGGAGAAAGGTGGCGAACGGCGGCCAAAGCTCACTAGGTTCGGTCAAGAAGTCATCGTCGATGAACCTGTCGGATTCGAGCTCCGGACTCGGATATTCGTCATCAGAACGCGCGAGAGAATTCGGAATTCTTCACGGTCAAAAGAGAAACCAGATCCGCGGGATGAGAAAAAAAGAGGGATTTTATACTTGACAAAAAACTAAAAAAAAAAATAGCTTACAAACGCCCAAATATGGGTTATAAATGTGCCCTTTTACCTAATTCTTTCTATATATAATACATAATTCATTAAAGATAAACCAATATTTTAATATAAAAATTGTATACAACTTGTTTGATAATTTACATAAGTGTCGACCACTTGAATACATATATAAATAATTATATTACCCATTTACCCACCTCGTTAAGTAGTGATAAGCCGACCTAATGTGTACGTGTTATATATATTTTTGTTTGTGATATTGTTCAAACGATATCATCACCTTGAAAACCAAACCACCTTTTAGAATTTGACTCTTCCAAATTCATCTTGTTGTTCACTCCCTCTCTCGACCATCCCTCTGTTCGTTCGATCTCTTTACCACTGAGTCTACTCCAATCCCTTGTTTGTCCTCTGCTCCGTCGTCACGTTTGATCATTGTTCTTGGTGAGGTATTTCTATCACTAGACTTATTAACTTAGGCTTGGTATTAGGGTTTGATTTTGGAGGCTGTTTTGGAGAAGTTGGTATAGTTAGAAATCAAGATTAATTATATATCTAATATTGGGTCAACTAGTGGATAGTCGGGTTAAGTTCTTTCCTTGATTCGTCTAAATTATTACTCTTATGAGTAAAATTCTTATTCCTAGGTACCTAGCTTGATAAAGTCCGTTTTGATATCCTTGGAAATTCGCCGTTTGAGGTAAGTCGCCTAGACTTACTTAGTTATAAATTTTGATATGTGTTGGATGTGTAGATATGATGTGTGGAGCTTTATTTTGGAATTCTTTCCTATATATTATATATGTCTATTTGAAAATAATTCGCTAATTTAGAAAATTATAATAGATGAATAATATTTTGTATTTTATTCGGATTTCTAAACATTGGCACCTAACCGATACGTTTATGATTAGGGATAGTCGGGAAGGCGGAGACATCCCTAACTTAGTTGTATGTCAAGGAGGGCCCCTTCAAAATTATAATAAAATGTTTTGGCGAGTGCTCCCGAGGAGGCTTGACCAGGGGTAAGATGGTGAACGACGAGGGTGTGAGTGGTTCGGATAAACGGTGGAGGCCGCCGTCCACTACCCCGCGTAAGGCTGGAGGATGCCATACTTGTTTAATAAGTTATGTCATTGACAATTGATGAGTTGCGATTGAACAATTATTGAGACGAAAAGTGATTGAGGTGATACTTAAGTGCAATGATGTGCTATTATTAGTATGCTTTGTGTGGTTGTAAGTAGTATTATGTGCGTTTTATAATTATAAGTATTGTTGTGCGTTTGTTTGTTATGGTGAATGTTTTATATGTGAACTATTATATTACGACTCTTATTATGTAATGGAATAAATTGATTTTGCTTCTGCATGTTGCATTTACTATCCTGTCATATTGGAATTGTTAGCTAACCCTTCGGGGTGTTGTTTTTCTTTTAGGTAATCAATCTGGAATGAATAATGCTCCAAGGAATCTTCTCCAAGATGATGGTGAGCCAGATCGACGTGGTGTGTCTTAGGATGAGGTTAGATAACAGTTTGTAGAATTGAAGGTCCTAGGTGTCTATGTTGTCTTGTTAAGTTAGATGTTTGTAAATATTGGTTGAAGTTTAGAGATCAGAAATGAGAGTGGTGTTGAAGTGGGTTAATGCACACGTGCATGACTTTGTTACTTTTAAAGAAACATAGTTGGATGTTTTTCTTGTATTTCTCGTCGTGCCTTTGTTGCAAGGTCCCGCATTGTGAAATTGCTGTTAAATTAGCCTGAGTGGAACCAAGTGACATTCTGGTATTTAAAACCGGGGTGTTACAAATTGGTATCAGAGCCAGGTTGACAACAGGGGCACAAGGAACCTAACAATAAAAGTATTAGAGGTCCAACTTAAACGAAAACTCAGATCGAGTTTTTCTTTTTAAACATTTTGATAAAAAGTTAAGCATATTGCATAGTCGGGTAGAAAGACACGTCGAGAAGGGCCACCATCGAATGGGGAGTAATCCTGTAAGCATTTTCTTATGTACTTTGTTTAGTATTGCTTAGGCTTAATAATACTAGTACTCGCAGATTAGTTATGGCACCGCCGAAGAAGACTACTAATGTTGTTAGAGGAAGAGGGAGACCCCGAGGCCGAGGCCGTGGCCGTGGAAGGGGTAGAGAAAGCGCAAATACAGCTCCAGCTAATCTCCATGCTGAAGAAGTTGCGGAAAGTGAAGGACCGGCATTGGGTGTTCGACAAGGACAATCTGAAGCTTCTGTTGCTAATGACCCTCGGAGATATGAATCACCATTTGTAGAAGAAGATGTTGTCTCTATTGTTGGAGCTAGGCCAAGGGTGGATCCAGAAGTACCTAGGCCAGCTAATGTGCCTCCTAAACCTGAAATACAGGCACCAAATATGAAGATGCCTCCCCAAGTAAGCCAAGTTGCAATACTACCAGGCATCACGAGACCTGAATGCTCTAGAAGGGTAGTGGAGTTGGGAGGAGGTCTACGGGAGCCAAAACCAGATAAGTGGCTTGGAGAGTTTAAGAAGACGGGAGTACCAAACTTCACCGGAGCTTTAGGTACTGATGTGGAACAATGATTGAGAAGGGTCGCTTCTGCATTAGATTCAATCCAAGCGCCACAGGAGAGGAGGATGTCCTTAGTGCAAAGTTTATTACAAGAAGGTGCATTTGATTGGTGGAATGGTTGTGGAATTGCTATTAAAGTAATGAATGTATTTATACAAGAGTATACTTACATTCCAAGCTATCTTGGGCAACAAGTAGTTAGGCTATATTAGATATCTTAGGGTAGAATGAACTACAACAAAATAAAATAATATATATATAATAGAGATCCTAAATATTATCTTTATTCCTATAATATCCTTAAATTTTTAATATTTTTTTATTTTTTATTTATTTTTTATTTATTTTTCAAAAATCAATTTTTTTGTACATGGACCCCGTTTCAAGTTAATATTTATATTATATATATGAGGTCATAATAGATACATAGCTACATATATTTTTAACAATATAAATTATTACATATATTTCTCCTTAAAATATGAGATCCATATATTTTTTTATGATTAAAAAATTATAATTTATATCTACCCTAATAAATTGTAAAGAAGAACTGTTGTAAAATTATACCGTGAATATCATTGGAATCTACTATATATATAAAAGTAATAAGGTTTGGAGCCACTACATTGCGCCACATCATCTTTTGCCACATGTCATTCCTAAAATGCGCCACATCAGATTTTGACACGTGTCATTTACTCATTAATTCATATAAATTATACAAATAAATTGGTAGTTTTGGAAACAAATCTTATAATATAATTCAATATTTTAGAAAGCTTCCAAATTGTAATTTTGGAGGTTTCTAGCATATCTAATATATGTATATTAATTATTCTTTCCACTTCATATTCCACATGACAAGTTTTTTCCACTTAATTAAATTTTATTTATATTTCTCAAATTTAGATAATATCTTAATTTTTGGTAGGAGATAATATCTTAATTAAAAAAAATTTAATGGTTGGATTTTTTCTTATAAGCCAATAAAATATATATGTTCAATCTCTCCATATTTTCAAAATATATCGTTTTTGCTTTATTTTCTTCATATTTTATCTCCTTCTTTAAATTAAACCTATTTATCAAATATTGTCAAGGAAAATGAGAAATGTAGATTATTTTATGTTAATAAACTATGTTTATTCTAAATTTTAAACTTAATAATCTATATTTATTTTATTTTATTTTATTTAAAAAATAATTTTTTATACATATTACGTGCAATAAATTATTTACATTACATTTTATATTATATTTTTATTTATAAATATATTTTTTATAGTATATCTAAAAAATATCGAGTCATAATCATGCATGGCACGATCAGGACAACTAATTTGTTATCTAATTAAGTTCCCATGTCAGTGATTTAAAAAAGTTTATTTTTTCTATGAACACTGATTAAACATAAACCATATTGATTTCAGTTAAATCTGAATGATCCAATCTAAAAATCAATGAGTCAAGACATCTCAACCAAACTCCATTCCATTACTAGACATTAATTAAAACATAAGAACATAGTAGCTAATTTAGAGAAAAGCTAACTAAAGATCAACCACGTACTACCATCAAAGAAGAGTTAAGGATAATTCATAAAAAAATATTTCATACATTATGTTGTTATAATTAGATATTGTCTTTTCCTCACGTTCTATTTTTAGGCTAAGATATTATGGTTTAGAGCCCAAGCACGTACAATATCTTTTATGTACTATTTATATTGGAGTTCTCTCCTAATGGTAATAATTATCATCTTTTTTGAATCTCTATATGGTATCAAGAGTCTGATCTTCTTCGTTTTTTCGTTCATTCTTCATTGGTGACGAAGGATCATATAATTCCGAATGATGTTGAACCATCCAAGCCCTTCATCATTGTTTAATTCCACAATGCTATCAAACTTACCTCTACCAACTATGTTACGTGGAAAACCCAAATTGAATCCATTCTTATCGACTATGATCTTTTCAGCTTTCTTGATGGATCTCACCCCGCCCCTCCCAAAATATTACCGAATTTTGTTGATCCAAACACCACCACTCCGAATCCGGCGTATTCAACATGGCTACGTCAGAATCGGCTTCTTTTTGGTGCCCTTGTTGGTACCCTATCTCTGGCGGTCGCCACCCTTGTTACTCGTGCAACGTCCACTCAAGCGGCTTGGAAGCTCTCATAGTTGATGCGCCTCTCATATAAAGATTCAATAACATGAAAAACAAAGGCTTTATTGTCGTATGATATATTCCACGAAATCTATCATCTTTTGCCTCCAAATTAAAATTACTAGCAATAAACTTACGAGTATTTGAGATATATGGCATACTAATAATATATGTAGAGCTCATCGAGGCTAAAAACCTTTTGGTATACTCACCCAATTGCATCGATCCCGTTCGGATGAATCTCGCACCTCTAGTACCTGATTATGATCCGAATGAGAACGATGCAATTGCTTGCATATACCAAATAAAACACGATTCGCTAGAAGACAATAAACCACCACCAATGAATTAGAATATTATGGAGAATTAAAATTGTAGAAAGGTTGTGGAATTGTTATTAAAGTAATGAATGTATTTATACTAGAGTATACTTACATTCCAAGCTATCTTGGGCAACAAGTAATTAGGCTATATTAGATATCTTAATTATCTTAGGGTAGAATGAATTACAACAAAATAAAATAATATATATATATATAATAGAGATCCTAAATATTATCTTTATTCCTATAATATCCTTAAATTGTTGATATTTTTTATTTTTTAAATTTTTCAAAAATCATTTTTTTGTACATGGACCCTGTTTCAAGTCAATATTTATATTATATATATATGCGGTCATAATAGATACATAGCTACATATATTTTTAACACTATAAATTATTACATTTATATATTTTTCCTTAAAATATGAGATCTATATATTTTTGTATGATTAAAAAAATATAATTTATATCTACCCTAAAAAATTATAAAGAAGAACTGTTGTAAAATTATACCATAAATATCACTGGAATACTATATATATAAAAGTAATAAGGTTTGGAGCCACTACATTACGTCAGCTCACATGATCCAAAACCAACACATCGTCACAAAGCTCATTGTGGGAAATAACTAGCACAATAATTTTTTTTAATAAGAAAACGAGGGTTATCCCCTGCGAAATTTTATTGATAGAATGTTAAGCTTGCTCATTAAGAGCCATTACATCATCATAAACTAAATTAGCAACATGGATAGGTAAAGCATCAAGATAAACAAAATCATCAGTGATGGTGAGAGTTAGATTGGCCAAGGCATCGGCAACCTTATTAGCTTGGCGTCGGCCATGAGTAATCTTCAAATCCCAGTCAGTCTCCACAAGAACCCGACGACATTGGCGAATCAACGAGAGGTCGGGGTGAACAGCAACACAAGGACCGTTCAAAAGATTCACCACCGTCGTTGAGTCCGTCTCGATGATCATTTGTTAAGATCATGACTAGCAGCAAATTGTAAACCATGAAGGCAAGCTTTTAGTTCAGCCGTTAAAGCCGAACATGTCCCACATTTAAACATGAAACCATAGAGAAACGAACCAGCAACATCACGAACGACGCCACCCCCGCCAGCTAGACCGGGATTACCCTTGGAACAAGCGTCAAGGTTTAATTTGAGCCAACCTAGAGGAGGTCCTGTCCAACGTGTAATAGAAGAGACATTAGATAGGTTGTTGGGCGAAACATAAGGGGGATTGCGGTCTGCCTTAGCCATCAGAAAAGCATCAGAGATGGAGCAAACTATGGATGAAAGCCTGAGATGATTATCAACACCGTCAAAAACAAGCTCATTCCGCATTTTCCAACAGTACCAGAGCATATTAGCAAAAAGAGTCGCCGAACGAGATGTGGTACTGATGTTTGACATGATCCAAACAACTAGATCAGTGCAAGTGAAGAAGTTAGATGGCGGAGCATTGCCGAAAATAGCAAGCCAGACATCGTGAATCACTGAACAATCACGCAGTAAGTGTAACTCAGTTTCCTCTAACTGACACCTCGGGCAAGCAGCAGAAGGCGCCAGATGTCGCCGAAATCGAGTATCATTGCACAGAACACAGCCATGAAGCAGCAAATAGATGAAGTTCCTAGCTCAATGTTGAACAGGAATCTTCCAAACAATCTTCCAATTGATTGCAGGCATAGGAGAATGACCAGTGGATTCACGAAGCAATCTCATCGCAGACTTGGTGGTGAAGAGACCGTTAGTGGTAAGGCTCCAGAAAGGGGTGTCAACAGCAGTGTCATTGACATCCAGAACAACCGCTGACAGTCTTGAGCAAATATACGCGGGAAGGAAAGGGTTAAGCAAGTTCCAATTCCAGCCAGCGAACTAGCATAATAATTGATTCAAACAGAGAATAGAAATGATTCCTCAAATGAAAACTATATATGCCAAAAACTTATGCACGCAGGAATTAGATAAGAAGCCAGCTTACATGTTTTTTCAATGTACTAATTATGTTGCACGGAAACGGAAACGGAAACGGGGGAAACGGAGAAGCGGCAATTTCAAAAAATATAGGAAACGGAAACGGCAATATAAAATATATGTTCTTTTAAAGCTCTAAAGATAATGCATACTTGTATCATACTTAAAGCAATACATATATTATCTAATGACAATCAAACCACAAAAACATAATGACATAACAACAATTATCAATTTGTATTTAACCAAAATTATACCCATTTTTCGTTTCTGCTTCTAGTGCTTAATATCCCAATTCCTAACCTATTAACTATTAACAAATCATGAAATAACTCATTAACTCAATCAAAACGAGAAAAGGGATTAAAATTTAAACCTAAGAAATAGGGAAAAATAAAAACCTGACAGATCTCAAGTCGGGATGGACTGCTGGAGAGTAGAAAACTAGAGAAGATGCGCTCGAGAGAGGAAGCTGAACCGCCGGAGAAGATGGCGGCCAGGCGGCCGGACCACCGGAGTTCAATTCCAGAGAGACGATCAAAGTGGTGGGGTGAGTCGGGACTCGGGAGAATGAGAAGTGTGGCGCTTGGGAGAATGAGAACTCTTAGAGAAGCGATGTATCGGGATAGAAATTAGGTCAATATGGGTTTTTTTTATTTTTTTATTATAAAAATTAGGCATTTCTTCGTTCGGTCCGTTTCCATAATACTGGAAACGTTTCCGGAAATTCACCTGTCGGTGTCCACCGCGTTTCCCCTATACGAGAAACGTTTCCTGTGGATCGGAAACGTTTCGGCGGCGTTTCCGTGGCGTTTCCGCGCTTCCGCGTTTCCGACACGGCTGGAGCTTCAATTTTCACGTTTCCGGGCATCATATACATGCATACAAATACAAATACAAAACATGAGAAGATTCAACATTTTTAAAGAACAAACACCCCAAGGATAAAGGAATTGAGCCAACCAAAGCAAAATTCAGTGAAGTTGATCCAATTTGCTCTCAACATAGTGAAATGGACCAACATGAAAAAATCATTTAAATGCATTTTGAGAAAACGCACAATTGGAAAGAGTTCATAAACTAGCATATTCAAATTCAACTTTCAAACCCTAAAAAGTTTATCCCTGAAATTGGACAAATTTAGGGTCGAAAACATTTGAAAAGTCTCGCTGGCGGTAGGTTTGGAGATTATTAGGATAAGAATATCACAATATCTGTTATTTTGATTTGATATTATCCTTAGAAATATTTGTAACCAATTCTGTTATTATCTTTGATCTTGTAAATACTTGCCCAACAAGTATCTAGAGTTTTGGTAGTTCTCTCTTTGTATCGTTATATATACCGTGTAAATCATCAATGAGAATTATCTTTTGCCCTTCAATTATATCATTTACATGGTATCCGCTTAAACACGGCCCTGTTCAATATGTCTGGCAACGATCTCACCATCACCCCTACCTCCCTTATTGGTCATCTTCTAGGCGCCGCTAGTGGCACCGCCAACCAGTTTCACTTTCCACAAATTTTGATTCGTCTTGAGCACAACAACTACTCCCTCTGGCGTAGCACAGTTCGCTCGGCACTTGCTGCGTATGGCCTCGCGTCCTTCCTTAATTCGGCGTCGGCTCCAGCAACAACGATCCCGGTGGACTCGGCTGATCCGGATCCAACCAAGGTGATTCCTAACCCTGCGTATGAAGAATGGTATCGCAAGGATCAACTTATCCTCCTCTGGCTCCGTGCAACCATGGCCACCGCTCTCCTTTGCTACGTGACTCGAGCGACATCAACATCGCAAGCATGGTCCATCCTTGAGCGAATGTTTCATGCCCAAACTCAAGCCCGTCAGATGCACTTCCGCCATCAAATTCAATCGCTTCAAAAAGGTTCGCTTTCTATCATTGACTATGTCGATAAAAAGCGCTCCTTTGTTGATAGTCTAGCGGAATGCAATTATACTGTTGATGATGCTGATCTCAAATCTCACATTGTGTATGGACTCGGCCTCGTCTATGGCTCCTTTCGGGCTGCGCTTCCATGCACCCTGGCGAACTCACCTCGGACGACCTCCTCGGTCTACTTTTGCAAGAGGAACAAAGGTTGGAGGAAGAAAATTCAAGCCTTGGCTCTGCCCTACCCGAGGCCAACTACTCGGCTCGCAATTCCAACCGCCGTGGCCGCAATTCCAACTCCAATGGTGTCGTGGCGAGTGGATCTTCCAATCGGCTTCCTGCTCAAGATCAACAGCAGCAGCCTCCTGGTGTCGAGCGTGGCCGCACACAGTGCCAGCTCTGTCGCAAGCCCAATCACGAGGTTGTCAACTGTTGGCAGCGCTCGAACTTCTCGGCTTTCCCCTTCACCAACGGCAAACAGCCGCCGCCTTCTCAGCCGCAGGCCCTTGCTGCTGGCGCTCGTGTGTCGCAGCCTCAACCGCCCTCTCAACCGCCCTCTCAACCGGGGTCTGCACTCATGGCTTCAACCTCGGCGCTGCATGATCCGTGGTACATTGACTCCGGCGCATCCAACCATGTCACCGGTGACTTCGGTAGGCTGTCCCTCAAAACCCCCTACGATGGCAATGATAGCCTAGTGGTCGGGAATGGTGAGTCTCTCCCCTTACTCATTTAGGGCATTCTGTTCTTTCTTCATCGCATAAATCATCTCCTTTACTTAAATTGCAAAACATACTATTTGTCCCTCAGATTACCAATGTAATACCCAAGGTTTTATTTATGTAGACCTTGTAATTGTTTTCCGAGCACTAGAGACTACGGTTCATTCCGGGTATTTAAATGTTGGGACTATCTAGTCTTTTTCCTACTTTATTCTAAGTTTTGGGCCAAGACACAAGAATTGGGCCTTCGACTCACTCCATTCGATTTTGGGCAGAGCCCATACCCTCTAACCTTCTACCCCTAATCTGGGGAGAGCTCTATTCATCATCCCTTCCCGATTTTTTTTTCTGGTAGCCGCCTCTCATCACAAAACTTTTCCCTGCCGCCTCACCAACACTCTAGTTCACACCTCCATTTTTGTGTTCACTCTCGTATCCGCTCTCTTCTCAATCCCTTGTTCTGACCTTTATTTGCTCGCCATCCTTCGAACGATCCAGTCGGTGACGACCATCGTCGACCTCAGAGAAGCTGATTGCGACTACGATCCTCCTCTTCCGTGGGCAGTCGTCGCTGCCAGCCTCAGAGAAGTCGTCGTCGTGGGTGGTTATCTCTGTTCGAGCGCCGTTTCCCAATCAAGCTCATCGTTTGCTGTTCGACGTGCACCGTCACCCTATTTGATCGAGTTTGAGGCCGACCCGCGTTCCAACTGCTGCAATCAATAGAGGGCAGGAGGTTGTTCTTCTTGCCCAATTTCAATTCCTTTCAAACGATATTCTTATTGCTACTGTTGTGTATTATATGGTAAATCGATATTGAATTTGCTACTGTTGTGTAATATATGGTAGATCGACATTGAATTAGTTAAGACCGAAGCTGATTCTTTTTACAATAAACTCTAGTCAAATTTGGGGGTTTGTGTGTACATGTAATTAGAGGTTGATTATGGTTGTGATAATGATCAATTTCATTATATTAAAGTCTTCTTCGGACAGGCCTTGTGGAGTTGGTGAGGATTGTTGTCATTGTTGAATCTCATGGCTACCGAAGTTGGTTTTGTGTGATGGCTGAATTGATAATTAACTTGATCATTAAATGTAAAGTGGTCACTGAATTTGTTTATTTAGTAATGGCTTTTGAATTGTTGTGGTTTTGATTGAAAATCTTGATCTAAATTAGTAGGTTAAAATACTACTATGTGGATTAAGTAAGATCCTTGTTGTGAAATAAAGATGTTGTTTTAGAAGCGTGCTAGTAACTAGTAACCTAGGTGGGAATCGAATGGGTGATAAAGATAGGCTATGTTGGAAATCGTAAGTGTTAACGTAAAATTGATTATGTCGATAATCATAACTTAGAAAGAACTTTAGCTCTTGGGACGTTAAGTTGTGTTTCGTTTCTCTTCGAATGTTATAGTTTCGGTTATTGATTTGTTAGGATTCGATAACGTTCGTGTGTAACTTGCTCGAGCTTCCTTTCTTCCGCTACGTGTTTGTGTCTCGCCTTCGAGGTAAGTCGCTTGCCGACTTACTTAGTTTACGACTCGTTATGCGTTGAACGAGTAAATTGAATGTGTAGCCCTTATTTTGGAATGATTCCATATTACGTGCTTATATATATATATTTGAATTATGGAAATCGCTTTTAATTGTTTTCTTTATGCGTGCATTGGGTTCCACCGGTATGATCATGGAGCACGGGACAAATTGGAGATGAAGTGGCCCCCGGGCATGGTCATGCGGCTGGAAGGAACCCCCTTCTAAAAATAAACTAAATTGTTTTGGCAAACGCTCTAGTAGAGGTTTAGCCGGGGAAAGAAGAATGAACGGAGAAAATGGGCACGGTTTAGTTATGCGCCCTGACCGTGCGCCATAGATGAAAGGCCGGAGGGTGCCATATATTGAGGATGACGTTGGATTGCTATTGTATTTGATGAAATTTTGTTCGAAATGTCTAAAATGCTTGAGTGATGACCTGAGAGAATGTATGTTATGGTTATGTGTGTATTGGCAATATACTTTTACTTGTTGATATCTTTATTGACATTGTTATGGATGATTTCACATTTGGCCATACTTGTTTGGACTACTATTATATTTCTATTGTGACTGTAATTGTGTGTGCATCTTTAAATATATGTATGTATGCAAGTTTATTTTTCCTAAAAATGTTTTGTTACATATTTGATTTACTTGTTTGGCCCATATCGGGATCGTAGGCTAATGTGATCAACTTGTGGCGTTTTAGGTAAGAATTCCGACTTGGGAAATGTGCCAGGAGATTGCATTCCAGGTGGTGGAGCTCGGTCTTGACGTGACGTGTTTTAGGAGAGTGATGTTAGCGTTTTAGTCTTTTTGTTTGATAGACTTGAGTAATTATGCTTTGACAGTGAACCTTTTTGGAGTATGTTGAGTTGTCTGATATTTTAGACTTGCTACAGAGTCCTTTCTCATGACTGTTAGATTCTGGCTTTTGGCATGCATGAATTTTATGACATAAAATCTTGAACTTCTAGATTGGATGATTTCGTGAATTTACTCGCAGTGCTTTTGTTGCAAGGTCCAAAATAGTCGTTTGTTGTCAGTTGTTCTGGTAGACTCATTGTGAGGCCTACCACCTTGTCACGCCCCAGGTATCCGCCCACGGGGTGTTACAGATTGGTATCAGAGCCAGGTTGGCAACAAGGGCACTAGGTCCTAACAAAAGAGCTCGTGAGGTCCAATTTATAGTTATGCAAAAATTTAAAACCCTTTTCTTAGGCATGCTGCATTTTAGGTAGGAAAACACGTCGAGACCGCTACATCACCTGGAAGAATCTCTGTAAGCATTTTGTTTGTTTAATTACAATTAATACTTGTAAAAATCTAAGTGACTTATTATGTTTAGGTATCACTTAGTAATGGCAAGAGGTAGAGGTAGGGGAAGACCTAGAGGTAGAGGAAGAAGAGTTATTGTTGAGCCTCGTGTTAATCCCTTGGCTGAGGGAACTGCAGAGAGTCTGGGACCAGTCAAAAATGCTAATCAAGGACTAGGTGGTGATCGATCTGATGTCGCACTGAGCAATGCTAGATTTGGAGGCCAAGAGCCTGTAGGGCCTAGGTCTGAAGCTAATGTCAATGTGCAAAAGCCGCCAGTTGCTCCAACTGCAGAGGCACCTCCCGCTGGTCCACCTGGGCTACAGTCTTTGGTCCAAGAACAAGTTCTGTCCTTCTTGCAAGTTCTTTTTGGGGTGGTCAAGTACCAAACCTTGTCGCTGCCGCTTCCCATCTGTCTGGTTCAAGGGTACCAAACCCCCAAGGGTCCGCTGTGAGAGCGCCCCAATCTAGAATGTCAGTTCCACCAGCACCCCTAGCTAGGGTGTCAAATATGCAGAGACCTCCCCAACCCGTTCAAGAAGTATCTGAAGATTCAGTTCGGGTTGAAATGGGTCGTCAAGACTCCGGACCTGACAAGTGGTTGCGTGAGTTCAGTTATATGAAACTTCCGTTTTTCACTGGAGCTCATGAGGAGGACGTGGAGCTGTGGTTGAGGCAAGTCACTTCAGCTCTCAACACGATCAAGGCACCATAGGATCGAAAGGTGTCATTAGCTCAGAGCTTGCTAATAGATAATGTTTTTGATTGGTGGTCTCTACAGATTCTGGACCATGAAGTGAACATTGAAGAATTTTCTAAGATGTTGATAGATGAATTCTGCCCTGCTGCTGTAAGGGACGCTCGACCTCAAGAGTTTGCTGATGCAAAGCCCGAGAACATTTTAGTGGCAGAAGCTGCCCTGAACTTTCAGAGAGATTTAACTTATGTGGCTGACACTGTGACCACAGAGAAACAACGCATTCATGCTTTTGCTAAGAGAATGAGACCGGAGATTAGGCAGTATGTAGCTGGGTTCGAATGCTCCACCTTGAGAGATTACCAGAATAAGGCAATGGCTTACGAGATGGCACACCCAGCTTACAAGCGATCTGAGGTCACTCAAGGTAGTGGCAAGAGGCAGAAGACCGCAATAGGATTCAAAGGTGACGGGAGGACGAGTTTCATGCCTCAAGGAGGTAACAACTCAGGCATGAGACAAAACCAACAAGGTCAATCTCAACGGTCGAGTGGTGCAATGGGTCAGAAGCAGTGTTTCAACTGCGGAGGCTATGATCATCTGAAGAATGCTTGTACTCGACCATTGGTAACTTGCTTTACTTGCGGACAGAAGGGTCACCGTGCTGTCTTCTGTCGCAACAAAGGTGTTGCTCCATCTCAGGGACCCTCACCTGCTTTTAGGCCAACTGGAGGAATTCGATCACAACCTACCCCTCAGACTTATGTTACTCCAAGTCAAGGTCGTGGTAGAGGCCGTGGTAGCACAGTTGGGGGTCCTAGAGCCAACCACCCACCTCGTGTGTTCGAGATGAGAAGAGTTGAAGATCCAAATGCTCCGATAACTGCAGGTACGATTTGGATTCGATCTTAGCCTGTTAAGATTCTTTTTGATACTAGTGCTACTCATTCTTTTATTGCAACTGCATGCGTAGATAGATTACATTTGTCATGTTCTGTGGGTACTTGATCGCCCTCTCGGATGCGAGGGTCAAGAGATACAATTTATAACCCGACCCCGTTGTAGTACGTGGTGGGTGTCGAACACTCGGGAAGTCTACTCGATCGATGTGCCTAGATACTAGGAAGCTAGAAAGGAGAGCATAAAACAAAGGAAAAACAAAGAAAACAGTCGGGACCGACACTGAGGTCACGTCGGGCCCGATGTTGGCGACAAGAGGAAGTCGGGACCGACACTGGGTAAGTCGGGCCCGAGGTAGCTGGGGATGTCGAACTCAAAGATTTTAAAAGTAGATCTTGGGCTTTTGGGTTCCTTCCCTAGTAGATTAAGGCTTTTCCACCCCAATTCAGGCAATGAGTGATGATCGGACTAGGATCGAGTGCTTTCGCCCTCGTTCCAACCACGTCTACACCTCGATCCATGGGGAAATCCCCTTCGAAGCAAGGTCTTGAGATTGACACATGTTCACTTTCGCTACTTTGCCAATCTCAAGCCTTGATTCCCGACTTTCGCAAGGAATTGTAGCTCCATGTAGAGTGGGTTCCTTAGATCAAACACTCAAGGCTATGGAATTGGGGTTTCTAGCCTAAACCTAGCTAGCGTTTTCCCCCATAACCCAAGATCAAGGAGATCTACTCCATGTGACAAGCAAAGAAAGCAATCAAATCAAAAGAGAAAGCAATCATCATAATCACCTACAAAACAAAGCAAGGTTTCATTCAAACCCAAAGCAATCCACAAATTCAATTCAAGGGTTTTCAAATCCACAAGATCAAAGCAAATCAAAGCTAGATAATCAACAAAACCTCTCAATTCTTCCTCCTCCTTGGCCGATTCTCTCTCTCTTCCTCCTCTTCTCCTTCCTCCTTGCTCTCCAAGTATCCTCTTGGCTCCCTTGGAACCCCCCTTTTTTTGTGTGTGTGAGGGAACCCCTTCTTAGAAGACAAGAGGCCCTTTTATGGATTAAATGAGGGGCAAAAGTGGAAGTTCACAAATTCGTGCCTTGGAGCCCAAGTAGTCCGGTGACCGACTCGGATCGACACGGAGGAACCTCGGGCCCGAGGTACTGTGCAACTCGGTCCGAGGTTGGAAACTTCAAAGTCGGGCCCGACGTTGTTGCATCTCGGTCCTGACCTCGTTCCACCTTCTTCTTAGTTGGCTTCTCTTGTTCTTCTTCATGGCTTGCTTCTCTCTTTCCCGCTTTAGCTCGGCCTTTGCTCCATGTCTCGACCCTCCTTCAAATCCATCCTTGATTCATGCCAAATTACCTACAAAACACATAAAAGGTGCGTAGTCTCCGAATCTCATAGAAATACGGGAACTAAGCTAAAAAGGAACAAAACGCACAAGAAAAGGGGAAAAAGAAACATATTTACAAAGGAAATCACATATGAAAACACCACCAAATAGAGAGACATCAGTACTCCTTTTGTGGTGGGTTTGCCGGATGGTAGTAAGATAAGTGGGGATAAAGATATCCTTCAATGTCCAATTCGCATTGGGGATAAGGACTGGCTTACAGATTTCATCGGCATGGCCTTGCCAAATGATGATGTAATTCTAGGCATGGATTGGATGACTAGATAAAAAGTTGTTCTAGATATTCATAGTCGTACGGTGACAGTAACTGCTAATGATGGAACGCAACATGTGTTTTGGGGGCATGACCCTAAGAAGTCTGAAACTATGATTAGTGCTATGAAAGCTGCAAAGTTGTTGAATGAGGGTTGTGTAGGATATTGGTGCTATGCCCTTCAAGAAACCAAGGATAGTCCGAGACTCGAGGACATTTCTATTGTGCGAGAATTCAAGGATGTTTTTCCTGAGGAGTTGTCGGGGCTTCCGCCTCACAAAGAGGTAGATTTCAGCATCGAGTTAGAACCGGGGACAAGGCCTGTCTCTCGGGCTCCCTATCGTATGGCGCCGGTAGAGATGCAATAGTTGAAAAAGCAACTTGAAGAGTTGGTAGAAAAAGGTTTCATTCGTCCTAGTGCATCACCTTGGGGTGCTTCGGTACTTTTTGTAAGAAAGAAGGATGGATCAATGAGGTTGTGCATTGATTACAGAGAACTCAACCGAATCACTATCAAGAACAAGTATCCACTTCCACGTATCGATGATTTGTTGGACCAATTGCAAGGAGCAGTGGTGTTCTCCAAAATTGACTTGAGGTCTGGCTATCACCAATTGAGGATTCGAGATGAAGACATTCCCAAGACGGCATTTCGGACACGATATGGACACTACGAGTTTGTAGTGATGTCGTTCGGTTTGACGAATGCTCCAGTTGTGTTCATGGAGTTAATGAACAACATCTTTATTGAATACTTGGATCAATTTGTGGTAGTGTTCATCGATGACATCTTGGTTTACTCTCGGAGCCAAGATGAGCATGCTAATCATCTAAGGGTTGTGTTGGGAGTTTTAAGACAACACAATTTATTTGCCAAGCTTTCAAAGTGCGAATTCTGGTTGCCTGAGGTCACATTTCTAGGGCATGTCATCTCTGTAGATGGAGTGAAAGTTGATCCAATGAAGATTGAAACCGTAGCCTCTTGGCAACCTCCTAAGAATGTAAAGGAAGTGCGCAGTTTCTTGGGACTCGCAGGATATTACAGGAGGTTTGTCGAGGGTTTCTCAAAGATACCTCAACCTTTGACAAATTTACTCCGAAAGACTACCAGGTTTACATGGACAGAGGCTTGCCAGAGAAGCTTTGAAGAGTTGAAAAGAAGGCTAACTTCTGCGCCCATCTTAGCCCTTCCTCAAGGCTCAGAAGGATATGTGGTCTATAGTGATCCGTCAGAACTTGGTTTGGGTTGTGTGTTAATGCAGAAGGATCGGGTGATTGCTTATGCTTCTAGACAACTTAAGACTCATGAGCTAAATTACCCGAAACACGACCTAGAGTTAGCGCCTGTGATCCACGCCTTGAAGATTTGGCGACACTATTTGTATGGGACGACTTGCCAAATTTTGACAGACCACAAGTCTCAAGTACATTTTCACTCAGCGAGAACTCAATATGAGGCAACACAAATGGCTTGAACTGATTAAGGATTATGATTTAGAGATCCTTTGTAACACCCCGTCTTCCGAAGAGGCGCTACTAGGGAATGTCTTCCAGTCGCTTCCTATTCCAGAATGGTTTAGAGATCCTTGGTCTGCCAGCAGGTGAAGATCGAGCATTAGAGACCTGGAGGAATGCTTCAGTAGCTTCCTATTCCAGAATGGAAATGGGAGGACATCTCCATGGATTTTGTCAAAGGTTTGAGACTCAGCAGAGGCCATGATGCTATTTGGGTAGTGGTGGATAGACTGACGAAGATTGCTCGCTTTTTGCCTATCCGAGAGACGTGGCAAGTGAGCAAGTTAGTGGAGGTGTTTATTAATCAGATAGTTAGGCTGCACGGAGTGCCTAAGACGATTGTGTCGGACCGAGATGGGCGTTTCACTTCCAGATATTGGCAACAAGTGCATGAGGCATTGGGGACGAGATTACATTTCACGATTGCTTACCATCCGCAGTCAGATGGTCAGACAGAGAGGACGATTCAGACGCTAGAGGACATGTTGAGGTCCTGCGTTTTAGACTGGGGAGGTCAGTGGTCGGATCACTTGGCTTTGGTAGAGTTTGCCTATAATAACAGTTGGCATTCGTCGATTCAGATGGCTCCTTATGAGGCTTTATATGGTCGGAAGTGTAGGACACCGCTGTGTTGGGATGATCCCTCGGATGTAGTAGGTGAGAGGACACAGATGATTGAGGAGACGATCGGGAAAGTGGCCTTAATCAGAGAGAGAATGTTAGCTGCTCAAAGTCGCCAAAAGTCTTATGTAGACAAGAGGCGTAGACCGTTAGAGTTTGAGGTCGGAGCCCACGTGTGGTTGAGAGTATCACCTACCCGCGGGGTAAGAAGATTCGGGGTGAAAGGGAAGCTGAGTTCTCGATATATCGGTCCGTTCGAGATTCTGGATAAAGTAGATGAGGTGGCTTACAGGCTAGCATTGCCGCCTGCTTTGGAAGGAGTGCACCCTGTATTCCATGTCTCACAGTTGAGACAGTATGTTCCAGATCCTAGTCACAGACTGAATTATGAGGATTTGGTGGTAGAACCAGATCACACTTTCCGGGAACAACCGCTGAAGATTTTAGATCGACGAATGAAGAAGCTGCGGAACAAGGAGATTCCTCTGGTATTGATTCAGTGGTCTCGACGGGGAGTCGAGGAGGCCACTTGGGAGACGGAATCTAGAATGAGTGAGAGTTATCCAGAGATCTACCCGGGTTTAGTAGAGGCGTTTGAGGGGAAGGTTAGTAATTAGTGTGTTGTCTCAGATTCGATATTTGCTTCGTGATTCTTGTTTGCTTGACTTGTTGTTTGACTGTTTAATTTTTTGTTGACGTGTTGCATATTTTGGATGGCTAGTATTGGTTATGATTACCATCATCAATCAATTCTGGTTCGAGGACGAACCTTCTTAAGGGGGTGAGGTTGTCAAAACCTCGAATATCTTTTCCTTAGTGTAAAAGTTTCGGGACGAAACTTTCTTAAGGGGGTAGTATGTAATATTCAGATGCCGTATTTTTCCGTCTAGGGTAGAAAAACAAATTTCTCGGGTTACGAGTGGTCGAAATCTTGACCCACAAGTAACTTCTAGGGTAGGATTTAATTCGATAATCCTTTAATTATAACAATTAACACCTTTTATATACATATATATATATTTATCTAAAGATTTTATGCTATCCAAAATAACAAATTCATATCTTTCAATTATATCTTCTACCCAATCTCGAAACTTTAAAAAAATAAAAAATAAAATCAAAGGCTTTAAAAACCGACTCTTTCCCTGCTCACGATTCGAGCCTACCGAACTTGTTCTCTTCGGATTGCCCCTGCAATTCCGTCGGTTTCATCGCCACTAAAGAATTATTCAGCAGTAGGAGTACGAGCATCACCGAACCCCGCCAAAACCAGGAACGAAGCTTTGATCCGTCCGGTAACCATCAAACTCTTCCTTTTGTTCATATTCCATTCAAATCATGTTTTGGTTGGGATTCACTCGGGACTGGTCAGTAGAGTTGGGACCAGCGAGGCGTTGAAAACGCCGAGCCACCCACCAGCGGTTAAGGGTCTCGGAGGGCGAGACCCGTCGGTCGGGGTAGGGGTCGGTAGGGACTGTTGTTGGGGGCGGTGAAAGCGAGTCAGATTGGGCGAAAACAGGGGCGGCAAGCGATGTCCTTCTCCGCTCTTTCTCGATGCCATCGTCACGGAATGGGATCGCCGGTGGAAGCGACCAGCGTAGTCGTGAACAGTTGGGCGACGGCAGGGACGTCTCCGTCCTTTTTCTGGTGTCGCCGGACGGAGAGGTAAGACGAGGGAGGCGTGCCAGAGGAGCAATGGACATGCCGGAACCAGAGTCGGGATGGCGAAAATCCCAGTGGCAAAGTCGGTCATCGGATTTCCGAGGTTGAAGAAGGCGTGAGTGAGGCCCGCAATTTGGTCAAAGTCCCGTGTCCAGTCAAACAGGAGGGTGAGGGAGACGGGCCCGTTTGGTTTGGCCCAAAAACCATTGTGGGCAAGGGGGGAGACGGGCTTGGATTTATTTGGCCCAATTTTGGGTTTATTACAATTCTTTTATTTGGGCTGGTCCGAATTAATCGAGAGGGGTTTCGGATTGGGCTAATTTTTTTTAATGTTGTTAGTTTGGTTTGGGTGAATAAGATTATTAATTTGGGATAAAGTTTATAAGGAGTTAATTAGCACATTACAATATTTATTAATTGGGATTTTCTTAATAAAAGCTAGGTATATCGGCTTGTATCTAAGTTAATTTTTCCCTTCCTAATTCTTTAGGGAATCGTTCCATGTGAGATCGTAGTTCCGTCTTCCCAAGAATCCTTCGTTCGAGGTAAGTCGTTTTTCGACTTGCTCGATTCTTTTCTCCCTTGTTAGATTGCGTATCGATATTGTAGGGCGGGTTTTGGGAACTAGTCTCGAATACCTTTTAAATTGTTTTGAACTCCTTGTGTGTTGTGTGCGTTAATGATTTTAAATGTGTTTTTATCGGAAATTATTTTGGAACGTTTTCTCTGTGTTGGTACCGTTTCTGACACGGCCCATTGTAGCTGGTGTTGAGGAAGAGTTGGCTACTTTGACCCGTGTGACTGGGAAAATCGTACCCCTTCAAACGAAAATTATTATCTGTGTGTTTTTGGCAAGCGCTCCAGTGGAGGCTTAGCCAGGAGTTAGAAGGGAGATTGGGAAGTGGAGTGGGAGGGCCTGCCTTTGCACTCGGCGCGGTGATGAGCGCCTTGGAAGTCGGATCGTGGACGAAGGAAGAATTGCATTGATGTGTGATTGAGATTGTAAATGCGTATGTGAATTATGTGACTGATATAACTAATTTAGGTATTGGCCTTTAGAGTTATGATTGCGGTTGTGGATTTGTATGCTGACTTTAGATAAATGATTTCAAAGCGTTCTACAGTTTCCATATTCTTTCTAGCTTGGTAGATTAGACGTTGACCCTTCGGGGAACATTTTTCAGTTCCAGGTAAGAACCAGGGAGCCGTGCAGGAACCTAGGCAAGATGGCGGGCCGGAGCGGTAAAGAGCGCGTGTCATAGTGGGATCGGTTTATTTTAATTTATCTATAATAGTTAGAATATTGATTTTAATAATTGTTAGATAGAGCTAGTGCAATGTTTTGGTTATTCTTATTTTGTTCGGATAGTTCAGTTCAGTAGGCGTTGTGACGTATTGGAATATTTATGTTTTCGGGGATTCATGCATAATTACGTTTTTCTAAGTTTTATTAAATAAAGGTTGGATGTTTTATTATGTTTTCTCGTCGTGCCCGAGTTGTAAGGTCCTACAGTGTAGTTGTCAACCTAATTAATAGTACCTGGTAAGGTCTATTCTCTAGTAGCACCTCGTCGGAAGACGGGGTGTTACATCCTTTACCACCCAGGCAAGGCAAATGCCGTCGCTGACGCACTCAGTAGGAAATCATCCCAGGAGCAGATGTTGTCTCACTTGACTGCTCAACCCGCTTTGCAAAGGGATTTGATAAGAAACGGGATTGAGGTATGGGTTCAGAGGTATCAAGGCCAGTTGTGTTCCTTGGAATGTCAACCTAGTTTGATAGAAGAGATCTGTCAAAAGCAAGGGGCTTGCTCGATGATTCAAGACTTGTGTCAAAAGGTGCGTCAAGGGGAAGCACCCGGTTTTGAAATCCGAGATGGGATTTTAAGGTTGAATGGGAGAGTATGCGTTCCCCGTGATCAAGAGCTGAGACAGAAAATCCTTCAAGAAGTCATGCCACACTCTATTCAATACATCCAGGAGCAAGTAAGATGTACAAGGATCTCAAACAACATTACTGGTGGGATGGCCTGAAACCGGATGTGGCCAAGTTTGTAGCACGATGCCAGATTTGTCAACAAGTTAAGATAGAACACTAGAGACCGGGAGGGATGCTCCAACCCCTCTCCATTCCAGAATGGAAGTGGGAAGACATATCTATGGATTTCGTCACAGGTTTGCGCATTAGTCGAGGTCATGATGCCATTTGGGTAGTAGTGGACAGATTGACGAAAACGGCACGTTTCCTACCGATTAGGGAGACGTGGCCGGTTCCTAAACTAGTGGATGTGTTTGTAAAGCAGATAGTGAGACTACATGGAGTACCAAAAACAATTGTATCCGACCAAGATGGTCGCTTTACATCGAAATTCTGGCATCAGGTGCACCAAGCGTTGGGTACAAGACTACATTTCACGAAAGCTTACCACCCACAAGCAGATGGATAGTCAGAGAGGATGATTCAAACACTTGAAGATATGCTAAGAGCTTGTGTCCTCGACTGGGGTGGTGGTTGGTCAGAGAATTTAGAGTTGGTGGAATTCGCATACAATAACAGTTGGCATGCCTCAATTCAAATGGCTCCTTATGAGGCATTGTATGGTCGGAAGTGTCGAACGCCACTTTGTTGGGATGACCCATCTGACCGAGTGGGTGAGATGCCCCAAGTGATCCAAGAGACAATTGATAAAGTTGCTTTGATAAGAGTTTTCATGTTAACTGCTCAGAGTCGTCAAAAATCATATGCTGACAAAAGAAGGCGACCCTTAGAATTTGATGTTGGCGCACATGTGTGGTTGAGAGTGTCGCCTACTCGAGGGGTACGAAGATTTGGGATTAAAGGAAAGTTGAGTCCTCGCTACGTCAGACCTTTTGAGATCTTAGAAAGGGTTGGAGAGTTGGCCTATCGCTTGGCGCTTCCTCCATCCTTGGAGGGAGTTCATCCCGTGTTTCATGTGTCTCAGCTAAGACAATACATTCCCGATCCCAACCACAAGATTAGTTATGAAGAGTTGAGGATCGAGCCGGATCATACTTTTGTCGAACAACTGATAGCTATCTTGGATCGTCGAATGAAGAAATTAAGAAACAAAGAGATTCCTTTAGTCTTAGTGCAGTGGTCTAGGCGTGGAGTTGAGGAGGCCACTTGGGAAACCGAGACAAGTATACAAGAGAATTATCCCGAGATATACTCAAAGTTGACCGAGTCGGTGGAGTAATGGTTAGTATTTGAGTTTTTTTCATGCACCATATCGAATACCTTAAATTGCTTGATTGTGTTTCACTTGGTTGCTTGATGGTATTTCTCTTGGATGCATGATCGTTTGCCCGATTGGTTTGCTTGGTTGATCATTTGCTCGTGCTTGACTTAGTTGCTTACGTGAATGCAATAATTCTTTGGAATGTTAGAGTAGATACTAGGTTGATTATATGTTATGTAAGCACTTAGTTCATTGATAAACGCTTTACTTTCGTTCTGGTGGTCGTTGGAAAAATGGTTCGAGGACGAACCTGCTTCAAGGGGTGGGGATTTGTGAGACTCTAACCGATCTCCTATCCCTATTCATATATCGACTTATCTCTACTTGAGTTTCGAGGACGAAACTCTTTTTAAGTGGGGGTATATGTAATACCCGGGGTCTTATTTATGTAGACCTTGTAATTGTTTTCCTAGCACTAGAGACTACAGTTCATTCCGGGTATTTAAATGTTGGGACTATCTAGTCTTTTTCCTACTTTATTCTATGTTTTGGGCCAAGACACAAGAATTGGGCCTTCGACTCACTCCATTCAATTTTGGGCAGAGCCCATACCCTCTAACCTTCTACCCCTAATCTGGGGAGAGCTCTATTCATCATCCCTTCCCGATTTTTTTTTCTGGTAGCCGCCTCTCATCACAAAACTTTTCCCTGCCGCCTCACCAACACTCTAGTTCACACCTCCATTTTTGTGTTCAGTCTCGTATCCGCTCTCTTCTCAATCCCTTGTTCTGACCTTTATTTGCTCGCCATCCTTCGAACGATCCAGCCGGTGACGACCATCGTCGACCTCGGAGAAGCTGATTGCGACTACGATCCTCCTCTTCCGTGGGCAGTCGTCGCTACCAGCCTCAGAGAAGTCGTCGTTGTGGGTGGTTATCCTCTGTTCGAGCGCCGCTTCCCAATCAAGCTCATCGTTCGCTGTTCGCCGTGCACCGTCACCCTATTCGATCGAGTTTGAGGCCGACCCGCGTTCCAACTGCTGCAATCAATAGAGGGCAGGAGGTTGTTCTTCTTGCCCAATTTCAATTCCTTTCAAACGATATTCTTATTGCTACTGTTGTGTAATATATGGTAGATCGATATTGAATTTGCTACTATTGTGTAATATATGGTAGATCGACATTGAATTAGTTAAGACCGAAGCTGATTCTTTTTACAATAAACTCTGGTCAAATTTGGGGGTTTGTGTGTACATGTAATTAGAGGTTGATTATGGTTGTGATAATGATCAATTTCATTATATTCACGTCTTCTTCGGACAGGCCTTGTGGAGTTGGTGAGGATTGTTGTCATTGTTGAATCTCATGGCTACCGAAGTTGGTTTTGTGTGATGGCTGAATTGATAATTAACTTGATCATTAAATGTAAAGTGGTCACTGAATTTGTTTATTTAGTAATGGCTATTGAATTGTTGTGGTTTTGATTGAAAATCTTGATCTAAATTAGTAGGTTAAAATACTACTATGTGGATTAAGTAAGATCCTTGTTGTGAAATAAAGATGTTGTTTTAGAAGCGTGCTAGTAACTAGTAACCTAGGTGGGAATCGAATGGGTGATAAAGATAGGCTATGTTGGAAATCGTAAGTGTTAACGTAAAATTGATTATGTCGATAATCATAACTTAGAAAGAACTTTAGCTCTTGGGACGTTAAGTTGTGTTTCGTTTCTCTTCGAATGTTATAGTTTCGGTTATTGATTTGTTAGGATTCGATAACGTTTGTGTGTAACTTGCTCGAGCTTCCTTTCTTCCGCTACGTGTTTGTGTCTCGCCTTCGAGGTAAGTCGCTTGCCGACTTACTTAGTTTACGACTCGTTATGCGTTGAACGAGTAAATTGAATGTGTAGCCCTTATTTTGGAATGATTCCATATTACGTGATTATATATATATATATTTGAATTATGGAAATCGCTTTTAAATGTTTTCGTTATGCGTGCACTGGGTTCCACCGGTATGATCATGGAGCACGGGACAAGTTGGAGATGAAGTGGCCCCCGGGCATGGTCATGCGGCTGGAAGGAACCCCCTTCTAAAAATAAACTAAATTGTTTTGGCAAACGCTCTAGTAGAGGTTTAGCCGGGGAAAGAAGAATGAACGGAGAAAATGGGCATGGTTTAGTTATGCGCCCTGACTGTGCGCCATAGATGAAAGGCCGGAGGGTGCCATATATTGAGGATGACGTTGGATTGCTATTGTATTTGATGAAATTTTGTCTACCTATTTCATGTAATAAATTACTAGATGTATGTGGCTTGTGTCAACTTGGCAAGAGTCATCGTCATCATTTACCTATTCGTGTTGAGTCTGCAGAACATCCGTTTGGTTTGATTCATTCAGACGTTTGGGGCCCTGCTCCTTTAAATTCAATAAATGGCAACCGTTACTATGTTTCGTTTGTTGATGACTGCACTAAATTTATATGGATTTACTTTCTTACTAACAAGTCACAAGTTTTTACAGTCTTCAAGAACTTCAAACAAATGGTTGAAACTCAATTTTCCACTACAATTAAAGCTCTACAATCCGATTGGGGGGCGAATATAGACCAATTTCAACCTTTCTTCAACAAAATGGTATTCTTCATAAAATCTCATGTCCTTATACTCCTGAACAAAACGAATCCGCTGAAAGAAGAAATCGTATTATTGTTGAAAAAGGACTTGCTTTACTTGCTCATGCCTCTCTTCCTCAAAAATTTTGGAAAAATGCGTTTCATTCCGCTGCTTATCTAAACAACTTAACTCCCACCCCAATCTTGAATTTTCAAACTCCTTTTGGGCGACTTTTTAACCGAAAACCGGACTACGGGTTCTTAAAATCTTTTGGATATATGCTTGTGTTTTCCGTTCATAAGGCCTTACAATCAAAATAAATTAGACTTCCTCTCTCTACCTTGTGTTTTTCTCGGTTACAGTTCCAAACATAAAGGTTATAACTGTTATCATATTGCTACAGATAAGATGTATATTGCCAGACATGTTATTTTTGATGAATCTGTTTTTCCGTATGCTTTATCTTCCTCTACAGAAAATTCGTCACCTCCTCAAAACGGCTTAATCCCCCTCACCCTTTTACAAGAGGTTGCCTGTCTTAGAGGGAGTGGGGTTCAATCTCCCTCTGATTCGGCAACACCGGCGGCTCCTACTCAGCGGCCCGCGTCTCCGCCGGTGACCCGCGCTTTGCCAACGCCGAACCTTAGCCCAGCCTCCACACCGCTCCGATCACCTCCTGCTGGGGCTTCTACGAGTCAGTCCAGCCCCCCCCCCGGCAGTGAGTCGGTACCGATGTTCACGACCCAATCCACCTCATTCGAGTCTCCTTCGGCGCTGCCCTCGGCGCCGCTGCCAAATCCAGCCGATTCTCCCGAGTCTCAAGCACCCTCGTATTATCACCCTGCGTCAGACTTGACTCATCCTATGGTAACTCGTGCTAAAACTCAATCTCTTAAACCCAAACAGTTAAATTTATCCACCAAATATCCGATTTCTATTTCTGATTTACCTTCTGAACCGAAATTGTTCTCTCAAGCTTCAAAAGATCCAAATTGGCAAAATGCGATGCAAGATGAATATGATGCCTTAATCCGTAATGGGACCTGGGACTTTGTTCCCCGGCCTCCTAGTTCTAATGTTGTTGGTTGTAAGTGGGTTTACAGGGTCAAAAGGAAAGCAAATGGCTCCATTGACAGGTACAAGGCTCGTCTGGTTGCAAAGGGTTTTCATCAAGAAGAAGGGGTTGACTATTTCGACACCTTCAACCCTGTTGTCAAACCGACTACAATTAGACTTTTCCTTAGCCTTTCCGTCACTTCCAATTGACCTCTTCGACAAATTGATATCAATAACGCCTTTCTTAATGGTGATCTTCAAGAAACTGTTTTTATGGACCAGCCCCCCGACTTTGTTTCCACCGCCGCCCCCTCTTATGTGTGCCGCCTTTGGAAGGCCTTGTATGGCTTAAAGCAAGCTCCTAGGGCGTGGTTTCATAAGCTACAAAATGCCCTTCTTCAACATGGCTTCTCTCCTTGTCGATCTGATACATCGCTCTTCATAAAAAAGCATGGTCAAGCAGTTGTCTATGTTCTTGTCTATGTCGATGATTTGATCATTACAGGCTCCAACGCCAAGTTTGTCAATGAGTTTGTAAGCTTTCTTGGTTCCGTTTTCTCTCTTAAGGATCTTGGAAACTTACACTATTTTTTGGGAATTGAAGTTCACAGAAACTCCGAATGCTTACTTCTATCTCAAAAGAAGTACATTTGTGACCTATTACAACGTAGCAACATGACAAGAGCAAAGCCGATCTCTTCACCGGTCGAACCAGCCTCTCGGTTAACTCAATCTGTTGACCCCCTGGCCGACCCATTTCTTTACAGAAGTATTGTTGGTGGACTTCAGTATGTTACTATCACTCGGCCGGAGATCTCTTATGTTGTTAACCGTGTATGTCAGTTTATGCACAACCCTTCTGAACTTCATTGGGTTGTTGTTAAGCGCATACTACGGTACCTCAAAGGCACACTCTTGGATGGACTTCTCATCAAGTCGGCCAAGGACTCTCGCCTAGTCACTTTTACAGATGCTGAGTGGCACTCTGATCCTGACGACTGCCGTTCTCAACATGGCTATTGTATTTTCTTTGGTGGCAATTTGATAAGTTGGTCATCTCGGAAACAGAATGTTGTTGCTCGTTCTAGTACAGAAGCTGAATACCGAGCGATTGCGTTTGCTGCAACAGAGTTAATCTGGCTTGAACAACTTCTCACTGAAATGTCAATTTCTGTCCCTGGGCCGCCTATCATTCTCTGTGATAATCTCAGTGCTACTTTTCTTACCAAAAATCCTGTCTTTCATCAGAGATCCAAACACATCAAGCTGGATTTTCACTTTGTTCGGGAAATGGTTCAAGACGGTAGCCTCATCGTTCGTCATGTTAGTTCTCTTGATCAATTGGCGGATATTTTCACAAAAGCGCTTGGTACAACTCGGTTTCAAACTCTTCGATCCAAGCTTATGGTTCGTTCCTGCCCATCAGCTTGCTGGGGCGTATTAGGATAAGATACTAGGATAAGAATATCACAATATCTGTTATTATGAATTGATATTATCCTTAGAAATATTTGTAACCAATTCTGTTATTATCTTTGATCTTGTAAATACTTGCCAAACAAGTATCTAGGGTTTTGTTAGTTCTCTCTTTGTATCGTTATATATACTGTGTAAATCATCAATGAGAATTATCTTTTGCCCTTCAATTATATCATTCACAGAGATGAAATTGACGATGCTCGTGGGAAGACGAGAAGGGGAGAAGTCAAGTAGGAAAAAAATGATGAAAAAGAACGGAAGAACAAGTAAAAGTGTGAAAATCTCTCTTTATTTGCTATTTTAATTATTTAATTATTTTTATTAATTATCCACTTCCACATGGACCAATAAGAAATCTTGGACCAGAGATTGGGACCAGCAAGTTGGACTAGACGATCGTCATTGAACCAAGCCAACACATCGTCACAAAGCTCATTGTGGGTTGGAGAATAAAAGTTCTGGCCTTTTGCTTTCAGTAAAAAATCAAAATAAAATATGGGTATTTTTGGGTGAAGAAGTATTAAAAATGGGTCGCCCTCAATTTGGCATAAGACGGTAGAGAGATCGATCAAGACCCACCATAAACAATATAAACATCAACCCTTTGATGGTCCATTTTCATGAATTCAGATTCTCTATATATCCTCTTTTGTTAAATAAAAAAATGGTGTGGGTTCGAAGATCAATTATCAATTGAGTGCCTTTCTCTCAAGCCACGTATGAGGGAGAAGGAGAGAGAGCACACTATCATATAAAAAAGAAAGAATTAGGTAAAAGGGCACATTTATAACCCATATTTGGGCGTTTGTAAGCTAATATTTTTTTAGTTTTTTGTCAAGTATAAAATCCCTCTTTTTTTTCTCATCCCGCGGATCTGGTTTCTCTTTTGACAGTGCAGAATTCCGAATTCTCTCGCGCGTTCTGATGACGAATATCCGAGTCCGGAGCTCGAATCCGACAGGTTCATCGACGATGACTTCTTGACCGAACCTAGTGAGCTTCGGCCGCCGTTCGCCATCTTTCTCCACAGAAAGGCCGAGATCGTTGTCGCCACCATGGAGGGAAGGCCTTACACTGACGACCAGGTTTGTTTATCAGTTGAATGAACTCTGATTCTCTCAATAAATAGAAATCAACAGAAACCAAACGAGAATTCAAGTGAGAATCGAGTTTTGAATCAATCGAATTGGAAACCTAATTGTTCGTTTGGGTTTTGCTTTTCTCAATTGATCAGAGGTTGTCGCCGATTCAATCCCTAAGAGAGAAGGAAATGCATAAGAGGAGTAAGGAATCGCCATTACTGTCTCAGGAAATCAAGTGGACTTGCTTCATTCGGTATATTCAGGGGGCGGTTGTGGTTAATTGGTTGGCTTCTTGTTTCAATTAGGTCACGCACATATCAGTATCTTTGTTTTGTATCAACACGTTTCCTGCATCTATTGTTCTTGAAACAAAAGCATTGGCCGAAGGTGACATTTATTTATTTTCTTCTTTTTTTGCTTACTGGTGCAAAATGTAATACCCGAGCTATCCGCTTGCAAACCGTAATTTAGCCTTATTTTAAATCCTATCTCTTTGCCAACCTACTTTTCTTATTCTTCTTTCTCGTTGGGCTGAAAGCCCATTTACTTTCGGAATTGGCTAAAAGCCCAATCCTTTCTTCTTGCCCAATCCGTTCTTTCCTTCTACCTTTCTACCCTAATTTTGTTTTGGAAGCGCCGCTCCATTCCAGTAAGGAGAGCACTGTGCACTCGGCGTCGTTTCTCCCTTCCATCTCCCTCTTTGCCTCACCTTTTACCTACCATCCTCTCCTATTCCGAAGCCTCGCCAGCGTAGGTTCGCCAACCGGAAAACTCGCCGTGATCCATCATTCCGCCCTCGTCTCATCGCCGATCCTTTTGCGCCGCCAGCATCGCTCATCGTTGGTCGTCTTCATCACCATTGCTCTTCAACTCGAACCTTGATCGAGTTTAGTTGCCAGATCCGTCCGCTCGCATTGTCGTCGGTCCGTCGGCCACCCTTGGCTCGCTAACCGGGGAAGTCGTAGGTCTCAACCACCGATTCAAGCGTCAGGAACCTCGCCGCGGGTCCCTTGTGTTCGCACCTTCGCTCGAGTCGCAACACCGCCGATCCAGGTCGCCGTCGAACTTGGGTTCGAGTCCCTCGCCATGAGATCTGGTCGCTTTTAATGGGGAACCCGCCACGGGGTGCTCGCCGAGAACTCGTAACCGAAAACAGACTTCGACCTCCGTTAATTTGCTCAGGCTCGTTCAGTTGGTCGTTGCTTTGGGTTGCCCGACGCTGATCCATTCGCCTTTGTTCACCGCTGGTTCGAGGTCGAATTGGTTCATACCCGAGGATGATTCGGCTCCAAGAGGTTCGACCCATCAACGATAAGATCGAGCCTCGTCAAGCGTGACTCGTGCCAAATGGTTCGATCTTGTCTCATAAACTTAAGCTTTCTTTTGACTATTGAATTTGATTGATTTGTTATTGTAATTTTAGTATAGGGTGGATTTGCATTTCAACGTAATGAGTGGCTATGCTAATTCTGCCTTGTTTTGATCGAGAATTGTGTTGTAATATTGTTGGAGAATGGCCTTGATTTTATATGATATTGGGTGCGTGAATTTGTGTGTGTTAAATTTAGCCTTGTAAGATGTTTGGTATGTTGCTGGATTACAATCATAAATTGTATGTGGAACTTCGTTTGTTCATTAAGGGAGCCCTCAATCGGTTTTGGTGGTTAACTCCTCTTGTTGG
The DNA here is from genome assembly GCA_964016875.1 of Fallopia convolvulus. Lineage (NCBI taxonomy): Eukaryota > Viridiplantae > Streptophyta > Magnoliopsida > Caryophyllales > Polygonaceae > Fallopia > Fallopia convolvulus. Next base: position 729,494 of record OZ024719.1, read on the forward strand.
AAGGCTTTTGTTTTGAATGCTAGGTTGGAAGTCGACATTATAAGCTTCGACTAACATAATATGTATGTTTGTATGCCATAGGAGTACTCGATCGGTTTGTTTACCCTCAGTTGTCTTGGGAAGCTTTTGATATAGGTTTTATGAACTTGGAACCGATGCTATAAAACTCGTATGCTTAAATAGATGTATGCTTTGCGTGTTATGGGGTGTTGGGACTTAGTTTTAAGGTTACGCTTTGACATAGTGGTAGGTTGAATAAAGTCTTTTCACATTAATTCCCGAGTTCAATTCGAATAAGCTTGGTTAAAAGTTATAGAATAACTTCCATCCGCATTTGTTTGGGATACTATCGAAGCTTGGCGAAGCCGCTATAGTTGTGCTTGTCTAAAATAGAAAGTTACTTCTCGCGGTTAGTCGGTTAACCGTGAACGTTATGATTCGTAGGTCATTAGTATCGACACATTTCTTACTTCATTCGAGGATCGCCTTCCAGGTAAGTCGTTCTCGACTTGCTCGACTTTATTCTAGTCTTGTTAGATTTCATGCCGTGATTGTGAGATTGGTTTTGGGAGTTAGTCCCGAATGTATGTTTTCCATGTGAAATATCCTCATGCATGATGTGATGCGTTTTCCATTTCAACCGTTTTCTTGTAAAAGAAATACTATCGCTTTCTCTGTACTGGCAGCGTAACCGGCACGATCATGTGCGATGATTGTCGGTGGCGAAGAGGCGTCTAGCCATGGTCGTGTGTCGGACGGGCACTTTCAAAAATAAAAATTGATTGTTTGTTTTTGGCAAGTGATCCAGTGGAGGCTTGACCAGGGGTTGGAAGGATGACGTATATGGAAAGTGGGAGGGCCCGCCTCTGTACTCGGGCGCAGGTGAGTTAGCGTCGTAGATGGGAATGCGGTGGTGGAAGGGAGAATTGCATTTCCCAATAGTATTGTGAATGGTTTTGTTGTGTGCGTGTGTGTGATTACTTAGTTGTTTTTCGACCTTGTGAATTCTTGCTACGCTTGGTGAATTGCTTGTTCCGTTGTATTTCCCTTTATTTGTTGAATGTCGAAGTGTTGATTATTCTTGCAAATGGTTTACTTTTGTGCTTTTTAGTTTGATTATGGTATGTCTCATAGCCTTTCCTTTCACATATTCTCTAAGTTGTGGAAATGTGTGTTGACCTATTCTGTTCTGTTCAATTCACTTGTTAAAAGTTATGTTGTTGAATAATTGTTTTTTTTCAAACGTCTCACTATTGCCGTGTGTTATCTAGCTTGCCTAGGGTAGTAGCTGACCCCTCGGGGACTTTATTTTTTAGTTCCAGGTACTCACACAGGTCCCGTGTTGGAGCTTAGGCCAGATGCGGCAGCGGATCGTTGACGCGTGTCACTAGGTCACTGAGTGGGTTGGGAGTTCGGTTTAGGCTTGTTAGCTGATTTGGATATTTCACTATGTTGTTAACTTAAGCAGATTTCTGGTGTTGAATGTGAATTGGTTAGACATTTGGGATTCATGCATGACATTATTAAAAATGTGGTTTGTTTGAACGACAGTTGGATGTTTTAAAATAGTTTTTTTGTCGTGCCCGAGTTGCAAGGTCCAGGTATTCTAGTTGTCAACCAGTTCAGGTAGGACCCGTTAGGGTCAAACTACCTAGTAATGTCCCGACGTTAAGTCGGGGTGTTACACAAAATATGAGATCGATAAAGTTGCCTTTTTATGCTAGATTGCTAGAATTTGCTTGTTTGGTGACTAATTCATTTGGCTTGTTGACGTAGTTGATGAAGGATTGGGTTCGATTTCGTGACCAGGTTTGTTTATTCAAATCCTTGGCAATGAGAAAGGGGACATAACTTGTGAAATCTGTCATCAGGTGTGCTATTTTTTTTAATACTTGAGCTGGTTATTTTCCATGTTAAACAATTTAGGAAGGCCTCTAAAAACTTATTAAGTTTAAAATTTAGAATAAACATAGATTATTAACATAAAATAATCTACATTGCTCATTTTCCTTGACAATATTTGATAAATAGGTTTAATTTAAAAGAATTATCCTTAACTGTTCTTACTGATGTGTTCCTGAATTCCTCACTCGGAAAGAATTGAAATCTGATGGTAGTACGTGGTTGATCTTTACATAGCTTTTCTATAAATTAGCTACTATCTGCTTATGTTTTAATTAATGTCTAGTAATGGAATGGTGTTTGGTTGAGATGTCTTGACTCATTGATTTTTTGGTTGGATCATTCAGATTTAACTGAAATCAATATGGTTTATGTTTAATCAACGTTCATAGAAAAAATAAACTTTGTTAAATCACAGACTTGGGAACTTAATTAGATAACAAACTAGTTGTCCCGGTCGTGCCATGCACGACTATGACACGATCTTTTTTAGATATACTATAAAATATTTATAAATAAAAATATAATATAAATAATTTATTGCACGTATTATGTATAAAAAATTGTTTTTTAAATAAAATAAAATAAAATAAAATAAATATAGATTATTAAGTTTAAAATTTAGAATAAACATAGATTATTAACATAAAACAATCTACATTGCTCATTTTCCTTGACAATATTTGATAAATAGGTTTAATTTAAAAGAATGAGATAAAATACGAAGAAAATAAAGCAAAAAAGATATATTTTGAAAATATGGAGGGATTGAACATATATATTTTATTGGCTTATAAGAAAAAATCCAACCATTAAATTTTTTTTAATTAAGATATTATCTCCTACCAAAAATTAAGATATTATCTAAATTTGAGAAAAATAAATAAAATATACTTAAGTGGAAAAAACTTGTCATGTGGAATATGAAGTGGAAAGAATAATTAATATATATTAGATATGCTAAAAACCTCCAAAATTACAATTTGGAATCTTTCTAAGATATTGAATGATATTATAAGATTTGTTTCCAAAACTATGTATAATTTATTTGTATAATTTATATGAATTAATGAGTAAATGACACGTGTCAAAATCTGATGTGGCGCATTTTAGGAATGACATGTGGCAAAAGATGATGTGGCGCAATATAGTGGCTCCAAACCATATTACTTTTATATATATATATATAGTAGATTCCAGTGATATTCACGGTATAATTTTACACGAGTTCTTCTTTATAATTTATTAGGGTAGATATAAATTATATTTTTTTAATCATAAAAAAATATATGGATCTCATATTTTAAGGAAAAATATATGTAATAATTTGTAGTGTTAAAAATATATGTAGCAATGTATCTATTATGACCGCATATATATAATATAAATATTGAAATGAAACGGGGTCCATGTACAAAAAAAATGATTTTTGAAAAAATAAATAAAAAATAAAAAATATCAAAAATTTAAGGATATTATAGGAATAAAGATAATATTTAGGATCTCTATTATATATATATATATTATTTTATTTTGTTGTAGTTCATTCTACCCTAAGATAATTAAGATATCTAATATAGCCTAATTACTTGTTGCCCAAGATAGCTTGGAATGTAAGTATACTCTTGTATAAATACATTCATTACTTTAATAACAATTCCACAACCTTTCTACAATTTTAATTCCCCATAATATTCTAATTCATTGGTGGTGGTTTATTATCTTCTAGTGAATCGTGTTTTATTTGGTATATGCAAGCAATTGCATCGTTCTCATTCGGATCATAATCAGGTACTAGAGGTGCGAGATTAATCCGAACGGGATCGATGCAATTGGGTGAGTATACCAAAAGGTTTTTAGCCTCGATGAGCTCTACATGTATTATTAGTATGCCATATATCTCAAATACTCGTAAGTTTATTGCTAGTAATTTTAATTGGGAGGCAAAAGATGATAGATTTCGTGGAATACATCATACGACAATAAAGCCTTTTTTCATGTTATTGAATCTTCATATGAGAGGCGCATCAACTATGAGAGCTTCCACGCCGCTTGAGTGGACGTCGCACGAGTAACAAGGGTGGCGACCGTCAGAGATAGGGTACCAACAAGGGCACAAAAAAGAAGCCGATTCTGACGTAGCCATGTCGAATACGCCTGATTCGGAGTGGTGTTTGGATCAACAAAATTTGGTAATATTTTGGGAGGGGAAGGGTGAGATCCATCAACAAAGTTGAAGAGATCATAGTCGATAAGAATGGATTCAATTTGGGTTTTCCACGTAACATAGTTGGTGGAGGTAAGTTTAATAGCATTGTGGAATTAAACAATGATGAAGGGCTTGGATGGTTCAACATCGTTCGGAATTATATGATCGTTCGTCACCATTGAAGAATGAACGAAAAAACGAAGAAGATCAGGCTCTTGATACCATATAGAGATTCAAAAAAGCTGATAATTATTACCATTAGGAGAGTACTCCAATATAAATAATACATAAAAGATATTGTACGTGCTTGGTCTCTAAAACATAATATCTTAGCCTAAAAATAGAACGTTAGGAAAAGATAATATCTAAATATAACAAGATAATGTATGAAATAATATCTTATGAATTATCCTTAACTGTTCTTACTGATGTGTTCCTGAATTCCTCACTCGGAAAGAATTGAAATCTGATGGTAGTACGTGGTTGATCTTTACATAGCTTTTCTATAAATTAGCTACTATCTGCTTATGTTTTAATTAATGTCTAGTAATGGAATGGTGTTTGGTTGAGATGTCTTGACTCATTGATTTTTTGGTTGGATCATTCAGATTTAACTGAAATCAATATGGTTTATGTTTAATCAACGTTCATAGAAAAAATAAACTTTGTTAAATCACAGACTTGGGAACTTAATTAGATAACAAACTAGTTGTCCCGGTCGTGCCATGCACGACTATGACACGATCTTTTTTAGATATACTATAAAAATATTTCTAAATAAAAATATAATATAAATAATTTATTGCACGTATTATGTATAAAAAATTATTTTTTAAATAAAATAAAATAAAATAAAATAAATATAGATTATTAAGTTTAAAATTTAGAATAAACATAGATTATTAACATAAAACAATCTACATTGCTCATTTTCCTTGACAATATTTGATAAATAGGTTTAATTTAAAAGAATGAGATAAAATACGAAGAAAATAAAGCAAAAAAGATATATTTTGAAAATATGGAGGGATTGAACATATATATTTTATTGGCTTATAAGAAAAAATCCAACCATTAATTTTTTTTTAATTAAGATATTATCTCCTACCAAAAATTAAGATATTATCTAAATTTGAGAAAAATAAATAAAATATACTTAAGTGGAAAAAACTTGTCATGTGGAATATGAAGTGGAAAGAATAATTAATATATATTAGATATGCTAAAAACCTCCAAAATTACAATTTGGAATCTTTCTAAGATATTGAATGATATTATAAGATTTGTTTCCAAAACTATGTATAATTTATTTGTATAATTTATATGAATTAATGAGTAAATGACACGTGTCAAAATCTGATGTGGCGCATTTTAGGAATGACATGTGGCAAAAGATGATGTGGCGCAATATAGTGGCTCCAAACCATATTACTTATATATATATATATAGTAGATTCCAGTGATATTCACGGTATAATTTTACACGAGTTCTTCTTTATAATTTATTAGGGTAGATATAAATTATATTTTTTTAATCATAAAAAAATATATGGATCTCATATTTTAAGGAAAAATATATGTAATAATTTGTAGTGTTAAAAATATATGTAGCAATGTATCTATTATGACCGCATATATATAATATAAATATTGAAATGAAACGGGGTCCATGTACAAAAAAAATGATTTTTGAAAAAATAAATAAAAAATAAAAAATATCAAAAATTTAAGGATATTATAGGAATAAAGATAATATTTAGGATCTCTATTATATATATATATATATTATTTTATTTTGTTGTAGTTCATTCTACCCTAAGATAATTAAGATATCTAATATAGCCTAATTACTTGTTGCCCAAGATAGCTTGGAATGTAAGTATACTCTTGTATAAATACATTCATTACTTTAATAACAATTCCACAACCTTTCTACAATTTTAATTCCCCATAATATTCTAATTCATTGGTGGTGGTTTATTATCTTCTAGTGAATCGTGTTTTATTTGGTATATGCAAGCAATTGCATCGTTCTCATTCGGATCATAATCAGGTACTAGAGGTGCGAGATTAATCCGAACGGGATCGATGCAATTGGGTGAGTATACCAAAAGGTTTTTAGCCTCGATGAGCTCTACATGTATTATTAGTATGCCATATATCTCAAATACTCGTAAGTTTATTGCTAGTAATTTTAATTGGGAGGCAAAAGATGATAGATTTCGTGGAATACATCATACGACAATAAAGCCTTTTTTCATGTTATTGAATCTTCATATGAGAGGCGCATCAACTATGAGAGCTTCCACGCCGCTTGAGTGGACGTCGCACGAGTAACAAGGGTGGCGACCGTCAGAGATAGGGTACCAACAAGGGCACAAAAAAGAAGCCGATTCTGACGTAGCCATGTCGAATACGCCTGATTCGGAGTGGTGTTTGGATCAACAAAATTTGGTAATATTTTGGGAGGGGAAGGGTGAGATCCATCAACAAAGTTGAAGAGATCATAGTCGATAAGAATGGATTCAATTTGGGTTTTCCACGTAACATAGTTGGTGGAGGTAAGTTTAATAGCATTGTGGAATTAAACAATGATGAAGGGCTTGGATGGTTCAACATCGTTCGGAATTATATGATCGTTCGTCACCATTGAAGAATGAACGAAAAAACGAAGAAGATCAGGCTCTTGATACCATATAGAGATTCAAAAAAGCTGATAATTATTACCATTAGGAGAGTACTCCAATATAAATAATACATAAAAGATATTGTACGTGCTTGGGCTCTAAAACATAATATCTTAGCCTAAAAATAGAACGTTAGGAAAAGATAATATCTAAATATAACAAGATAATGTATGAAATAATATCTTATGAATTATCCTTAACTGTTCTTACTGATGTGTTCCTGAATTCCTCACTCGGAAAGAATTGAAATCTGATGGTAGTACGTGGTTGATCTTTACATAGCTTTTCTATAAATTAGCTACTATCTGCTTATGTTTTAATTAATGTCTAGTAATGGAATGGTGTTTGGTTGAGATGTCTTGACTCATTGATTTTTTGGTTGGATCATTCAGATTTAACTGAAATCAATATGGTTTATGTTTAATCAACGTTCATAGAAAAAATAAACTTTGTTAAATCACAGACTTGGGAACTTAATTAGATAACAAACTAGTTGTCCCGGTCGTGCCATGCACGACTATGACACGATCTTTTTTAGATATACTATAAAAATATTTCTAAATAAAAATATAATATAAATAATTTATTGCACGTATTATGTATAAAAAATTATTTTTTAAATAAAATAAAATAAAATAAAATAAATATAGATTATTAAGTTTAAAATTTAGAATAAACATAGATTATTAACATAAAACAATCTACATTGCTCATTTTCCTTGACAATATTTGATAAATAGGTTTAATTTAAAAGAATGAGATAAAATACGAAGAAAATAAAGCAAAAAAGATATATTTTGAAAATATGGAGGGATTGAACATATATATTTTATTGGCTTATAAGAAAAAATCCAACCATTAAATTTTTTTTAATTAAGATATTATCTCCTACCAAAAATTAAGATATTATCTAAATTTGAGAAAAATAAATAAAATATACTTAAGTGGAAAAAACTTGTCATGTGGAATATGAAGTGGAAAGAATAATTAATATATATTAGATATGCTAAAAACCTCCAAAATTACAATTTGGAATCTTTCTAAGATATTGAATGATATTATAAGATTTGTTTCCAAAACTATGTATAATTTATTTGTATAATTTATATGAATTAATGAGTAAATGACACGTGTCAAAATCTGATGTGGCGCATTTTAGGAATGACATGTGGCAAAAGATGATGTGGCGCAATATAGTGGCTCCAAACCATATTACTTTTATATATATATATATAGTAGATTCCAGTGATATTCACGGTATAATTTTACACGAGTTCTTCTTTATAATTTATTAGGGTAGATATAAATTATATTTTTTTAATCATAAAAAAATATATGGATCTCATATTTTAAGGAAAAATATATGTAATAATTTGTAGTGTTAAAAATATATGTAGCAATGTATCTATTATGACCGCATATATATAATATAAATATTGAAATGAAACGGGGTCCATGTACAAAAAAAATGATTTTTGAAAAAATAAATAAAAAATAAAAAATATCAAAAATTTAAGGATATTATAGGAACAAAGATAATATTTAGGATCTCTATTATATATATATATTATTTTATTTTGTTGTAGTTCATTCTACCCTAAGATAATTAAGATATCTAATATAGCCTAATTACTTGTTGCCCAAGATAGCTTGGAATGTAAGTATACTCTTGTATAAATACATTCATTACTTTAATAACAATTCCACAACCTTTCTACAATTTTAATTCCCCATAATATTCTAATTCATTGGTGGTGGTTTATTATCTTCTAGTGAATCGTGTTTTATTTGGTATATGCAAGCAATTGCATCGTTCTCATTCGGATCATAATCAGGTACTAGAGGTGCGAGATTAATCCGAACGGGATCGATGCAATTGGGTGAGTATACCAAAAGGTTTTTAGCCTCGATGAGCTCTACATGTATTATTAGTATGCCATATATCTCAAATACTCGTAAGTTTATTGCTAGTAATTTTAATTGGGAGGCAAAAGATGATAGATTTCGTGGAATACATCATACGACAATAAAGCCTTTTTTCATGTTATTGAATCTTCATATGAGAGGCGCATCAACTATGAGAGCTTCCACGCCGCTTGAGTGGACGTCGCACGAGTAACAAGGGTGGCGACCGTCAGAGATAGGGTACCAACAAGGGCACAAAAAAGAAGCTGATTCTGACGTAGCCATGTCGAATACGCCTGATTCGGAGTGGTGTTTGGATCAACAAAATTTGGTAATATTTTGGGAGGGGAAGGGTGAGATCCATCAACAAAGTTGAAGAGATCATAGTCGATAAGAATGGATTCAATTTGGGTTTTCCGCGTAACATAGTTGGTGGAGGTAAGTTTAATAGCATTGTGGAATTAAACAATGATGAAGGGCTTGGATGGTTCAACATCGTTCGGAATTATATGATCGTTCGTCACCATTGAAGAATGAACGAAAAAACGAAGAAGATCAGGCTCTTGATACCATATAGAGATTCAAAAAAGCTGATAATTATTACCATTAGGAGAGTACTTGTAACACCCCAACTCCCGACGGGGCGCTACTAAGAAATAGACCTTACTAGGTACTATTTAAATAGGTTGACAACCACACTTTAGGATCTTGCAACGCGGGCACGACGAGAAAACAAAATAAAACATCCAACCTTTCTTTTAATAAAACTTAGAAAACGTAGCCATGCATGAATTCCCGAAAACATAGATATAAATATCCTGAATCTGACGAATCATCACCAACAATAAAATCATTCGACGAAAACAAAAGACAAGTCATAATACCAGCTCTAACATATTTGTAACACCCCGACTTCCGTCGAGGCGCTACTGGGGAATAGACCTTACCAGGTACTATTATTTAGGTTGACAACTACACTGTAGGACCTTACAACTCGGGCACGACGAGAAAACATAATAAAACATCCAACCTTTATTTAGTAAAACTTAGAAAAACGTATCATGCATGAATCCCCGAAAATTATAAATAATCAAAAACGTTACCACACCTACCGAAACTGAACTATCCAACAAAAATAATAATAAACGAAACACAATCCAATTCTAACTAACAAATATTAAAATCAACATCCCTACTATTATAAATAACTAGCGAAAACCAATCCCACTATGACACGCGCTCTTTACCGCTCCGGCCCGCCATCTTGCCTCGGTTCTTGCACGATTCCCTGATTCATACCTGGAACTGAAAAATGTTCCCCGAAGGGTCAGCGTCTAATCTACCAAGCTAGAAAGAATATAGAAACTGTAGAACGGTTTGAAAATCGGTTATCTATAGTCAGCATACAAATCCACAACCGCAATCATAACTCTAAAGGTCAATACCTGAATTAGTTATATCAGTCACACAAGTCACATACGCATTCACAATCACAATCACACACCAATGAAATTCTTCCTTTGTCCACAATCCGTCTTCCAAGGCGCTCATCACCGCGCCGAGTGCAGAGGCAGGCCCTCCCACTCCACTTCCCAATCTCCCTTCTAACTCCGGGCTAAGCCTCCACTGGAGCGCTTGCCAAAAACACACAGATAAAAATTTTCGTTTGAAGGGGCACGATTTTCCCAGTCACACGGGTCAAAGTAGCCAACACTTCCTCAACACCAGCTACGATGGGCCGTGTCGGAAACGGTACCAACACAGAGAAAACGTTCCAAAATAATTTCCGATAAAATACATTTAAAATCATTAACGCACACATCACACAAGGAGTTCAAAACAATTTAAAAGGTATTCGGGACTAGTTCCCAAAACCCGCCCTACAATAACGATACGCAATCTAACAAGGGAGAAAAGAACCGAGCAAGTCGAAAAACGACTTACCTCGAAGCTAGGAATCCTTTGAAGAATGCGGAATTAAGAGCGCGAACGAAAATGATCCCCTAATAGAAATGTTGGCATGAAACTACGTTAGGTTCAACCTCCACCTCCTCCCGCGGTACTTAAATGAATAAGGCTCGCTCTACACACCCGACTTAACAAACCCGATTCAGTTGTATAATTAAATCTTTAACCAAACCACTACTTGTATTTTTTAATAAATGCTTAAACAAATAATTAAAATAACACTCTTTGCCATCCGATTGCTTTAACCAAATTACTAAAGTCATTTACAATTAAATTTTATAAGGGAACCACCTGCTAGATTAATAGGACACACCCACTCCCTAACATTATTATTCGTTCCTCTATATATATTTTTTTTTCCAACGATTGTTCAACTTAATTGCTAATAACTTCAGCTTATAATAAACTCTTGATCCAAACCAATATATTCGTATAAACTAATCTCACAAACATGACCCATAAAAACCAATTATACACTAATTCTTAGATTTCCACGTGCTAACATGTAGCCTCATATTCTAACTTAGGATTTTTTTATAAAAGTTAATTACTTTTCCCCTAAAAATTGAGTGATTAAAAAGAACATAATTTCACGACTTCTGTCTGCTACTACTTGTGAATTCAAATAACTACTTCTCTACCCCATAGTTAGCCTAATTAAACGCACCACCTAGTTCAACAACTAAACCGGTTTTAATTCTATCTTCCTCTTCGATTTCATACTCCCCAATGAACATTCTCTTGAAAACCCGATCGAGGTTCGACTCGCTTTGCGAAGTTGAATATCCATGAATCAAAACAGAAATTTGCCTATACTAGTCGGCTCTACACATGGCAAAGAAAAACTCGATCACTCTTGAACCCAACCCAAAACCCCCACGAACAGCTAGCCAATGAACCATGTGACTTTCGGCCAACGAAACCCGGTCCTAACGATGACGAAAATAACTACCCGATTCCGACGAACACCAAATTGGTCAGTCACGCTCTCTACAACAAGACTTCTCTCTGTTTTAAAAGAAAACGGGAATAGAACGATTACTCACAAAATGATGATCGAAGTCGTGATTGAATTGGAACAGGCCGTGGAGCCTATGGTGCGATCAACAACTCCGTGCGAACAATCTGGCCGAAGGAAGGCGACGTCCTAAGCGGCAACGATCCAAATGCCAAGGACCGAACTCATGGATGGGGTGATGACGAGGTTAAGCGGAGAGGCTTACGAGAGCTTAAATAGTTAGTCTTGGCCTCTTGGGTTAGATTTAGGATTACTCACACAGTTAGGATTTTATCAATATGATAGAATTTAATTAGTAAGATGTAATATATATATATATATATTGTTTATTATTAGATTGTTTATTAAGCTAGGATCTAATAACTTAATCCGAGTCGTCTTCATATGTCAAATTAACGAAAGTTAACTAACACATTTATAACTTTTATTTATTAGTTGACAACCCGAATGAAACGAGATTACTCCAAACAAGAATCTCGTTTCCTAGATTTTGACAACTCCGGGTATTACAATATTAATAAAAATAACATCCTAAAAATAACACAACTAAACTATCGTAAAAATAATCCCATCCCACTATGACACGCGCTCTTTACCGCTCCGGCCCGCCATCTGGCCTCGGTTCCTGCACGGCTCCCTGATTCATACCTGGAACTGAAAAATATTCCCCGAAGGGTCAGCGTCTAATCTACCAAGCTAGATAGAATACGGAAATTGTAGAACGTTTCGAAAACATTTCTAAAGTCAGCATACAAATCCACAACCGCAATCATAACTCTAAAGGCCAATACCTATATTAGTTATATCAGTCACAACAGTCACATACGCCAATACAATCACAGTCATACAGCAATGCAATTCTTCCTTTGTCCACAATCCGTTTTCCAAGGCGCTCATCACCGTGCCGAGTGCAGAGGCAGGCCCTCCCACTCCACTTCCCAATCTCCCTTCTAACTCCGGGCTAAGCCTCCACTGGAGCGCTTGCCAAAAACACACAGATAATAATTTTCGTTTTGAAGGGGTACGATTTTCCCAGTCACACGGGTCAAAGTAGCCAACTCTTCCTCAACACCAGCTACAATGGGCCGTGTCGGAAACGGTACCAACACAGAGAAAACGTTCCAAAATATTTTCCGAGAAGTCACATTTAAAATCATTAACGCACACAACACACAAGAAGTTCAAAACAATTTAAAAGGTATTCGGGACTAGTTCCCAAAACCCGTCCTACAATATCGATACGCAGTCTAACAAGGGAGAAAAGAACCGAGCAAGTCGAAAAACGACTTACCTCAAACACGTATTCCTCAGCTAATTTCGAGTAATCGATGTCTTCAAACGGAAAGGTTCCCTAAATGATACAATGATAGGTTTTAATAACACGAATTCATAATTAGGAAGTTCAACAGCCCGGAACCCAACAACCCCGATCCGATCACCACACGCGTAGGTTCACAAAGTTATACTAAAGTACTTACATACCACTACCCTTAAAGATATTAATAATAATAATAATAATAATAATAATAATAATAATAATAATAATAATAATAATAATAATAATAATATTGTGAACATCCTACTGTTCTAATTAGCTATCCTACTGAATCTTACCAAAAAGCTTATCTTACATCTAATTCACGTATGGAACCAACATTATTGGACAATTAATTAACTAATCACCCTACTCCCTAAACTGCTACATGTACTAATTAAGTACCTCTAACTTATGGAGTTTCCCCAGCACACCACACCAGTAAACAACAACTAATAAATTAGCTAAAGGACTTGACCTTATTAACTAGTAATTTACTCCACTCCCTAATTATCAACTAAACGCATTCTAGCTCAACCAAACTGTAATTCTCCTACATAACACCGCTCAACTAAACGACGCCTAACTAACTACCAGTGACCACACGTACTTGTATGTTTACGTAGCCAATTAACAAAAGTAATTATAGAAAAGTTAAAGCACCTCTAGCCTATTTCAACCAGAACCGACCCTCAGACCCAATTTACCCACAAGCAAACGTATTATCACCACTAAACGAGCCCAATTCCCAAGATTAGATCTTATTTACCAATAAACAGGATTACCCAGACCCAGAACCCCCAACCACCTGAAACAAGACCCGAACCCAGCCACTGATCTCCGACCCGACTTTCTACTAGACTTGCTCAAAACGCCTGGTCACCACCTACCCACCAATCTACCGCCACTCCTCCTGCACATCCCCGACATCCACCAAGCCTAGACACAGCCCTGCCTAACCAATGGAAAAAGAAACGCCATAAATATAAACGATGCACTCACTAGTGACGAACAATGACTTGGGCTCTCGTGCGCGAAAAGGCGACGCCGTGAACCACGGCGGCAAACGGCACGGAGGAAAAAAACACACACGAAAGGCAAGAACCAGAATCAGAGAAGAACGAAGCGAAGACGGCGAGGCAGTCTCACGAGAAAAACAAAGCGGATAGCTTGGGAAGAGAAGTGGGCGAGACAAAGAACGAATGAGATCATTATATAGGGTAAGGCTTGTTTTAGGGTTTAATTAGGATAGATTTAACTAGGAAAGGATATTTTATTTTAATTAATAGTTCGGATTATAATACTAGTTTGGATAGAATGAATTTTCTTCTTTTCCTTCCATTTTCTTTTGATAAAAAAATTATAAACATTAATATTAACAATTATTTAAACTTCCGAGAATATTTAGTATTCAAGAAATCTCAATTTTTGACCCCAACAAATAAACTAACCCGTGTATTACAGTACTCCAATATAAATAATACATAAAAGATATTGTACGTGCTTGGGCTCTAAAACATAATATCTTAGCCTAAAAATAGAACGTTAGGAAAAGATAATATCTAAATATAACAAGATAATGTATGAAATAATATCTTATGAATTATCCTTAACTGTTCTTACTGATGTGTTCCTGAATTCCTCACTCGGAAAGAATTGAAATCTGATGGTAGTACGTGGTTGATCTTTACATAGCTTTTCTATAAATTAGCTACTATCCGCTTATGTTTTAATTAATGTCTAGTAATGGAATGGTGTTTGGTTGAGATTTCTTGACTCATTGATTTTTTGGTTGGATCATTCAGATTTAACTGAAATCAATATGGTTTATGTTTAATCAACGTTCATAGAAAAAATAAACTTTGTTAAATCACAGACTTGGGAACTTAATTAGATAATAAACTAGTTGTCCCGGTCGTGCCATGCACGACTATGACACGATCTTTTTTAGATATACTATAAAAAATATTTATAAATAAAAATATAATATAAATAATTTATTGCACGTATTATGTATAAAAAATTATTTTTTAAATAAAATAAAATAAAATAAAATAAATATAGATTATTAAGTTTAAAATTTAGAATAAACATAGATTATTAACATAAAACAATCTACATTGCTCATTTTCCTTGACAATATTTGATAAATAGGTTTAATTTAAAAGAATGAGATAAAATACGAAGAAAATAAAGCAAAAAAGATATATTTTGAAAATATGGAGGGATTGAACATATATATTTTATTGGCTTATAAGAAAAAATCCAACCATTAAATTTTTTTTAATTAAGATATTATTTCCTACCAAAAATTAAGATATTATCTAAATTTGAGAAAAATAAATAAAATATACTTAAGTGGAAAAAACTTGTCATGTGGAATATGAAGTGGAAAGAATAATTAATATATATTAGATATGCTAAAAACCTCCAAAATTACAATTTGGAATCTTTCTAAGATATTGAATGATATTATAAGATTTGTTTCCAAAACTATGTATAATTTATTTGTATAATTTATATGAATTAATGAGTAAATGACACGTGTCAAAATCTGATGTGGCGCATTTTAGGAATGACATGTGGCAAAAGATGATGTGGCGCAATATAGTGGCTCCAAACCATATTACTTTTATATATATATATAGTAGATTCCAGTGATATTCACGGTATAATTTTACAGGATTTCTTCTTTATAATTTATTAGGGTAGATATAAATTATATTTTTTTAATCATAAAAAAATATATGGATCTCATATTTTAAGGAAAAATATATGTAATAATTTGTAGTGTTAAAAATATATGTAGCAATGTATCTATTATGACCGCATATATATAATATAAATATTGAAATGAAACGGGGTCCATGTACAAAAAAAATGATTTTTGAAAAAATAAATAAAAAATAAAAAATATCAAAAATTTAAGGATATTATAGGAATAAAGATAATATTTAGGATCTCTATTATATATATATATATTATTTTATTTTGTTGTAGTTCATTCTACCCTAAGATAATTAAGATATCTAATATAGCCTAATTACTTGTTGCCCAAGATAGCTTGGAATGTAAGTATACTCTTGTATAAATACATTCATTACTTTAATAACAATTCCACAACCTTTCTACAATTTTAATTCCCCATAATATTCTAATTCATTGGTGGTGGTTTATTATCTTCTAGTGAATCGTGTTTTATTTGGTATATGCAAGCAATTGCATCGTTCTCATTCGGATCATAATCAGGTACTAGAGGTGCGAGATTAATCCGAACGGGATCGATGCAATTGGGTGAGTATACCAAAAGGTTTTTAGCCTCGATGAGCTCTACATGTATTATTAGTATGCCATATATCTCAAATACTCGTAAGTTTATTGCTAGTAATTTTAATTGGGAGGCAAAAGATGATAGATTTCGTGGAATACATCATACGACAATAAAGCCTTTTTTCATGTTATTGAATCTTCATATGAGAGGCGCATCAACTATGAGAGCTTCCACGCCGCTTGAGTGGACGTCGCACGAGTAACAAGGGTGGCGACCGTCAGAGATAGGGTACCAACAAGGGCACAAAAAAGAAGCCGATTCTGACGTAGCCATGTCGAATACGCCTGATTCGGAGTGGTGTTTGGATCAACAAAATTTGGTAATATTTTGGGAGGGGAAGGGTGAGATCCATCAACAAAGTTGAAGAGATCATAGTCGATAAGAATGGATTCAATTTGGGTTTTCCACGTAACATAGTTGGTGGAGGTAAGTTTAATAGCATTGTGGAATTAAACAATGATGAAGGGCTTGGATGATGGTTCAACATCGTTCGGAATTATATGATCGTTCGTCACCATTGAAGAATGAACGAAAAAACGAAGAAGATCAGGCTCTTGATACCATATAGAGATTCAAAAAAGCTGATAATTATTACCATTAGGAGAGTACTCCAATATAAATAATACATAAAAGATATTGTACGTGCTTGGGCTCTAAAACATAATATCTTAGCCTAAAAATAGAACGTTAGGAAAAGATAATATCTAAATATAACAAGATAATGTATGAAATAATATCTTATGAATTATCCTTAACTGTTCTTACTGATGTGTTCCTGAATTCCTCACTCGGAAAGAATTGAAATCTGATGGTAGTACGTGGTTGATCTTTACATAGCTTTTCTATAAATTAGCTACTATCTGCTTATGTTTTAATTAATGTCTAGTAATGGAATGGTGTTTGGTTGAGATGTCTTGACTCATTGATTTTTTGGTTGGATCATTCAGATTTAACTGAAATCAATATGGTTTATGTTTAATCAACGTTCATAGAAAAAATAAACTTTGTTAAATCACAGACTTGGGAACTTAATTAGATAACAAACTAGTTGTCCCGGTCGTGCCATGCACGACTATGACACGATCTTTTTTAGATATACTATAAAAATATTTCTAAATAAAAATATAATATAAATAATTTATTGCACGTATTATGTATAAAAAATTATTTTTTAAATAAAATAAAATAAAATAAATATAGATTATTAAGTTTAAAATTTAGAATAAACATAGATTATTAACATAAAACAATCTACATGCTCATTTTACTTGACAATATTTGATAAATAGGTTTAATTTAAAAGAATGAGATAAAATACGAAGAAAATAAAGCAAAAAAGATATATTTTGAAAATATGGAGGGATTGAACATATATATTTTATTGGCTTATAAAAAAAAATCCAACCATTAATTTTTTTTTAATTAAGATATTATCTCCTACCAAAAATTAAGATATTATCTAAATTTGAGAAAAATAAATAAAATATACTTAAGTGGAAAAAACTTGTCATGTGGAATATGAAGTGGAAAGAATAATTAATATATATTAGATATGCTAAAAACCTCCAAAATTACAATTTGGAATCTTTCTAAGATATTGAATGATATTATAAGATTTGTTTCCAAAACTATGTATAATTTATTTGTATAATTTATATGAATTAATGAGTAAATGACACGTGTCAAAATCTGATGTGGCGCATTTTAGGAATGACATGTGGCAAAAGATGATGTGGCGCAATATAGTGGCTCCAAACCATATTACTTTTATATATATATATAGTAGATTCCAGTGATATTCACGGTATAATTTTACAGGATTTCTTCTTTATAATTTATTAGGGTAGATATAAATTATATTTTTTTAATCATAAAAAAATATATGGATCTCATATTTTAAGGAAAAATATATGTAATAATTTGTAGTGTTAAAAATATATGTAGCAATGTATCTATTATGACCGCATATATATAATATAAATATTGAAATGAAACGGGGTCCATGTACAAAAAAAATGATTTTTGAAAAAATAAATAAAAAATAAAAAATATCAAAAATTTAAGGATATTATAGGAATAAAGATAATATTTAGGATCTCTATTATATATATATATATTATTTTATTTTGTTGTAGTTCATTCTACCCTAAGATAATTAAGATATCTAATATAGCCTAATTACTTGTTGCCCAAGATAGCTTGGAATGTAAGTATACTCTTGTATAAATACATTCATTACTTTAATAACAATTCCACAACCTTTCTACAATTTTAATTCCCCATAATATTCTAATTCATTGGTGGTGGTTTATTATCTTCTAGTGAATCGTGTTTTATTTGGTATATGCAAGCAATTGCATCGTTCTCATTCGGATCATAATCAGGTACTAGAGGTGCGAGATTAATCCGAACGGGATCGATGCAATTGGGTGAGTATACCAAAAGGTTTTTAGCCTCGATGAGCTCTACATGTATTATTAGTATGCCATATATCTCAAATACTCGTAAGTTTATTGCTAGTAATTTTAATTGGGAGGCAAAAGATGATAGATTTCGTGGAATACATCATACGACAATAAAGCCTTTTTTCATGTTATTGAATCTTCATATGAGAGGCGCATCAACTATGAGAGCTTCCACGCCGCTTGAGTGGACGTCGCACGAGTAACAAGGGTGGCGACCGTCAGAGATAGGGTACCAACAAGGGCACAAAAAAGAAGCCGATTCTGACGTAGCCATGTCGAATACGCCTGATTCGGAGTGGTGTTTGGATCAACAAAATTTGGTAATATTTTGGGAGGGGAAGGGTGAGATCCATCAACAAAGTTGAAGAGATCATAGTCGATAAGAATGGATTCAATTTGGGTTTTCCACGTAACATAGTTGGTGGAGGTAAGTTTAATAGCATTGTGGAATTAAACAATGATGAAGGGCTTGGATGGTTCAACATCGTTCGGAATTATATGATCGTTCGTCACCATTGAAGAATGAACGAAAAAACGAAGAAGATCAGGCTCTTGATACCATATAGAGATTCAAAAAAGCTGATAATTATTACCATTAGAAGAGTACTCCAATATAAATAATACATAAAAGATATTGTACGTGCTTGGGCTCTAAAACCTAATATCTTAGCCTAAAAATAGAACGTTAGGAAAAGATAATATCCAAATATAACAAGATAATGTATGAAATAATATCTTATGAATTATCCTTAACTGTTCTTACTGATGTGTTCCTGAATTCCTCACTCGGAAAGAATTGAAATCTGATGGTAGTACGTGGTTGATCTTTACATAGCTTTTCTATAAATTAGCTACTATCTGCTTATGTTTTAATTAATGTCTAGTAATGGAATGGTGTTTGGTTGAGATGTCTTGACTCATTGATTTTTTGGTTGGATCATTCAGATTTAACTGAAATCAATATGGTTTATGTTTAATCAACGTTCATAGAAAAAATAAACTTTGTTAAATCACAGACTTGGGAACTTAATTAGATAACAAACTAGTTGTCCCGGTCGTGCCATGCACGACTATGACACGATCTTTTTTAGATATACTATAAAAATATTTATAAATAAAAATATAATATAAATAATTTATTGCACGTATTATGTATAAAAAATTATTTTTTAAATAAAATAAAATAAAATAAAATAAATATAGATTATTAAGTTTAAAATTTAGAATAAACATAGATTATTAACATAAAACAATCTACATTGCTCATTTTCCTGGACAATATTTGATAAATAGGTTTAATTTAAAAGAATGAGATAAAATACGAAGAAAATAAAGCAAAAAAGATATATTTTGAAAATATGGAGGGATTGAACATATATATTTTATTGGCTTGTAAGAAAAAATCCAACCATTAATTTTTTTTTAATTAAGATATTATCTCCTACCAAAAATTAAGATATTATCTAAATTTGAGAAAAATAAATAAAATATACTTAAGTGGAAAAAACTTGTCATGTGGAATATGAAGTGGAAAGAATAATTAATATATATTAGATATGCTAAAAACCTCCAAAATTAAAATTTGGAATCTTTCTAAGATATTGAATGATATTATAAGATTTGTTTCCAAAACTATGTATAATTTATTTGTATAATTTATATGAATTAATGAGTAAATGACACGTGTCAAAATCTGATGTGGCGCATTTTAGGAATGACATGTGGCAAAAGATGATGTGGCGCAATATAGTGGCTCCAAACCATATTACTTTTATATATATATATAGTAGATTCCAGTGATATTCACGGTATAATTTTACACGAGTTCTTCTTTATAATTTATTAGGGTAGATATAAATTATATTTTTTTAATCATAAAAAAATATATGGATCTCATATTTTAAGGAAAAATATATGTAATAATTTGTAGTGTTAAAAATATATGTAGCAATGTATCTATTATGACCGCATATATATAATATAAATATTGAAATGAAACGGGGTCCATGTACAAAAAAAATGATTTTTGAAAAAATAAATAAAAAATAAAAAATATCAAAAATTTAAGGATATTATAGGAATAAAGATAATATTTAGGATCTCTATTATATATATATATATTATTTTATTTTGTTGTAGTTCATTCTACCCTAAGATAATTAAGATATCTAATATAGCCTAATTACTTGTTGCCCAAGATAGCTTGGAATGTAAGTATACTCTTGTATAAATACATTCATTACTTTAATAACAATTCCACAACCTTTCTACAATTTTAATTCCCCATAATATTCTAATTCATTGGTGGTGGTTTATTATCTTCTAGTGAATCGTGTTTTATTTGGTATATGCAAGCAATTGCATCGTTCTCATTCGGATCATAATCAGGTACTAGAGGTGCGAGATTAATCCGAACGGGATCGATGCAATTGGGTGAGTATACCAAAAGGTTTTTAGCCTCGATGAGCTCTACATGTATTATTAGTATGCCATATATCTCAAATACTCGTAAGTTTATTGCTAGTAATTTTAATTGGGAGGCAAAAGATGATAGATTTCGTGGAATACATCATACGACAATAAAGCCTTTTTTCATGTTATTGAATCTTCATATGAGAGGCGCATCAACTATGAGAGCTTCCACGCCGCTTGAGTGGACGTCGCACGAGTAACAAGGGTGGCGACCGTCAGAGATAGGGTACCAACAAGGGCACAAAAAAGAAGCCGATTCTGACGTAGCCATGTCGAATACGCCTGATTCGGAGTGGTGTTTGGATCAACAAAATTTGGTAATATTTTGGGAGGGGAAGGGTGAGATCCATCAACAAAGTTGAAGAGATCATAGTCGATAAGAATGGATTCAATTTGGGTTTTCCACGTAACATAGTTGGTGGAGGTAAGTTTAATAGCATTGTGGAATTAAACAATGATGAAGGGCTTGGATGGTTCAACATCGTTCGGAATTATATGATCGTTCGTCACCATTGAAGAATGAACGAAAAAACGAAGAAGATCAGGCTCTTGATACCATATAGAGATTCAAAAAAGCTGATAATTATTACCATTAGGAGAGTACTCCAATATAAATAATACATAAAAGATATTGTACGTGCTTGGGCTCTAAAACATAATATCTTAGCCTAAAAATAGAACGTTAGGAAAAGATAATATCTAAATATAACAAGATAATGTATGAAATAATATCTTATGAATTATCCTTAACTGTTCTTACTGATGTGTTCCTGAATTCCTCACTCGGAAAGAATTGAAATCTGATGGTAGTACGTGGTTGATCTTTACATAGCTTTTCTATAAATTAGCTACTATCTGCTTATGTTTTAATTAATGTCTAGTAATGGAATGGTGTTTGGTTGAGATGTCTTGACTCATTGATTTTTTGGTTGGATCATTCAGATTTAACTGAAATCAATATGGTTTATGTTTAATCAACGTTCATAGAAAAAATAAACTTTGTTAAATCACAGACTTGGGAACTTAATTAGATAACCAACTAGTTGTCCCGGTCGTGCCATGCACGACTATGACACGATCTTTTTTAGATATACTATAAAAATATTTCTAAATAAAAATATAATATAAATAATTTATTGCACGTATTATGTATAAAAAATTATTTTTTAAATAAAATAAAATAATATAAAATAAATATAGATTATTAAGTTTAAAATTTAGAATAAACATAGATTATTAACATAAAACAATCTACATTGCTCATTTTCCTTGACAATATTTGATAAATAGGTTTAATTTAAAAGAATGAGATAAAATACGAAGAAAATAAAGCAAAAAAGATATATTTTGAAAATATGGAGGGATTGAACATATATATTTTATTGGCTTATAAGAAAAAATCCAACCATTAAATTTTTTTTAATTAAGATATTATCTCCTACCAAAAATTAAGATATTATCTAAATTTGAGAAAAATAAATAAAATATACTTAAGTGGAAAAAACATGTCATGTGGAATATGAAGTGGAAAGAATAATTAATATATATTAGATATGCTAAAAACCTCCAAAATTACAATTTGGAATCTTTCTAAGATATTGAATGATATTATAAGATTTGTTTCCAAAACTATGTATAATTTATTTGTATAATTTATATGAATTAATGAGTAAATGACACGTGTCAAAATCTGATGTGGCGCATTTTAGGAATGACATGTGGCAAAAGATGATGTGGCGCAATATAGTGGCTCCAAACCATATTACTTTTATATATATATATATATAGTAGATTCCAGTGATATTCACGGTATAATTTTACACGAGTTCTTCTTTATAATTTATTAGGGTAGATATAAATTATATTTTTTTAATCATAAAAAAATATATGGATCTCATATTTTAAGGAAAAATATATGTAATAATTTGTAGTGTTAAAAATATATGTAGCAATGTATCTATTATGACCGCATATATATAATATAAATATTGAAATGAAACGGGGTCCATGTACAAAAAAAATGATTTTTGAAAAAATAAATAAAAAATAAAAAATATCAAAAATTTAAGGATATTATAGGAATAAAGATAATATTTAGGATCTCTATTATATATATATATATTATTTTATTTTGTTGTAGTTCATTCTACCCTAAGATAATTAAGATATCTAATATAGCCTAATTACTTGTTGCCCAAGATAGCTTGGAATGTAAGTATACTCTTGTATAAATACATTCATTACTTTAATAACAATTCCACAACCTTTCTACAATTTTAATTCCCCATAATATTCTAATTCATTGGTGGTGGTTTATTATCTTCTAGTGAATCGTGTTTTATTTGGTATATGCAAGCAATTGCATCGTTCTCATTCGGATCATAATCAGGTACTAGAGGTGCGAGATTAATCCGAACGGGATCGATGCAATTGGGTGAGTATACCAAAAGGTTTTTAGCCTCGATGAGCTCTACATGTATTATTAGTATGCCATATATCTCAAATACTCGTAAGTTTATTGCTAGTAATTTTAATTGGGAGGCAAAAGATGATAGATTTCGTGGAATACATCATACGACAATAAAGCCTTTTTTCATGTTATTGAATCTTCATATGAGAGGCGCATCAACTATGAGAGCTTCCACGCCGCTTGAGTGGACGTCGCACGAGTAACAAGGGTGGCGACCGTCAGAGATAGGGTACCAACAAGGGCACAAAAAAGAAGCCGATTCTGACGTAGCCATGTCGAATACGCCTGATTCGGAGTGGTGTTTGGATCAACAAAATTTGGTAATATTTTGGGAGGGGCAGGGTGAGATCCATTAACAAAGTTGAAGAGATCATAGTCGCTAAGAATGGATTCAATTTGGGTTTTCCACGTAACATAGTTGGTGGAGGTAAGTTTAATAGCATTGTGGAATTAAACAATGATGAAGGGCTTGGATGGTTCAACATCGTTCGGAATTATATGATCGTTCGTCACCATTGAAGAATGAACGAAAAAACGAAGAAGATCAGGCTCTTGATACCATATAGAGATTCAAAAAAGCTGATAATTATTACCATTAGGAGAGTACTCCAATATAAATAATACATAAAAGATATTGTACGTGCTTGGGCTCTAAAACATAATATCTTAGCCTAAAAATAGAACGTTAGGAAAAGATAATATCTAAATATAACAAGATAATGTATGAAATAATATCTTATGAATTATCCTTAACTGTTCTTACTGATGTGTTCCTGAATTCCTCACTCGGAAAGAATTGAAATCTGATGGTAGTACGTGGTTGATCTTTACATAGCTTTTCTATAAATTAGCTACTATCTGCTTATGTTTTAATTAATGTCTAGTAATGGAATGGTGTTTGGTTGAGATGTCTTGACTCATTGATTTTTTGGTTGGATCATTCAGATTTAACTGAAATCAATATGGTTTATGTTTAATCAACGTTCATAGAAAAAATAAACTTTGTTAAATCACAGACTTGGGAACTTAATTAGATAACAAACTAGTTGTCCCGGTCGTGCCATGCACGACTATGACACGATCTTTTTTAGATATACTATAAAAATATTTCTAAATAAAAATATAATATAAATAATTTATTGCACGTATTATGTATAAAAAATTATTTTTTAAATAAAATAAAATAAAATAAAATAAATATAGATTATTAAGTTTAAAATTTAGAATAAACATAGATTATTAACATAAAACAATCTACATTGCTCATTTTCCTTGACAATATTTGATAAATAGGTTTAATTTAAAAGAATGAGATAAAATACGAAGAAAATAAAGCAAAAAAGATATATTTTGAAAATATGGAGGGATTGAACATATATATTTTATTGGCTTATAAGAAAAAATCCAACCATTAAATTTTTTTTAATTAAGATATTATCTCCTACCAAAAATTAAGATATTATCTAAATTTGAGAAAAATAAATAAAATATACTTAAGTGGAAAAAACATGTCATGTGGAATATGAAGTGGAAAGAATAATTAATATATATTAGATATGCTAAAAACCTCCAAAATTACAATTTGGAATCTTTCTAAGATATTGAATGATATTATAAGATTTGTTTCCAAAACTATGTATAATTTATTTGTATAATTTATATGAATTAATGAGTAAATGACACGTGTCAAAATCTGATGTGGCGCATTTTAGGAATGACATGTGGCAAAAGATGATGTGGCGCAATATAGTGGCTCCAAACCATATTACTTTTATATATATATATATATAGTAGATTCCAGTGATATTCACGGTATAATTTTACACGAGTTCTTCTTTATAATTTATTAGGGTAGATATAAATTATATTTTTTTAATCATAAAAAAATATATGGATCTCATATTTTAAGGAAAAATATATGTAATAATTTGTAGTGTTAAAAATATATGTAGCAATGTATCTATTATGACCGCATATATATAATATAAATATTGAAATGAAACGGGGTCCATGTACAAAAAAAATGATTTTTGAAAAAATAAATAAAAAATAAAAAATATCAAAAATTTAAGGATATTATAGGAATAAAGATAATATTTAGGATCTCTATTATATATATATATATTATTTTATTTTGTTGTAGTTCATTCTACCCTAAGATAATTAAGATATCTAATATAGCCTAATTACTTGTTGCCCAAGATAGCTTGGAATGTAAGTATACTCTTGTATAAATACATTCATTACTTTAATAACAATTCCACAACCTTTCTACAATTTTAATTCCCCATAATATTCTAATTCATTGGTGGTGGTTTATTATCTTCTAGTGAATCGTGTTTTATTTGGTATATGCAAGCAATTGCATCGTTCTCATTCGGATCATAATCAGGTACTAGAGGTGCGAGATTAATCCGAACGGGATCGATGCAATTGGGTGAGTATACCAAAAGGTTTTTAGCCTCGATGAGCTCTACATGTATTATTAGTATGCCATATATCTCAAATACTCGTAAGTTTATTGCTAGTAATTTTAATTGGGAGGCAAAAGATGATAGATTTCGTGGAATACATCATACGACAATAAAGCCTTTTTTCATGTTATTGAATCTTCATATGAGAGGCGCATCAACTATGAGAGCTTCCACGCCGCTTGAGTGGACGTCGCACGAGTAACAAGGGTGGCGACCGTCAGAGATAGGGTACCAACAAGGGCACAAAAAAGAAGCCGATTCTGACGTAGCCATGTCGAATACGCCTGATTCGGAGTGGTGTTTGGATCAACAAAATTTGGTAATATTTTGGGAGGGGAAGGGTGAGATCCATCAACAAAGTTGAAGAGATCATAGTCGATAAGAATGGATTTAATTTGGGTTTTCCACGTAACATAGTTGGTGGAGGTAAGTTTAATAGCATTGTGGAATTAAACAATGATGAAGGGCTTGGATGGTTCAACATCGTTCGGAATTATATGATCGTTCGTCACCATTGAAGAATGAACGAAAAAACGAAGAAGATCAGGCTCTTTATACCATATAGAGATTCAAAAAAGCTGATAATTATTACCATTAGGAGAGTACTCCAATATAAATAATACATAAAAGATATTGTACGTGCTTGGGCTCTAAAACATAATATCTTAGCCTAAAAATAGAACGTTAGGAAAAGATAATATCTAAATATAACAAGATAATGTTGTAATACCGGGATGCTAATGCTGGAATCTCTAAGGTTTTCTTGAGTTAATTTGTTTAAAATAATAATAATAATAATAATAATAATAATAATAATAATAGTAAATATATTAATTAATTTGTTTGTCTATTCTATTCGTACAGGAGTCCACTCAGGCCTTAATTTGTATGGATTACCCGTTTCCTATGTTTAATTAAAATATGTTAATTAAAACCCTCGGTTTCCATCTAGAGCTATACATTATCAACCTAGATTAGTCTAATTATTTAAAGCCTAGTTAACCTAGCTGCTTAAGCAATTTAGTTCCGCCGCTCTCCCTTACTGCTTCAATCCCGTCTCCATCGATAATTCTTTCTCATCGCCCATATCGCCTCTCTATACTAGTACAAATTGCTCACCATCTTCTGCTTTTGGATCAACGTCGGAACTTCCTAGTCACACCGTTGTCTCTCTCTCTCGCGCGCTTTGCTTTGGTCGCCGGTAAAAGTCATCTTCTTCCCTCGTTTTTATCTTTATATTTTCCTGTTTCCAGTTTGATCGTCGACGTTACTCTCCTTAGCACCTTCGTCCGTTTTAGGGTCGTCAAAGGCTACTAGGGACCGAGGTGTCACCGTTCCGTCGTTGTCAGCGCCACGGGACATCTTCCACGACAATCACTCGTCCTTGTCGTTCTCCGGTGAGTGACTTGCCATTTCCGTCCCGTTCAATTCTGTTGTTGTAGGTTGTAGGTGTTAAAGGGAGTGGTTATCAAGTTGTTGTGAGGCTGGGTAAATGGAGGAAAGGTTTCATGGGTAATTTGTTCACTTAAACGATCGCATGTTAATCTGAGATTAGTTCAGGCGAGATACTGTGCAACGTAAAAATGGCTAGTGATGACCGGAGGTGGGGTTTGAAGGTTTGGTTTTTTTTTTTTATTAAATTTGAGTATGGTGGACGGTAATTGTTTTTTTTATATAGTGGCTATTTAGATTACAGTAGCTAGGTAGTAAGTTATATAGTATGGTGATCATGGTTATATTTTTTTTTCTGGTCAGGGATATATGATTTTCTTTTTATATATTATGTTGTTAGGCAATAGTGGTTACAAGACGTACAGGAAACGTTGTTAGTAATTGGAATTGATAGCTAGGCTAATTTAGTAGACTTTGGCTAATTAGCATGTTTAGGTCAGTAGGTGATTCAATCATTTTGTAACTAAGTTGACTCGAACGTTAATTATGTTTTTAACATGTTTAGGAATCACTCGTTCCCGAGTTCCTAGTTTTCCTTGAGCATTAGAGAAATTCTCCATCCAGGTAAGTCGTTTTTCGACTTGCTCGGTTCTTCTCTACCTTGTTAGATTGCGTATCGATATTGTAGGGCGGGTTTTGGGAACTAGTCCCGAATACCTTTTTAAATTGTTTTGAACTTCTTGAATCGTTGTGTGCGTGAAATGGTTTTGAATGTATTTTATCCGAAGGATATTTTTGGAACGTTTTCTCTGTGTTGGTACCGTTTCCGACACGGCCCATCGTAGTTGGCGTTGAGGAAGAGTTGGCTACATTGACCCGTGTGACAGGGAAACCGTGCCCCTTCAAAAACGAAAATTATTATCTGTATGTTTTTGGCAAGTGCTCCAGTGGAGGCTTAGCCGGGGTTAGAAGGGAGATTGTGAAGTGGAGTGAGAGGGCCTGCCTCTGCACTCGGCGCGGTGATGAGCGCCTTGGAAGTCGGATTGTGAAAAAGGAGGAATTGCATTATTCTGAGGTTGTGATTGTAAATGTGTATGTGGCTATGTGTGACGGATTATAACTAATTTAGGTATTGGCTTTTAGAGTTATGATTGCGATTGTGGATTTGTATGCTGACTTTAGAAATGTTTTCAAAACGTTCTGCAATTTCCATATTCTCTCTAACTTGGTAGATTAGAAGCTGACCCTTCGGGGAATATTTTTCAGTTCCAGGTATGAACCAGAGAGCCGTGCAGGAACCGAGGCCAGATGGCGGGCCGGAGCGGTAAAGAGCGCGTGTCATAGTGGGATGGGTTTTACGCTAGTTCATTTATGATAGTTAGGTTGTTGATTTTATTATTGATAAGATGAAGTTAGTATTATGTTTCATTTATTATTTTGTTTGATTAGTTCAGTATTAGTAAGCATTGTGTCGTATTTGAATATTTATAATTTTCGGGAATTCATGCATAACTACGTTTTCTAAGTTTTACTAAATAAAAGGTTGGATGCTTTTACTATGTTTTCTCGTCGTGCCCGCGTTGCAAGATCCTAAAGTGTAGTGGTCAACCTATTTAATAGTACCTAGTAAGGTCTATTTCTAGGTAGCGTCCCGTCGGAAGTCGGGGTGTTACAAATGTATGAAATAATATCTTATGAATTATCCTTAACTGTTCTTACTGATGTGTTCCTGAATTCCTCACTCGGAAAGAATTGAAATCTGATGGTAGTACGTGGTTGATCTTTACATAGCTTTTCTATAAATTAGCTACTATCCGCTTATGTTTTAATTAATGTCTAGTAATGGAATGGTGTTTGGTTGAGATGTCTTGACTCATTGATTTTTTGGTTGGATCATTCAGATTTAACTGAAATCAATATGGTTTATGTTTAATCAACGTTCATAGAAAAAATAAACTTTGTTAAATGACAGACTTGGGACTTAATTAGATAACAAACTAGTTGTCCCGGTCGTGCCATGCACGACTATGACACGATCTTTTTTAGATATACTATAAAAATATTTATAAATAAAAATATAATATAAATAATTTATTGCACGTATTATGTATAAAAAATTATTTTTTAAATAAAATAAAATAAAATAAAATAAAATAAAATAAATATAGATTATTAAGTTTAAAATTTAGAATAAACATAGATTATTAACATAAAACAATCTACATTGCTCATTTTCCTTGACAATATTTGATAAATAGGTTTAATTTAAAAGAATGAGATAAAATACGAAGAAAATAAAGCAAAAAAGATATATTTTGAAAATATGGAGGGATTGAACATATATATTTTATTGGCTTATAAGAAAAAATCCAACCATTAAATTTTTTTTAATTAAGATATTATTTCCTACCAAAAATTAAGATATTATCTAAATTTGAGAAAAATAAATAAAATATACTTAAGTGGAAAAAACTTGTCATGTGGAATATGAAGTGGAAAGAATAATTAATATATATTAGATATGCTAAAAACCTCAAAAATTACAATTTGGAATCTTTCTAAGATATTGAATGATATTATAAGATTTGTTTCCAAAACTATGTATAATTTATTTGTATAATTTATATGAATTAATGAGTAAATGACACGTGTCAAAATCTGATGTGGCGCATTTTAGGAATGACATGTGGCAAAAGATGATGTGGTGCAATATAGTGGCTCCAAACCATATTACTTTTATATATATATATAGTAGATTCCAGTGATATTCACGGTATAATTTTACAGGATTTCTTCTTTATAATTTATTAGGGTAGATATAAATTATATTTTTTTAATCATAAAAAAATATATGGATCTCATATTTTAAGGAAAAATATATGTAATAATTTGTAGTGTTAAAAATATATGTAGCAATGTATCTATTATGACCGCATATATATAATATAAATATTGAAATGAAACGGGGTCCATGTAAAAAAAAAATGATTTTTGAAAAAATAAATAAAAAATAAAAAATATCAAAAATTTAAGGATATTATAGGAATAAAGATAATATTTAGGATCTCTATTATATATATATATATATTATTTTATTTTGTTGTAGTTCATTCTACCCTAAGATAATTAAGATATCTAATATAGCCTAATTACTTGTTGCCCAAGATAGCTTGGAATGTAAGTATACTCTTGTATAAATACATTTATTACTTTAATAACAATTCCACAACCTTTCTACAATTTTAATTCCCCATAATATTCTAATTCATTGGTGGTGGTTTATTATCTTCTAGTGAATCGTGTTTTATTTGGTATATGCAAGCAATTGCATCGTTCTCATTCGGATCATAATCAGGTACTAGAGGTGCGAGATTAATCCGAACGGGATCGATGCAATTGGGTGAGTATACCAAAAGGTTTTTAGCCTCGATGAGCTCTACATGTATTATTAGTATGCCATATATCTCAAATACTCGTAAGTTTATTGCTAGTAATTTTAATTGGGAGGCAAAAGATGATAGATTTCGTGGAATACATCATACGACAATAAAGCCTTTTTTCATGTTATTGAATCTTCATATGAGAGGCGCATCAACTATGAGAGCTTCCACGCCGCTTGAGTGGACGTCGCACGAGTAACAAGGGTGGCGACCGTCAGAGATAGGGTACCAACAAGGGCACAAAAAAGAAGCCGATTCTGACGTAGCCATGTCGAATACGCCTGATTCGGAGTGGTGTTTGGATCAACAAAATTTGGTAATATTTTGGGAGGGGAAGGGTGAGATCCATCAACAAAGTTGAAGAGATCATAGTCGATAAGAATGGATTCAATTTGGGTTTTCCACGTAACATAGTTGGTGGAGGTAAGTTTAATAGCATTGTGGAATTAAACAATGATGAAGGGCTTGGATGGTTCAACATCATTCGGAATTATATGATCGTTCGTCACCATTGAAGAATGAACGAAAAAACGAAGAAGATCAGGCTCTTGATACCATATAGAGATTCAAAAAAGCTGATAATTATTACCATTAGGAGAGTACTCCAATATAAATAATACATAAAAGATATTGTACGTGCTTGGGCTCTAAAACATAATATCTTAGCCTAAAAATAGAACGTTAGGAAAAGATAATATCTAAATATAACAAGATAATGTATGAAATAATATCTTATGAATTATCCTTAACTGTTCTTACTGATGTGTTCCTGAATTCCTCACTCGGAAAGAATTGAAATCTGATGGTAGTACGTGGTTGATCTTTACATAGCTTTTCTATAAATTAGCTACTATCTGCTTATGTTTTAATTAATGTCTAGTAATGGAATGGTGTTTGGTTGAGATGTCTTGACTCATTGATTTTTTGGTTGGATCATTCAGATTTAACTGAAATCAATATGGTTTATGTTTAATCAACGTTCATAGAAAAAATAAACTTTGTTAAATCACAGACTTGGGAACTTAATTAGATAACAAATGTAACATCCCGACTTCCGTCGAGGCGCTACTGGGAAATAGACCTTATCGGGTACTATTATTTAGGTTGACAACTACACTGTAGGACCTTACAACTCGGGCACGACGAGAAAATCATAATAAAACATCCAACCTTTATTTAATAAAACTTAGAAAAACGTAATCATGCATGAATCCCCGAAATCATAAATAATCAAATACGTCATAACGCCTACTGAAACTGAACTATCTGATCCAAAAGACAATAACTGAAACAAAATACCAACTGCGTCTAACAAATATCAAAATCAACATCCTAACTGTTATAAATAACTACTAAAACCAATCCCACTATGACACGCGCTCTTTACCGCTCCGGCCCGCCATCTTGCCTCGGTTCCTGCACGGCTCCCTGATTCATACCTGGAACTGAAAAATGTTCCCCGAAGGGTCAGCGTCTAATCTACCAAGCTAGAAAGAATATGGAAACTGTAGAACGCTTTAAAATCATTTATCTATAGTCAGCATACAATTCCACAATCACAACCATAACTCTAGAGGCCAATACCTAAGTTAGTTATATCAGTCACACAAGTCACATACGCATTCACAATCACAATCACAATCACACAGCAATGCCATTCTTCCTTTGTCCATGATCCGACTTCCAAGGCGCTCATCACCGCGCCGAGTGCAGAGGCAGGCCCTCCCACTCCACTTCCCAATCTCCCTTCTAACTCCGGGCTAAGCCTCCACTGGAGCGCTTGCCAAAAACACACAGATAATAATATTTGTTTTGAAGGGGTACGATTTTCCCAGTCACACGGGTCAAAGTAGCCAACACTTCCTCAACACCAGCTACAATGGGCCGTGTCGGAAACGGTACCAACACAAAGAAAACGTTCCAAAATATTTTCCGATAAAACATATTTAAAATCATTAACGCACACAACACACAAGGAGTTCAAAACAATTTAAAAGGTATTCGGGACTAGTTCCCAAAACCCGCCCTACAATAACGATACGCAATCTAACAAGGGAGAAAAGAACCGAGCAAGTCGAAAAAAACGACTTACCTGGAACGAAGGATCCTCGGAAAGACGGAACTACGATCTCAAACAGAACGATTCCCTAAAGAATTAGGAAGGGAAAAATTAACTTAAATACAAGCCGATATACCTAGCTTTTATTACGAAAATTCTAATTAATAAATATTAAAATGTGCTAATTAGCCCCTTATAAAATTTATCCCAACCCAACAATCTAATTCACCCAACCCAACTAACCACTTTAACAATAAGGAACCAATCAACCCAATTTCTGGGCCCATTCACTCGAATTTCCCAGCCCAAATCAGCAAAAGAATTGCCAACAATTCCCACCCACTTTTGGGCTGAATTCACGAGGCCCATCTCCCTCCCCATTCCGCCTGTTGACCGGTCCATTTGACCCAACCAAACAAAGTTTGATCCAAAGCATTTGACCAAACCCTGCGTCCCCACACTCTTCCTCTTCTTCAACCTAACGACAGCACTTCTCGCGAACGCCGTCCCCTGGTTACGGTCATCCCCCTCGCTACGCATCGACCTGTAACCGACGACAATCATGAATAACGACGTGGAGCCTCCCTTGCCGCTCCTGTTCGCGCCCCTCCGACTCGACTCCTTCCCTCATCGGCGGTCCTGCAACGAGCCCGACTCCCCTTTCCTTCAATCTCGCGCCGAAGCCCCTTCGCCTAACCTGTAAATCGGGATCGATCACGACTACCACGATTCGAGCGTGCCTCACCGCCGGTTGATATCAGGATTCGATCTCTGCAATTCTTTGCTCGGAACACCCCTCCCGCCTGCACCACCTAACCCCGCGACCCGCTGACTCGCTTCCTCGACCTCGATCGCCTATCGCCAGTTCACTGCCTCGCCCCTCCCTCACCGTCCCCCCTACAACGACCCCATCACTCGAATCCCATCCCCGACAGTGCTCGACAGAAGGAAAGAAAGAAAACAGGGGAAAAACAAAAGTTAGTGGTGAAGAGAGGATTCACCGGAAATAGGGGTGCCAAACGGCCGTCGAGAACGGAATTCCACCGATAGTGGTGCGGTATTTGATCGATTATGCTCTGGTCGACTTCGATGATCGCTCCAAAACAGATTTATTTAACTTCTGTATTTCTACGCTGACAGGGAACAAATCTTGTTTGGAGCTTCGGTAAAACACGTCTTTGGGTTTTATCCGAGGGGTGGTTGGTTCAATTTAGATAGTCAAGGCAAGATTTGGATAACCAATTTTTGATTTAGATAAATTTTTCTAGCTACTGATTTGGATGGTAAAAATTTTTTTGATTATAAAGGATAGATCTTAATTAGATAGAATTAAGATTAAATATGACAAATTTAATTAGTTAATATGACCAATTTAATTAGTTAGCAAATAGATAAGCTAATTAGTAGCTAGGTATTAAATCGACTTTAACTACCAATTATTCTTTTCCGACTTATGCGACCTAAAAAGAATACGGATATTACATACTACCCCCCTTAAGAAAGTTTCGTCCCGAAATTTTTACGCGAAGGAAAAGATATTCGAGGTTTTCACAACCTCTCCCCCTTAAGAAGGTTCGTCCTCGAACCCGAATTGATAAACAATAATAATAACCAATATTGGTCGTCAAACAAATACGCACACGTCAAACAAAAATTAAACATTCAAACAACAAGTCAAGCAACAAGGATCACGAAGCAAAACATCGAATACGAAAATAAACAAGCTAATTGCTAACCTTTCCCTCAAATGCCTCTACTAAACCCGGGTAGATCTCTGGGTAACTCTCCCTCATCCGGGATTCCGTCTCCCAAGTGGCCTCCTCGACTCCCCTTCGAGACCACTGAATCAACGCCAGAGGAATCTCCTTATTCCGCAGCTTCTTCATTCGTCGATCTAAAATCTTCAGCGGTTGTTCTCGGAAAGTGTGATCTGGTTCTACCACCAAATCCTCATAATTCAGTCTGTGACTAGGATCCGGAACATACTGTCTCAGCTGTGAGACGTGGAATACAGGGTGCACTCCTTCCAAAGCAGGCGGCAACGCTAGCCTGTACGCCACCTCGCCTACTCTCTCCAAAATCTCGAATGGACCGATATATCGGGGACTCAGCTTCCCTTTTACCCCGAATCTTCTTACCCCGCGGGTAGGCGATACTCTCAACCAAACATGGGCTCCGACCTCAAACTCCAGCGGTCTACGCCTCTTGTCTGCATAGGACTTCTGGCGACTCTGAGCAGCTAACATTCTCTCTCTAATTAAGGCTACTTTCCCGATCGTCTCCTCAACCATCTGTGGCCTCTCTCCTACTACATCCGAGGGATCATCCCAACACAGTGGTGTCCTACACTTCCGACCATATAAGGCCTCATAAGGAGCCATCTGAATCGACGAATGCCAGCTGTTGTTATAGGCAAACTCCACCAAAGCCAAGTGATCAGACCACTGACCTCCCCAGTCTAAAACGCAAGATCTCAGCATATCCTCTAGCGTCTGAATCGTCCTCTCTGTCTGACCGTCTGACTGCGGATGGTAAGCAGTCGTGAACTGTAATCTCGTCCCCAATGCCTCATCCACTTGCTGCCAATATCTGGAAGTGAAACGCCCATCTCGGTCCGACACAATCGTTTTAGGCACTCCGTGCAGCCTAACTATCTGATTAATAAACACCTCCACTAACTTGCTCACTTGCCACGTCTCTCGGATAGGCAAAAAGCGAGCAGTCTTCGTCAGTCTGTCCACCACCACCCAAATGGCATCTTGGTCTCTGCTGAGTCTCAAACCGGTGACAAAATCCATGGAGATGTCCTCCCATTTCCACTCTGGAATAGGAAGCGACTGAAGCATTCCTCCGGGTCTCTGATGCTCTATCTTCACCTGCTGGCAGACCTGACATTTAGCGACGAATCTTGCTACATCCGGCTTCATGCCATCCCACCAATAAAATTGTCGCAAATCCTTGTACATCTTACTCGCCCCGGGGTGGATTGAGTAAGGTGTAGCATGAGCCTCCTGCAAAATCTTCTGCCTCAACTCTGCATCTCGAGGTACACAAATCCGACCGCGTAAACACAAAATACCATCTGCCCTCTCCGCAAAGTCGGGTGCCTCTGCACGGCTCAATCTCTGCCTCAAATCCTGAATCATCGGACAATCTTCCTGCTTCTGCCTTACTTCCTCAAGTAAAGACGGCCGACATTCTAGGGTTTTCAGACTGCCCTGATAACGCTGAATCTGCACTTCGATGCCGTATCTCATCAGCTCCCTTTGTAACTCTGGTTGAGCCGTCAGATGAGCCAACATACTCTCCTGAGGCGTCTTTCTGCTAAGGGCATCAGCGACCACATTCGCCTTCCCTGGATGATAAAGGATCTCAAGATCGTAATCCTTCAGTAACTCAAGCCATCTCCTCTGTCGCATATTCAACTCCCTCTGAGTGAAGATGTATTTGAGGCTCTTATGATCTGTCATCACTTTGCAGGTACTCCCATATAAGTAATGACGCCAAATCTTCAGAGCGTGTACCACAGCTGCCAACTCCAAATCATGAGTAGGGTAATTATGCTCGTTCGGCTTCAACTGTCTAGAAGCATAAGCAATCACTCTGTCCCTCTGCATCAGCACACAACCCAGGCCTATCTTGGAGGCGTCACTGTAAATCACAAAATCCTCATTCCCCTGAGGAAGAGCTAATATAGGAGCCGAAGTTAACCTTCTCTTCAGCTCATCAAAACTCCGCTGGCAAGCTTCGTTCCATTCGAAACGAGTAGTCTTCTTAAGCAAGTTGGTAAGTGGTTGGGCTATCCGAGAAAACCCTTCCACAAACCTCCTGTAATACCCTGCCAATCCTAGAAAACTCCGCACCTCCTTCACATTCTTCGGAGGTTCCCATGCCTTGACAGCTTCAATCTTTGCAGGATCTACCATGACTCCCTGAGCTGATACGACATGCCCTAAAAAGATAACTTCAGGCAACCAGAACTCACACTTGGACAGCTTAGCAAACAATCGATGCTGCCTCAATACTCCCAACACCAGCCTAAGATGCTCAGCGTGCTCCTCCTTACTCCGAGAGTAGATCAGAATGTAGTCAATGAATACTACTACGAATCTGTCCAAGTAGTCTATAAACACCCGGTTCATCAACTCCATAAATACAGCGGGTGCATTCGTCAGTCCGAACGGCATCACTACAAACTCATAATGTCCATATCTCGTTCGGAAAGCCGTCTTAGGTATATCTTCCTCCCGAATCCTCAGCTGGTGATAACCTGACCTCAAATCCACTTTGGAGAACACAGTAGCCCCCTGCAACTGATCCAACAAATCATCAATACGCGGCAGCGGATACTTGTTCTTGATGGTAACGCGGTTCAACTCCCGATAATCGATACACAGACGGAGAGAACCATCCTTCTTCTTCACAAACAGAACTGGAGCTCCCCATGGCGACGCACTCGGTCGTACGTAACCCTTCTCCAACAACTCCTCCAATTGTGCCTTCAGTTCCTGCATCTCCATCGGGGGCCATGCGATATGGGTCTCTCGAAATCGGCCTCGTTCCCGGCTCCAACTCAATCCCAAAATCCACCTCTCTCTGAGGAGGTAACCCTGGGAGTTCGTCAGGAAAAACGTCCTCAAACTCGCACACTACAGGTATATCCTGAATGTGCAGTTCCGCCTTGTCCCCCTGAAGAACATAACACCAATATCCTACACATCCGTCGTTGAGCAACTTGGCGGCCTTCACCATACTAATCACCGATCCGGGCCCCTCCTGCTCTACCTCTTGACACACATGTCTGGTCCCATCATCGGCGGTCACTGTAACCGTACCTCTGTGTGTATCCAAAACTGCTCGATAACGCCTCATCCAGTCCATCCCCAGAATCACGTCATCATCTGGCGACAACTGCATTACTATGAAATCTGCATACCAATCCCTATTCCCTATTCTAATAGGGCACTGTAAAATCTCCTTATTCCCCCTTACTTTACTGCCGTCAGGCAGCCCCACAACAAAAGATACCCCCTCAGTGCAAGTCAATCCTAGTCTAGCCACGCAAGCAGAAGACATAAAAGAATGGGTAGCACCCGTATCAAACAGTATGTGAACAGGTCTAGACTGAATCCAAATCGTACCTGTAGCAGTCGGCGCGTGTAGGGCTTCGACCCTCCTCATCTCAAACACTCGGGGCTGATTGCCCCCGGTGTTGCTAACTCCTGCGCCGCGTCCTCTGCCCTGACTCGGTGTCTGCTGAAACTGCTGAGGCTGGCGACGAGGCATCTGGTTCACCGTTCCCGGTGAAGATCCCTGTGAAGGTGCCCCCACAGTACAATACTGCTGCAAATGGCCAGGCTTCCCACAACTGAAGCAACTCCTGACTGGCTTCGGACACTGATTCCTCAAATGAGCAGTACTTCCACAGTTGAAGCACTCTCTCTGCCCTCCAGTGGACTGATTCTGACGACGATGGTCTTGACGACCCTGTGGCTGAAACCCTGATCGTTGCGGCTGAGAAAAGCCGGGACGACTATCCCAATTTGTAACATCCCGACTTCCGTCGAGGCGCTACTGGGAAATAGACCTTACCGGGTACTATTATTTAGGTTGACAACTACACTGTAGGACCTTACAACTCGGGCACGACGAGAAAATCATAATAAAACATCCAACCTTTATTTAATAAAACTTAGAAAAACGTAATCATGCATGAATCCCCGAAATCATAAATAATCAAATACGTCATAACGCCTACTGAAACTGAACTATCTGATCCAAAAGACAATAACTGAAACAAAATACCAACTGCGTCTAACAAATATCAAAATCAACATCCTAACTGTTATAAATAACTACTAAAACCAATCCCACTATGACACGCGCTCTTTACCGCTCCGGCCCGCCATCTTGCCTCGGTTCCTG
This sequence comes from Fallopia convolvulus, assembly GCA_964016875.1. NCBI lineage: Eukaryota > Viridiplantae > Streptophyta > Magnoliopsida > Caryophyllales > Polygonaceae > Fallopia > Fallopia convolvulus. The sequence goes on from OZ024719.1 coordinate 768,526, forward strand.
CACGGTTCCCTGATTCATACCTGGAACTGAAAAATGTTCCCCGAAGGGTCAGCGTCTAATCTACCAAGCTAGAAAGAATATGGAAACTGTAGAACGCTTTAAAATCATTTATCTATAGTCAGCATACAATTCCACAATCGCAACCATAACTCTAGAGGCCAATACCTAAGTTAGTTATATCAGTCACACAAGTCACATACGCATTCACAATCACAATCACAATCACACAGCAATGCCATTCTTCCTTTGTCCATGATCCGACTTCCAAGGCGCTCATCACCGCGCCGAGTGCAGAGGCAGGCCCTCCCACTCCACTTCCCAATCTCCCTTCTAACTCCGGGCTAAGCCTCCACTGGAGCGCTTGCCAAAAACACACAGATAATAATTTTCGTTTTGAAGGGGTACGATTTTCCCAGTCACACGGGTCAAAGTAGCCAACACTTCCTCAACACCAGCTACAATGGGCCGTGTCGGAAACGGTACCAACACAGAGAAAACGTTCCAAAATATTTTCCGATAAAACATATTTAAAATCATTAACGCACACAACACACAAGGAGTTCAAAACAATTTAAAAGGTATTCGGGACTAGTTCCCAAAACCCGCCCTACAATAACGATACGCAATCTAACAAGGGAGAAAAGAACCGAGCAAGTCGAAAAAAACGACTTACCTGGAACGAAGGATCCTCGGAAAGACGGAACTACGATCTCAAACAGAACGATTCCCTAAAGAATTAGGAAGGGAAAAATTAACTTAAATACAAGCCGATATACCTAGCTTTTATTACGAAAATTCTAATTAATAAATATTAAAATGTGCTAATTAGCCCCTTATAAAATTTATCCCAACCCAACAATCTAATTCACCCAACCCAACTAACCACTTTAACAATAAGGAACCAATCAACCCAATTTCTGGGCCCATTCACTCGAATTTCCCAGCCCAAATCAGCAAAAGAATTGCCAACAATTCCCACCCACTTTTGGGCTGAATTCACGAGGCCCATCTCCCTCCCCATTCCGCCTGTTGACCGGTCCATTTGACCCAACCAAACAAAGTTTGATCCAAAGCATTTGACCAAACCCTGCGTCCCCACACTCTTCCTCTTCTTCAACCTAACGACAGCACTTCTCGCGAACGCCGTCCCCTGGTTACGGTCATCCCCCTCGCTACGCATCGACCTGTAACCGACGACAATCATGAATAACGACATGGAGCCTCCCTTGCCGCTCCTGTTCGCGCCCCTCCGACTCGACTCCTTCCCTCATCGGCGGTCCTGCAACGAGCCCGACTCCCCTTTCCTTCAATCTCGCGCCGAAGCCCCTTCGCCTAACCTGTAAATCGGGATCGATCACGACTACCACGATTCGAGCGTGCCTCACCGCCGGTTGATATCAAGATTCGATCTCTGCAATTCTTTGCTCGGAACACCCCTCCCGCCTGCACCACCTAACCCCGCGACCCGCTGACTCGCTTCCTCGACCTCGACCGCCTATCGCCAGTTCACTGCCTCGCCCCTCCCTCACCGTCCCCCCTACAACGACCCCATCACTCGAATCCCATCCCCGACAGTGCTCGACAGAAGGAAAGAAAGAAAACAGGGGAAAAACAAAAGTTAGTGGTGAAGAGAGGATTCACCGGAAATAGGGGTGCCAAACGGCCGTCGAGAACGGAATTCCACCGATAGTGGTGCGGTATTTGATCGATTATGCTCTGGTCGACTTCGATGATCGCTCCAAAACAGATTTATTTAACTTCTGTATTTCTACGCTGACAGGGAACAAATCTTGTTTGGAGCTTCGGTAAAACACGTCTTTGGGTTTTATCCGAGGGGTGGTTGGTTCAATTTAGATAGTCAAGGCAAGATTTGGATAACCAATTTTTGATTTAGATAAATATTTCTAGCTACTGATTTGGATGGTAAAAAAAATTTTGATTATAAAGGATAGATCTTAATTAGATAGAATTAAGATTAAATATGACAAATTTAATTAGTTAATATGACCAATTTAATTAGTTAGCAAATAGATAAGCTAATTAGTAGCTAGGTATTAAATCGACTTTAACTACCAATTATTCTTTTCCGACTTATGCGACCTAAAAATAATACGGATATTACAACAAACTAGTTGTCCCGGTCGTGCCATGCACGACTATGACACGATCTTTTTTAGATATACTATAAAAATATTTATAAATAAAAATATAATATAAATAATTTATTGCACGTATTATGTATAAAAAATTATTTTTTAAATAAAATAAAATAAAATAAATATAGATTATTAAGTTTAAAATTTAGAATAAACATAGATTATTAACATAAAACAATCTACATTGCTCATTTTCCTTGACAATATTTGATAAATAGGTTTAATTTAAAAGAATGAGATAAAATACGAAGAAAATAAAGCAAAAAAGATATATTTTGAAAATATGGAGGGATTGAACATATATATTTTATTGGCTTATAAGAAAAAATCCAACCATTAAATTTTTTTTAATTAAGATATTATCTCCTACCAAAAATTAAGATATTATCTAAATTTGAGAAAAATAAATAAAATATACTTAAGTGGAAAAAACTTGTCATGTGGAATATGAAGTGGAAAGAATAATTAATATATATTAGATATGCTAAAAACCTCCAAAATTACAATTTGGAATCTTTCTAAGATATTGAATGATATTATAAGATTTGTTTCCAAAACTATGTATAATTTATTTGTATAATTTATATGAATTAATGAGTAAATGACACGTGTCAAAATATGATGTGGCGCATTTTAGGAATGACATGTGGCAAAAGATGATGTGGCGCAATATAGTGGCTCCAAACCATATTACTTTTATATATATATATAGTAGATTCCAGTGATATTCACGGTATAATTTTACAGGATTTCTTCTTTATAATTTATTAGGGTAGATATAAATTATATTTTTTTAATCATAAAAAAATATATGGATCTCATATTTTAAGGAAAAATATATGTAATAATTTGTAGTGTTAAAAATATATGTAGCAATGTATCTATTATGACCGCATATATATAATATAAATATTGAAATGAAACGGGGTCCATGTACAAAAAAAATGATTTTTGAAAAAATAAATAAAAAATAAAAAATATCAAAAATTTAAGGATATTATAGGAATAAAGATAATATTTAGGATCTCTATTATATATATATTATTTTATTTTGTTGTAGTTCATTCTACCCTAAGATAATTAAGATATCTAATATAGCCTAATTACTTGTTGCCCAAGATAGCTTGGAATGTAAGTATACTCTTGTATAAATACATTCATTACTTTAATAACAATTCCACAACCTTTCTACAATTTTAATTCCCCATAATATTCTAATTCATTGGTGGTGGTTTATTATCTTCTAGTGAATCGTGTTTTATTTGGTATATGCAAGCAATTGCATCGTTCTCATTCGGATCATAATCAGGTACTAGAGGTGCGAGATTAATCCGAACGGGATCGATGCAATTGGGTGAGTATACCAAAAGGTTTTTAGCCTCGATGAGCTCTACATGTATTATTAGTATGCCATATATCTCAAATACTCGTAAGTTTATTGCTAGTAATTTTAATTGGGAGGCAAAAGATGATAGATTTCGTGGAATACATCATACGACAATAAAGCCTTTTTTCATGTTATTGAATCTTCATATGAGAGGCGCATCAACTATGAGAGCTTCCACGCCGCTTGAGTGGACGTCGCACGAGTAACAAGGGTGGCGACCGTCAGAGATAGGGTACCAACAAGGGCACAAAAAAGAAGCCGATTCTGACGTAGCCATGTCGAATACGCCTGATTCGGAGTGGTGTTTGGATCAACAAAATTTGGTAATATTTTGGGAGGGGAAGGGTGAGATCCATCAACAAAGTTGAAGAGATCATAGTCGATAAGAATGGATTCAATTTGGGTTTTCCACGTAACATAGTTGGTGGAGGTAAGTTTAATAGCATTGTGGAATTAAACAATGATGAAGGGCTTGGATGGTTCAACATCGTTCGGAATTATATGATCGTTCGTCACCATTGAAGAATGAACGAAAAAACGAAGAAGATCAGGCTCTTGATACCATATAGAGATTCAAAAAAGCTGATAATTATTACCATTAGGAGAGTACTCCAATATAAATAATACATAAAAGATATTGTACGTGCTTGGGCTCTAAAACATAATATCTTAGCCTAAAAATAGAACGTTAGGAAAAGATAATATCTAAATATAACAAGATAATGTATGAAATAATATCTTATGAATTATCCTTAACTGTTCTTACTGATGTGTTCCTGAATTCCTCACTCGGAAAGAATTGAAATCTGATGGTAGTACGTGGTTGATCTTTACATAGCTTTTCTATAAATTAGCTACTATCTGCTTATGTTTTAATTAATGTCTAGTAATGGAATGGTGTTTGGTTGAGATGTCTTGACTCATTGATTTTTTGGTTGGATCATTCAGATTTAACTGAAATCAATATGGTTTATGTTTAATCAACGTTCATAGAAAAAATAAACTTTGTTAAATCACAGACTTGGGAACTTAATTAGATAACAAACTAGTTGTCCCGGTCGTGCCATGCACGACTATGACACGATCTTTTTTAGATATACTATAAAAATATTTATAAATAAAAATATAATATAAATAATTTATTGCACGTATTATGTATAAAAAATTATTTTTTAAATAAAATAAAATAAAATAAAATAAAATAAAATAAATATAGATTATTAAGTTTAAAATTTAGAATAAACATAGATTATTAACATAAAACAATCTACATTGCTCATTTTCCTTGACAATATTTGATAAATAGGTTTAATTTAAAAGAATGAGATAAAATACGAAGAAAATAAAGCAAAAAAGATATATTTTGAAAATATGGAGGGATTGAACATATATATTTTATTGGCTTATAAGAAAAAATCCAACCATTAATTTTTTTTTAATTAAGATATTATCTCCTACCAAAAATTAAGATATTATCTAAATTTGAGAAAAATAAATAAAATATACTTAAGTGGAAAAAACTTGTCATATGGAATATGAAGTGGAAAGAATAATTAATATATATTAGATATGCTAAAAACCTCCAAAATTAAAATTTGGAATCTTTCTAAGATATTGAATGATATTATAAGATTTGTTTCCAAAACTATGTATAATTTATTTGTATAATTTATATGAATTAATGAGTAAATGACACGTGTCAAAATCTGATGTGGCGCATTTTAGGAATGACATGTGGCAAAAGATGATGTGGCGCAATATAGTGGCTCCAAACCATATTACTTTTATATATATATAGTAGATTCCAGTGATATTCACGGTATAATTTTACACGATTTCTTCTTTATAATTTATTAGGGTAGATATAAAATATATTTTTTTAATCATAAAAAAATATATGGATCTCATATTTTAAGGAAAAATATATGTAATAATTTGTAGTGTTAAAAATATATGTAGCGATGTATCTATTATGACCGCATATATATAATATAAATATTGAAATGAAACGGGGTCCATGTACAAAAAAAATGATTTTTGAAAAAATAAATAAAAAATAAAAAATATCAAAAATTTAAGGATATTATAGGAATAAAGATAATATTTAGGATCTCTATTATATATATATATATATTATTTTATTTTGTTGTAGTTCATTTTACCCTAAGATAATTAAGATATCTAATATAGCCTAATTACTTGTTGCCCAAGATAGCTTGGAATGTAAGTATACTCTTGTATAAATACATTCATTACTTTAATAACAATTCCACAACCTTTCTACAATTTTAATTCCCCATAATATTCTAATTCATTGGTGGTGGTTTATTATCTTCTAGTGAATCGTGTTTTATTTGGTATATGCAAGCAATTGCATCGTTCTCATTCGGATCATAATCAGGTACTAGAGGTGCGAGATTAATCCGAACGGGATCGATGCAATTGGGTGAGTATACCAAAAGGTTTTTAGCCTCGATGAGCTCTACATGTATTATTAGTATGCCATATATCTCAAATACTCGTAAGTTTATTGCTAGTAATTTTAATTGGGAGGCAAAAGATGATAGATTTCGTGGAATACATCATACGACAATAAAGCCTTTTTTCATGTTATTGAATCTTCATATGAGAGGCGCATCAACTATGAGAGCTTCCACGCCGCTTGAGTGGACGTCGCACGAGTAACAAGGGTGGCGACCGTCAGAGATAGGGTACCAACAAGGGCACAAAAAAGAAGCCGATTCTGACGTAGCCATGTCGAATACGCCTGATTCGGAGTGGTGTTTGGATCAACAAAATTTGGTAATATTTTGGGAGGGGCAGGGTGAGATCCATCAACAAAGTTGAAGAGATCATAGTCGATAAGAATGGATTTAATTTGGGTTTTCCACGTAACATAGTTGGTGGAGGTAAGTTTAATAGCATTGTGGAATTAAACAATGATGAAGGGCTTGGATGGTTCAACATCGTTCGGAATTATATGATCGTTCGTCACCATTGAAGAATGAACGAAAAAACGAAGAAGATCAGGCTCTTGATACCATATAGAGATTCAAAAAAGCTGATAATTATTACCATTAGGAGAGTACTCCAATATAAATAATACATAAAAGATATTGTACGTGCTTGGGCTCTAAAACATAATATCTTAGCCTAAAAATAGAACGTTAGGAAAAGATAATATCTAAATATAACAAGATAATGTATGAAATAATATCTTATGAATTATCCTTAACTGTTCTTACTGATGTGTTCCTGAATTCCTCACTCGGAAAGAATTGAAATCTGATGGTAGTACGTGGTTGATCTTTACATAGCTTTTCTATAAATTAGCTACTATCTGCTTATGTTTTAATTAATGTCTAGTAATGGAATGGTGTTTGGTTGAGATGTCTTGACTCATTGATTTTTTGGTTGGATCATTCAGATTTAACTGAAATCAATATGGTTTATGTTTAATCAACGTTCATAGAAAAAATAAACTTTGTTAAATCACAGACTTGGGAACTTAATTAGATAACAAACTAGTTGTCCCGGTCGTGCCATGCACGACTATGACACGATCTTTTTTAGATATACTATAAAAATATTTATAAATAAAAATATAATATAAATAATTTATTGCACGTATTATGTATAAAAAATTATTTTTTAAATAAAATAAAATAAAATAAAATAAAATAAAATAAATATAGATTATTAAGTTTAAAATTTAGAATAAACATAGATTATTAACATAAAACAATCTACATTGCTCATTTTCCTTGACAATATTTGATAAATAGGTTTAATTTAAAAGAATGAGATAAAATACGAAGAAAATAAAGCAAAAAAGATATATTTTGAAAATATGGAGGGATTGAACATATATATTTTATTGGCTTATAAGAAAAAATCCAACCATTAAATTTTTTTTAATTAATATATTATCTCCTACCAAAAATTAAGATATTATCTAAATTTGAGAAAAATAAATAAAATATACTTAAGTGGAAAAAACTTGTCATGTGGAATATGAAGTGGAAAGAATAATTAATATATATTAGATATGCTAAAAACCTCCAAAATTACAATTTGGAATCTTTCTAAGATATTGAATGATATTATAAGATTTGTTTCCAAAACTATGTATAATTTATTTGTATAATTTATATGAATTAATGAGTAAATGACACGTGTCAAAATCTGATGTGGCGCATTTTAGGAATGACATGTGGCAAAAGATGATGTGGCGCAATATAGTGGCTCCAAACCATATTACTTTTATATATATATAGTAGATTCCAGTGATATTCACGGTATAATTTTACACGAGTTCTTCTTTATAATTTATTAGGGTAGATATAAATTATATTTTTTTAATCATAAAAAAATATATGGATCTCATATTTTAAGGAAAAATATATGTAATAATTTGTAGTGTTAAAAATATATGTAGCAATGTATCTATTATGACCGCATATATAATATAAATATTGAAATGAAACGGGGTCCATGTACAAAAAAAATGATTTTTGAAAAAATAAATAAAAAATAAAAAATATCAAAAATTTAAGGATATTATAGGAATAAAGATAATATTTAGGATCTCTATTATATATATATATATATATTATTTTATTTTGTTGTAGTTCATTCTACCCTAAGATAATTAAGATATCTAATATAGCCTAATTACTTGTTGCCCAAGATAGCTTGGAATGTAAGTATACTCTTGTATAAATACATTCATTACTTTAATAACAATTCCACAACCTTTCTACAATTTTAATTCCCCATAATATTCTAATTCATTGGTGGTGGTTTATTATCTTCTAGTGAATCGTGTTTTATTTGGTATATGCAAGCAATTGCATCGTTCTCATTCGGATCATAATCAGGTACTAGAGGTGCGAGATTAATCCGAACGGGATCGATGCAATTGGGTGAGTATACCAAAAGGTTTTTAGCCTCGATGAGCTCTACATGTATTATTAGTATGCCATATATCTCAAATACTCGTAAGTTTATTGCTAGTAATTTTAATTGGGAGGCAAAAGATGATAGATTTCGTGGAATACATCATACGACAATAAAGCCTTTTTTCATGTTATTGAATCTTCATATGAGAGGCGCATCAACTATGAGAGCTTCCACGCCGCTTGAGTGGACGTCGCACGAGTAACAAGGGTGGCGACCGTCAGAGATAGGGTACCAACAAGGGCACAAAAAAGAAGCCGATTCTGACGTAGCCATGTCGAATACGCCTGATTCGGAGTGGTGTTTGGATCAACAAAATTTGGTAATATTTTGGGAGGGGCAGGGTGAGATCCATCAACAAAGTTGAAGAGATCATAGTCGATAAGAATGGATTTAATTTGGGTTTTCCACGTAACATAGTTGGTGGAGGTAAGTTTAATAGCATTGTGGAATTAAACAATGATGAAGGGCTTGGATGGTTCAACATCGTTCGGAATTATATGATCGTTCGTCACCATTGAAGAATGAACGAAAAAACGAAGAAGATCAGGCTCTTGATACCATATAGAGATTCAAAAAAGCTGATAATTATTACCATTAGGAGAGTACTCCAATATAAATAATACATAAAAGATATTGTACGTGCTTGGGCTCTAAAACATAATATCTTAGCCTAAAAATAGAACGTTAGGAAAAGATAATATCTAAATATAACAAGATAATGTATGAAATAATATCTTATGAATTATCCTTAACTGTTCTTACTGATGTGTTCCTGAATTCCTCACTCGGAAAGAATTGAAATCTGATGGTAGTACGTGGTTGATCTTTACATAGCTTTTCTATAAATTAGCTACTATCTGCTTATGTTTTAATTAATGTCTAGTAATGGAATGGTGTTTGGTTGAGATGTCTTGACTCATTGATTTTTTGGTTGGATCATTCAGATTTAACTGAAATCAATATGGTTTATGTTTAATCAACGTTCATAGAAAAAATAAACTTTGTTAAATCACAGACTTGGGAACTTAATTAGATAACAAACTAGTTGTCCCGGTCGTGCCATGCACGACTATGACACGATCTTTTTTAGATATACTATAAAAAATATTTATAAATAAAAATATAATATAAATAATTTATTGCACGTATTATGTATAAAAAATTATTTTTTAAATAAAATAAAATAAAATAAAATAAATATAGATTATTAAGTTTAAAATTTAGAATAAACATAGATTATTAACATAAAACAATCTACATTGCTCATTTTCCTTGACAATATTTGATAAATAGGTTTAATTTAAAAGAATGAGATAAAATACGAAGAAAATAAAGCAAAAAAGATATATTTTGAAAATATGGAGGGATTGAACATATATATTTTATTGGCTTATAAGAAAAAATCCAACCATTAAATTTTTTTTAATTAAGATATTATCTCCTACCAAAAATTAAGATATTATCTAAATTTGAGAAAAATAAATAAAATATACTTAAGTGGAAAAAACTTGTCATGTGGAATATGAAGTGGAAAGAATAATTGATATATATTAGATATGCTAAAAACCTCCAAAATTACAATTTGGAATCTTTCTAAGATATTGAATGATATTATAAGATTTGTTTCCAAAACTATGTATAATTTATATGAATTAATGAGTAAATGACACGTGTCAAAATCTGATGTGGCGCATTTTAGGAATGACATGTGGCAAAAGATGATGTGGCGCAATATAGTGGCTCCAAACCATATTACTTTTATATATATATAGTAGATTCCAGTGATATTCACTGTATAATTTTACACGAGTTCTTCTTTATAATTTATTAGGGTAGATATAAATTATATTTTTTTAATCATAAAAAATATATGGATCTCATATTTTAAGGAAAAATATATGTAATAATTTGTAGTGTTAAAAATATATGTAGCAATGTATCTATTATGACCGCATATATAATATAAATATTGAAATGAAACGGGGTCCATGTACAAAAAAAATGATTTTTGAAAAAATAAATAAAAAATAAAAAATATCAAAAATTTAAGGATATTATAGGAATAAAGATAATATTTAGGATCTCTATTATATATATATTATTTTATTTTGTTGTAGTTCATTCTACCCTAAGATAATTAAGATATCTAATATAGCCTAATTACTTGTTGCCCAAGATAGCTTGGAATGTAAGTATACTCTTGTATAAATACATTCATTACTTTAATAACAATTCCACAACCTTTCTACAATTTTAATTCCCCATAATATTCTAATTCATTGGTGGTGGTTTATTATCTTCTAGTGAATCGTGTTTTATTTGGTATATGCAAGCAATTGCATCGTTCTCATTCGGATCATAATCAGGTACTAGAGGTGCGAGATTAATCCGAACGGGATCGATGCAATTGGGTGAGTATACCAAAAGTTTTTTAGCCTCGATGAGCTCTACATGTATTATTAGTATGCCATATATCTCAAATACTCGTAAGTTTATTGCTAGTAATTTTAATTGGGAGGCAAAAGATGATAGATTTCGTGGAATACATCATACGACAATAAAGCCTTTTTTCATCTTATTGAATCTTCATATGAGAGGCGCATCAACTATGAGAGCTTCCACGCCGCTTGAGTGGACGTCGCACGAGTAACAAGGGTGGCGACCGTCAGAGATAGGGTACCAACAAGGGCACAAAAAAGAAGCCGATTCTTACGTAGCCATGTCGAATACGCCTGATTCGGAGTGGTGTTTGGATCAACAAAATTTGGTAATATTTTGGGAGGGGAAGGGTGAGATCCATCAACAAAGTTGAAGAGATCATAGTCGATAAGAATGGATTCAATTTGGGTTTTCCACGTAACATAGTTGGTGGAGGTAAGTTTAATAGCATTGTGGAATTAAACAATGATGAAGGGCTTGGATGGTTCAACATCGTTCGGAATTATATGATCGTTCGTCACCATTGAAGAATGAACGAAAAAACGAAGAAGATCAGGCTCTTGATACCATATAGAGATTCAAAAAAGCTGATAATTATTACCATTAGGAGAGTACTCCAATATAAATAATACATAAAAGATATTGTACGTGCTTGGGCTCTAAAACATAATATCTTAGCCTAAAAATAGAACGTTAGGAAAAGATAATATCTAAATATAACAAGATAATGTATGAAATAATATCTTATGAATTATCCTTAACTGTTCTTACTGATGTGTTCCTGAATTCCTCACTCGGAAAGAATTGAAATCTGATGGTAGTACGTGGTTGATCTTTACATAGCTTTTCTATAAATTAGCTACTATCTGCTTATGTTTTAATTAATGTCTAGTAATGGAATGGTGTTTGGTTGAGATGTCTTGACTCATTGATTTTTTGGTTGGATCATTCAGATTTAACTGAAATCAATATGGTTTATGTTTAATCAACGTTCATAGAAAAAATAAACTTTGTTAATCACAGACTTGGGAACTTAATTAGATAACAAACTAGTTGTCCCGGTCGTGCCATGCACGACTAAGACACGATCTTTTTTAGATATACTATAAAAAATATTTATAAATAAAAATATAATATAAATAATTTATTGGCTTATAAGAAAAAATCCAACCATTAAATTTTTTCTAATTAAGATATTATCTCCTACCAAAAATTAAGATATTATCTAAATTTGAGAAAAATAAATAAAATATACTTAAGTGGAAAAAACTTGTCATGTGGAATATGAAGTGGAAAGAATAATTAATATATATTAGATATGCTAAAAACCTCCAAAATTACAATTTGGAATCTTTCTAAGATATTGAATGATATTATAAGATTTGTTTCCAAAACTATGTATAATTTATTTGTATAATTTATATGAATTAATGAGTAAATGACACGTGTCAAAATCTGATGTGGCGCATTTTAGGAATGACATGTGGCAAAAGATGATGTGGCGCAATATAGTGGCTCCAAACCATATTACTTTTATATATATATAGTAGATTCCAGTGATATTCACTGTATAATTTTACACGAGTTCTTCTTTATAATTTATTAGGGTAGATATAAATTATATTTTTTTAATCATAAAAAATATATGGATCTCATATTTTAAGGAAAAATATATGTAATAATTTGTAGTGTTAAAAATATATGTAGCAATGTATCTATTATGACCGCATATATAATATAAATATTGAAATGAAACGGGGTCCATGTACAAAAAAAATGATTTTTGAAAAATAAATAAAAAATAAAAAATATCAAAAATTTAAGGATATTATAGGAATAAAGATAATATTTAGGATCTCTATTATATATATATTATTTTATTTTGTTGTAGTTCATTCTACCCTAAGATAATTAAGATATCTAATACAGCCTAATTACTTGTTGCCCAAGATAGCTTGGAATGTAAGTATACTCTTGTATAAATACATTCATTACTTTAATAACAATTCCACAACCTTTCTACAATTTTAATTCCCCATAATATTCTAATTCATTGGTGGTGGTTTATTATCTTCTAGTGAATCGTGTTTTATTTGGTATATGCAAGCAATTGCATCGTTCTCATTCGGATCATAATCAGGTACTAGAGGTGCGAGATTAATCCGAACGGGATCGATGCAATTGGGTGAGTATACCAAAAGGTTTTTAGCCTCGATGAGCTCTACATGTATTATTAGTATGCCATATATCTCAAATACTCGTAAGTTTATTGCTAGTAATTTTAATTGGGAGGCAAAAGATGATAGATTTCGTGGAATACATCATACGACAATAAAGCCTTTTTTCATGTTATTGAATCTTCATATGAGAGGCGCATCAACTATGAGAGCTTCCACGCCGCTTGAGTGGACGTCGCACGAGTAACAAGGGTGGCGACCGTCAGAGATAGGGTACAAACAAGGGCACAAAAAAGAAGCCGATTCTGACGTAGCCATGTCGAATACGCCTGATTCGGAGTGGTGTTTGGATCAACAAAATTTGGTAATATTTTGGGAGGGGCAGGGTGAGATCCATCAACAAAGTTGAAGAGATCATAGTCGATAAGAATGGATTTAATTTGGGTTTTCCACGTAACATAGTTGGTGGAGGTAAGTTTAATAGCATTGTGGAATTAAACAATGATGAAGGGCTTGGATGGTTCAACATCGTTCGGAATTATATGATCGTTCGTCACCATTGAAGAATGAACGAAAAAACGAAGAAGATCAGGCTCTTGATACCATATAGAGATTCCAAAAAGCTGATAATTATTACCATTAGGAGAGTACTCCAATATAAATAATACATAAAAGATATTGTACGTGCTTGGGTTCTAAAACATAATATCTTAGCCTAAAAATAGAACGTTAGGAAAAGATAATATCTAAATATAACAAGATAATGTATGAAATAATATCTTATGAATTATCCTTAACTGTTCTTACTGATGTGTTCCTGAATTCCTCACTCGGAAAGAATTGAAATCTGATGGTAGTACGTGGTTGATCTTTACATAGCTTTTCTATAAATTAGCTACTATCTGCTTATGTTTTAATTAATGTCTAGTAATGGAATGGTGTTTGGTTGAGATGTCTTGACTCATTGATTTTTTGGTTGGATCATTCAGATTTAACTGAAATCAATATGGTTTATGTTTAATCAACGTTCATAGAAAAAATAAACTTTGTTAAATCACAGACTTGGGAACTTAATTAGATAACAAACTAGTTGTCCCGGTCGTGCCATGCACGACTATGACACGATCTTTTTTAGATATACTATAAAATATTTATAAATAAAAATATAATATAAATAATTTATTGCACGTATTATGTATAAAAAATTGTTTTTTAAATAAAATAAAATAAAATAAAATAAATATAGATTATTAAGTTTAAAATTTAGAATAAACATAGATTATTAACATAAAACAATCTACATTGCTCATTTTCCTTGACAATATTTGATAAATAGGTTTAATTTAAAAGAATGAGATAAAATACGAAGAAAATAAAGCAAAAAAGATATATTTTGAAAATATGGAGGGATTGAACATATATATTTTATTGGCTTATAAGAAAAAATCCAACCATTAAATTTTTTTTAATTAAGATATTATCTCCTACCAAAAATTAAGATATTATCTAAATTTGAGAAAAATAAATAAAATATACTTAAGTGGAAAAAACTTGTCATGTGGAATATGAAGTGGAAAGAATAATTAATATATATTAGATATGCTAAAAACCTCCAAAATTACAATTTGGAATCTTTCTAAGATATTGAATGATATTATAAGATTTGTTTCCAAAACTATGTATAATTTATTTGTATAATTTATATGAATTAATGAGTAAATGACACGTGTCAAAATCTGATGTGGCGCATTTTAGGAATGACATGTGGCAAAAGATGATGTGGCGCAATATAGTGGCTCCAAACCATATTACTTTTATATATATATAGTAGATTCCAGTGATATTCACTGTATAATTTTACACGAGTTCTTCTTTATAATTTATTAGGGTAGATATAAATTATATTTTTTTAATCATAAAAAATATATGGATCTCATATTTTAAGGAAAAATATATGTAATAATTTGTAGTGTTAAAAATATATGTAGCAATGTATCTATTATGACCGCATATATAATATAAATATTGAAATGAAACGGGGTCCATGTACAAAAAAAATGATTTTTGAAAAAATAAATAAAAAATAAAAAATATCAAAAATTTAAGGATATTATAGGAATAAAGATAATATTTAGGATCTCTATTATATATATATTATTTTATTTTGTTGTAGTTCATTCTACCCTAAGATAATTAAGATATCTAATATAGCCTAATTACTTGTTACCCAAGATAGCTTGGAATGTAAGTATACTCTTGTATAAATACATTCATTACTTTAATAACAATTCCACAACCTTTCTACAATTTTAATTCCCCATAGTATTCTAATTCATTGGTGGTGGTTTATTATCTTCTAGTGAATCGTGTTTTATTTGGTATATGCAAGCAATTGCATCGTTCTCATTCGGATCATAATCAGGTACTAGAGGTGCGAGATTAATCCGAACGGGATCGATGCAATTGGGTGAGTATACCAAAAGGTTTTTAGCCTCGATGAGCTCTACATGTATTATTAGTATGCCATATATCTCAAATACTCGTAAGTTTATTGCTAGTAATTTTAATTGGGAGGCAAAAGATGATAGATTTCGTGGAATACATCATACGACAATAAAGCCTTTTTTCATGTTATTGAATCTTCATATGAGAGGCGCATCAACTATGAGAGCTTCCACGCCGCTTGAGTGGACGTCGCACGAGTAACAAGGGTGGCGACCGTCAGAGATAGGGTACCAACAAGGGCACAAAAAAGAAGCCGATTCTGACGTAGCCATGTCGAATACGCCTGATTCGGAGTGGTGTTTGGATCAACAAAATTTGGTAATATTTTGGGAGGGGCAGGGTGAGATCCATCAACAAAGTTGAAGAGATCATAGTCGATAAGAATGGATTCAATTTGGGTTTTCCACGTAACATAGTTGGTGGAGGTAAGTTTAATAGCATTGTGGAATTAAACAATGATGAAGGGCTTGGATGGTTCAACATCGTTCGGAATTATATGATCGTTCGTCACCATTGAAGAATGAACGAAAAAACGAAGAAGATCAGGCTCTTGATACCATATAGAGATTCAAAAAAGCTGATAATTATTACCATTAGGAGAGTACTCCAATATAAATAATACATAAAAGATATTGTACGTGCTTGGGCTCTAAAACATAATATCTTAGCCTAAAAATAGAACGTTAGGAAAAGATAATATCTAAATATAACAAGATAATGTATGAAATAATATCTTATGAATTATCCTTAACTGTTCTTACTGATGTGTTCCTGAATTCCTCACTCGGAAAGAATTGAAATCTGATGGTAGTACGTGGTTGATCTTTACATAGCTTTTCTATAAATTAGCTACTATCTGCTTATGTTTTAATTAATGTCTAGTAATGGAATGGTGTTTGGTTGAGATGTCTTGACTCATTGATTTTTTGGTTGGATCATTCAGATTTAACTGAAATCAATATGGTTTATGTTTAATCAACGTTCATAGAAAAAATAAACTTTGTTAATCACAGACTTGGGAACTTAATTAGATAACAAACTAGTTGTCCCAGTCGTGCCATGCACGACTATGACACGATCTTTTTTAGATATACTATAAAAAATATTTATAAAAAAAAAATAATATAAATAATTTATTGTCTTATAAGAAAAAATCCAACCATTAAATTTTTTCTAATTAAGATATTATCTCCTACCAAAAATTAAGATATTATCTAAATTTGAGAAAAATAAATAAAATATACTTAAGTGGAAAAAACTTGTCATGTGGAATATGAAGTGGAAAGAATAATTAATATATATTAGATATGCTAAAAACCTCCAAAATTACAATTTGGAATCTTTCTAAGATATTGAATGATATTATAAGATTTGTTTCCAAAACTACCAATTTATTTGTATAATTTATATGAATTAATGAGTAAATGACACGTGTCAAAATCTGATGTGGCGCATTTTAGGAATGACATGTGGCAAAAGATGATGTGGCGCAATATAGTGGCTCCAAACCTTATTACTTTTATATATATAGTAGATTCCAGTGATATTCACGGTATAATTTTACACGAGTTCTTCTTTATAATTTATTAGGGTAGATATAAATTATATTTTTTTAATAATAAAAAAATATATGGATCTCATATTTGAAAGAAAAATATATGTAATAATTTGTAGTGTTAAAAATATATGTAGCAATGTATCTATTATGACCGCATATATATAATATAAATATTGACTTGAAACGGGGTCCATGTACAAAAAAAATGATTTTTGAAAAATAAATAAAAAATAAAAAATATCAAAAATTTAAGGATATTATAGGAATAAAGATAATATTTAGGATCTCTATTATATATATATTATTTTATTTTGTTGTAGTTCATTCTACCCTAAGATAATTAAGATATCTAATATAGCCTAATTACTTGTTGCCCAAGATAGCTTGGAATGTAAGTATACTCTTGTATAAATACATTCATTACTTTAATAACAATTCCACAACCTTTCTACAATTTTAATTCCCCATAGTATTCTAATTCATTGGTGGTGGTTTATTATCTTCTAGTGAATCGTGTTTTATTTGGTATATGCAAGCAATTGCATCGTTCTCATTCGGATCATAATCAGGTACTAGAGGTGCGAGATTAATCCGAACGGGATCGATGCAATTGGGTGAGTATACCAAAAGGTTTTTAGCCTCGATGAGCTCTACATGTATTATTAGTATGCCATATATCTCAAATACTCGTAAGTTTATTGCTAGTAATTTTAATTGGGAGGCAAAAGATGATAGATTTCGTGGAATACATCATACGACAATAAAGCCTTTTTTCATGTTATTGAATCTTCATATGAGAGGCGCATCAACTATGAGAGCTTCCACGCCGCTTGAGTGGACGTCGCACGAGTAACAAGGGTGGCGACCGTCAGAGATAGGGTACCAACAAGGGCACAAAAAAGAAGCCGATTCTTACGTAGCCATGTCGAATACGCCTGATTCGGAGTGGTGTTTGGATCAACAAAATTTGGTAATATTTTGGGAGGGGAAGGGTGAGATCCATCAACAAAGTTGAAGAGATCATAGTCGATAAGAATGGATTCAATTTGGGTTTTCCACGTAACATAGTTGGTGGAGGTAAGTTTAATAGCATTGTGGAATTAAACAATGATGAAGGGCTTGGATGGTTCAACATCGTTCGGAATTATATGATCGTTCGTCACCATTGAAGAATGAACGAAAAAACGAAGAAGATCAGGCTCTTGATACCATATAGAGATTCAAAAAAGCTGATAATTATTACCATTAGGAGAGTACTCCAATATAAATAATACATAAAAGATATTGTACGTGCTTGGGCTCTAAAACATAATATCTTAGCCTAAAAATAGAACGTTAGGAAAAGATAATATCTAAATATAACAAGATAATGTATGAAATAATATCTTATGAATTATCCTTAACTGTTCTTACTGATGTGTTCCTGAATTCCTCACTCGGAAAGAATTGAAATCTGATGGTAGTACGTGGTTGATCTTTACATAGCTTTTCTATAAATTAGCTACTATCTGCTTATGTTTTAATTAATATCTAGTAATGGAATGGTGTTTGGTTGAGATGTCTTGACTCATTGATTTTTTGGTTGGATCATTCAGATTTAACTGAAATCAATATGGTTTATGTTTAATCAACGTTCATAGAAAAAATAAACTTTGTTAATCACAGACTTGGGAACTTAATTAGATAACAAACTAGTTGTCCCAGTCGTGCCATGCACGACTATGACACGATCTTTTTTAGATATACTATAAAAAATATTTATAAAAAAAAAATAATATAAATAATTTATTGTCTTATAAGAAAAAATCCAACCATTAAATTTTTTCTAATTAAGATATTATCTCCTACCAAAAATTAAGATATTATCTAAATTTGAGAAAAATAAATAAAATATACTTAAGTGGAAAAAACTTGTCATGTGGAATATGAAGTGGAAAGAATAATTAATATATATTAGATATGCTAAAAACCTCCAAAATTACAATTTGGAATCTTTCTAAGATATTGAATGATATTATAAGATTTGTTTCCAAAACTACCAATTTATTTGTATAATTTATATGAATTAATGAGTAAATGACACGTGTCAAAATCTGATGTGGCGCATTTTAGGAATGACATGTGGCAAAAGATGATGTGGCGCAATATAGTGGCTCCAAACCTTATTACTTTTATATATATAGTAGATTCCAGTGATATTCACGGTATAATTTTACACGAGTTCTTCTTTATAATTTATTAGGGTAGATATAAATTATATTTTTTTAATAATAAAAAAATATATGGATCTCATATTTGAAAGAAAAATATATGTAATAATTTGTAGTGTTAAAAATATATGTAGCAATGTATCTATTATGACCGCATATATATAATATAAATATTGACTTGAAACGGGGTCCATGTACAAAAAAAATGATTTTTGAAAAATAAATAAAAAATAAAAAATATCAAAAATTTAAGGATATTATAGGAATAAAGATAATATTTAGGATCTCTATTATATATATATTATTTTATTTTGTTGTAGTTCATTCTACCCTAAGATAATTAAGATATCTAATATAGCCTAATTACTTGTTGCCCAAGATAGCTTGGAATGTAAGTATACTCTTGTATAAATACATTCATTACTTTAATAACAATTCCACAACCTTTCTACAATTTTAATTCCCCATAGTATTCTAATTCATTGGTGGTGGTTTATTATCTTCTAGTGAATCGTGTTTTATTTGGTATATGCAAGCAATTGCATCGTTCTCATTCGGATCATAATCAGGTACTAGAGGTGCGAGATTAATCCGAACGGGATCGATGCAATTGGGTGAGTATACCAAAAGGTTTTTAGCCTCGATGAGCTCTACATGTATTATTAGTATGCCATATATCTCAAATACTCGTAAGTTTATTGCTAGTAATTTTAATTGGGAGGCAAAAGATGATAGATTTCGTGGAATACATCATACGACAATAAAGCCTTTTTTCATGTTATTGAATCTTCATATGAGAGGCGCATCAACTATGAGAGCTTCCACGCCGCTTGAGTGGACGTCGCACGAGTAACAAGGGTGGCGACCGTCAGAGATAGGGTACCAACAACGGCACAAAAAAGAAGCCGATTCTGACGTAGCCATGTCGAATACGCCTGATTCGGAATGGTGTTTGGATCAACAAAATTTGGTAATATTTTGGGAGGGGCAGGGTGAGATCCATCAACAAAGTTGAAGAGATCATAGTCGATAAGAATGGATTCAATTTGGGTTTTCCACGTAACATAGTTGGTGGAGGTAAGTTTAATAGCATTGTGGAATTAAACAATGATGAAGGGCTTGGATGGTTCAACATCGTTCGGAATTATATGATCGTTCGTCACCATTGAAGAATGAACGAAAAAACGAAGAAGATCAGGCTCTTGATACCATATAGAGATTTAAAAAAGCTGATAATTATTACCATTAGGAGAGTACTCCAATATAAATAATACATAAGAGATATTGTACGTGCTTGGGCTCTAAAACATAATATCTTAGCCTAAAAATAGAACGTTAGGAAAAGATAATATCTAAATATAACAAGATAATGTATGAAATAATATCTTATGAATTATCCTTAACTGTTCTTACTGATGTGTTCCTGAATTCCTCACTCGGAAAGAATTGAAATCTGATGGTAGTACGTGGTTGATCTTTACATAGCTTTTCTATAAATTAGCTACTATCTGCTTATGTTTTAATTAATGTCTAGTAATGGAATGGTGTTTGGTTGAGATGTCTTGACTCATTGATTTTTTGGTTGGATCATTCAGATTTAACTGAAATCAATATGGTTTATGTTTAATCAACGTTCATAGAAAAAATAAACTTTGTTAATCACAGACTTGGGAACTTAATTAGATAACAAACTAGTTGTCCCGGTCGTGCCATGCACGACTATGACACGATCTTTTTTAGATATACTATAAAAAATATTTATAAATAAAAATATAATATAAATAATTTATTGCACGTATTATGTATAAAAAATTATTTTTGAAATAAAATAAAATAAAATAAAATAAATATAGATTATTAAGTTTAAAATTTAGAATAAACATAGATTATTAACATAAAACAATCTACATTGCTCATTTTCCTTGACAATATTTGATAAATAGGTTTAATTTAAAAGAAGGAGATAAAATACGAAGAAAATAAAGCAAAAAAGATATATTTTGAAAATATGGAGAGATTGAACATATATATTTTATTGGCTTATAAGAAAAAATCCAACCATTATTGTAACACCCCGTCTTTCGACGAGGCACTACTAGGGAATAGACCTTACAAGGTACTATTATTTAGGTTGACAACTACACTGTAGGACCTTACAACTCGGGCACGATGAGAAAACATAATAAAACATCCAACCTTTATTTAATAAAAACTTAGAAAAACGTATCATGCATGAATCCCCGAAAAATTATAAATAATCAAATACGTCATAACGCCTACTGAAACTGAACTATCTGAACCGAAAGACAATAACCGCAATAAAATACCAACTCCGTCTAACAAATATTAAAATCAATATTCTAACTAATATAAATAACTAATGTAAACCGATCCCACTATGACACGCGCTCTTTACCGCTCCGGCCCGCCATCTTGCCTCGGTTCCTGCACGGCTCCCTGATTCATATCTGGAACTGAAAAATGTTCCCCGAAGGGTCAGCGTCTAATCTACCAAGCTAGAAAGAATACGGAGATTATAGAACGTTTTAAAATCAGTTATCTATAGTCAGCATACAGATCCACAACCGCAATCATAACTCTAAAGGCCAATACCTATATTAGTTATATCAGTCACAACAGTCACATACGCAGATACAATCACAGTCATACAGCAATGCAGTTCTTCCTTTGTCCACAATCCGTCTTCCAAGGCGCTCATCACCGCGCCGAGTGCAGAGGCAGGCCCTCCCACTCCACTTCACAATCTCCCTTCTAACCCCTGGCTAAGCCTCCACTGGAGCGCTTGCCAAAAACACACAGATAATAATTTTCGTTTTGAAGGGGCACGATTTTCCCAGTCACACGGGTCAAAGTAGCCAACACTTCCTCAACACCAGCTACGATGGGCCGTGTCGGAAACGGTACCAACACAGAGAAAACGTTCCAAAATAATTTCCGATAAAACACATTTAAAATCATTAACGCACACAACACACAAGGAGTTCAAAACAATTTAAAAAAAAAAGTATTCGGGACTAGTTCCCAAAACCCGTCCTACAACATCGATACGCAATCTAACAAGGGAGAAAAGAACCGAGCAAGTCGAAAAACGACTTACCTCAACTGAAGGATCCTTTGACAAAGACGGAAACTAAGAGCTTGATTAAAAGTGATTCCCTAAAGAAGTACATATTAACGTAAGACTAAATTAGATACGATCCACTATACTAAACGGACCTTAGACCAACACTTCTATTTTTACATACCCCACTAAATTAAAATAACTTTATAGACATGTTTTTCTACTACATAAACTACTAATTAGCTACTAAAAATTTAAGTACGTAGTCTTCCCACATGCCTATATATAAAAACGTTTCAACAGAAACTTTTATTCACCCACTTAATAAACTATAATGATCTTGATTTTTAAACTCATTGACCACTTTTAATCTTAATTTGGTACAACCCCCCATTAAAAGTTAACTAGCTATCTTCCTTCTAAATTGCCTCGGTTGACATACAAATAGCAGAACCACAATCTACTAGCCCAAACTCCACCATGCGAGCCATCAACAGGCCACGCAACTCCTTCTAATTAACGAATTTATTCTACCCCCAATTTCAATTAGTGCGCTAAACCTTACCAAGTCACGATCACCACCCACACCCACCACAACCTGCGCACTCTTCCATCGTTGACACAACCCCGATCGTACCCGAAAACCCCGACTACCGAATAGAACAAGAAAGGCTATCAGAATCCGGGGTACTTACCGGCGGCGACTGACAATCTACGAGACCAGTGAATGAGGACGCCATAACTTATTAAGGGGCGTCGGAGGACGCGGTAGCCTACTTCCGGGGAAACAATGCACTTACGGTCACCGGTAGGTTCTGCTTGGCTGGAAAGAACGACCGGTTGTCGACGCCAAGGAGAGATCTCAACTTAGGGAAGAGACGAGTCTGACTCTCGGTTTGGTTTTGACGAGGATAAAACGGAAAGGTTTTTAACTTAAATACTTAGGGCTAATTAAAGATATAAAATTATGTGATCTCCATAGCTTGAAGATAGGATTCCAAGATACGATTTCGGCCGATCGGTTAAAAAAAAAAAAGGATTTTTTTTTAAATTATTATATTAGCTGTTATTTTTATTATTTAAGTAACCACATAATCATATGACAAGTATGTATATGTGGAAGGTATTTCTAACGGAGTAATAATAGCAATTAATCATTCTCAAGAGGTTCCTTATTGTTAAATACTTAGGGCTAACTGACTTGCAAGATCGAGATGTCTTGAACAATAAGGAACCTCTTGAGATCGTGTCATAGTCGTGCATGGCACGACTATGAACAATAAGCCAATAAATTATTTATATTATATTTTTATTTATAAATATTTTTTATAGTATATCTAAAAAAGATCGTGTCATAGTCGTGCATGGCACGACCGGGACAACTAGTTTGTTATCTAATTAAGTTCCCAAGTCTGTGATTTAACAAAGTTTATTTTTTCTATGAACGTTGATTAAACATAAACCATATTGATTTCAGTTAAATCTGAATGATCCAACCAAAAAATCAATGAGTCAAGACATCTCAACCAAACACCATTCCATTACTAGACATTAATTAAAACATAAGCAGATAGTAGCTAATTTATAGAAAAGCTATGTAAAGATCAACCACGTACTACCATCAGATTTCAATTCTTTCCGAGTGAGGAATTCAGGAACACATCAGTAAGAACAGTTAAGGATAATTCATAAGATATTATTTCATACATTATCTTGTTATATTTAGATATTATCTTTTCCTAACGTTCTATTTTTAGGCTAAGATATTATGTTTTAGAGCCCAAGCACGTACAATATCTTTTATGTATTATTTATATTGGAGTACTCTCCTAATGGTAATAATTATCAGCTTTTTGGAATCTCTATATGGTATCAAGAGCCTGATCTTCTTCGTTTTTTCGTTCATTCTTCAATGGTGACGAACAATCATATAATTCCGAACGATGTTGAACCATCCAAGCCCTTCATCATTGTTTAATTCCACAATGCTATTAAACTTACCTCCACCAACTATGTTACGTGGAAAACCCAAATTGAATCCATTCTTATCGACTATGATCTCTTCAACTTTGTTGATGGATCTCACCCTGCCCCTCCCAAAATATTACCAAATTTTGTTGATCCAAACACCACTCCGAATCAGGCGTATTCGACATGGCTACGTCAGAATCGGCTTCTTTTTTGTGCCCTTGTTGGTACCCTATCTCTGACGGTCGCCACCCTTGTTACTCGTGCGACGTCCACTCAAGCGGCGTGGAAGCTCTCATAGTTGATGCGCCTCTCATATGAAGATTCAATAACATGAAAAAAGGCTTTATTGTCGTATGATGTATTCCACGAAATCTATCATCTTTTGCCTCCCAATTAAAATTACTAGCAATAAACTTACGAGTATTTGAGATATATGGCATACTAATAATACATGTAGAGCTCATCGAGGCTAAAAACCTTTTGGTATACTCACCCAATTGCATCGATCCCGTTCGGATTAATCTCGCACCTCTAGTACCTGATTATGATCCGAATGAGAACGATGCAATTGCTTGCATATACCAAATAAAACACGATTCACTAGAAGATAATAAACCACCACCAATGAATTAGAATATTATGGGGAATTAAAATTGTAGAAAGGTTGTGGAATTGTTATTAAAGTAATGAATGTATTTATACAAGAGTATACTTACATTCCAAGCTATCTTGGGCAACAAGTAATTAGGCTATATTAGATATCTTAATTATCTTAGGGTAGAATGAACTACAACCAAATAAAATAATATATATATAATAGAGATCCTAAATATTATCTTTATTCCTATAATATCCTTAAATTTTTGATATTTTTTATTTTTTATTTATTTTTTCAAAAATCATTTTTTTTGTACATGGACCCCGTTTCATTTCAATATTTATATTATATATGCGGTCATAATAGATACATTGCTACATATATTTTTAACACTACAAATTATTACATATATTTTTCCTTAAAATATGAGATCCATATATTTTTTATGATTAAAAAAATATAATTTATATCTACCCTAATAAATTATAAAGAAGAACTCGTGTAAAATTATACAGTGAATATCACTGGAATCTACTATATATATATAAAAGTAATATGGTTTGGAGCCACTATATTGCGCCACATCATCTTTTGCCACATGTCATTCCTAAAATGCGCCACATCAGATTTTGACACGCATTTACTCATTAATTCATATAAATTATACAAATAAATTATACATAGTTTTGGAAACAAATCTTATAATATCATTCAATATCTTAGAAAGATTCCAAATTGTAATTTTGGAGGTTTTTAGCATATCTAATATATATTAATTATTCTTTCCACTTCATATTCCACATGACAAGTTTTTTCCACTTAAGTATATTTTATTTATTTTTCTCAAATTTAGATAATATCTTAATTTTTGGTAGGAGATAATATCTTAATTAAAAAAAATTTAATGGTTGGATTTTTTCTTATAAGCCAATAAAATATATATGTTCAATCCCTCCATATTTTCAAAATATATCTTTTTTGCTTTATTTTCTTCGTATTTTATCTCATTCTTTTAAATTAAACCTATTTATCAAATATTGTCAAGGAAAATGAGCAATGTAGATTGTTTTATGTTAATAATCTATGTTTATTCTAAATTTTAAACTTAATAATCTATATTTATTTTATTTTATTTTATTTTATTTAAAAAATAATTTTTTATACATAATACGTGCAATAAATTATTTATATTATATTTTTATTTATAAATATTTTATAGTATATCTAAAAAAGATCGTGTCATAGTCGTGCATGGCACGACCGGGACAACTAGTTTGTTATCTAATTAAGTTCCCAAGTCTGTGATTTAACAAAGTTTATTTTTTCTATGAACGTTGATTAAACATAAACCATATTGATTTCAGTTAAATCTGAATGATCCAACCAAAAAATCAATGAGTCAAGACATCTCAACCAAACACCATTCCATTACTAGACATTAATTAAAACATAAGCAGATAGTAGCTAATTTATAGAAAAGCTATGTAAAGATCAACCACGTACTACCATCAGATTTCAATTCTTTCCGAGTGAGGAATTCAGGAACACATCAGTAAGAACAGTTAAGGATAATTCATAAGATATTATTTCATACATTATCTTGTTATATTTAGATATTATCTTTTCCTAACGTTCTATTTTTAGGCTAAGATATTATGTTTTAGAACCCAAGCACGTACAATATCTTTTATGTATTATTTATATTGGAGTACTCTCCTAATGGTAATAATTATCAGCTTTTTGGAATCTCTATATGGTATCAAGAGCCTGATCTTCTTCGTTTTTTCGTTCATTCTTCAATGGTGACGAACGATCATATAATTCCGAACGATGTTGAACCATCCAAGCCCTTCATCATTGTTTAATTCCACAATGCTATTAAACTTACCTCCACCAACTATGTTACGTGGAAAACCCAAATTAAATCCATTCTTATCGACTATGATCTCTTCAACTTTGTTGATGGATCTCACCCTGCCCCTCCCAAAATATTACCAAATTTTGTTGATCCAAACACCACTCCGAATCAGGCGTATTCGACATGGCTACGTCAGAATCGGCTTCTTTTTTGTGCCCTTGTTGGTACCCTATCTCTGACGGTCGCCACCCTTGTTACTCGTGCGACGTCCACTCAAGCGGCGTGGAAGCTCTCATAGTTGATGCGCCTCTCATATGAAGATTCAATAACATGAAAAAAGGCTTTATTGTCGTATGATGTATTCCACGAAATCTATCATCTTTTGCCTCCCAATTAAAATTACTAGCAATAAACTTACGAGTATTTGAGATATATGGCATACTAATAATACATGTAGAGCTCATCGAGGCTAAAAACCTTTTGGTATACTCACCCAATTGCATCGATCCCGTTCGGATTAATCTCGCACCTCTAGTACCTGATTATGATCCGAATGAGAACGATGCAATTGCTTGCATATACCAAATAAAACACGATTCACTAGAAGATAATAAACCACTACCAATGAATTAGAATATTATGGGGAATTAAAATTGTAGAAAGGTTGTGGAATTGTTATTAAAGTAATGAATGTATTTATACAAGAGTATACTTACATTCCAAGCTATCTTGGGCAACAAGTAATTAGGCTATATTAGATATCTTAATTATCTTAGGGTAGAATGAACTACAACAAAATAAAATAATATATATATATATAATAGAGATCCTAAATATTATCTTTATTCCTATAATATCCTTAAATTTTTGATATTTTTTATTTTTTAATTTATTTTTCAAAAATCATTTTTTTTGTACATGGACCCCGTTTCAAGTCAATATTTATATTATATATATGCGGTCATAATAGATACATTGCTACATATATTTTTAACACTACAAATTATTACATATATTTTTCTTTCAAATATGAGATCCATATATTTTTTTATTATTAAAAAAATATAATTTATATCTACCCTAATAAATTATAAAGAAGAACTCGTGTAAAATTATACCGTGAATATCACTGGAATCTACTATATATATAAAAGTAATAAGGTTTGGAGCCACTATATTGCGCCACATCATCTTTTGCCACATGTCATTCCTAAAATGCGGCACATCAGATTTTGACACGTGTCATTTACTCATTAATTCATATAAATTATACAAATAAATTGGTAGTTTTGGAAACAAATCTTATAATATCATTCAATATCTTAGAAAGATTCCAAATTGTAATTTTGGAGGTTTTTAGCATATCTAATATATATTAATTATTCTTTCCACTTCATATTCCACATGACAAGTTTTTTCCACTTAAGTATATTTTATTTATTTTTCTCAAATTTAGATAATATCTTAATTTTTGGTAGGAGATAATATCTTAATTAGAAAAAATTTAATGGTTGGATTTTTTCTTATAAGCCAATAAATTATTTATATTATATTTTTATTTATAAATATTTTTTATAGTATATCTAAAAAAGATCGTGTCATAGTCGTGCATGGCACGACCGGGACAACTAGTTTGTTATCTAATTAAGTTCCCAAGTCTGTGATTTAACAAAGTTTATTTTTTCTATGAACGTTGATTAAACATAAACCATATTGATTTCAGTTAAATCTGAATGATCCAACCAAAAAATCAATGAGTCAAGACATCTCAACCAAACACCATTCCATTACTAGACATTAATTAAAACATAAGCAGATAGTAGCTAATTTATAGAAAAGCTATGTAAAGATCAACCACGTACTACCATCAGATTTCAATTCTTTCCGAGTGAGGAATTCAGGAACACATCAGTAAGAACAGTTAAGGATAATTCATAAGATATTATTTCATACATTATCTTGTTATATTTAGATATTATCTTTTCCTAACGTTCTATTTTTAGGCTAAGATATTATGTTTTAGAGCCCAAGCACGTACAATATCTTTTATGTATTATTTATATTGGAGTACTCTCCTAATGGTAATAATTATCAGCTTTTTGGAATCTCTATATGGTATCAAGAGCCTGATCTTCTTCGTTTTTTCGTTCATTCTTCAATGGTGACGAACGATCATATAATTCCGAACGATGTTGAACCATCCAAGCCCTTCATCATTGTTTAATTCCACAATGCTATTAAACTTACCTCCACCAACTATGTTACGTGGAAAACCCAAATTGAATCCATTCTTATCGACTATGATCTCTTCAACTTTGTTGATGGATCTCACCCTGCCCCTCCCAAAATATTACCAAATTTTGTTGATCCAAACACCACTCCGAATCAGGCGTATTCGATATGGCTACGTCAGAATCGGCTTCTTTTTTGTGCCCTTGTTGGTACCCTATCTCTGACGGTCGCCACCCTTGTTACTCGTGCGACGTCCACTCAAGCGGCGTGGAAGCTCTCATAGTTGATGCGCCTCTCATATGAAGATTCAATAACATGAAAAAAGGCTTTATTGTCGTATGATGTATTCCACGAAATCTATCATCTTTTGCCTCCCAATTAAAATTACTAGCAATAAACTTACGAGTATTTGAGATATATGGCATACTAATAATACATGTAGAGCTCATCGAGGCTAAAAACCTTTTGGTATACTCACCCAATTGCATCGATCCCGTTCGGATTAATCTCGCACCTCTAGTACCTGATTATGATCCGAATGAGAACGATGCAATTGCTTGCATATACCAAATAAAACACGATTCACTAGAAGATAATAAACCACCACCAATGAATTAGAATATTATGGGGAATTAAAATTGTAGAAAGGTTGTGGAATTGTTATTAAAGTAATGAATGTATTTATACAAGAGTATACTTACATTCCAAGCTATCTTGGGCAACAAGTAATTAGGCTATATTAGATATCTTAATTATCTTAGGGTAGAATGAACTACAACCAAATAAAATAATATATATATAATAGAGATCCTAAATATTATCTTTATTCCTATAATATCCTTAAATTTTTGATATTTTTTATTTTTTATTTATTTTTTCAAAAATCATTTTTTTTGTACATGGACCCCGTTTCATTTCAATATTTATAATATATATATGCGGTCATAATAGATACATTGCTACATATATTTTTAACACTACAAATTATTACATATATTTTTCCTTAAAATATGAGATCCATATATTTTTTTATGATTAAAAAAATATAATTTATATCTACCCTAATAAATTATAAAGAAGAACTCGTGTAAAATTATACCGTGAATATCACTGGAATCTACTATATATATATATAAAAGTAATATGGTTTGGAGCCACTATATTGCGCCACATCATCTTTTGCCACATGTCATTCCTAAAATGCGCCACATCAGATTTTGACACGTGTCATTTACTCATTAATTCATATAAATTATACAAATAAATTATACATAGTTTTGGAAACAAATCTTATAATATCATTCAATATCTTAGAAAGATTCCAAATTGTAATTTTGGAGGTTTTTAGCATATCTAATATATATTAATTATTCTTTCCACTTCATATTCCACATGACAAGTTTTTTCCACTTAAGTATATTTTATTTATTTTTCTCAAATTTAGATAATATCTTAATTTTTGGTAGGAGATAATATCTTAATTAAAAAAAAATTAATGGTTGGATTTTTTCTTATAAGCCAATAAAATATATATGTTCAATCCCTCCATATTTTCAAAATATATCTTTTTTGCTTTATTTTCTTCGTATTTTATCTCATTCTTTTAAATTAAACCTATTTATCAAATATTGTCAAGGAAAATGAGCAATGTAGATTGTTTTATGTTAATAATCTATGTTTATTCTAAATTTTAAACTTAATAATCTATATTTATTTTATTTTATTTTATTTTATTTAAAAAATAATTTTTTATACATAATACGTGCAATAAATTATTTATATTATATTTTTATTTATAAATATTTTTTATAGTATATCTAAAAAAGATCGTGTCATAGTCGTGCATGGCACGACCGGGACAACTAGTTTGTTATCTAATTAAGTTCCCAAGTCTGTGATTTAACAAAGTTTATTTTTTCTATGAACGTTGATTAAACATAAACCATATTGATTTCAGTTAAATCTGAATGATCCAACCAAAAAATCAATGAGTCAAGACATCTCAACCAAACACCATTCCATTACTAGACATTAATTAAAACATAAGCAGATAGTAGCTAATTTATAGAAAAGCTATGTAAAGATCAACCACGTACTACCATCAGATTTCAATTCTTTCCGAGTGAGGAATTCAGGAACACATCAGTAAGAACAGTTAAGGATAATTCATAAGATATTATTTCATACATTATCTTGTTATATTTAGATATTATCTTTTCCTAACGTTCTATTTTTAGGCTAAGATATTATGTTTTAGAACCCAAGCACGTACAATATCTTTTATGTATTATTTATATTGGAGTACTCTCCTAATGGTAATAATTATCAGCTTTTTGGAATCTCTATATGGTATCAAGAGCCTGATCTTCTTCGTTTTTTCGTTCATTCTTCAATGGTGACGAACGATCATATAATTCCGAACGATGTTGAACCATCCAAGCCCTTCATCATTGTTTAATTCCACAATGCTATTAAACTTACCTCCACCAACTATGTTACGTGGAAAACCCAAATTAAATCCATTCTTATCGACTATGATCTCTTCAACTTTGTTGATGGATCTCACCCTGCCCCTCCCAAAATATTACCAAATTTTGTTGATCCAAACACCACTCCGAATCAGGCGTATTCGACATGGCTACGTCAGAATCGGCTTCTTTTTTGTGCCCTTGTTGGTACCCTATCTCTGACGGTCGCCACCCTTGTTACTCGTGCGACGTCCACTCAAGCGGCGTGGAAGCTCTCATAGTTGATGCGCCTCTCATATGAAGATTCAATAACATGAAAAAAGGCTTTATTGTCGTATGATGTATTCCACGAAATCTATCATCTTTTGCCTCCCAATTAAAATTACTAGCAATAAACTTACGAGTATTTGAGATATATGGCATACTAATAATACATGTAGAGCTCATCGAGGCTAAAAACCTTTTGGTATACTCACCCAATTGCATCGATCCCGTTCGGATTAATCTCGCACCTCTAGTACCTGATTATGATCCGAATGAGAACGATGCAATTGCTTGCATATACCAAATAAAACACGATTCACCAGAAGATAATAAACCACCACCAATGAATTAGAATACTATGGGGAATTAAAATTGTAGAAAGGTTGTGGAATTGTTATTAAAGTAATGAATGTATTTATACAAGAGTATACTTACATTCCAAGCTATCTTGGGCAACAAGTAATTAGGCTATATTAGATATCTTAATTATCTTAGGGTAGAATGAACTACAACAAAATAAAATAATATATATATATATAATAGAGATCCTAAATATTATCTTTATTCCTATAATATCCTTAAATTTTTGATATTTTTTATTTTTTATTTATTTTTTCAAAAATCATTTTTTTTGTACATGGACCCCGTTTCATTTCAATATTTATATTATATATATGCGGTCATAATAGATACATTGCTACATATATTTTTAACACTACAAATTATTACATATATTTTTCCTTAAAATATGAGATCCATATATTTTTTTATGATTAAAAAAATATAATTTATATCTACCCTAATAAATTATAAAGAAGAACTCGTGTAAAATTATACCGTGAATATCACTGGAATCTACTATATATATATATATAAAAGTAATATGGTTTGGAGCCACTATATTGCGCCACATCATCTTTTGCCACATGTCATTCCTAAAATGCGCCACATCAGATTTTGACACGTGTCATTTACTCATTAATTCATATAAATTATACAAATAAATTATACATAGTTTTGGAAACAAATCTTATAATATCATTCAATATCTTAGAAAGATTCCAAATTGTAATTTTGGAGGTTTTTAGCATATCTAATATATATTAATTATTCTTTCCACTTCATATTCCACATGACAAGTTTTTTCCACTTAAGTATATTTTATTTATTTTTCTCAAATTTAGATAATATCTTAATTTTTGGTAGGAGATAATATCTTAATTAAAAAAAAATTAATGGTTGGATTTTTTCTTATAAGCCAATAAAATATATATGTTCAATCCCTCCATATTTTCAAAATATATCTTTTTTGCTTTATTTTCTTCGTATTTTATCTCATTCTTTTAAATTAAACCTATTTATCAAATATTGTCAAGGAAAATGAGCAATGTAGATTGTTTTATGTTAATAATCTATGTTTATTCTAAATTTT
This sequence comes from Fallopia convolvulus, assembly GCA_964016875.1. Taxonomy (NCBI): domain Eukaryota; kingdom Viridiplantae; phylum Streptophyta; class Magnoliopsida; order Caryophyllales; family Polygonaceae; genus Fallopia; species Fallopia convolvulus. Next base: position 801,825 of record OZ024719.1, read on the forward strand.
AAACTTAATAATCTATATTTATTTTATTTTATTTTATTTTATTTAAAAAATAATTTTTTATACATAATACGTGCAATAAATTATTTATATTATATTTTTATTTATAAATATTTTTTATAGTATATCTAAAAAAGATCGTGTCATAGTCGTGCATGGCACGACCGGGACAACTAGTTTGTTATCTAATTAAGTTCCCAAGTCTGTGATTTAACAAAGTTTATTTTTTCTATGAACGTTGATTAAACATAAACCATATTGATTTCAGTTAAATCTGAATGATCCAACCAAAAAATCAATGAGTCAAGACATCTCAACCAAACACCATTCCATTACTAGACATTAATTAAAACATAAGCAGATAGTAGCTAATTTATAGAAAAGCTATGTAAAGATCAACCACGTACTACCATCAGATTTCAATTCTTTCCGAGTGAGGAATTCAGGAACACATCAGTAAGAACAGTTAAGGATAATTCATAAGATATTATTTCATACATTATCTTGTTATATTTAGATATTATCTTTTCCTAACGTTCTATTTTTAGGCTAAGATATTATGTTTTAGAACCCAAGCACGTACAATATCTTTTATGTATTATTTATATTGGAGTACTCTCCTAATGGTAATAATTATCAGCTTTTTGGAATCTCTATATGGTATCAAGAGCCTGATCTTCTTCGTTTTTTCGTTCATTCTTCAATGGTGACGAACGATCATATAATTCCGAACGATGTTGAACCATCCAAGCCCTTCATCATTGTTTAATTCCACAATGCTATTAAACTTACCTCCACCAACTATGTTACGTGGAAAACCCAAATTAAATCCATTCTTATCGACTATGATCTCTTCAACTTTGTTGATGGATCTCACCCTGCCCCTCCCAAAATATTACCAAATTTTGTTGATCCAAACACCACTCCGAATCAGGCGTATTCGACATGGCTACGTCAGAATCGGCTTCTTTTTTGTGCCCTTGTTGGTACCCTATCTCTGACGGTCGCCACCCTTGTTACTCGTGCGACGTCCACTCAAGCGGCGTGGAAGCTCTCATAGTTGATGCGCCTCTCATATGAAGATTCAATAACATGAAAAAAGGCTTTATTGTCGTATGATGTATTCCACGAAATCTATCATCTTTTGCCTCCCAATTAAAATTACTAGCAATAAACTTACGAGTATTTGAGATATATGGCATACTAATAATACATGTAGAGCTCATCGAGGCTAAAAACCTTTTGGTATACTCACCCAATTGCATCGATCCCGTTCGGATTAATCTCGCACCTCTAGTACCTGATTATGATCCGAATGAGAACGATGCAATTGCTTGCATATACCAAATAAAACACGATTCACCAGAAGATAATAAACCACCACCAATGAATTAGAATACTATGGGGAATTAAAATTGTAGAAAGGTTGTGGAATTGTTATTAAAGTAATGAATGTATTTATACAAGAGTATACTTACATTCCAAGCTATCTTGGGCAACAAGTAATTAGGCTATATTAGATATCTTAATTATCTTAGGGTAGAATGAACTACAACAAAATAAAATAATATATATATAATAGAGATCCTAAATATTATCTTTATTCCTATAATATCCTTAAATTTTTGATATTTTTTATTTTTTATTTATTTTTTCAAAAATCATTTTTTTTGTACATGGACCCCGTTTCATTTCAATATTTATATTATATATGCGGTCATAATAGATACATTGCTACATATATTTTTAACACTACAAATTATTACATATATTTTTCCTTAAAATATGAGATCCATATATTTTTTATGATTAAAAAAATATAATTTATATCTACCCTAATAAATTATAAAGAAGAACTCGTGTAAAATTATACAGTGAATATCACTGGAATCTACTATATATATATATAAAAGTAATATGGTTTGGAGCCACTATATTGCGCCACATCATCTTTTGCCACATGTCATTCCTAAAATGCGCCACATCAGATTTTGACACGTGTCATTTACTCATTAATTCATATAAATTATACAAATAAATTATACATAGTTTTGGAAACAAATCTTATAATATCATTCAATATCTTAGAAAGATTCCAAATTGTAATTTTGGAGGTTTTTAGCATATCTAATATATATTAATTATTCTTTCCACTTCATATTCCACATGACAAGTTTTTTCCACTTAAGTATATTTTATTTATTTTTCTCAAATTTAGATAATATCTTAATTTTTGGTAGGAGATAATATCTTAATTAAAAAAAATTTAATGGTTGGATTTTTTCTTATAAGCCAATAAAATATATATGTTCAATCCCTCCATATTTTCAAAATATATCTTTTTTGCTTTATTTTCTTCGTATTTTATCTCATTCTTTTAAATTAAACCTATTTATCAAATATTGTCAAGGAAAATGAGCAATGTAGATTGTTTTATGTTAATAATCTATGTTTATTCTAAATTTTAAACTTAATAATCTATATTTATTTTATTTTATTTTATTTTATTTAAAAAATAATTTTTTATACATAATACGTGCAATAAATTATTTATATTATATTTTTATTTATAAATATTTTATAGTATATCTAAAAAAGATCGTGTCATAGTCGTGCATGGCACGACCGGGACAACTAGTTTGTTATCTAATTAAGTTCCCAAGTCTGTGATTTAACAAAGTTTATTTTTTCTATGAACGTTGATTAAACATAAACCATATTGATTTCAGTTAAATCTGAATGATCCAACCAAAAAATCAATGAGTCAAGACATCTCAACCAAACACCATTCCATTACTAGACATTAATTAAAACATAAGCAGATAGTAGCTAATTTATAGAAAAGCTATGTAAAGATCAACCACGTACTACCATCAGATTTCAATTCTTTCCGAGTGAGGAATTCAGGAACACATCAGTAAGAACAGTTAAGGATAATTCATAAGATATTATTTCATACATTATCTTGTTATATTTAGATATTATCTTTTCCTAACGTTCTATTTTTAGGCTAAGATATTATGTTTTAGAACCCAAGCACGTACAATATCTTTTATGTATTATTTATATTGGAGTACTCTCCTAATGGTAATAATTATCAGCTTTTTGGAATCTCTATATGGTATCAAGAGCCTGATCTTCTTCGTTTTTTCGTTCATTCTTCAATGGTGACGAACGATCATATAATTCCGAACGATGTTGAACCATCCAAGCCCTTCATCATTGTTTAATTCCACAATGCTATTAAACTTACCTCCACCAACTATGTTACGTGGAAAACCCAAATTAAATCCATTCTTATCGACTATGATCTCTTCAACTTTGTTGATGGATCTCACCCTGCCCCTCCCAAAATATTACCAAATTTTGTTGATCCAAACACCACTCCGAATCAGGCGTATTCGACATGGCTACGTCAGAATCGGCTTCTTTTTTGTGCCCTTGTTGGTACCCTATCTCTGACGGTCGCCACCCTTGTTACTCGTGCGACGTCCACTCAAGCGGCGTGGAAGCTCTCATAGTTGATGCGCCTCTCATATGAAGATTCAATAACATGAAAAAAGGCTTTATTGTCGTATGATGTATTCCACGAAATCTATCATCTTTTGCCTCCCAATTAAAATTACTAGCAATAAACTTACGAGTATTTGAGATATATGGCATACTAATAATACATGTAGAGCTCATCGAGGCTAAAAACCTTTTGGTATACTCACCCAATTGCATCGATCCCGTTCGGATTAATCTCGCACCTCTAGTACCTGATTATGATCCGAATGAGAACGATGCAATTGCTTGCATATACCAAATAAAACACGATTCACTAGAAGATAATAAACCACCACCAATGAATTAGAATACTATGGGGAATTAAAATTGTAGAAAGGTTGTGGAATTGTTATTAAAGTAATGAATGTATTTATACAAGAGTATACTTACATTCCAAGCTATCTTGGGCAACAAGTAATTAGGCTATATTAGATATCTTAATTATCTTAGGGTAGAATGAACTACAACAAAATAAAATAATATATATATAATAGAGATCCTAAATATTATCTTTATTCCTATAATATCCTTAAATTTTTGATATTTTTTATTTTTTATTTATTTTTTCAAAAATCATTCTTTTTGTACATGGACCCCGTTTCATTTCAATATTTATATTATATATGCGGTCATAATAGATACATTGCTACATATATTTTTAACACTACAAATTATTACATATATTTTTCCTTAAAATATGAGATCCATATATTTTTTATGATTAAAAAAATATAATTTATATCTACCCTAATAAATTATAAAGAAGAACTCGTGTAAAATTATACAGTGAATATCACTGGAATCTACTATATATATATATAAAAGTAATATGGTTTGGAGCCACTATATTGCGCCACATCATCTTTTGCCACATGTCATTCCTAAAATGCGCCACATCAGATTTTGACACGTGTCATTTACTCATTAATTCATATAAATTATACAAATAAATTATACATAGTTTTGGAAACAAATCTTATAATATCATTCAATATCTTAGAAAGATTCCAAATTGTAATTTTGGAGGTTTTTAGCATATCTAATATATATTAATTATTCTTTCCACTTCATATTCCACATGACAAGTTTTTTCCACTTAAGTATATTTTATTTATTTTTCTCAAATTTAGATAATATCTTAATTTTTGGTAGGAGATAATATCTTAATTAAAAAAAAATTAATGGTTGGATTTTTTCTTATAAGCCAATAAAATATATATGTTCAATCCCTCCATATTTTCAAAATATATCTTTTTTGCTTTATTTTCTTCGTATTTTATCTCATTCTTTTAAATTAAACCTATTTATCAAATATTGTCAAGGAAAATGAGCAATGTAGATTGTTTTATGTTAATAATCTATGTTTATTCTAAATTTTAAACTTAATAATCTATATTTATTTTATTTTATTTTATTTTATTTAAAAAATAATTTTTTATACATAATACGTGCAATAAATTATTTATATTATATTTTTATTTATAAATATTTTTTATAGTATATCTAAAAAAGATCGTGTCATAGTCGTGCATGGCACGACCGGGACATCTAGTTTGTTAAACTCTTTTCTTTTTTACAAAACACAAAACTTTACCTCTCCAATCTAAGTCCTAATTCCCGGATAGGGTCAAGCTTATCTCGGCTAGGGAATAATTTTTGTGGAGCTAAAAATAAAAGGTTTCAGGCCAGAATTGGTTATCAAAAGAAGGAATAATGTAAAGGTAGATAGGGAATAATAGGGCTTATAAAAATAAGTTCTCCATCATATGATCTTCACAAGTAATGAACTAAAAATCTTATAAGGGTCTCAAGAAATAGATAACCATCACAATTCCAAGAGATAATATGCATAAAGAGAGTAAATCACACAAGAAAAGAAGAGGGATTTATAATGTTCTCCCTATAAGGCAAAAAATAACTCACAAGGTAGATTTTGTTGGATTGCATCATCTATGCTATAAAGTATATGTGCTCAATTTCATCAAATTCTATTCTCTTCTAAAAACAAACAATAATTTCAATTTTAAGAATCTGCTATACTTTTAAAGACATGTTTGCAAGGAATTATATGATTAAGCTAGTGATTGCTATCATAGAACTTAAGAAGAGATATCTATCAATTCTAAACTCTTTTTGGATTTTTCTAATTTTCAATTTTTTTTTTGGATTTTTCTTCGAATTTTTTCGGTTTTAAAGAAAATAACAACTACATAGAACACATAAACACCTAAGACATAATTTTTCTACTTTCTCCCCACCCCATACTTAAAATTACAGTGTCCCAGTGTAAGGAAAATAAGAAGAAGAGGGAAAAGAAATAGAAAAGAAAACAAAAAATTGAAAAAAGAAAAAGAAAGACATATGTAACACCCCGACTTCCGACGGGACGCTACCTAGAAATAGACCTTACTAGGTACTATTAAATAGGTTGACAACTACACTTTAGGATCTTGCAACGCGGGCACGACGAGAAAACATAGTAAAAGCATCCAACCTTTTATTTAGTAAAACTTAGAAAACGTAGTTATTCATGAATTCCCGAAAATTATAAATATTCAAATACGACACAATGCTTACTAATACTAAACTAATCAAACAAAATAATAAATGAAACATAATACTAACTTCATCTTATCAATAATAAAATCAACAACCTAACTATCATAAATGAACTAGCGTAAAACCCATCCCACTATGACACGCGCTCTTTACCGCTCCGGCCCGCCATCTGGCCTCGGTTCCTGCACGGCTCTCTGGTTCTACCTGGAACTGAAAAATATTCCCCGAAGGGTCAGCTTCTAATCTACCAAGTTAGAGAGAATACGGAAATTGCAGAACGTTTTGAAAACATTTCTAAAGTCAGCATACAAATCCACAATCGCAATCATAACTCTAAAAGCCAATACCTAAATTAGTTATAATCCATCACACATAGCCACATACACATTTACAATCACAACCTCAGAACAATGCAATTTGACTTCCAAGGCGCTCATCACCACGCCGAGTGCAGAGGCAGGCCCTCTCACTCCACTTCACAATCTCCCTTCTAACCCCGGCTAAGCCTCCACTGGAGCACTTGCCAAAAACACACAGATAATAATTTTCGTTTTTGAAGGGGCACGGTTTCCCTGTCACACGGGTCAACGTAGCCAACTCTTCCTCAACGCCAACTACGATGGGCCGTGTCGGAAACGGTACCAACACAGAGAAAACGTTCCAAAAATATCCTTCGGATAAAATACATTCAAAACCATTTCACGCACACAACGATTCAAGAAGTTCAAAACAATTTAAAAAGGTATTCGGGACTAGTTCCCAAAACCCGCCCTACAATATCGATACGCAATCTAACAAGGTAGAGAAGAACCGAGCAAGTCGAAAAACGACTTACCTGGATGGAGAATTTCTCTAATGCTCAAGGAAAACTAGGAACTCGGGAACGAGTGATTCCTAAACATGTTAAAAACATAATTAACGTTCGAGTCAACTTAGTTACAAAATGATTGAATCACCTACTGACCTAAACATGCTAATTAGCCAAAGTCTACTAATTTAGCCTAGCTATCAATCCCAATTACTAACAACGTTTCCTGTACGTCTTGTAACCACTATTGCCTAACAACATAATATATAAAAAGAAAATCATATATCCCTGACCAGAAAAAAACAAATATAACCATGATCACCATACTATATAACTTACTACCTAGCTACTGTAATCTAAATAGCCACTATATAAAAAAAACAATTATCGTCCACCATACTCAAATTTAATTAAAAAAAAAATAACCAAACCTTCAAACCCCACCTCCGGTCATCACTAGCCATTTTTATGTTGCACAGTATCTCGCCTAAACTAATCTCAGATTAACATGCGATCGTTTAAGTGAACAAATTACCCATGAAACCTTTCCTCCATTTACCTAGCCTCACAACAACTTGATAACCACTCCCTTTAACACCTACAACCTACAGCAACAGAATTGAACGGGACGGAAATGGCAAGTCACTCACCGGAGAACGACAAGGACGACTGATTGTCGTGGAAGATGTCCCGTGGCGTTGACAACGACGGAACGGTGACACCTCGGTCCCTAGTAGCCTTTGACGACCCTAAAACGGACGAAGGTGCTAAGGAGAGTAACGTCGACGATCAAACTGGAAACAGGAAAATATAAAGATAAAAACGAGGGAAGAAGACGACTTTTACCGGCGACCAAAGCAAAGCGCGAGAGAGAGAGAGACAACGGTGTGACTAGGAAGTTCCGACGTTGATCCAAAAGCAGAAGATGGTGAGCAATTTGTACTAGTATAGAGAGGCGATATGGGCGATGAGAAAGAATTATCGATGGAGACGGGATTGAAGCAGTAAGGGAGAGCGGCGGAACTAAATTGCTTAAGCAGCTAGGTTAACTAGGCTTTAAATAATTAGACTAATCTAGGTTGATAATGTATAGCTCTAGATGGAAACCGAGGGTTTTAATTAACATATTTTAATTAAACATAGGAAACGGGTAATCCATACAAATTAAGGCCTGAGTGGACTCCTGTACGAATAGAATAGACAAACAAATTAATTAATATATTTACTATTATTATTATTATTATTATTATTATTATTATTATTATTATTATTTTAAACAAATTAACTCAAGAAAACCTTAGAGATTCCAGCATTAGCATCCCGGTATTACAACATAAAACTTACAAAAGTGGAAACAAGGAAAAGAACTTCATCTTGAGCTTGAATCAACGGTTCGGTGGAGGAAAATAATGCTCAAAGTTCCCCATGAAGTCGTACATCGTCCTCCAACGCTCAGCATCATCCGCCTCTCTCTGACGCTGCCTCTCATCCTCCATCGACATGCGAGCGGAATAGACGGTTTCCCATCTATCCATCCTCCTATGAATGTGATCCGTCTGGAGGTGAAGCTGCTGCATCCGTGCAGAAAGATCCTCGGCCCATGGTGGTGGTATACTCGATCCTGCGTACTCGGGCTGAGGAGGTGGTGGGTAGTGAGGCTGGAAATGGTCTTGATACATCACCGGGTTGTAAGGCATGAGGCCATAAGCATGAGGGTCGACAGGAGCTGGTGGTGGGTCGATAGGGGCTCTCGGCACCTCGTTAACGAAGCTGGAGCTCGTCCTCCGGTTTTGGCTCCAATGGGTAAGGATGTCCCGTCCACACCTCGTACCAATTTGGTACATAGAGTAGCTCGTACATGTCGAGGGAAGGTATGACTAGTCGATCTTGCACCTTCACCTTGTAGCCTCCCTCGGCTTGCACGAAAATCCCGGAACTATACCAATAGTTTTTGTTGAGGAGTTAGGCGTGAGCCGGTGTGTAGCGGGTGAGATCAACTCCAAGATTCTTAGCCAAGAGGCTAACCAAATTGCCACACCACACATCCTTGGACTTGGTGGACTTCTCGACATAGTAGAGCCATTCGTACCCCAAATTCAAGGGGCCGAGCTCCTCAAAGAGGATGGTACGGAAGCAAGCAACCTCCGTTCTTGTAGGCCGGTTCAACTCTTTCTTCGGCCAAAATGTTGCGGCGAGGACTCTCAAAATAATCCGGAAGATGGGGTTGACTATGTTTGCCCCGGATAGCGCCGCGGTAGAGGATTGAACCTCCCCGGTGATGTAGCTCCAAGTGCGGGTCACTCGGTAGTCCTTCAAACTATAATCTCTTGACGGGTTTGGGAGCTCCAAGATTGCATTGAACTCCGCCATGGTGAAGTCACGGTCCTCGTTACCGATCCGGAACCGAATACGTCCCGCCGAGGTCTTCGTTGAGAAGTTGGTCTCCAAAGTGGCCAAGAACTCGGATGTGAGGGCCGGATAATGTGGCAAGCTCTCTTGCTTCAACAGGTGGGCGGCCCCAAGGATGATGAAGGCGTCCTTGACATCCGTGTAGATGCCCGTAGAGGCGGCGCTAGACTTCGAGAACCATCGGGTGTAATGGTCCTTCTCCAAAAAATCCCGGTAGCGTCGTACTTGGCTCTGACTGCTCAAAATCACATCATCCACTCGGGGTGGAGATGGAGACCTGTGGTTCCTCCTCTTCTTTTGGGCTCGGGTAGCGGGATCCTACAAAATAATCGAAATTTTTCCAAGATAAGATCCACTAAAAAATAATAGGCATGAGACCCCATACTTGGTCTCAAGATTAACCTCGGAATTATTCGTAAACTACCCAATTGGGTTGTTCACGATTCTGGGCTCGGATCAATCGATGATGAAGTGCAGGGTCGTTAACGAGCTTGGGTGGGTCGTTAACGACCTGCCGAAAGCAAAACCAGAATTTTCCGAAATTAATCTACCTCTAATTCAGCACAAATTAAGCATGCAATCTTCTATTATTTTCCACAAATCCCCCATCGGGTATAAGCACCCCATACTTACTCAATTGCCCATCCCGAACATGCTAAAAATTTCCCGGAATTTTGACATGCAAAGATTGAACTTTTAGATCTAGAACGAGAAAAATTCATGCTTTCCTAAATAAAGAATTACAATAGCTAATCTAACATGAATAATCATTCCTAAAACATGAACAATTAAGCACAATCAAGAATTTTTAGGACCGAAATCAAGCATGCTCATCGACCTCCCTAAGAACATGATTCAAGATATGAAATTTTGACCCTATTAAGAACCAATCATACAATTTCAAGCAAGGGTTTAGAAATCATACCGGAAAACCGAGAAATTGAAGAACAAGGGTCAGAATTGGGGTATTTAACGAGCACGGCCTCATCGGTGGATGGCTTCCGAACTCCGGTAAAGACGGCGTCTCGGTGGTCGGTTTTGTGAGGAATTCCGAATCGGTGGGAGAGAAGGGAGAGGGATTGAGAGTGTTTTGGGTTTGAGAGTGAATTTTGAAGGGATTGTGGTAGAATTTTGGGAGGGGTAGAAGTGTTTATATAGGAGGGGTAAGGGTAGAAGGGGAGGACGGAGGCTAGGGTTAAAAAGATAGACTAGGTTAAAATTACGTACCTGCCCCGTATTGTGACGAATCGGGTCTTCCGAACCGGGTCGTTAACGTCCCTGGGTGGGTCGTTAACGAGCCGCCGTGGCCTTCTTGAGTGATTTTTCGACCCCTTTCTCCTGAAATCTTGTTAGCTCAAAAAAAAATCTAATTTCTATCCTAGTTAAAACTAAAAAGAAAAATAAAAGAAAGCTAAAAAAAATAATCTAAAAAGAAAAAGAAAAGAAAAATAAACTAAACCTATTCTAAAAAGCGGATTGCCTCCCGTAAGCGCTATGTTTAACGTCGTTAGCCCGACGAGCTCCCTTGCTAGTCTCATGGTGGTTCATGTATGGCCGTGTTGGGGTCTTGAGATACCCTGCTTGTAGCCTTACTGCCTCTATGTGCTTGAATTGTTAAATTGGGACCTTTTTCTTCTATCAGCAAGCTCGATATTCCTGGATTGTTGGTGTAGTCCGAAAGCCAAGATGGTTTGGACTTTTCTGTAACCTCTGTAGTAAGGCCTTGGTTGAACTCGTGCTCGTGAGACTCATTGATCGACAGATGTGGCTCGGTAGGGACTATGATGTCGAGTTCGGGGTGAGTCAACTCTATTTGTGCCACTCCAATTGGGTCGTTGGCTTTTTGATCCAAGTTGAATTCCACCCGTTCTTCTCCTATATCAAAAGTGAGGAGTCCCTTCCGCACATCAACTCTTGCTCCTGCTGTGGCTAAGAATGGTCGCCCGAGAATTATAGGGACATGAGGGTCTTCAGGCATATCAAGGACGATAAAATCATTCGGTATAAAGAATTTTCCGACTTGAATAGGGTAATCATCCACTACTCATGTGGCCTTGACACTTGACCCATCTGCTATGTACAGATTCATGTCTACTGGCTCTAGTGGTCCCATATTGGCTTTAGACCAGATTGAGAGTGGAACAAGACTAGCACTGGCACCAAGATCGCATAAAGCTTTGAACTTGTGGTTGCCTATGCCGATTGTGATTGTAAACCTCCCGGGATCTCCCAGCTTTTCTGGTAGAGATATCGATTTGACTTCATCCTGCAGCTCTGTAATGGACCTTTTCCTGCTAAGAATATCTTTCAAAAATTTTGTGTAAGCCGGCATTTCGCTTAGGGCCTCAGCGAATGGGATGGAAATATTAATGCCCTAAAGAATCTTAATGAAACGCTTGAACTTACTCTCAGTAGAGTCCATAGATTTCTTAGTTGGAAATGGAAGAGTTTTCACCATTCTCGGAACCAAGTTAGGCTCGAGAGGTGAGAGTACCGGGTCGACACTAGGGTCGATTGATGTCCTCGGCGGGTCGTTACCGACCCTGATGGGGTCGTTAACTACCCTGGGATTGAGAGGGAGGCTCGGATTAGTAGACTTACCTGGGTTAGGGTCGTTAGATACCCTCAGAGCCTCGTCATCCTGGTTTGCAGGCTCGGTACTTGCTCTCGTTGGCTCGTTAACGAGCTGGTTGGCGAGGTCCTTTTCCTCCTTCTCTTCAGCTTGAATTCTTTCCAGTAGTGTCTTCCCACTTCTGAGGTGTACCGCTGCTATTTGGCCTCTAGGGTTCTCCTCGGGGCGGCCCGGGAGTTGCCCTTGTGGTCTTGGAATCCGTGCAGCTAGGTCCCCTAGTTGGGAATCAACGCTCCTTTTCCAAATATCGAACTCTCCCCATCTTTTATCCTGTCGGTTCAGCTTGGCTTGAACGTCATCAACCTTGTTGTTCACTCCGTTGATGCTCTCTTTAATCTCCTGAACCCATGATGGCGTCTCCTGATGGCCTGGAGGTCGATATGGTGCAGGTCGTCTATCTGGTGGGGGCCCTGCGTTTTTTTGACTTGTATTCTGATTGCCCCATGGTTGATAGTTGTTTGACCTGTCATTATAATTAGGTTGGTTCCTGTAGGGTCCTCTCATGTAATTCATCTCAGCTATTGTCTCAGCGGTTCTAACCTGCTCAATGTTAGTGCAAGCAGAAGTACTATGTGCAGAAGAACCACATTCTTGACATGATTGAGAGGATTTCAGAAAACTTACTTGTTTCCTCAGACGGTTGACCTCATCTTGTAAGAATTGATTTTTAACATCGGGGTCAACTTCATCTCGGTTGGGCACATAGAGACGTTTTTGAGTTTGTGGAGCCTGCTGGGTTCCGTACATAGCATCGTAATTCGCCAGCTTGTCCAACAGTTCCCACGCCTGTGTCGGGTTCATCTCTATAAAACCGCACGCAGTATGCGTGTTGATGTGGTTCTTGGTCTCTGCGTTGATACCTTGGAAAAAGATTTCTTGCAATACATATAAAGGTTGCCCATGAGTAGGGCACTGTCTAAGCATCTCCTTGAATCTTTCCCATGTTTCAACAAATGTTTCATTAGGCAACTGGTGATAAGAGGTGATGCGTTTCCTTAACTCCGTTGTCTTAGCAGGAGGGAAAAACTTTGTAAGAAATTGATCATACAAAGCTTTCCAAGTCCTGATAGACTTAGAAGGTAGGCTCTCTAACCAGTTCAGGGCCTTTCCAGTAAGTGACCATCTAAAAGCTTTTAACAAAACATATTCTAACGAGACACCTTCAGTAGCTATGGTGTCACATAAATCAAGAAAATTTCTAATATGCTCCATAGGGCACTCAGCAGGTTTCCCTTCAAACTGAGCCCGTTTGATTAAGGATATAACTTGAGACTTGATCTCAAAAGGTTTCTCTATCGCAGGAAGCACAATAGGGGATTCTGGCACCCTCAGTTCCGGATGCATGTATTGTTTGGCATTCCTTGGATAGGCGTTTAACTCTTCTTGCAGTCGAGCCTTGTCAGCTCGTTGACGCTCAGCTTCTGCGTCTGCGCCGTCCTTCTCGGCTTTCAGTGCCTCCATCTGGGTCCGGAGGATCTCTAACTCTCGAGCCATCTCTTCTGCTGTGGCCATGGCTCGGTTTTCTCGGAGTCGACGGTGCAGGGAACGTTCTGGTTCTGAGTAATAATCTGTGTTATTAAACTGAAGCCTTCTTCGTCCTACCGGCATACACTGAGAAAAAAAACAAAGAAAAAAAAATTAAAAACAAAAAACGGGGTCGGGCTATTCCCGATCTCGAAGATAAACTAACAAACGTTGCTTCCCCGGCAACGGCGCCAATTTGTTGAGAGGGTTTCTCGGCCAACAAATAAATTTGTAAGTCAAGACCCCGCTGAGTACAGTGGAGTCAGGATCGTTCCACAGGAAGCAAGGTTGTTTGTCTATCAATCTAACAAAAATCAAACAAAAACAAATAAAACACTCACGAGATGCCTCGTTAACGATGTTGTCAGGATCGTTACCGAGCCACCGAACACAAAAATATTAATTAACAACCTAATTAAATTCTAATTAAAATTCGGTACCGAGGCAAGTACTCAACAACGAAGATTCACCAGAAATAATTCAAATAAAGCAAAAATCTAGGACAAGGGACACCACAACATAGCCAAGCATAAGAATTCGTAAGAAGATAAGATCATGCCTTTAAACAGATAGAGTTATCAACTTTCGTCGACTTAACAAGTAAATTAATCTACTTTCGCATCCTAATTCACTCAATTGCTTGTTTTGGATCTAAAGCTTGAAACTTTCGTTTTCAAACAATATCAACCTTCAAGTTACTAACTTTCTCTTTCAATCAAGTTAAAAACCTAAATTACCTCAACTTTCGTTTTGGTATTAAGCACAACAAACAATCTCAATAAAAGATAAAAGGTATTCAATACTCAATCTTACTTATCAAACATGCTCAACTACGCCGGGCTTAACACCGACCCTAGAAAAATAAACTACTCACTAATCATAACAAAGAAACTAAAAACTTCAATAAAAAGAAACATTGAAACAAAACTCAAAACTCAAATTAATAAGAAAAATATCGTCTTACAGAGAGTTAGAAGAAACCAAAAAAAACATAAAAATAGCGAACCACAATCACGACCAACGAACACTCGGCAACCGTCGTCTACCGAACCTCGTGATCCTCTTCCGATCCGATCTCTCTCTCCTTTGGCCTCCCCAAATCTCTTCCTAAAATAAGCTCTCTAAAAACTTCTCCAAAATCAGCCCCCCTTTCTATGCTAGATAGAAGGGTATTTATACTAAAAAGGCTAAAAGATATAAACTTTTCTAAAAAAGATAGAAACAATCTCTAAAAGATAGAAATAAAATCTAAAAAGATATTAAAACCTAAAATACATATTCTAAAAACCCCAAAAGATTCTAAAATGATACTCAACCGATACGGAAATAAATTCTCGCTCAGGATCGGTGAATTATAAAAATAACACTCGAAATCTTTCTTTTCGTGGCCTCGTTAACGACCCTTCACAGCCTCGTTAACGAGCCTGGGCTTTGTTTTCTTCAACACTTCCTCTTGTACTCTCGAGCTTCAACTTCTTCAATCTTGCACTCCTCCGTCCCTTGCTGCAATGCTCAAAAATCAACTCGATTCAGCTCCTTTCCTCGCTAAAACCTACAAAATCCACAAAATAGCGTAGATTCCACTCTTTTCACAGAATTATGCAAAACTAACTAAAAATACTCAAGACTAAACCTAAACTAAACAAAACTAAACCTATTAAGCAAAGAAAACCTATCAAAAACTATACTAAAAATACGAACATCATTGGTGGTGGTTTATTATCTTCTAGTGAATCGTGTTTTATTTGGTATATGCAAGCAATTGCATCGTTCTCATTCGGATCATAATCAGGTACTAGAGGTGCGAGATTAATCCGAACGGGATCGATGCAATTGGGTGAGTATACCAAAAGGTTTTTAGCCTTGATGAGCTCTACATATATTATTAGTATGCCATATATCTCAAATACTCGTAAGTTTATTGCTAGTAATTTTAATTTGGAGGCAAAAGATGATAGATTTCGTGGAATATATCATACGACAATAAAGCCTTTTTTTCATGTTATTGAATCTTCATATAAGAGGCGCATCAACTATGAGAGCTTCCAAGCCGCTTGAGTGGACGTCGCACGAGTAACAAGGGTGGCGACCGTCAGAGATAGGGTACCAACAAGGGCACCAAAAAGAAGCCGATTCTGACGTAGCCATGTCGAATACGCCGGATTCGGAGTGGTGGTGTTTGGATCAACAAATTTTGGTAATATTTTGGGAGGGGCAGGGTGAGATCCATCAAGAAAGTTGAAGAGATCATAGTCGATAAGAATGGATTCAATTTGGGTTTTCCACATAACATAGTTGGTGGAGGTAAGTTTAATAGCATTGTGGAATTAAACAATGATGAAGGGCTTGGATGGTTCAACATCGTTCGGAATTATATGATCGTTCGTCACCATTGAAGAATGAACGAAAAAACGAAGAAGATCAGGCTCTTGATACCATATAGAGATTCAAAAAAGCTGATAATTATTACCATTAGGAGAGTACTCCAATATAAATAATACATAAAAGATATTGTACGTGCTTGGGCTCTAAAACATAATATCTTAGCCTAAAAATAGAACGTTAGCAAAAGATAATATCTAAATATAACAACATAATGTATGAAATAATATCTTATGAATTATCCTTAATTGTTCTTACTGATGTGTTCCTGATTTCCTCACTCGGAAAGAATTGAAATCTGATGGTAGTACGTGGTTGATCTTTACATAGCTTTTCTATAAATTAGCTACTATCTGCTTATGTTTTAATTAATGTCTAGTAATGGAATGGTGTTTGGTTGAGATGTCTTGACTCATTGATTTTTTGGTTGGATCATTCATATTTAACTGAAATCAATATGGTTTATGTTTAATCAACGTTCATAGAAAAAATAAACTTTGTTAAATCACAGACTTGGGAACTTAATTAGATAACAAACTAGTTGTCTCGGTCGTGCCATTCACGACTATGACACGATATTTTTTAGATATACTATTAAAAAAATATTTATAAATAAAAATATAATATAAAATGTAATGTAAATAATTTATTGCACGTATTATGTATAAAAAATTATTTTTTAAATAAAATAAAATAAAATAAAATAAATATAGATTATTAAGTTTAAAATTTAGAATAAACATAGATTATTAACATAAAATAATCTACATTGCTCATTTTCCTTGACAATATTTGATAAATGTAACACCCCGACTTAACGTCGGGACATTACTAGGTAGTTGACCCTAACGGGTCCTACCTGAACGGGTTGACATCTAGAATACCTGGACCTTGCAACTCGGGCACAACAAGAAAACTATTTTAAAACATCCAACTGTCATTCAAACAAACTACGTTTTTAACAATGTCATGCATGAATCCCAAATGTCTAGCCAAATCACATTCAACTCCAGAAATCTACTAAAGTCAACAACATATCAAAATATCCAAAACACTAGCAAGACTAAACTGAACTCCCAACCCCCTTGCAGTGACCTAGTGACACACGTCAATGATCCGCTGCAGCATCTGACCTAGGCTCCAACACGGGACCTGTCTGAGTACCTGGAACTGAAAAATAAAGTCCCCGAGGGGTCAGCTACTACCCTAGGCAAGCTAGATTACACACGGCAATAGTAAGACGTTTGAAAAACAACAATTATTCAACAAGATAACTTTTAACAAGTGAATTGAACAGAACAGAATAGAATAGGTCAACACACATTTCCACAACCTAGAGAATATGAGAAATGAAATTGAATGAGACATACCATAACCAAACTAACAAGCACAAGAGTAAAGCATTTATGAAAGTGACCAACACTTCAACATTCAACAATTAAAGGGGGATACAATGGATAAGAAATTCATTAAGCGTAGCGAGAATTCACAAAGTCAAAAAAAAAACCAACTAAGTAATCACACACACGCACACACAAAAATCACAATCCTATTGGGAAATGTCATTCTTCCTTCCACCACCGCATTCCCATCTACGGCGCTAACTCACCTGCGCCCGAGTGCAGAGGCGGGCCCTCCCACTTTCCATGTACGTCATCCTTCCAACCCTTGGTCAAGCCTCCACTGGAGCACTTGCCAAAAACAAACAATCAATTTTTTTATTTTTAAAGGGCCCGACCGACACACGACCATGGCTAGACCCCTCTTCGCCACCGACAATCGTCGCGCATGATCGTGCAGGTTACGCTGCCAGCACAGAGAAAGCGATAGTATTTCTTTACGAGAAAACGTTTGAAATGGAAAACGCATCACATCATGCATGAAGATATTTCACATGGAAAACATACATTCGGGACTAACTCCCAAAACCAATCTCACAATCACGGCATGAAATCTAACAAGACTAGAATAAAGCCGAGCAAGTCGAGAACGACTTACCTCGAAAGCGATCCTCGAATGACGTAAGTAATGCGGGTGATACTAGGGACCTACGAATCATAACGTTCACGATTAACCGATTAATCGTGATAAGGACTTCCGATTCTAGGCAAGCACAACCATGGTGGATTCGAAGTAAGAGCCACCATACATTCATGGTTTCCAAACAAAACGGCTTGACTCGATTATATCATTAATAAGTTTAGACTTGACGACTCACGACAAACATCCATTTTTCTCAACATACTAGCATTTCCTATCTAAGCCTAACGCGCCTCAAGGCGAAGAAGAGTAAGGCAATCCAAAATTTAATGTCCAAGTTCACAAATTATTATACTAGGTCCCATAGCTCATACTCAATGTAAAACCAATCAAGCGAGTTCTATCAAGCAACAAAAAGGTCGAGACTAACATACGTCCTATTCGACACCCCTAATGCTACTCACATCCTAGGAAGGATCAAACCACACAAGCTCGAAATCCGTTCACCAGCACACAAACATCAATATCTCACTCACTCTCAAACCTGATTCGAAATACATCTTTAAAATCATATCGACAAGAGGCATAAATAGTCTTTTACTCCATTCAGACAAACTTCCACTATAACCATTCACAACTCATTCAAGCTTTATTCTCAAATTCAACAAACTATTTCCATAAAAGAATCGGACCAAAAATACAACCATTAAACCACATTGGAACAAAACCGAATTATAGTCTTAAACCATATGGTTCAGAGATCCAAATTAATATATCATTTAGCAACACAATTTACACTTAAACAAGTACAAGAATTCAAACAACAATTCATACTCTCAAACACGTTAGCTACGCTGATTACACCCAAACAATTGCAACCATAATTAATTAAGTGAAGGCAAGAACAAAAGGGCAAAGCTCTACCTTTAACAAACCAGAAATGGCGGTCCAGGAGACAAGTTAGGCTTGTTTGAGGTTAAAAGCAGAAACAGAGTCGATCGTGGTTGGTGGTCGAAATTTGATTGACTGAGTTGGGCTCAAAACGTCAGAAGCTAAGGTGTCACTGCACCGTGGCCGGACTCGTGGGTGAGGCGCGTGAAACCGGGGCAATCTCGCAGTGTGGGTTCGAGCCCAGATCGTCGGTGAACCAAGGCGGGTCGGAACGTCACCAATGACGAGGCTCGAATGTCTTGCTGATGAGCCGAAGGATTGGGATCTGGGGGTTCTCGAGCGACCACTTAACTCCTCTTTAATGCGAATCTCGACGATGAACGTGGCTCCAAACTGGTGACCGTAGCTGTGCTTCTCCCGTGGACGTCAGTGCACAACCACGAGCCTAGTTCGCTCAGACGGCGGCAACCACGAGCCTCTCGAGCGACACCAGTGTTGTAGTCTCAATCCGAACGCGCAAACGGACGATAGAGTGAGGGCGGCGAATCCCCCATCTTCTTCTACGATGGAGACGAGGGGAAAACGACGGTTGGGGAAAAAGGACGGATCTCATTTTCAGCCTTCATGAACGCGCACCTCAAGAAAGAATTAGAACGGAATTGTAGGGCAGACGAGGGGAAAAGAGAGGAGGGAGAAAGGGTTTGGGTCTAATTCGGGTCCCCAAGGTTTGCCACAAGAAATTGGGATTTTTGGCCCAAAACGAAAATTAAGGTATGTATATTGAAAACAATAGTAGGGGAAATTGATACGGAAACAAAAATAACTATCTGATTTTTTTTTTGAAACCCTGAGTACTACAATAAATAGGTTTAATTTAAAAGAAGGAGATAAAATACGAAGAAAATAAAGCAAAAAAGATATATTTTGAAAATATGGAGAGATTGAACATATATATTTTATTGGCTTATAAGAAAAAATCCAACCATTAATTTTTATTTAATTAAGATATTATCTCCTACCAATAATTTTGATATTATCTAAATTTGAGAAATATAAATTAAATTTAATTAAGAGGAAAAAACTTGTCATGTGGAATATTAAGTGGAAAGAATAATTAATATATATATTAGATATGCTAGAAATCTCCAAAATTACAATTTCGAATCTTTCTAAAATATTGAATGATATTATAAGATTTGTTTCCAAAACTACCAATTATTTTGTATAATTTATATGAATTAATGAGTAAATGACACGTGTCAAAATCTGATGTGGCGCATTTTAGAAATGACATGTGGCAAAAGATGATGTGGCGCAATATAGTGGCTCCAAACCTTATTACTTTTATATATATAGTAGATTCCAGTGATATTCACGGTATAATTTTACACGAGTTCTTCTTTATAATTTATTAGGGTAGATATAAATTATATTTTTTTAATCATAAAAAAATATATGGATCTCATAATTTAAGGAAAAATATATGTAATAATTTGTAGTGTTAAAAATATATGTAGCAATGTATCTATTATGACCGCATATATATAATATAAATATTGTCTTGAAACGGGGTCCATGTACAAAAAAAATGATTTTTGGAAAAATAAATAAAAAATATCAAAAATTTAAGGATATTATAGGAATAAAGATAATATTTAGGATCTCTATTATATATATATATTATTTTATTTTGTTGTAGTTCATTCTACCCTAAGATAATTAAGATATCTAATATAGCCTAATTACTTGTTGCCCAAGATAGCTTGGAATGTAAGTATACTCTTGTATAAATACATTCATTACTTTAATAACAATTCCACAACCTTTCTACAATTTTAATTCCCCATAATATTCTAATTTATTGGTGGTGGTTTATTATCTTTTAGTGAATCATGTTTTATTTTGTATATGCAAGCAATTGCATCGTTCTCATTCGGATCATAATCAAGTACTAGAGGTGCGAGATTAATCCGAACGGGATCGATACAATTGGGTGAGTATACCAAAAGGTTTTTAGCCTCGATGAGCTCTACATATATTATTAGTATGCCATATATCTCAAATACTCGTAAGTTTATTGCTAGTAATTTTAATTTGGAGGCAAAAGATGATAGATTTCGTGGAATATATCATACGACAATAAAGCCTTTTTTCATGTTATTGAATCTTCATATGAGAGGCGCATCAACTATGAGAGCTTCCAAGCCGCTTGAGTGGACGTCGCACGAGTAACAAGGGTGGCGACCGTCAGAGATAGGGTACCAACAAGGGCACTAAAAAGAAGCCGATTCTGACGTAGCCATGTCGAATACGCCGGATTCGGAGTGGTGGTGTTTGGATCAACAAATTTTGGTAATATTTTGGGAGGGGCAGGGTGAGATCCATCAAGAAAGTTGAAGAGATCATAGTCGATAAGAATGGATTCAATTTGGGTTTTCCACGTAACATAGTTGATGGAGGTAAGTTTAATAGCATTGTGGAATTAAACAATGATGAAGGGCTTGGATGGTTCAACATCGTTCGGAATGCATGTTTAGA
Source organism: Fallopia convolvulus (assembly GCA_964016875.1). Lineage (NCBI taxonomy): Eukaryota > Viridiplantae > Streptophyta > Magnoliopsida > Caryophyllales > Polygonaceae > Fallopia > Fallopia convolvulus. The sequence continues at coordinate 823,094 of OZ024719.1, forward strand.
ATGCATGTTTACGTTTCTTTTGCGTTGCTTTTAGGTAGTTTTAGTTAGTTTCTTTAGTGTCTTAGAGTGTCTAGGAGTTTTGGATTTTTGCACTTGTTCTATGTTGTTTTACATGTCTTAAAGTGAACAAGTGTGAAAGGAATGGAACCGGGGAAAGAACGCTTGAATTCGAGCCATCCGTTGGAGTTGCTGGTTCGACACCTCTATCTTGTAAGGGTTCGTCCAAAAGATATAGTGATCTGATGAAGTTGAGTTTGGTATCATTGGAAAGTTAATCCAAAGAGCTACAATTCATGTTTTTACTCCGAGTCCAAATTTCAACTCGAAGTGAGTCAAAACAGCCCCCGAAGTGTGACATGAGTTCTGAACCGAGGTGATGGCGGCACCCGCCGCCAACCTAGCGGCGCACTCCGCCCCTAACCGCCGCGGAGACCTTTACTTGCCACGTGTTTTGTTTCTATTGGTCCTTTTCTATCATTATTATTCCAAAATATTATATTTTTGGGATATAGTTTTTAGACCTAGTTTGATATATTAGGTTTTGAGAGTTGCACATCTCATTCATACACTATTATCATATTTTCTTTTTAGAGTTTTTTAGCTTTTCTATGGAGAACTAAGCCCTTTTGCTTAGTCAGACAATTGAAGCATCGTTTTGATTAAAGTTGTGAGATTTCTAATTCCTTATCTATTGCTTGGGTTTAATCTTATCTCTTGCTTGAATGTTTATGATTTGTTTCAACAGTTTCTAGCCTGATCAACTAGGATTTGTTGTTATTGGATCTATTGCTAGATCTAGAGTGCTACTGGTTGAGCATCTCTAGATTGAAGTAGCAACTGCATCGTACTAGTATCTGGTTGTGCTAGTCTTATGCAAAAGAGATTTGATTTGCATTCTAGGGTAAAAGCTGGTTGTTTTATGCTAGAATTGTATCCTATTATATTCCTATCCTTACTGCTGCTATTAAACTGAATCATTGATAGTTTCATGGTTGTTTAATTAGTTAGATCTAATAGTATATAGTTGTGCTGTTAGTTATAATTGAAAAGGAATTGGAAAATCCATTGCATGAGATATTGATGTGAAATCAATGATCAACTTGTCATACGATTGTGGATATTTGTTTGCCTAAGCTATCTTCCTAATTATTGTTATTCATAACCTTTTATTGTTTTGTTAGTTTTGCATTTATAGTTACAAATACAAAAAACCCTCTTGTTACTTGTTTGACATAAAACTCATACAAAAGATAAAACCTTCCTTCTTGTGGATTCGACCCGGACTTCCTAAAAAGACTACGGTTTTAAGTTAGTTTGGATTCTTTTGCATAGCCGTGATTTGCACGACCATTTCACGCCTATCAGTTCTTACTGATGTGTTCATGATTTCCTCACTCGGAAAGAATTGAAATCTGATGGTAGTACGTAGTTGATCTTTATTTAGCTTTTCTCTAAATTAGCTACTATCTGCTTATGTTTTAATTAATGTCTAGTAATGGAATGTGGTTTGGTTGAAATGTCTTGACTCATTGATTTTTTGATTGGATCATTCAGATTTAACTGAAATCAATATGGTTTATGTTTAATCAGCGTTTATAGAAAAAATAAACTATGTTAAATCACAGACTTGGGAACTTAATTAGATAACAAACTAGTTGTCCCGGTCGTGCCATGTACGACTATGACACGATATTTTTTAGATATACTATAAAAAAATATATTTATAAATAAAAATATAATATAAAATGTAATGTAAATAATTTATTGCACGTAATATGTATACAAAATTATTTTTTAAATAAAATAAAATAAATATAGATTATTTAAAATTTAGAATAAACATAGATTATTAATGTAACACCCCGACTTTCGTCGAGACGCTACTAGGAAATAGACATTACAAGATACTATTAATTAGGTTGACAACTACACTGTAGGACCTTACAACGCGGACACGACGAGAAAACATAATAAAACATCCAACCTTTATTTAATAAAACTTAGAAAACATAATCATGCATGAATCCCCGAAAAACATAAATATCCAAATACGTCACCACACCTACTGACTGAACTATTCGAACAAAATTATAATAACAAAACACAATACCAACTCCGTCTAACAAATATAAAAATCAACATCCTAACTATTATAAATAACTAATAAAAACCAATCCCACTATGACACGCGCTCTTTACCGCTCCGGTCCGCCATCTTGCTTAGGTTCCTGCACGGCTCCCTGGTTCATACCTAGAACTGAAAAATGTTCCCCGAAGGGTTAGCGTCTAATCTACCAAGCTAGAAAGAATACGGAAATTGTAGACGTTTTGAAATCCGTTATCTAAAGTCAGCATACAAATCCACAATCACAAACATAACTCTAAAGGCCAATACCTAAATTAGTTATATCAGTCACACAAAGTCACATACGCATTTACAATCACAATCCCATAGCAAAACAATTCCTCATTTTCCGCAATCCGACTTCCAAGGCGCTCATCACCGCACCGAGTGCAGAGGCAGGCCCTCTAACTCTACTTCGCAATCTCCCTTCTAACCCCTGGCTAAGCCTCCACTGGAGCACTTGCCAAAAACACACAGATAATAATTTTCGTTTGAAGGGGCACGGTTTTTCCCAGTCACACGGGTCAACGTAGCCAACTCTTCCTCAACACCAGCTACGATGGGCCGTGTCGGAACGGTACCAACACAGAGAAAACGTTCCAAAATATTTTACGATAAAACACATTTAAAATCATTAAGGCACACAACACTCGAGTTCAAAGCAATTTAAAAGGTATTCGGGACTAGTTCCCAAAACCCGTCCTACAATATCGATACGCAGTCTAACAAGGGAGAAAAGAACCGAGCAAGTCGAAAAACGACTTACCTCGAAATGAAGGATCCTCACAAGAAAGACGAAAAATTAAAAACGCGAGCGGAAACAATTTCCTAAAGAATTTATAAAGTGAGGGTTAGACAAAAACACGAACTGAACTAAAACAACTCGATTAAGGAGTCATCTTTAATTTATCTAAACAACCGAAACTTATAGTGTAAATATTAAATAGCTAACCTATCCCATAACAAAATCACACTACCTTGCCCATTAATTAATCCTAGATCCAATAACTAAAATCAAACCATTAAATCTACTCTCACACAACCAAATTGTTGGGCCGGTTATAGTTAACAAGAAAAGCCCAAGTCACATTCTAACCCAATATCCAACCCGATTGAATACGATCCGTTCTCCTACTGATCAAACACAAGACAATGAAATTTCACAATTCCCCTTTTGACTTTTCAGCCTGGCCCACCCTCATCCCCTTATCTCTACACACGGGGCCCACATCCCTCATCTTCAACCTAGACAACTCGAAGGCCCCTGTTCTCTTCCACCGGTGGCACTGTACAGCGCCCCCACCAGTCCTCGCCTAACCTCCGTCCCCCTTTTTTTTCCGACTCACCACCCTCCCTAAATTCCGCCGCCTCCCAACGCTGCCACCACTCCCAACCCCTTCTTTTCCTTCTTCAGTCGAACCTCCGAATTCTGGTTTTGGTTCGCCCCCTTCGCTGTGCCCTCGCCTGCAACTCGATCGTCGTTCAACCGGTGGTCCCTTCACCGGCGATTCCACGCACCCAGATGTCCGCCCTTGCTGATCACCCCGTCCCACTTCCGAGTTGCCCTCTGCTCCCGCGTAAGGACAGCGGTGAGTCCGATCCCCCACGGTGGACTACAACAGGTGGCTCCCTCCGGTCACCCCTTCCGATGACAGTCTTCTCGATTTCAGAAGGGTGATGCCTGTTTCCCATTCAGCACATTCCCTTGGCCCAGAATCTACCCCGACGCCCCCTAACTCGGACCCCATTCCCGACACTGCTCGAAGAATGAAAAAAAAAGGGGAATGGAAACTTAATTGAGACAACGAGAGCTCACCGGAATTATGCGTTCCAAACTGCCGGCAAGGACGGAATACCACTAGCGGTCCGACGATCGCAGCGGGGTGTCCCGTGGTGTCAATCGATCACAAATACGCCGAGGATGAAGATTGATAGAGCGGGGACGAGAAGAGGTTTTATGAAAGCGATGTTGTCAAACGTCGATTTTTGAGGGGAGCAGAAGACGTAATATAGTGGTACATGAATTAGGATTAAGTTGATTTTCTTATCCTTAACTAAAATCAATTAGTTAGATACGATAAGATTTTATGAATGGTCAAACCGGTTGGGATCGAGATTTGGTTTTTATCATAATCGTACAAACACGAGATTGGCTATCGGTTTGGGTTTAGCGTAGGAATTTATTATCATATATTATAGGGATAAAATAACAGTTATAGGTGATTTCAACCAAATTATTAAAACGGGTTATAAACTATGGATATTCCTTAAACAAGGTTACTTGCGGGTCAACAAATCGATTGCTTGTAAGCGAAAGAACCCGTTTTCGGACTAACGATATCTAAAACGAATGCGCATATTACAATTAACATAAAATAATCTACATTGCTCATTTTCCTTGACAATATTTGATAAATGAGTTTAATTAAAAAGAAGGAGATAAAATACGAAGAAAATAAAGCAAAAAGATATATTTTGAAAATATGGAGAGATTGAACATATATATTTTATTGGCTTATAAGAAAAAAATCCAACCATTAATTTTTTTTTAATTAAGATATTATCTCCTACCAAAAATTAAGATATTATCTAAATTTGAGAAATATAAATTAAATTTAATTAAGTGGAAAAAACTTGTCATGTGGAATATGAAGTGGAAAGAATAATTAATATATATATTAGATATGCTAGAAACCTCCAAAATAACAATTTCGAATCTTTCTAAAATATTGAATGATATTATAAGATTTGTTTCCAAAACTACCAATTTATTTGTATAATTTATATGAATTAATGAGTAAATGACACGTGTCAAAATCTGATGTGGCGCATTTTAGGAATGACATGTGGCAAAAGATGTTGTGGCGCAATATAGTGGCTCCAAACCTTATTAATTTTATATATATAGTAGATTCCAGTGATATTCACGGTATAATTTTATAGGAGTTCTTCTTTATAATTTATTAGGGTAGATATAAATTATATTTTTTTAATAATAAAAAAATATATGGATCTTTTAAGGAAAAATATATGTAATAATTTATAGTGTTAAAAATATATGTAGCAATGTATCTATTATGATCGCATATATATAATATAAATATTGACTTGAAACGGGGTCCATGTACAAAAAAATGATTTTTGAAAAAATAAATAATAAATAAAAAGTATCAAAATTTTAAGGATATTATAGGAATAAAGATAATATTTAGGATCTCTATTATATATATATATTATTTTATTTTGTTGTAGTTCATTCTACCCTAAGATAATTAAGATATCTAATACAGCCTAATTACTTGTTGCCCAAGATAGCTTGGAATGTAAGTATACTCTTGTATAAATACATTCATTACTTTAATAACAATTCCACAACCTTTCTACAATTTTAATTTCCCATAATATTCTAATTCATTGGTGGTGGTTTATTATCTTCTAGTGAATCGTGTTTTATTTGGTATATGCAAGCAATTGCATCGTTCTCATTCGGATCATAATCAGGTACTAGAGGTGCGAGATTAATCCGAACGGGATCGATGCAATTGGGTGAGTATACCAAAAGGTTTTTACCCTCGATGAGCTCTACATATATTATTAGTATGCCATATATCTCAAATACTCGTAATTAAGTTTATTGCTAGTAATTTTAATTTGGTGGCAAAAGATAATAGATTTTGTGGAATATATCATACGACAATAAAGCCTTTTTTCATGTTATTGAATCTTCATATGAGAGGCGCATCAACTATGAGAGCTTCCAAGCCGCTTGAGTGGACGTCGCACGAGTAACAAGGGTGGCGACCGTCAGAGATAGGGTACCAACAAGAGCACCAAAAAGAAGCCGATTCTGACGTAGCCATGTCGAATACGCCGGATTCGGAGTGGTGGTGTTTGGATCAACAAATTTTGGTAATATTTTGGGAGGGGCAGGGTGAGATCCATCAAGAAAGTTGAAGAGATCATAGTCGATAAGAATGGATTCAATTTGGGTTTTCCACGTAACATAGTTGATGGAGGTAAGTTTAATAGCATTGTGGAATTAAACAATGATGAAGGGCTTGGATGGTTCAACATCGTTCGGAATTATATGATCGTTCGTCACCATTGAAGAATGAACGAAAAGACGAAGAAGATCAGGTTCTTGATACCATATAGAGATTCAAAAAAGCTGATAATTATTACCATTAGGAGAGAACTCCAATATAAATAATACATAAAAGATATTGTACGTGCTTGGGCTCTAAACCATAATATCTTAGCCTAAAAATAGAACGTTAGGAAAAGATAATATCTAAATATAACAAGATAATGTATGAAATAATATCTTATGAATTATCCTTAACTGTTCTTACTGATGTGTTCATGATTTCCTCACTCGGAAAGGAATTGAAATCTGATGGTAGTACGTGGTTGATCTTTAATTAGCTTTTCTATAAATTAGCTACTATCTGCTTATGTTTTAATTAATGTCTAGTAATGGAATGGTGTTTGGTTGAGATGTCTTGACTCATTGATTTTTTGGTTGGATCATTCAGATTTAACTGAAATCAATATGGTTTATGTTTAATCAATGTTCATAGAAAAAATAAACTTTGTTAAATCACAGACTTGGGAACTTAATTAGATAACAAACTAGTTGTCTCGGTCGTGCCATGCACGGCTATGACACGATATTTTTTAGATATACTATAAAAAAAATATTTATAAATAAAAATATAATATAAAATGTAATGTAAATAATTTATTGCACGTAATATGTATAAAAAATTATTTTTGAAATAAAATAAAATAAAATAAATACAGATTATTAAGTTTAAAATTTAGAATAAACATAGATTATTAACATAAAATAATCTACATTGCTCATTTTCCTTGACAATATTTGATAAATAGGTTTAATTTAAAAGAAGGAGATAAAATACGAAGAAAATAAAGCAAAAAAGATATATTTTGAAAATATGGAGAGATTGAACATATATATTTTATTGGCTTATAAGAAAAAATCCAACCATTATTTTTTTTTAATTAAGATATTATCTCCTACCAAAAATTAAGATATTATCTAAATTTGAGAAATATAAATTAAATTTAATTAAGTGGAAAAAAACTTGTCATGTGGATTATGAAGTGGAAAGAATAATTAATATATATATTAGATATGCTAGAAACGTCCAAAATTACAATTTGGAATCTTTCTAAAATATTGAATGATATTATAAGATTTGTTTCCAAAACTACCGATTTATTTGTATAATTTATATGAATAAATGAGTAAATGACACGTGTCAAAATCTGATGTGGCGCATTTTAGGAATGACATGTGACAAAAGATGATGTGGCGCAATATAGTGGCTCCAAACCTTATTACTTTTATATATATAGTAGATTCCAGTGATATTCACGGTATAATTTTACAGGAGTTCTTCTTTATAATTTATTAGGGTTGATATAAATTATAATTTTTTAATCATAAAAAATATATGGATCTCATATTTTATGGAAAAATATATGTAATAATTTATAGTGTTAAAAATATATGTAGCAATGTATCTATTATGACCGTATATATATATAATATAAATATTGACTTGAAACGGGGTCCATGTACAAAAAAATGATTTTTGAAAAAATAAAAAATAAATAAAAAGTATCAAAATTTTAAGGATATTATAGGAATAAAGATAATATTTAGGATCTCTATTATATATATATATTATTTTATTTTGTTGTAGTTAATTCTACCCTAAGATAATTAAGATATCTAATACAGCCTAATTACTTGTTGCCCAAGATAGCTTGGAATGTAAGTATACTCTTGTATAAATACATTCATTACTTTAATAACAATTCCACAACCTTTCTACAATTTTAATTTCCCATAATATTCTAATTCATTGGTGGTGGTTTATTATCTTCTAGTGAATCGTGTTTTATTTGGTATATGCAAGCAATTGCATCGTTCTCATTCGGATCATAATCAGGTACTAGAGGTGCGAGATTAATCCGAACGGGATCGATGCAATTGGGTGAGTATACCAAAAGGTTTTTACCCTCGATGAGCTCTACATATATTATTAGTATGCCATATATCTCAAATACTCGTAATTAAGTTTATTGCTAGTAATTTTAATTTGGTGGCAAAAGATAATAGATTTTGTGGAATATATCATACGACAATAAAGCCTTTTTTCATGTTATTGAATCTTCATATGAGAGGCGCATCAACTATGAGAGCTTCCAAGCCGCTTGAGCGGACGTCGCACGAGTAACAAGGGTGGCGACCGTCAGAGATAGGGTACCAACAAGGGCACCAAAAAGAAGCCGATTCTGACGTAGCCATGTCGAATACGCCGGATTCGGAGTGGTGGTGTTTGGATCAACAAATTTTGGTAATATTTTGGGAGGGGCAGGGTGAGATCCATCAAGAAAGTTGAAGAGATCATAGTCGATAAGAATGGATTCAATTTGGGTTTTCCACGTAACATAGTTGATGGAGGTAAGTTTAATAGCATTGTGGAATTAAACAATGATGAAGGGCTTGGATGGTTCAACATCGTTCGGAATTATATGATCGTTCGTCACCATTGAAGAATGAACGAAAAAACGAAGAAGATCAGGCTCTTGATACCATATAGAGATTCAAAAAAGCTGATAATTATTACCATTAGGAGAGAACTCCAATATAAATAATACATAAAAGATATTGTACGTGCTTGGGCTCTAAACCATAATATCTTAGCCTAAAAATAGAACGTTAGGAAAAGATAATATCTAAATATAACAAGATAATGTATGAAATAATATCTTATGAATTATCCTTAACTGTTCTTACTGATGTGTTCATAATTTCCTCACTCGGAAAGGAATTGAAATCTGATGGTAGTACGTGGTTGATCTTTAATTAGCTTTTCTATAAATTAGCTACTATCTGCTTATGTTTTAATTAATGTCTAGTAATGGAATGGTGTTTGGTTGAGATGTCTTGACTCATTGATTTTTTGGTTGGATCATTCAGATTTAACTGAAATCAATATGGTTTATGTTTAATCAACGTTCATAGAAAAAATAAACTTTGTTAAATCACAGACTTGGGAACTTAATTAGATAACAAACTAGTTGTCTCGGTCGTGCCATGCACGGCTATGACACGATATTTTTTAGATATACTATAAAAAAAATATTTATAAATAAAAATATAATATAAAATGTAATGTAAATAATTTATTGCACGTAATATGTATAAAAAATTATTTTTGAAATAAAATAAAATAAAATAAATACAGATTATTAAGTTTAAAATTTAGAATAAACATAGATTATTAACATAAAATAATCTACATTGCTCATTTTCCTTGACAATATTTGATAAATAGGTTTAATTTAAAAGAAGGAGATAAAATACGAAGAAAATAAAGCAAAAAAGATATATTTTGAAAATATGGAGAGATTGAACATATATATTTTATTGGCTTATAAGAAAAAATCCAACCATTAAATTTTTTTTAATTAAGATATTATCTCCTACCAAAAATTATGATATTATCTAAATTTGAGAAATATAAATTAAATTTAATTAAGTGGAAAAAACTTGTCATGTGGATTATGAAGTGGAAAGAATAATTAATATATATATTAGATATGCTAGAAACGTCCAAAATTACAATTTGGAATCTTTCTAAAATATTGAATGATATTATAAGATTTGTTTCCAAAACTACCGATTTATTTGTATAATTTATATGAATTAATGAGTAAATGGCACGTATCAAAATCTGATGTGGCGCATTTTAGGAATGACATGTGACAAAAGATGATGTGGCGCAATATAGTGGCTTCAAACCTTATTACTTTTATATATTGTAGATTCCAGTGATATTCACAGTACAATTTTACAGGAGTTCTTCTTTATAATTTATTAGGGTAGATATGAATTATAATTTTTTAATCATAAAAAATTTATGGATCTCATATTTTATGGAAAAATATATGTAATAATTTATAGTGTTAAAAATATATGTAGCAATGTATCTATTATGACCGCATATATATAATATAAATATTGACTTGAAACGGGGTCCATGTACAAAAAAATGATTTTTGAAAAAATAAATAATAAATAATAAATATCAAAATTTTAAGGATATTATAGGAATAAAGATAATATTTAGGAACTCTATTATATATATATTATTTTATTTTGTTGTAGTTCATTCTACCCTAAGATAATTAAGATATTTAATATAGCCTAATTACTTGTTGCCCAAGATAGCTTGTAATGTAAGTATACTCTTGTATAAATACATTCATTACTTTAATAACAATTCCACAACCTTTCTACAATTTTAATTCCCCATAATATTCTAATTCATTGGTGGTGGTTTATTATCTTCTAGTGAATCGTGTTTTATTTGGTATATGCAAGCAATTGCATCGTTCTCATTCGGATCATAATCAGGTACTAGAGGTGCGAGATTAATCCGAACGGGATCGATGCAATTGGGTGAGTATACCAAAAGGTTTTTAGCCTCGATGAGCTCTACATATATTATTAGTATGCCATATATCTCAAATACTCGTAATTAAGTTTATTGCTAGTAATTTTAATTTGGTGGCAAAATATAATAGATTTCGTGGAATATATCATACGACAATAAAGCCTTTTTTCATGTTATTGAATCTTCATATGAGAGACGCATCAACTATGAGAGCTGTAATACCCGTGTCTTCACCTCGAGGCTAGTTCCGCGTGGTCAGTTATTCTATATAATTATCTTGGTACAAGAAGCCCATTTTCCCTTTAGTATTTCTTCCTTGCAAATGGCGGGCTAAAAATCCTTTGTAAGAGCCGGTGGGCTCAAAATTCTTGTATAAGTCGGCCCAACGAAAGGCCCATGCTCTTACCCTCTTAACTCTTTTCCCAACCCCACTTTTTTTCTACCCTAATTTTGAGCGCCGCACCTCAAATGAATTCACGAGAGGAGAGGAGACCAATTTCACCAAAGGGGGGGATCGACTCCTGTGCAATTGCCGCCGCCGATCTTGTTCCACCTAGCCGTTGCCAATCTGGTTCCGCCTTCCGTTAGCGTATCAGGGGAGAGATCGAGTCTGGGGAAGAGCTCGCCACCAGCCTCCGGTTCCGCTATCGTCGACATGTGCGCCTGAGTCGATGCTGCATCTCCGATCATGCAGCCCGACTTGTATTGCTTACCGTCGTTCCTGTCCATGGTCCGCGTTCCGTCGTGGTATTGTTGGTCACGTCGCCGGTAAGGACCTCTAGCATGCCGTTCATCGCATATCTGGATATGTTCACCTGAAGCTTTCGCTAGTTCGCCGTCGCAAGTCGAGCGCTGGTAAGGGCTTGCCTTTGCATCCTTTCTTCCTCGTCTCTTTGTTTCCTTTCGATCTACAATAAGTTTGGCAACTCAGTTGTTGCTGTCACTGATCTAGGGCTCGATCTAGGGGTTGTTCGCTTCAGATCTAGTTAGTGTGTCGTCGTCCGATCTCTGAGCGTTTGATCTCGCCACGTTCAGAGGCAAATCGCGGGTGGCCAACCGAAACCGAACCCTAGCCGAGGATTTGTTCACGACTCTGTGTTCAAAGGTGGGTTCTAGAATTGTTTGATCTTGTGGCTTGGACCCGATATTGTAGCTCGGTAGCCTTTTATCCTATTGAGTAATTGTTTCTTTAAATGTTGTAATCTTCTAACTTTTTACATAGGTATTGTTGTTGGCAATTTCGGTCGTAAAGTCTGTAACTGTGTTCGGTTGGGGCCATTTGGTCATATGTGTGCTTTGTCTTCTTGATTGAATATATGTGTATTCGTAATTAAAGGTATCTAAGCCAAGGGTTAGTTGTTGTTGTAGTAATCGGGTTTCACTTTTCCCGACTTTTCTCTTTTGGAGGTCGGAAAACGAATTTCTTATTTTATAAGTAATCTCCTTACTTATTCCACTAGTAATCGAAGTAGAGGAGTTCTTACTTATATCCGTTAGAATTTTCCCGGAGACTCAATATATATATATATATATATACACACACGTAGATATTTAGTACGTATATATTTCTTTTTCCATTAAATCTAACAAGTATATCCTTATAAAAAAAATATATAAATATATACATAAAATATATAACAATATCTTAAGCTAAATTTACCCTTAATTTATTTTATAAACTAATTGCCTAGATGATTTTTTAAAATTAAATAATTAAATAATAATAAAATAAAGAAATGGGCGCGTCGGCCATATCTTCATTAACCGATTGATCTTATGGCTTATTCTCTATCCTTAGCTTTACTTAAAGTTAATTAACTAGTTATTAGATGGAAGATTGACTTAACTTAAATTTTTATCTATTAGCCACCGAACTTCAATTCTTTAAAAACTAGATTTCCTATCCTTTCAAAACCAAGACAAAATCTTCGGAAGCAATCTCGCTTCTCTCGTTTTCCTCTCTGGTGATCTTCCCCGGCGGCGTCTCCGATCAATCTCACGAGCCGCCGCACGTTGTCGTCATCATCGGTAGCTTGCCGATCGCTTGGATCCTCGACCAGTCATTGTCACTTATCATTGTCGTCCTTGTCTTTCTTGTTTTCGTTTCGATCGTGGTAAGTCTCGATCCGCTCTTTCTCCGTTCGGTCTCAATTACCGCTATTCTAAATCTTTGCATAGTAGTCTTTCGAGTTGTCGGGAAGAGGCGTCGGTGAGGGACTCGGGCCGGACATGTAGTATGGAGTTCGTTCGAGCGTGGGCGAGTCGGGAGTGTGGGCTGGTAAATCTCTGGTTTGTAGTTATAGGAGGAGTTGTGTAATTGTAGAGTCCTCCTACCGGTTATTTTGGTTCGTTCATGTTCAAGTAAATTGGGGTGTGTGATCTCAATTATCCTAATCGAAGGGGTAAGGCTATCCAAGAGGAAGTTTATCTTGTTAATATAGTTAATCGGGTGGGTTAGTCTAAATATGTTAATGGCTTAGTTAATTTAATGGACATTCTTGTTGGCTGAGTATAGGAGGAATTTGGTCTTTGTCCATGGAGTTAAACTGGTGTATATATATATGTTATGATGTTGTATATATATATGACATGATGCTGAAGTAATCAGGTTGTTATATTAGTGGGTAGTTAATTTAGTATATCCTTGAAAGTTATACGTATATGTTTATAGGTAGATTTCGGTGAGGCCAGAATATGTAGTTGGGGCCGCCTTTGAAAAGTCAAAGAAAGGGAGGGGTCCGAGGCTTGTGTGGCTTCCGGAGGAAAGTGCTGGGGGGAAGCTAACTGGGGACGGTTGGTCAAAATACCTTGATGGGTTGGGCCGATTAATTTGGATATTGGGCCTTAGATTAAAATTGGGCTAGGTTGGTATTTAAGTAGGATAGTAATAATAATAAGGTATGGGTTAACATATTTTTAAGAGAATTCTTTTAATAAAAATCAGTAGTTTAAGGAAATTAAAAGTGGGTTTTTCGTTGGGTTAATTTGGTTCGGCTCCTAATTAAGTTAATCCTTTTCTTTATAACTCTTTAGGGAATCGTTTACACATGAGGTCATAATTCCGTCTTCTTCAAAAGATCCCTATCTTCGAGGTAAGTCGTTTTTCGACTTGCTCGGTTCTTTTCTCCCTTGTTAGATTGCGTATCGATATTGTAGGACGGGTTTTGGGAACTAGCCCCGAATACCTTTTAAATTGTTTTGAGCTCCTTGTGTGTTGTGTGCATTAATGATTTTAAATGTGATTTATCGGAAAATATTTTGGAACGTTTTCTCTGTGTTGGTACCGTTTCCGACACGGCCCATCGTAGCCGGTGTTGAGGAAGTGTTGGCTACTTTGACCCGTGTGACTGGGAAAATCGTGCCCCTTCAATACGAAAATTATTATCTGTGTGTTTTTGGCAAGTGCTCCAGTGGAGGCTTAGCCGGGGGTTAGAAGGGAGATTGTGAAGTGGAGTGGGAGGGCCTGCCTCTGCACTCGGCGCGGTGATGAGCGCCTTGGAAGTCGGATCGTGGACAAAGGAAGAATTGCATTACTATGTGTTGTGATTGTAAATGCGTATGTGACTTGTGTGACTGATATAACTAATTTAGGTATTGGCCTTTAGAGTTATGTTTGCGATTGTGGATTTGTATGCTGACTTTAGAAAAATGGTTTCAAAGCGTTCTACAATTTCCGTATTCTTTCTAGCTTGGTAGATTAGACGCTGACCCTTCGGGGAACATTTTTCAGTTCCAGGTATGAACCAGGGAGCCGTGCAGGAACTTAGGCAAGATGGCGGGCCGGAGCGGTAAAGAGCGCGTGTCATAGTGGGGTTGGTTTTTATTAGTTATTTATAATAGTTAGGATGTTGATTTTAATAATTGTTAGACGGAGTTGGTATTGTGTTTTGTTTATTATAATTTTGTTCGAATAGTTCAGTCAGTAGGCGTTGTGACGTATTTGAATATTTATGATTTTCAGGGATTCATGCATGATTATGTTTTCTGAGTTTTATTAAATAAAGGTTGGATGTTTTATTATGTTTTCTCGTCGTGCCCGCGTTGTAAGGTCCTACAGTGTAGTTGTCAACCTAAATAATAGTACCTTGTAAGGTCTATTTCCTAGTAGCGTCTCGACGGAAGTCGGGGTGTTACAAATTGGTATCAGAGCGAGGTTGACAACATGGCACATGGAACTGTCCAACAAAGAGTACCCGAGGTCCAACTTAAAACCAAAACCGGCCGGTGTTTTCAAATGTTTTTACTGGGGTAGACATGTTGCATATAGGGGGTAGGTGACACGTCGCGACTCCGCCCCATCAGCCGAAAGACCTCACGTAGAATAGTAAGAATCAGGTTGATAAATAGAATATTTAAGTTTTGACTGTGGGACTTTCTATTATAGATGGCCCCACCAACCAGAGCTAGAGCTACTGAAGCTAACGGAAGAGGTCGCGGAAGAGGCCGCGGTAGAGGTCGAGGAGGAGGTCGTGGCAGGGGTAGAGGAGAGGCCCCTGTAGCTGCTGAGCTAGAGGTACAACATGATACCCATCAGGAGGAGGTTGTTGAGGGTCAGGATGTGGCTGCTGCTGTTCATCGAGAGGACAGTGCCTCTGTCGCTGGAGGAGGTCTTCCAGCAAACGGGGCTCAAGTGGGAGGAGGAGTACCATCAGCAGGATTGGCCCCAGAGGTGAATGCTGCGATCCAGCTGTTATTGCAGACTTTGATGGGTACGGGAGCTGCACCGAATCTAAACGCAGTTGCGGGGCAACAAGGAGCTGAGAGGAGGGCACCAGGGCCAGATTCTATTTTGGCTGCCCAGCTAGGAGCAGCGCCAGATTCGAGAGGACCAGTGATAGCTGATCAGGTGGTCGAACCGAGGAGACAGTACCATGAGCCTCAGCCTGATTAGTGGCTCGCGGAGTTTAGGAAGACTGGAGTACCGAACTTTGCTGGAGCTCAGGGTTCTAACGTAGAGCAGTGGCTGAGGAGGGTGAAATCTGCGTTGAATTCTATTAAGGCACCGGAGGAGCGGAAGATGTCCTTAGTACAGAGTCTGCTACAGGAGAGCGCTTTTGACTAGTGGGAGTTGTGTAGGGACCACCGGACTGAGGTTACTTTCGAGGAGTTTGAGAGACAGATTCGAGATCAGTATTGTCCTCCGGTGGTGAGGGCGGCTCGGGAGGCTGCTTTTCGGGATGCTGGACCCGAAAATATCATAGTATCTAAGACTATTTTGAAGTTTCAGCAAGAGTTGGCAGCGGTGCCAAATGCTGCCCCTACTGAGGAGTTGAAGATTGCGACCTTTCTGAAAAGGTTGCAACCGCATCTACGTGCTTATGTGTCTGGTCTCCGACTCGCTACATTGGCAGACGTTCAGCAGTCTGCTTTGGCTTACGCTATGGCCACGACCCGACAGAGTCAGTTGGAGGTGCATACCACGGGGAGCAAGAGGCAGAAGTTGTCTGCCCAGGCGGAATCTAGGAGAGATAGTCGTCCCGGCTCTTCTCAGCCGCAACGATCAGGGTTTCAGCCACAGGGTCGTCGGGACCATCGTCGTCAGAGTCAGTCCACTGGAGGGCAGAGAGAGTGCTTCAACTGTGGAAGCACTGCTCATTTGAGGAGTCAGTGTCCGAAGCCAGTCAGGAGTTGCTTCAGTTGTGGGAAGCCTGGCCATCTGCAGCAGTATTGTACTGTGGGAGCACCTTCACAAGGATCTTCACCGGGAACGGTGAACCAGATGCCTCGTCGTCAGCCTCAGCAGTTTAAGCAGGCACCGAGCCAGGGCAGAGGACGCGGCGCAGGAGTTAGCAACACCGGGGGCAATCAGCCCCGAGTGTTTGAGATGAGGAGGGCCGATGCCCTACACGCGCCGACTGCTACAGGTACGATTTGGATTCAGTCTAGACCTGTTCACATACTGTTTGATACGGGTGCTACCCATTCTTTTATGTCTTCTGCTTGCGTGGCTAGACTAGGACTGACTTGCACTGAGGGGGTATCTTTTGTTATGGGGCTGCCTGACGGCAGTAAAGTAAGAGGGAATAAGGAGATTTTATAGTGCCCTATAAGAATAGGGAATAGAGATTGGTATGCAGATTTTATAGTAATGCAGTTGTCACCAGATGATGATGTGATTCTGGGGATGGACTGGATGATGCGTTATCGAACAGTTTTGGATACACACAGAGGTACGGTTACAGTGACCGCAGATGATGGGACCAGACATGTGTGTCAGGAGGTAGAGCAGGAGAGGCCCAGATCGGTGATTAGTATGGTGAAGGCCGCCAAGTTGCTCAATGACGGATGTGTAGGATATTGGTGTTATGTCCTTCAGGGGGACAAGGCGGAACCGTACATTCAGGACATACCAGTAGTGTGTGAGTTTGAGGACGTTTTTCCTGACGAACTTCCAAGATTACCTTCTCAGAGGGAGGTGGATTTTGGGATCGAATTGGAGCCTGGAACGAGGCCGATTTCGAGAGCCCCATATCGCATGGCCCCGATGGAGATGCAGGAGCTGAAGGCACAATTGAAGGAGTTGTTGGAGAAGGGTTACGTACGACCGAGTGCGTCGCCATGGGGAGCTCCAGTTCTGTTTGTGAAGAAGAAGGATGGTTCTCTCCGACTGTGTATCGATTATCGGGAGTTGAATCGAGTTACCATCAAGAACAAGTATCCGCTGCCACATATTGATGATTTGCTGGATCAATTGCAGGGGGCTACTGTGTTCTCCAAAGTGGATTTGAGGTCAGGTTATCACCAGCTGAGGATTCGGGAGGAAGATATACCTAAGACGGCCTTCCGAACGAGATATGGACATTATGAGTTGGTAGTGATGCCGTTCGGACTGACGAATGCACCCGTTGTATTTATGGAGTTGATGAACCGGGTGTTTATAGACTACTTGGACAGATTTGTAGTAGTGTTCATCGACGATATTCTAATCTACTCTCGGAGTAAGGAGGAGCACGCCGAGCATCTTAGGCTGGTGTTGGGAGTATTGAGGCAACACCGATTGTTTGCTAAACTGTCCAAGTGTGAGTTCTGGTTGCCTGAAGTTACCTTTTTAGGGCATGTGGTATCTGCTCAGGGAGTTATGGTGGATCCTGCAAAGATTGAAGCTGTAAAAGCATGGGAACCTCCGAAGAATGTGAAGGAAGTGCGGAGTTTTCTGGGATTAGCAGGGTCTTACAGGAGGTTTGTGGAAGGGTTTTTCTCGGATAGCCCAACCACTTACCAACTTGCTTAAGAAGACTACTCGTTTCGAATGGAACGAAGCTTGCCAGCGGAGTTTTGATGAGCTGAAGAGAAGGTTAACTTCGGCTCCTATACTTGCTCTTCCTCAGGGGAATGAGGATTTTGTGATTTACAGTGACGCCTCCAAGATAGGCCTGGGATGTGTGCTGATGCAGAGGGACAGAGTGATTGCTTATGCCTCGAGACAGTTGAAGCCGAACGAGCAGAATTATCCTACTCATGATTTGGAGTTGGCAGCTGTGGTACACGCTTTGAAGATTTGGCGTCATTACTTGTATGGGAGTACCTACAAAGTGATGACAGATCACAAGAGTCTCAAGTACATCTGCACTCAGAGGGATTTGAATATGCGACAGAGGAGATGGTTGGAATTACTGAAAGATTACGTCCTTGAGATTCTTTACCACCCAGGGAAAGCGAATGTAGTCGCTGATGCCCTTAGCAGAAAGACGCCTCAGGAGAGTATGTTGGCTCATCTGACGGCTCAGCCAGAGTTACAGAGAGAGCTGATGAGGTACGATATTGAAGTACAGATTCAGCGTTATCAGGGCAGTTTGAAAACCCTAGAATGTCGGCCGTCTTTACTTGAGGAAGTAAGGCAAAAGCAGGAAGATTGCCCGATGATTCAGGATTTGAGGCAGAGATTGGGCCATGGAGAGGCACCCGACTTTGCAGAGAGAGCAGATGGTATTTTGTGTTTACGTGGTCGGATTTGTGTGCCTCGAGATTCAGAGTTGAGGCAGAAGATTTTGCAAGAGGCTCATGCTACACCTTACTCAATCCATCCTGGGGCGAGTAAGATGTACAAGGATTTGCGGCAGTTTTATTGGTGGGATGGCATGAAGCCGGATGTAGCGAGATTCGTCGCTAAATGTCAGGTCTGCCAGCAGGTGAAGATGGAGCATCAGAGACCCGGAGGAATGCTTCAGTCGCTTCCTATTCCAGAATGGAAATGGGAGGACATCTCCATGGATTTTGTCACCGGTTTGAGACTCAGCAGAGGCCATGATGCCATCTGGGTTGTGGTGGATAGACTGACGAAGACTGCCCGCTTTTTGCCTATCCGAGAGACGTGGCAAGTGAGCAAGTTAGTGGAGGTGTATATTAATCAGATAGTTAGGCTGCACGGAGTGCCTAAGACGATTGTGTCGGACCGATATGGACGTTTCACTTCCAGATATTGGCAGCAAGTGCATGAGGCATTGGGGACGAGATTACATTTCACGACTGCTTACCATCCGCAGTCAGACGGTCAGACAGAGAGGATGATTCAGACACTAGAGGACATGCTGAGGTCCTGCGTTTTAGACTGGGGAGGTCAGTGGTCGGATCACTTGGCTTTAGTAGAGTTTGCCTATAATAACAGCTGGCATTCGTCGATTCAGATGGCTCCTTATGAGGCCTTATATGGTCGGAAGTGTAGGACACCGCTGTGTTGGGATGATCCCTCGGATGTAGTGGGAGAGCGGCCACAGATGATCGAGGAGACGATCGGGAAAGTGGCCTTAATCAGAGAGAGAATGTTAGCTGCTCAGAGTCGCCAGAAGTCCTATGCAGACAAGAGGCGTAGGCCGTTGGAGTTTGAGGTCGGAGCCCATGTTTGGTTGAGAGTATCGCCTACCCGCGGAGTAAGAAGATTCGGGGTGAAAGGGAAGCTGAGTCCCCGATATATCGGTCCATTCTAGATTCTGGAGAGAGTAGGCGAGGTGGCTTACAAGCTAGCATTGTCGCCTTCTTTGGAAGGAGTGCACCCTGTATTCCATGTTTCCCAGCTGAGACAGTACGTTCCGGATACTAGTCACAGACTGAATTATGAGGATTTGGTGGTAGAACCAGATCACACCTTCCGGGAACAACCGCTGAAGATTTTAGATCGACGAATGAAGAAGCTGCGGAACAAGGAGATTCCTCTGGTGTTGATTCAGTGGTCTCGACGGGGAATAGTACCTTGTAAGGTCTATTTCCTAGTAGCGTCTCGACGGAAGTCGGGGTGTTTTATTATGTTTTCTCGTCGTGCCCGCGTTGTAAGGTCCTATAGTGTAGTTGTCAACCTAAATAATAGTACCTTGTAAGGTCTATTTCTTAGTAGCGTCTCGACGGAAGTCGGGGTGTTACAGTTGTTTGGACTAGTGAACCTTATTTGTGCTCCTTTGGTCCAAGACCTCTTCATTCTTGTTTTGGTTTTGCTAATCCGATACTACAGGAATGGTTTAAAAACATATTATGTTTTAGTTGAAAATTTATAAGTTATCTTATATGTTTAGTCACAGAAATGAAAATTTATGGATCATTTTGTAACCTCTACATGAGTTGAATATGATGAAGTTTGGCTCAGGATTGTTCCTTTGTGTTCAAGTTGTGTTGTTGCTGGATTTTGTTCATAAATGGATTGACACATGGGTTGAATTTAATTAAGAGGAACTGAGAAGCTAAGGTGTTGTCTAATCTAAGGAGTTTGGTGTTAGGTTGATCAGAAAGGGGGTTTCACGTGTAGAGATTATAGTTCAAACTATGTTATAATAAAGATGGTTTCATGTGCTGCTTTAATACAAGTTGTTTGCTTTGATCTAAGTTACAATAGCTAAATTAATGATGTAGTATATGTTCACTTTTAATGTTAATTTAGATTAATGTAAAATAGGATCTAACTAGTGGAATTGATTATATTTTTTTAGGGTTGTTACGTACTATATATCTATATGTATTTAAGTATGTGTCCTCGATCAAACGTACATATACAAGTTTAGTAGTTTAACTATATATATACACCTGTAGGTGATAGCTTGAAATATTTATTTAAGTATATATGCATGTTAATTAGTAATTGGAGTTAGTCTAGTTAAAGGTTTGATGTGACTTCATATAATAGTTGGAAGGATTAGTTAGATTAGTTAGTGTATTTAATTGGGGTGACTACATGATTTAACACTAGTAAGCTTTGGATGGTGATGAGTTATCGAGTTATATTTTGTTGGAGACCGTCAGAGTACTAAGTGTACCATTAATATGTTTAGGAGATCGCTACTACTCGGGTTCTTAGCTTTCCGTATTCGTCAAGGAATCCGTCCTTCAAGGTAAGTCGTTCTTCGACTTGCTCGGCTTAATTCAATTCTTGTTAGATTGAGTGCCATGTATGTGGAATTGGTTTTTGGGAACTAGTCCCTCTGCATATTAATTCCTTTAAAGCAAAATTTTCTCTCTATGCTTGTGAAGGTTGTAATTATATTTGATAATTGTGTTGTACTCATATTTGTAAATTGTGTTTGTAACTGTATTGTAATTGCGATTGCGATTGTGCGTTTGAAACTTGTAATTGTAATTGTCTTTGTAAATGTAAATGTGTTTGTGTTTGTGCTTGTACTGGTGTTGAAGTTGTAATTATATTTGTAATTGTTGGTGTAGCTATACCTGTGATTGTGATTCGGTTTGTGGTTTTAAGTTTGATTGTGATTGTAATTTTGACTGTAACTATGAGTGTGGTTGCAATTGTAATTGAGAATGTGAAAGCAATTGTGTTTGAATTTGTGATTACGTTCGAATTGTGGTTGCGCTCGAATTGTGATTATGGTTGTGCTTGTTATTGTGATTGCGACTTGTTCGAGTCTATCTTTCTTTCGCTGCGTGTTTGTTTCTGTTGTTCGAGGTTAATCGTTTGTCGACTTGCTTTGCTTACGAACATTATGTGTTAAATGATTGAACTGAATGTGCAAACCTTATTTTGGAATGAATTCATATTACGTGCTTGTATATATTTTGGGGAATTATGAAAAATTATTTTTAAACATTTTTCGATATTCGTGCTTTGGGTTCCACCGGTATGGCCATGGAGCACGGGATAAGCTGAAGAAGGAGTGGCCCCCGAGCATGGTCATGCGGCTGGAAGGGACCCCCTTCTAAAAATAAACTAAATTGTTTTGGCAGACGCTCTAGTAGAGGTTTAGCCGGGGAAAGAAGGGTGAATAGAGGAAATGGACACGTGTATATGGTGCGCCCTGACTGTGCGCCATGGATGAAAGGCCGGAGGGTGCCATACGGATTTAAGGAGGATGTTTGATTAATATGTTACTTGATGGACTTTGTTTGATTGGTCTTGTATTGATGGAAATGGTTGATCTGAATGTATTTTGTGGTTACATATGTTGGTGATATGCTTATGAAAGTTACTAATATCGTCGTTGTTGTTACTATTATTGATGTTATCCTTATTAGTGATGCCACTGTGATAATGTTGTATTTTAATGTGGATATAATTGTAATGTTGTTTGTATTTGTGTATGTGTTTGTGTGGTTGCGTGTCTGTGTGCGTTGGTGTGTGATTATTTAACATCAAGTGATGAATTGATATGAATCGAAGATTATTTATTTATGTGTGAATTTTGATTGCTAGGATTCTGTGTGGTTTTTCAAACGTTCTATATGTATCTCACGCTTTCTAGCTTGAATTAGAATTGTAGCTGACCCTTCGGGGAATATTTTTACAGTTTCAGGTACTTTTACAAGAATTGTGATGGATTCTCTACAAAGTGGTGAAGCGGATGTTGGCGACGTGTCATTAGTTTAGGTCGTTGGAATCAATTTAATCATGTATTAAAAGTTGTCTGTTGAATAGTTTTGTTACTAGTTGGATAGACTGATTTAGGATAGTTTGAGATTACAAGTTTCGATATCTTCACATATATTATTTGGTTGAGTTTAGAAATTTTCCAAGTTTCGATTTCTGTTCGCCTTTGTGATGCGTCCCTCGTTCGGGATGCTTCGGATCGATCGTTGGCTTGAGTAGTGGGTCTCAAATTGGCGTAGCGGAAGGTTGATTTGTTGGTGATTTGGTTCGAACAATCAATGAATAACAAGAACACAAGAGCAATTGCGAGATTTAGAGGTGGTGGCGCAAGCACAAGGATAAAACAAGGAGATCGACCTCGACTTTATTAAACCCTAATGTGCGCTAAATCAAAACATATGCGTACGCCCCCTTATATAGGGAGGCGGCTGAAGAAAACTCAAAGAAACCCTAAACTAGTGGCGGCGCGCCTAGGGCAAGCTTGCAAGCTTGGGCCCAACGGCGCGGTCCGAAAATGGTCGGCACAAGGCCCATAAATGTCTTTCTAAATGTGTAAAACCAACAATAGAAATGTTCCATAATAGAAAGAATGCATAAAAGTACTAAAAACGGATAGGTCGTCCGTGACCGTGCCGGGAGTGTCACGACAAGGCTGTCGCGAGGCTGTCGCGGCAGGGTCTCGGCGCTGTCGAGGTCATGGCACGGTCCCGGGCGTTGGCGAGGGCACTGGCGAGAGGGTCTCGTGAACCTCAAGTAGCGATCCATGGCACGGTGCAAGGCTCGGGTCCGATGGTGGCAAGGGGTTGGAGGTTGTCCCCGTTGGCCCGAGCTGAGGTTCCTCGACGCCGAGGACGCACAAGGCTGTGTGCGTCGGCGCGGCGAGGGGCGCGCCGTGGCCTGCGGAGAGGCGCGCCACGAGGGATCGTGTCGCGTCTTGGATTGCTCGAGTCCTGGCACGAGTGATGGGGCCATCCGAGCGAAGTGTGAATGCGTCGTCCTCTTGGCTAGCATCCATGACGGAGTCGCATCACCCTCCCCCACTTGGCTGGGAAACGTCCCCATTTCCTCATAAGCGGGTCCAACATAAGGGGAGAGTTCAGCGACGTTGAAGCTGGAGTGAACCGAGTGCTTGCCTTCGAGGTCGAGCTTATATGCGTTGTCTCCGATTCGCTCAAGGACCCGAAAAGGCCCGTCTCCGCGCTGGTGAAGTTTCGTCTTCCGTGAGTCCGGAAACCTGTCCTTCCGAAGATGGAGCCACACGAGGTCCCCGGGGTTGAAAATCATGCGTTTCCGACCCTTGTTGTGTTGAGCCTCGTATTGAGCGGCGCGGCGCTCCAATTGAACTCTAGTCCTCTCGTGCAGCTTGCGGATGGCTTCGGCACGGTTGGAGGCGTCAATATGTTCGCCGTTCTTCAAAGGCCGAGGGGTGAGATCCATCCGAGAGTGAGGGTTGAGGCCGTAGACAATCTCGAACGGCGTCATCTTGGTGGCCGAGTGTTTGGACCTGTTGTAAGCAAACTCAACAAAGGGTATTAGATCCTTCCACCGGCGTGGGTTATTTTTGAGCACCGTCCGAAGAAGGGTGCCCAGGGTCCGATTGGTCACCTCAGTTTGACCATCGGTTTGGGGATGATAAGAAGTAGAAAAGAGTAAATGTGTGCCTAGCTTTCCCCAAAGCGTTCTCCAAAAATGGCTACAGAATTTCGTGTCTCGATCACTAACAATAGTGCGAGGCACGCCATGTAATCTCACGACATGCTCAAAGAACAAGTTTGCGATTTCAGTCGCATTGTTGTTCCCTTTGCATGGCACGAAGTGAGCCATCTTGGAGAAGCGGTCCACAATCATGAAAATCGAATCTTTCCCGCGCCTAGACATCGGAAGACCCGTGAGAAAATCCATGGAGAGATCTTCCCACGGAGTATCCGGAATAGGCAACGGAGTATAAAGGCCATGAGGTTGAAACCTCGACTTAGCAGTTTGGCACGGCACACAACCCCGACAATACTTGTGAACGTCCGAAGCCATGTGTGGCCAAAAGAAGTGTTCACGAAGTGCTGCTAGGGTTTTGGCTATGCCAAAGTGGCCCCGACCATCATGAGCCTCTTTGAGCAAAAGATGCCTCAAAGACGAGGCCGGAATGCAAAGCTTCCCGGCTCGGTAGAGATATCCATTGTCCAAAAAGAATGTCTCATGGATTCGACTTTGCTCAAGGTTCTCCATGATCGGTTTAAAATATGGATCATGCAAATATAACTCCTTAATCAAGGAGAACCCTAGCAAATTGGCCTGTAGTTGAGTTAAAAGCACATACCTGCGTGATAGAGCGTCTGCCACGACATTTTCTTTCCCTTTCTTGTGGGCGATTATATATGGAAAGGTTTCCATAAATTCCACCCACCGAGCATGGCGCCTGTTTAGAGTCGTTTGACTCCTAAGATAAGCAAGGGCCGCATGGTCCGTATGAATAACGAACTCACTAGGCCAAAGATAGTGCTGCCATGTCTTTAGAACCCGAATAAGTGCGTACAACTCCTTGTCGTACGTCGGGTAATTGAGAGTTGCCCCCGTTAATTTTTCACTAAAGTATGCAATAGGGCGTCTCTTTTGAAGGAGTACGCCGCCTACGCCATAGTCGGAGGCGTCGCACTCGATCTCAAAGCGCTTAGTGAAGTCTGGCAATTGCAAGACCGGAGCGCTACACAAAGCATCTTTTAAGGCCTGAAAGGCGGCCTCATGAATCGGCATCCACTTGATTGTGGTTGCCTTCTTGGTCAGATTATGGAGTGGCCCGGCGATGGAACTAAAGTCCTTGACGAATCGCCTATAGAACCCTGCGAGCCCTAAGAAGGATCGAACCATCATCGGGGTCGTAGGGGTGGGCCACTCTCGGATGGCGCAGATCTTGTCGTCATCCACTTTTAGCCCATCCTTGGACACGACGAACCCAAGAAAATTCGTCGTGTCCGTGCAAAACGAATGATGTCTCTCTATTTGGTGGTGTTTTCATATGTGATTTCCTTTGTAAATATGTTTCTTTTTCCCCTTTTCTTGTGCGTTTTGTTCCTTTTTAGCTTAGTTCCCGTATTTCTATGAGATTCAGAGACTACGCACCTTTTATGTGTTTTGTAGGTAATTTGGCATGAATCGAGGATCAATTTGAAGGAGGGTCGAGACATGGAGCAAAGGCCGAGCTAAAGCGGGAAAGAGAGAAGCAAGCCATGAAGAAGAACAAGAGAAGCCAACTAAGAAGAAGGTGGAACGAGGTCAGGACCGAGTTGCAACAACGTCGGGCCCGACTTTGAAGTTTCCAACCTCGGACCGAGTTACACAGTACCTCGGGCCCGAGGTTCCTCCGTGTCGGGCCGAGTCGGTCACCGGACTACTTGGGCTCCAAGGCACGAATTTGTGAACTTCCACTTTTGCCCCTCATTTAATCCGTAAAAGGGCCTCTTGTCTTCTAAGAAGGGGTTCCCACACACACACACAAAAAGGGGGGTTCCAAGGGAGCCAAGGGGATACTTGGAGAGCAAGGAGGAAGGAGAAGAGGAGGAAGAGAGAGAGAATCGGCCAAGTAGGAGGAAGACTTGAGAGGTTTTGTTGATTGTTTAGCTTTGATTTGCTTTGATCTTGTGGATTTGAAAACCCTTGATTTGTATTTGTGGATTGCTTTGGATTTAAATGAACCTTTGCTTTGTTTTGAGATTGATTATGATGATTGCTTTCTCTTTTGATTTGATTGCTTTCTTTGCTTGTCACATGGAGTAGATCTCCTTGATCTTGGGTTATGGAGGAAAACCCTAGCTAGGTTTAGGCTAGAAACCCCAATTCCATAGCCTTGAGTGTTTGATCTAAGGAACCCACTCTACATCGAGCTACAATTCCTTGCGAAAGTCGGGAATTAAGGCTTGAGATTGGCAAAGTAGCGAAAGTGAACATGTGTCAATCTCAAGACCTTGCTTCGAAGGGGATTTCCCCATGGATCGAGGTGTAGATGTGGTTGGAACGAGGGCGAAAGCACTCGATCCTAGTCCGATCATCACTCATTGCCTGAATTGGGGTGGAAAAGCCTTGATCTACTAGGGAAGGAACCCAAAAGCCCAAGATCTACTTTTAAAATCTTTGAGTTCGACATCCCCAGCTACCTCGGGCCCGACTTACCCAGTGTCGGTCCCGACTTCCTCTTGTCGCCAACCTCGGGCCCGACGTGACCTCAGTGTCGGTCCCGACTGTTTTCTTTATTTTCCTTTGTTTTATGCTCTCCTTTCTAGCTTCCTAGTATCTAGGCACATCGATCGAGTAGACTTCCGGAGTGTTCGACACCCACCACGTACTACAACGGGGTCGGGTTATAAATTGTATCTCTTGACCCTCGCATCCGAGAGGGCGATCAACGAACATTTATCCAAGTTTACAAACAAAGAGTGCTCGCGAAGGCATTCTAACACCAACCTAAGGTGCCTCGCGTGAGAATCTAAGTCCTTAGAAAAAACCAAAATATCGTCAAAGTAGACGACAACAAAATGTCCTATAAATTTACGAAAAACAAAGTTCATAAGCCGCATAAAAGTACTAGGGGCGTTTGTCAAGCCAAAAGGCATGACAAGCCATTCGTACAAACCATGTTTGGTTTTGAATGCGGTCTTCCACTCGTCGCCTTCATGCATCCGGATTTGGTGGTATCCGCTCTGGAGATCGATTTTGGAGAACAAGGCGGCGTCGTGGAGCTCATCTAGCATGTCATCGAGCCTCGGAATGGGATGTATGTACTTCACCGTGATCTGATTTATGGCTCGGCAGTCGACGCACATACGCCACGAACCATCTTTCTTCGGCACGAGGATCACCGACACCGCGCAAGGGCTCAAGGACTCGCGGATGAATCCCTTGTCCAACAAGTCTTGAACTTGGCGTTGAAGCTCCTCGGTTTCCCTTGGTGAAGTCCTATAAGCGTCTCGATTGGGAAGTGAAGCGCCTGGCACGAGGTCGATCTTGTGCTCAATTCCTCGGATCAGCGGCAAGCCCTTCGGAAGCTCATCCGGCATGATATCTTCAAACTCCTTCAAAATAGACACAATAGAAGATGGAAGTGAAGAAATCTGGGATTTATTAATGGAAAGAAGGGGAACAAGTATGAAACAAGTAAGACTGCCCTGAATTGACTTCTCGATGTCCCGACGCCTGGCTAAGAGTAAACAATCCTGGCAAGTGCCTAACAATGGTGGCTCGACGTCGGTGCTCGTACGATCAGCTTCTGGGGCGTTTTTTGGATATGTTGTAGCCCCTGGAATTTGTGGAAGATTGCCCCTGGAAACGCCGTGAAACTCGTCCCGTAGCTCTTGGAATCCGAGTTTTCGTGTAGCGACGATGTGGTGCGCGACGCTGGGAGGTGTGCTCGGCGGTCCTTTGCTCAAATTGATATCTCCTGGGCGTTTTTTGTTCAGATCTGTTGGAAATTCAATTTTAAGGGGTTTGGAGCTTGGAACGCCGAGAGAAGTGTCAGAAATCTGCTTGAGTCCCTTTTTGTCAAAATCTGCGGCGTTCGGCGCATTACCGAGGCCTCTCGAAGCAAACTGTCGGCCCTCCTCCAGATTCTGTCGGCGTTTTTCTTCTTGATCATTATTGGACTTGTTTTTGGATGGTTTGGCACCAGGAACGCCTGTGGAATGTGCAGTCTTGCTCTCAGACGCCGCTGGCGTCTTGTTTGGCGCGCCGGTGCCGCTGTCGCTAGCCTTTTGTCGTTGCCTTTCGGCTTCATCCTGTAGAGCTTCACTAGGCGACATAGGTAAGAGAGTCACGCGCTTCCCGTGGTAATTGAACATGTAAGTGTTCAAATACCCGTCGTGAAGCACGCGACGATCGTATTGCCATGGGCGCCCCAACAAGAGGTGCGTGGCGTCCATCGGCGTTACGTCACACAAAATAGAATCCGAGTATTGACCAATTGAAAAGTTGAAGATTACCTGTTTGTCGACCCAATC
Organism: Fallopia convolvulus; assembly: GCA_964016875.1. Lineage (NCBI taxonomy): Eukaryota > Viridiplantae > Streptophyta > Magnoliopsida > Caryophyllales > Polygonaceae > Fallopia > Fallopia convolvulus. Next base: position 851,495 of record OZ024719.1, read on the forward strand.
TCCTCCATCATTTGATATCCATTGAAGCTTGAATGGTTGAGGGTGTGGCGTGGTCGGCAACTTGAAGTGATCGACAACTTTCTTTGAGAGGAAGTTTGCACAACTCCCGGAATCTATTATGACACTCAGCGAGACATTGTTGACCAAACATCGGGTGTGAAAAAGTTGCTCACGTTGGTCCGTGTGTGGTGCTTCGCAGACGCTAAGGGCGCGCCGAGTAACTAGGCCGAGCTTGGCCACGCCGAGGGCATCCGATGGATCGCACTCGAGCTCGGCGGCGTCGATCTCATGCGGCTCAACTTCTTCATCTTCCTCATTATCATATGGCTCGCCTTGAGTGGTAAACAAAACTTTCTTGTTGTTGGGACAGTTCCGTTGCATATGGCCACGTCCTTCGCACTTGTAACAAGCCATGTCACGGGCTCGATCGACGTTCGGCTCGGCGGTGCGCGGCGCGGCTGGGGCCTTGGCTTGCGAGGCTTCGGCCTTTGCTTTGGAACCTGTCGAAGGGCTAGGCAAAGAAGGAGCAAACCGATTAGTAGATAAACCGGATTGACTAGAGTTAGACACATACCTTGAATTGGACCATCCCGATTTGGTTCGCATCTCTTGTTTGTGGATTTGCATGGCAGTGTGAACCAAATTGTTGATGTCCTTGATTGGAAGGATCTCCAACCTATCTTGAATGGACTGCCTCAAACCCGAAAGGAACCCTGTCTTCATTACGGATGGTGAGACGCTCATCCCCGCCTTGAAGAACATGTCTTCGAGTTTGGAAAAGTATTCCTCCTGCATTGTGCCTTGTTTGATGCGCATGATCTCAATGTGCATCTTGTCCTTGTAATAGGCTGGAATGTACCTCTTCTTCAAGATATAGACGAGTTGATGCCACTCTCGGATTAGGGGCTTTCCTTTTCGAATCCTTTCGGACTCGAATCGGTTCCACCAAGTCCTAGTGGCACCAACGAAGTGGAGCGTCACAACCTCCACCTTCTCGTCGTCATCGTAACCTAAATGACGGAGCGTGTGCTCCGTGCCCTGTAACCACTCCAAAAACGCGTCAGGATCATAAGAACCGGAAAAGTTTTCGAATTTTACCTTGACATCCCGACGTTGTTGTCGTGGATCCCTGGCATCGCGGTGATCTCGATCGCGCTGAGGGCTGGCACGCCGAGGCGAGTAGGCGCGCCTGTCGTGCCGATGCCGAGGCTGTCCTCGATGCGGATCATCATCGCCATTGTCCGGATCGTCTCCACCGTAAGGCCTCCGCGGACGTCGCTCATCTCGATCCCTGTCGCGCCGTCCATGCGCGCCGTGCGTGCGACCCGAGCCATAGACTCGATCGTACTCGGTGCGATGCTTGGCAAGGCGCGGCAGTGGGATCCAATCCGAAGGCCGGGTGTCATGTTCTTCCGGATCCTGTACATTTGGATGCTCAAACGAAGATTCATTAGAATAATCCGAGAACTCATCGTACTCGTTTTCAAACTCCGAGAACGGACTACGAGAACTTTGATGCCCGAGGTCGTCCTCAATTCTATAGGCGTCGGCGTCATAATACTTGGCCCCGTGCTTCCGCTTTGGGGTTTCGTACACATACGCCGACGACTTGTTCTTTTTCTTTCTTTTGGGATCCCCACTCGTATGTCGACGTCTATACTCCTCGGAGTTGTACTCCTCATCGGAATATACGTCATACACTTGTGTGTCCCTATAATCTCGCGCCATTTGATAGCGATCTGCGGTCCGGGGACCACCATCGTGCCGATCATATTGGCGACTTTCTTTGATCGACTCCATGCGTTGCATGGTGCCGAACTGTGATGAAGGTTGGGCGTGCTTCTTCCCCTTTGCGTTGGCACGAGCAACGTCCTCCACGGACACGCCGGGTACGCCGTGGATCTCCGACGCGAGTCCATGCGGCTGTGGCACGGTGTGTTTCGATTGTGTTTGGCTCGTTGCCAAGAGGCGTTCAAGCTCTTCTATGCGCGCAATGGCCTCGGGGTTCCACGCCTCTCGATTTTGGGTAGGGTTTTGGCCCTCGGTGGGGTTGTTGTTTCCACCGTCTCCCGACTCCGACATTGTACCTATGGTAACACCAGTCATTGAAGCAAGTAAGAAGTTCACAAGCAACCTAAACAAGAGTTACAGTTCGCTTAAGTCAAGCCGACCCTTGTATTCAAACCACACGTTGAAGGATTGGCAAGGCTAAAGGTCACTCAAACTCGATCAATGAATTGGATCCGAAAATTACAATGCAAGCAAGCAAGACAAGGCAAGTTCGAAACCAACAACGCAAGGCAAGTAATGATATGAACGAAAGGTGCGAAATTTGAAAGCAAAAGTGAAGGATCTTGCCTTATTTTGGCTTGTGATCTTCACGAGTCTTTTTTTTTTAATCCAATCGACTAGTTACCTTATTTTGGCTTTATAGTCGAACAATTTTTTTTTTTTTTTATAACAAGCAAGTCGGACTAGGTTTTCTCCTCTAGAACCGATTCAAGCAACTAGATAATCAACACGCAAATAATCACACGAAGCACAAGAGAAATTGGCAAAACAAGTCCTATGTTCATGCAACTAGCAAGACAAAGCAACAACTTCACCAAAATCAATAGATCGAATGAGTTAGGGTATGGTTGATTTGATTATTTTTTTTTGAATGAATTTCGAAGCAAAGAAAAAAAATTTGGGACCCTAGATGGCGGATATGCAAAGTGGAGGATGAATCTAGGGTTTGAATTGGCGGAAAGACGTGTGAGAATGAACTAGAAGGGTTGAACGAGACTTACTCAAACCTTGGCTCTGATGCCAGTTGATGCGTCCCTCGTTCGGGATGCTTCGGATCGATCATTGGCTTGAGTAGTGGGTCTCAAATTGGCGTAGCGGAAGGCTGATTTGTTGGTGATTTGGTTCGAACAATCAATGAATAACAAGAACACAAGAGCAATTGCGAGATTTAGAGGTGGCGGTGCAAGCACAAGGATAAAACAAGGAGATCAACCTCGACTTTATTAAACCCTAATGTGCGCTAAATCAAAACATATGCGTACGCCCCCTTATATAGGGAGGCGGCTGAAGAAAACTCAAAGAAACCCTAAACTAGTGGCGGCGCGCCTAGGGCAAGCTTGCAAGCTTGGGCCCAACGGCGCGGTCCGAAAATGGTCGGCGCAAGCCCCATAAATGTCTTTTTAAATGTGTAAAACCAACAATAGAAATGTTCCATAATAGAAAGAATGCATAAAAATACTAAAAACGGATAGGTCGTTCGTGACCGTGCCGGGAGTGTCACGACAAGGCTGGCGCGGCAGGGTCTCGGCGCTGGCGAGGTCATGGCACGGTCCCGGGCGCTGGCGCGGACGTTGGCGAGGGCGCTGGCGAGAGGGTCTCGTGAACCTCAAGTAGCGATCCATGGCACGGTGCAAGGCTCGGGTCCGATGGTGGCAAGGGGTTGGAGGTTGTCCCCGTTGGCCCGAGCTGAGGTTCCTCGACGCCAAGGACGCACAAGGCTGTGTGCGTCGGCGCGGCGAGGGGCGCGCCGTGGCCTGCGGAGAGGCGCGCCACGAGGGATCGTGTCGCGTCTTGGATTGCTCGAGTCCTGGCACGAGTGATGGGGCCATCCGAGCGAAGTGTGAATGCGTCGTCCTCTTGGCTAGCATCCATGACGGGGGTCGCATCACTTTGTTTAAATTTCAGTTTTATTCGACCGTTTATCTATCTCAAACCGACAAAACTGAACCAGACCAATTTAGTTCGGTTTTCGATTCATCTTAAACTAAATTTCAGTTTTCGGAACGGTTCGGTTTTGAACCTCTAGTAGTGTAGATTAATTTTTGTACTATATATGATTGTAGGCGGCGGCATTGTTGAAGGCGTCACTGATGTCCAAGACTGTTCTTACTGATGTTTTCCTCCCAAAGAAATCTGCTGCTGGATCTAACTGAAGAAATGGAGTTGGATTAATATGGAGGTGTTATGTATAAATGTATATATTGAAGGGCAGAATACATCACTAGACCCTTGAACTTGTAACTTTTTTTCAACCAGCCCCTCGTACTATGAAATGTTCAAAGAAACACCTAAACTTTAAAGATTTTGTTCAACCAAACACACCTAATTTTCGTGAAATGAACGCGCGCTTACGTGGCCCTAAAATTTGCCATCTAAACGCCACATAAGTCTATCTTATTACATATAAGCGCCACATAGTCTAGAATTTTTGCCACATAAGAAGCCCCAAAATACCTTATTCCTTTTTTTCTTAAAAAAAAAAGAGAAAAAGTTAGTGTTAAGCTTTTATTATGGGAGACTTTCAATAGCAGCTTCAAGAACGGCTTCAATGGCAAAAAGGCGTAATAGAGGAGCTTTCACCTTCCACTTTCAACGAAGATGGATATCAAGCCGGTAACAGAGAGGAACCAGGAGGGTAGATAGAGGGGGTGCCGGCGCGGGGTCGAAGATGAGCGCAGAAGCGGGACGGTGAACCCGATGAACGGCTCCGACGGCTCCTCTGGACGGGGAATTGGCGCATTGGATCTGCCAGGCCACCGTTCACTTGGATCTGGCCTCCTCCACCTCGAATCGTCGGAAAATTCGACTAGATCTGATTATCTCTATGCCGGAATAGTCAACCAGATCTGAGTTCGGAATTCTTCACCGTCGGCATATCTTCTCTGCCTCGTTGAAGTCTACAAGTTCGTTGCGTCTGAGCTCGAATCTAGAGTCCGTCGTTTCGTCACGAGTCCTAATTCTTCGTCCCGAGGAGCAGAGGAGGAAGAGAGCGGCGACGAGGAGCTTGAACTCGACGACGCAATTCCAATTCACCCTTCTCGATTCTCCTTCTTCACCTTCTCCTCCTCCGACCTCCGTCTCTGCATCTCCGTCGTCGTCCTCATCCCACATCGGAAAAACGCTCAATTGTTTGAGCTTAATCCCTATTTTGGCTTCGTGGTAATTCCGATGTGGGACTCAAGTCACTTCTTCCTTTTCTTTTGTTCTCCTTATTTTCCTTTCTCTTGTTCTTCTTTTCTTTAATTTTTTTTTTAAAATTTCTTTTGGTATCCTTAAGGTTTTCATATTTACTTTTGATTTCCAATTTTTTTTTATTCTTTTTGGTGCCCTTCTAATAAAAATGATCGGTGATAGAGTTGATAGGTTAACCGGTGCAGGCGGGACTGGAGATGGTTTGCGGTGAAGACGAGTATCACATATGATTGAAAGACGATCGAAGGTGGTCAATGTTCTCTCTCGATCAAGCGTTCTCTCTTGACAGTAGTTGTAGGGGCATGGAGAAGATATACTTTTTTTTTAAAGTATAAATATTTTTAACAGAAGTTTTAGTTTATGGATGGAAATTGGTAGCTGGGTGTGTTTAGGTTATGAAAATAAAAATTTTAAAACTAGAAGGACACCAAAAGGAATAAGAATTTTTTTGGGTACTAAAAAGAAATGTCAAAACCTTAAGGATGCCAAAAGGAATTTCCTAAAAAAATTGATCTTCTACTACTATACTTTTGGCTTGTACGTATTCAATTGTCATTTTTAGTGTGTTTCGTTAGTTTAAAGCCTTGAGTAACTTCACTTTAGTCCTAATTAAGGTTATTGGTGGTAATAGCTTTAGGGTATGTGGGGGTGTTATAGAATTGTTATCAGAGCTGAAAGTTTTTAAACTTCTTTCAAAGTTTAAAGAAATTTAGTATTTGGAATTTTATTATAAAAGTTAAAATATTGTAAAACCTCGTTTTTGACACCTGGATGGTACTCGATACTAGACTTCATATGGGTCCACTTAAACTAGTTTTGACGTCAATTACACATTTAAACCTTGGAACAAATGCACGACGAGAGAAATCAAAAAATAACCAACTTGTTTATTTTATTATTACCATTCAAAACATGTATTATTCAATATTTAACCCTCATAAAATCCACTAACCTCTATCAAGTCAATAACACAATACAAAAACCAAACTCAAATCCCGATCACTACCCTTATTCCTAGGATGCGCCACGTCGAGCAGCTCCACCATCATATTAGACATTAACCTCAAATATCTCACTCGTAACTAAAATATAAGCTAAAAATAAAAATCACTGACGATTTAGCTAACAATTCTTAAATAAGCTAAATCAATGTACTCAACTGATAAAAGCTAAAACATTTAAATAAACTGAAAATAAGAAATAAAACAATTGGGCAAATCATCATAGAATAATGAGGAAAAATACACATTAATCATAAAAATTAAATTAATGTTCTCTAGCACAGTTCCAACAATACAGAGTCATAGCATTTCATAATCAACACTCTCAGTTCAAACACATTTTAATCTATTCTCACAATAAGCACTCATGGCGTCCTCCAACCTTATGCGGTGCAGTGGACGACATTCTTCACTAGATCACTCGCCAATTTTTTTTTTTTTATAATTTTAAAGGGACTCTCATTTCCATACAACCATACCGCCACACCGGGACATCTCCACCTCCTCAATTGTCCTATAACATGAATATATAAGTAGATGCCAATTTAAAACTGTTTAGAGCATTTTCGATTTTTTAAGCATTTAGAATATATACATTTGTAGAATAATGTAGCGAAAGGGATTAGTTTCTAAAAAAAAGCTCTACCCACAATACACATTCATTCAACCCCTAGAGGTCGAACACAATCATAATTAATGACCAAGTCTCGATCAAAAATTAAATTAAAATAAATATACTCGACTTTGTAAAGCTCGAGACCTTAAAAAAGTTATCCCATGCCAATCCGAGGATTTTTCAGACCCATCTTGATACTACTCTCGCCCCTATACGTTTAACTTCTGAGTTCTTTGTCCTCAATTGAACCCAGTAAAAAAAGAGTCCTTATTAACATGGAAAATACCTCAATCGCTTATAAACTTTGATTAAACAACAATTCCACCTCACTAATAAAGTACATATAAGCCACCTCTTCCGATGTCTTTGATTTTTATTATACTCTTATAAGACATTCTTACGAGACCACATCCCCCATCTTATTGCGAATCCAAATCTTCACAATCTCATCAAATAGAATGCCCTAAAACGACCTGCCTCAATAAATGGATACTCTAATTTTTTTGTTTCCTTATCACAAAAAATAGAATTATTTTTAAATGGAATCCCGTCTTTTTATCTAAACAAAAGTTTTCCCTTGTTAAATCCAAAAATAAGCTACAATCTTAAACTTTAAATATATATTTTTTTTTAATTTTCTATATAGATATAACATTATAATATATCTTTAAAAATATCCATCTTTACTAAGTTACAATATTATTATAAATTTATTTCTTATCACAAAAACAACACTATTTTTTGAATGGAATCCAATCTTTTCATCCAAAAATAAGTTTTCTTTTTGTTAAATCCAAAAATAAGTTACAATCTTAACCTCTAAATATATCTTTTTTTTGAATTTTCTTTATAGATATAACACTATAATATAATATTTAAAATATTCAATCTTTAACTAAGAGTTGTGTCGGCCGCTACTGTGTGCGCATCTATATACTCTGCTTTTTGTTTACTTCAATCCCTAAATCCTCTCTTCTTCGTTCTTCTTCCTCTTTGAAAACCCTCATCCCGAATTCCCGATCGATCGATCCATCCATCCATGGGATCTCAATCTCAAGCAACGCTTCTCCTCCAAAAGCAGCTGAGAGGTTTGTATACTAAAAATTTGATAGCAAGATCATTCAATACCGAATCTTGTTTCGATTCTCTTGTTCGTGATTTTGATTGGGTTTTTGACGGATTATTTTGCTTGTTATTGCGCCTTTTCTTGTTAGATCTCTGTAAACGCCCGGTGGATGGGTTCTCGGCGGGATTGGTTGATGAAAGCAACGTCTTTGAATGGAGTGTTACAATTATTGGCCCTCCTGAAACTCTCTAGTGAGTTAAATTTTGGGGTTTTAGTCGATTGGGGACTTGAATTTTGCTCTCTTGGTTTCTATTGGGTTGGATTTGAATGGAATTATTGGTTGCAATTCGTTAATTACTTTTCTTCTTGTTTGCGGGTTTAATTTTGCCTTTGATTGGACTTTTAGGGGTTTGAAATTGCAGGTGTTCTTGTTTATTTTCATGATTGAGCAAGTATTATTGTTGTTGATGTCTGGTTGAATTAAAGATTGGATTTTTAACTATCTAAACCTTCTTTGTTGATGGATTAGTAGGAACAATGTAAGTAGTCAATTGGAAATCTGATTCTGGGTCTATGAATTTGGGAGAAATAGATTGGAATGCTTGATTGATGTAGTTAGGTTTGATTTTTCTGTATAGGATTAAAATTAGCATTGTTCTTCAAATTGATTGGGCTCTTAGGGTTTGAAATTGCAGGTGTTCTAGTTTATTTTCATGATTGAGCAAGTATTATTGTTATTGATGTCTGATTGAATTAAAGATTGGATTTTTAACTATCTAAACCTTCTTATTGATGGTTTTTGTTTGGGGCTGGGTTCTTGATTAGTAGGAACAATGTAACTAGTCAATTGGGAATCTGATTCAGGGTCTATGAATTTGGGAGAAATAGATTGGAATGCTTGATTGATCTAGTTGAATTGGTGTGATTATGAAAACTCTTACTGGTGCAAATAAGAGAATAATAAAGGGATGGATTTAGATCTACGAGAAGGGACGTTTGCATAGCACAAAGTGAAACTATGAACAGAAAGTTGGTGAAGATACTACCATACATTGAATAAGTTCATATCTGATTGAGATCACTTTATCTTGAAGCTGATGTGTTGCCAAATAGTTCATTCATGCCTTTTTTTTTTCATATAAATGAAAACATCGATAAAACTTCCTCTTGTATTTGCAGTGATGGAGGATTCTTCAATGCAATAATGAGTTTCCCATCTAATTATCCCAATAGCCCACCAACTGTAAGGTTTACATCAGAGTTATGGCATCCTAATGGTATGTTATCATCCCCTTTCTTAGTTATGAATAATGTTCATTGAAAACTGATGTGTTTTCTATTAGATAGAGAACTCAATACTGTCTTCTTATATAACATTGTTCTTTGTTTATAGTTTATTCTGATGGGAAGGTTTGCATTTCAATCCTTCACCCACCTGGTGATGATCCAAATGGATATGAACTTGCAAGTGAGCGTTGGTCTCCAGTCCATACGGTAAGAGTTCAGCATTGTGCATATTCTCTTTGAATGATATACCTGATTCAAGTACAACTTTGAAACTCATATTATTAGTGGCTGATATTGTTTCTGCAATTCTTCTTCAATGCTTGAATACCCTAACTTTATCGGTTTGATGTCTGGTTTAACTTTTTTGTATTGTGTATTGAAAGTATTTGATTGGTTTGGAAGTTTAAATAGATTGCATATAATGAAACTGCAACTTTATATGAGAAATTGTTTCCTTTGATGTTGGTGGTCTTCAAAAGAAATGAAATTTATAGACAGTAATGATGGGCCAAGGTTGAATACATGATGATAAAATAACTAGTCTAGTCAGTTTTTGATTCACAATATAACAATTGAGTTTTCCAAACATTGTTAAGATTGATACACTGGAGCTTTATAGGGTTATATGCAATTTCAGTAGATTGAGCTCAAATTGAAAAGTGCCTCTCTGAAGTTCATTTTGTATAAGGAAGCACTAGATGTTTTTGTAAATTACTAATATTCTCGGTATTGGACATGATGATGCATTGTAGAAATTGGGTAACTTAGTCTTATGTCATACTTCACAATTTTTACGTCCTTCACTGGTGTATTGAAATTGCAGGTTGAAAGCATAGTTTTAAGCATCATATCAATGCTTTCAAGCCCTAATGATGAATCCCCAGCAAACGTTGAAGCTGCAGTAAGTAGAGCATTGTTTTCATCACATTCCTTATTGCATTCTTGTAACTTTGCATTTAAGTTTTGGCCATAATTCTACATTTGCAGAAAGAATGGAGAGAAAATAGGGATGAATTCAAACGAAGAGTAAGCCGTTGTGTGAGGAAATCTCAAGAAATGATATGATTGAGCCAGCCAGACAAATTTGGTATTTATCTGAATGATTCAAGGGCATTTATCAGAATGATTCTTGTAAAATTTAACCAAGCCTCATCCTTCTTCTTCCTAATCTTTGATCTCCTTCAATTTTATATTAACATTTAACCGCTGTCTTATACAATAGTTTCAAACAAATTCATTAACTCTAGATGGATATGTGATTGCTGTTGGTAATTTAATCTTTGTTTGCTATGGATTGATTTCTTGGCTTGTGATTTTGTATCCAAGGGTGAATGGACAGGTCTTTTAGTTGTTGCATTTTTACTGTGTTTATTTACAGTGCAAAATACAAAGTGTAACAAAAAAATTACACTAGATGTGTCGGTGCATTTCCATGTGGGTGTGATAGTATGATACTAATTGAAATGATTGATTTTGAATTTTTTGGTTTTATATGTATAATTTAAGTTTTGAAAAAAATATTTGCTCTGTTTTATTCTTTAATTTTTTTAGGGTCTGGTTAATGTGTGCCAATTAAAAACTTAGATATGCAAGTACAAATCCTAGGATCACTTTCTATGTGAATTAAATTCTTAAAAATTACATTATCTACTACTTCTAATCAAACAAGTACTTGAGTTATGTATTTTTAGATTCTGAGTTTGGATTTGAATCATTATGAAAAAGAATTTTTTTAATGTGTGTCCATGGGCACACAATTAGAATTCTAATTTTGGTATATGTGGATTTTTTTTGTTAATTTTGATATTTTTAAAAGGATTTATTAATTCCAATCTAGGGAATAGTTTTAAAATAATTTCCCAAATTTACACTTTTATTGTGGGCTCATGGACACACATTATTCGAATCGTCTGAAAGAAAAACTCTAAAAAAGAATTTCCCAAATTTACACTTTTGTTTAAAACATTTTCTCATCATATTTGAACTTACAAATCGTCTGAAAGAAAAACTCTAAATTTCGTTGGCTTTTCTAACCTATATCACGGATGTAATCAAGCCGAGCCAATTTTTAGTTGTTCAAGCTCGGCTCGGTTAAAAATAGGCAAGCTTGAACCCAAAATGTTTGAATTTAGTTCGTTTAAAATGCTCGTTGAGCTCAAGCTTGCTCGCAAGTCGTGAGCCTCTCATTAATATCTTCGGGTGATAAGTTTGTGAACAACTTGGTCATCTATACAGGCCCGTAGATAAGGGTGTGCAAGAGGCTCAATTGCATAGGGCCCAGAAAAAATAAGGGCCCAATATATATTTCAAAAACTGTTACATGTAAAATAAGAAAAGTAGCTCAGTTGGAAATGTGCTAGGAAAGGGGGTGAGAGCTCCGTGTTCGAGCGCTGTTTTGCTCCATAATCTCGTTTGTATATTTTTGTTTTTCACAAATTCTTGTTAGTTGTCACCAGTTATCTCACTCTCCTTTTTTTTTATTTTTTAGATACAAACCCCCATTCTCTTTTTTTTTTTGTGAAGTACAATCTCATTCTCATGTTTGTTCAAACTCCTTTCTTTTCATCATTTTGATAATTTTTAAGAGTGATTGTATTTAATTTCTTATTAATAATATTTTCAACAGTTAAGTATAATAAATTATTTAATATTTTAAATTTGATAAATAATTGATGATTTTTAACTTATAAAATACAATAAAAATAATCTATTTTTAAACTAGTGTCATACATCAAAACTAAATTTATGTATAAAATATTGATATAATTATTTATCTTTTTTAAAAGCTTAAATTTTAATAATTAAGAACAGGGCCCCCAAAAATATTGAGACGGGCCTGCATCTATACAAGCATGAAAATAAAAATTGTGAACGTATAATCAAGCTTGTTCATGAGCATATAATTGAGCTAGCTCATGAATAAACAAGCCGAGTTTTCGAGCTCATATCATTTACCTTTTGAGCTTTTAAAAATGTGCTCAAATTTAAATCATTTACAAATCAAGCCGAACAAGAATAATATCTAACCGATTTGTATACCAAGTTGCTCATGATCGAGCCAAACACAAACAATATTTAACCGACTAATATTCTGTTAATGTACCCTTATAACATTATAGAGCAATCAAATCTTGATGGGCTATAATGATTTGTAGTGACTAAAGAAGTTCTTCAATCTGATAATCATTAACTTTGAAAATCAAAAGCCTGACTTACAAGACTCTTATGTCCATAGAGCATCAATAATTTGAAGTTGAAAGTTAGAAATTATTTGTATTCCTTTGACAAACCTTAGAAACAGCCAAGTAATAAATCGGCTAAGTTCAAAAACTTTCGTGCTAATATGATACATGTGGAAAAAAAATGATACATGGAAACTATAGAAGTTTGGTATATGGCAAAAAAATAAGTATTTTTTCTTGCTAAATCTATTAAACTTTAGCACTGACCAATAAGAATATAAGATAAAATCGACGTTAAAACTATATCCAAAACTCTAATTTTTTTAATTAGAAAAGAATCCAAAGTACTAGTAAATTGAGAGACAGATGAAACTCAGTAGGCAAACAAGCCGACAACCAAAAAGAAGCCAACAAAAACAGAGAACAAGGTAAACAAGCAGCAAACACCGAGCAAGGAAGCCGGAGAGACTTGAGCCTAAGTAGGAGAAAAGCACTTTCGCAGGCCAATAGAGGACTGACACATGCGTATAGGGCTGTCGGAGCGCAAGACATTCGGAAGCCGACTCGGAGAGGTCCGACGATACGCCTAAAAAAACACAGAAAACACACCACCAGACAACACTGAAACATCATCTCGAACAACGAAGCAAATCACAAACTTTAATCGGAATCTAACACAAACGAAAATCTTAAACAAGATTACTAAGACACTACTTTCATTAGAGAAAGAATAATATTTTGACCAAAACTCCCTTTTTTCGATAAGGTAAAGATTAGGGTTGTCGGCTCTCCTAGAACATCCATTGGGAACGAGAACCGATTAGTAATCAATTCTAAAGAATAAAGTACAAATCGCCACCCGAGAGATCCGAAACAATAACCTCTCCTCGAGTACTGCCCCCAAAGCCCAACTTCCGAACCAAATACCCGAAGACTACAATACCCAAATCCCGGATAACATGAAAGTTATGTTGCCCTTATCTATTTTTGTTTAAAAAGGCAAAAAAAAAAAAACATAAAAAGTTGTCAGAAAAAAAAGTGAAAAAGAAAATAAAAATAAAAATTCTTTCACGAGAAAAGAAAAAAGAAAAAGAAAAGGCAGAACAATGAAAATGCAAAAGAAACCATTCTCTCTTCTCTCTGCCCTCTGTCTCTTCTCTCCCTTTTCCGCCATTTCTCTCCACTCCCCGTGACCTCCTTTATCTCCTCCATCTCCAGATCAAGCTCCTCAAATTCATGAATCCAATCCATCGCCACTGTTTCTCCTTCCTCTCCTCCTCTTCTCGCTTCGCCGCCGATGCGGTCCCCGCAGTCCATGCGCCGTAACGGCGAAGCCTCAATCGGAACTCCATCCTCCTCCCCCCGCCCCCGCCTCCCTCCTCCGGTACCTCTAACGGCGACTCCAAGCCCTCACCCGACCTTCCACTCCACCGTCTCCTTACAGAAGATCCGCCGCTTCAACTCCCTCGTCCTCGTCTTCCGCGTCGTCACCTTCATCTTCTCCCTCTCTTCCTCCGTCTTCATGCTCACGAACTCCCGCTCAAGCTCCGATTCCGACTCCGCCTCTCTCCACTGGTCCGATTTCGACGCCTTCAGGTACGTTACGGTTTCGATTTTACCTTTTCGCTCGAATTCGGTGACGGATTCGGAAATTGAAGCGCGATTAACAGGTTTGTGCTCGCGGCCGGAGCGATTGTGGCGGTGTACTCGCTCTTCGAGATGGTGGCCTCCGTTTGGGAGATCACGAGGGGATCCACTCTACTTCCTGAGTTTCTCCAAGTCTGGTTCGATTTCGGCCACGATCAGGCAAATCCAAATCCCTAATTTTTCGAATTTTGAAGTCCCTAGCTTTGAGCGTTTTCGAATTTTGAAAAGTTTCGCTTGCGCGGCACTATTCACAATACGCTGCGTTTTGAGTGAGTGTTTGCAGGTGTTCGCGTACATGCTGTTGTCGGCGGAGTCGGCCGGCACGGCGCTGGCGAAGACGATGAAGAGGACGGACATGTGTACGGCCACGGGCTCGTTCTGCTTGCAATCGGACATATCCGTGGCCCTTGGATTCGCCGGGTTTGTCTTCTTGGCGTTCTCTTCTCTTCTCTCTGGTTATCGAGTGATTTCTTTCATCCTCAATGGCACTCGATTTCACTTCTAATTGACATTTTTGTTTGTTGTGCTGAATCTTGTGAACATCATACAAAATCTTGATGAATTGCATAGGGAAGTTGAATCTAGTGATGATGAATTATGCATGTAATTTAGTGTTTGAACATCATCTTTTAGTCAGTTAAGATTAGGAATTTTCTCTGGTTTGAGTGTTTGTAATTGTGATTGAGAATGTAGTGATGATGAATTGTGCATGTAATTTAGTGTGAGAGGGCAATTGAGGTTTGATTTGCAGTTTTTTTGATACTCTTTTGTTTTTCTTTGTAAGGAGGAACATTTATTTGTCCTTTGTTTATATGTGAAAGGAACATTTCTTTGTAGTTTTGTTCCCAAATGCAATTTTCAATCTTTATGGGGCATTTTATAGAGTTATCCAAAAGTTTAGTTTAGGGAAATTCCGGTTGGTGTACCTAAGTTTAGGGAGTATTTTAGTTCTTGTCCCAGTATTAACTTTTTTCCGCTTTATGCCCATGAGGTTTTGGGTTTTTCAGTTGATGCCCATTTTAGTTTGAATTGATTAAATCCAAGCCTTCTATTATGATCCTCACTCTCAAATTATTAGCATTTAACTCCTAAAACACCTAAATCTATATACTCGAACAATCGTTACTTAAAATTCTAAATAGAACCCTATTTTCTTGGGATTGTAAGAGCATTCTAAACCATTTTTTGAGTCATTGTTTGCCACATGTCCAGCCGATATCTGATGTTTTCTAACATCTCATGAGTCGAGCCACACCCTAATTGCACCCAAACGAGCCCATTGGAGTTATGTTTGAATAGTACAAAAATCTTTCCCTGATCGATCAAGGTCACAAAGCAAACAAACTCAAAACTTGTAGAGTAATAATCGAGAAAGAGTTAAATTTTAGACACCATCCGAAATATTATTAAATTCAAGATATCAGCCAGAACTTCCCTTTACTTTAAATTTCTTCCATGATTGCCCCTTTTTCAAGCCAAAATTTACAATTTTTCAAGTTAGGTGGGTGTTGATGTGCATACTATAATAGAATATAAAGATTAGGAAATATCTAAAGTATGTCAAAATCAAAATCAAGTCTCAAGAGAAGCCCCACTTCAATTGTGTATTAGATAATTGAGCATATTTGAACATCAATGTAAGGAAGACACCTGGATTTGCAAGGAGGCAATTTTCTTCCTTTCATTTTCAGGTTGTTTCTTCATTTCCCTTGTAAAGAAGCTTTATGAAGAACTTGGAGCCCAGCTTTCTTTTCAATTCAAGAACATTATATGATGGAATGTTTTTGCAAGAATAATAATTTATGAAAACTTACAAAAGTCGCGAGGTTTTTTGTCCCTTGGCATCTTATGATAAGTTTGTCAAACAAATAAAATACTCTCTCAAATAAAATAGGCAACACAATTTTAAAAAAAAAGGTGTATATACACTCTTACTTCTTGTCTTCTTGGAGGAAAAAAACATTGAACAAAAAACTAATTTTTGAGGTGTTTTTTTTTCCATATAGCGCTCACTTTTGTTGGATAGGTTTATCAAGGGGGTAAAACACCCGGTCACAAGTGGTAAAGTTGCTTCATTATAGGGCTCGAACTCGAGTTTTTTGGTTATTTTTGGGTGTATGTGGGCCATAAATTAGGGGTCGTGTTTACGTAAGTCCAATGGACCTTAAATAGGGGAGTAACCCGCTTAGTTGACACTTGGGTAAACGAGTCTACCACTGTGAGTAGTATCAACAGTTGAACCCAAAGTAAGTTGGGAAACGGCCCAAGATTAGACCTGCTCCGATACCATATGAAGATCTGTGGGCTATAAACTAGGGGTCATTTGTCGTAAGCTCAATATACAAGCTTAGTGAAATTTCATCCTAAAACTTTTGGACAATAAGAGGAGTAATCCAAAATTTTATATAGTAATAGGTCTGTTAATCTTAATTTTTAGATGTGGGAATATTTTCAACAGTGTCATATGTAAAGAGTCACAATTAAACACATGCTTAACAAATGGAACAAAAATTGATAAAAACAAAAACAAAAACAAATGGAACAAAAAAACACATAGTTAACAAGTTAACAATAAGTATTTTTTTTTTTAATTTTATGAATTGTAATCTCGTTAAAAAGTTAAGGTCAAATCATCTAGCATACAATTGCTTTACTTTTTTTTTTTTTTTGCCTTTTTGGTGAAGATACAATTGCTTTACTAAGTTAGCAATATTAGCTCTTAGCCCATTGCAAAGGTGCTATTCTTTATAAAAAGACAAGTCACGATTAAATTATACGCATGCTAGTCCTAATCTACAAATAGTTCTGCCCTATTATCTCATTGTTAATTGTAGCTTTGTGTTAGAAAGAAGAATAGATATCAAATCAAAAGATTGATAGAATTTGAATCTTATAGCTATGATAATTAAGTGAGCATACTTTTCTAAAGATATTTCTGGGGAGAACTTATTCCAAAACATGTTGCCATATGGTGCCAAGCAAAGATTTGCATAAGCAAAAGTATGAACATTTCAATTAGGTCAACAACTAGAAACATATTCAAACCTATGTTATATGGACATAGAAAACGAAAATGACATGGACACAGAAAAACTTATCATTTTCATAATTTCACACTAGGAAACAATTATACACAAAATGTATCGTTTCCTAGTGTCATATATTCAAAGCAATGTTACTCGAAACAAAACAGAAAATGTCATTTCCGAGTTTCCTAGTGTAATATACTCAAACTGATGTCACATGAACTTTGAAAACAGAAACGTCACGGACACGGATAAACGTATCGTTTCTATAATCTTACAGTGAAAACCCATTTTCGAGTTTCTTACACGAAACAAAAACGGGTGCCATTTCCGAGTTTCCTTGTGTAATATACTCAAACCGATGTTACACGAACTCTGAAAATAGAAACATCACGGACACAGGTAAACATATCATTTTCATAACTTTACATTGAAAAGCCATTTCCAAGTTTCTTACATGAAACAAAAAGGGAAATACAGTCCTATTAGAGTTTTTCGATTAAGAGAGATTTGAAGCTCAAGGATGAAGAACATTAAAGAACCCTAGATCATCTAGAGATAATGAAAGGTGCATAATCTAATTGCAAAAAGTGCAAACGACAAGGATGAAATATATGCTCACAAGCATCACAAGGAAATAGATAAACATTGAGGAATGAGAATCATTCAAGTCCCACAAGGTCATGCATAAAGTGACTTGAGGATAATGCTGAGAAAACCAAACCAAACCAGTATGATTTCCCAAGAAAGCAAGTAGTTGAAATGTCCCACAAAGAGTATTAAGATTTAACATAAAGCAGCTTCCATGGATGAATGTATGATGAATTGATGATTGACACTTGAACAATATCCTCAAGTCACATGGAATTTTCTATCACATGGAATGGACATAATCTATTTCGCGAATAGTTTCATTGAAATAGCCACAAATTTTATGGTTTTACTAGCTGCACATTTGTATACATCTTGTAGAAAATGAGTGTGGGTATGTTGTGAAGAGCTCAAGTTAAAGAATGTGGGTGGTAAAGTGCTTGGTTTCTTCTATTAGATTGTGTTTTCAAAGTCTATAGCATGTAATATGCACTCTCTCTTAGAGGTATTACATGCTATATTACATGCTATGTTCATGTACCTATGTTACCCGAAAACACTAATAGGACAACATGTTCCGACCCATTTCCAAATCATTATTTTGATTATAGCTCTTTAGTCCCTATATCAATTTTGGTGCTTTCTAACTAAATTCAGTTATTATTGTCATATAGCTGAATTTCAATTTTTCTTGGGTCTATCAAGCGTACCCCCTATCTCTTGGGTAGGGGTACCCCATCTTGACCCTCCAGATTCCACTATGGCGGAGCCTCACTGGGTCAATGATGATGATGATGGAACCGGAAATTCATCTCTAGTATAAAATTTTGGTAACTCAGCCTCTTTCAGTATCCATTTCGTTTTCGTTTCCCATTTCTGGTAACATAGCTTGATACACATGTTATCTTGGCCTTGTTTTTGGTGATTTGCTTAAGAGGAACAAAGATAGGATACATGTCATAATTACTTGAACCCATTTTTGTGCACCAATCATGTTTTGTGAAAGCTCTTAACGTGATTGATGTAGAAACAGTTTATCCTTCATATTGCATTGAAGATCAAAGGGTCCACTTCACCTAAACAAACCAATCTTATACCAAAAGAAGCCACCAGATCACAAGGTAAAGGTAAAGAAGATAATGGTAGATTTGGACACATCAAAAAGATCATGTCTTTATCAACACTACACCAGTCAAGTATACAACCATCTAGACCTTCATGCACATTCCAGAAACACTCTCTTCACATCATAATTGAAAATGTAACACTCTCTTCACATCAAGTGAAATCTCAACCACAACAAAATGACATGGTTTCGAGCTGTTTCGACCTCCATAGCCAAGAACTCTGTTCTCAGATCCCTCTTCCATGGCCGCAAAACCCTTCATTTTCGACTCCATTCGACGAAATCGAAGCAATGCCAATCAAACCATCCAAACTTTCTCCATGGCATCAACAGTGCATATTTAGAAGAGCTCTACAGAGCCTGGGAATCCGACCCGGATAGCTTAGACGGGTCATGGGACCAATTCTTCAGAAACCTCACCTTTTCCCATCAATCCGGCGTCGTTTCGACCCAAACCATCCAAGAAAGCATGCGCCTTTTGCTCCTCATCAGAGCCTACCAAGTCAACGGCCACCGGAAAGCCAATCTCGACCCGTTAGGGCTCCAACACAAACGGGTTCCCGCCGAATTGGACCCGAATTTCTACGGGTTCACCGAATCCGACCTCAATCGGAAGTTCTTCGTCGGCGATTGCTTGGATTACTCGCCGGAGAAGAAACGCCCAATTGAAACCCTAGGGAACATTCTGCAATGGCTCGAGAGGGTGTATTGTGGATCGATTGGGTTCGAGTATATGCACATCCATGATCGGGAGAGGAACGAGTGGATTAGGGAGAGGATTGAGAGGTCGGAGGCGGCGGAGACGGCGGGAGAGATCCGGCGGAGGAAGGTGGTGGAGGGCTTGATTTGGGCGGCGGAGTTGGAGGGGTTTCTAGGGAGGAAGTGGCCGACGGCGAAGAGGTTTGGGCTAGAAGGCGGCGAATCGGTGGTGCCGGCGGTGGAGAGGGCGGTGGAGAGGGCGGCGGAGTTGGGGGTGGAGACGGCCGTTATCGGAATGGCCCACCGTGGGCGGTTGAACGTTTTGGGGAACGTTATGGGGAAGCCACTTCGCCAGATCTTCAACGAATTTATGGCGGGTAAAATAACAATTTTTTTTTTAATTAGATTTTGAATAATACGATTTTTCTGACCTATGCCGAAAAACTGTAAATAGGCAAGAGCGTAAGTTTGTCGGAGAATGGCCTATACACCGGGACAGGCAACGTCAAGTACCACCTCGGAACCTCCTGCAACCGCCCTATCTCCGCCACTGACCACATCCACCTCTCGCTCGTCCCAAACCCGAGCCACCTGGAGGCGGTGGACCCCGTGGTGGTGGGCAAGGCTCGGGCCAAGCAATACTACGCCAATGACTCGACCCGGGCCCGCAACATGGCCTTCTTGATCCACGGGGACGGGAGCTTTGCGGGCCAGGGGGTGGTCTACGAGACGCTCCACCTTAGCGGGCTTGACAACTACACGACGGGTGGGATTGTCCACGTCATCATCAACAACCAGGTGGCGTTCACCACTGACCCTGATCAGGGGAGGTCGAGTCATTATTGTACGGACGTGGCCAAGGCGTTGGAGGCTCCGATTCTGCATGTGAACGGGGATGACGTGGAGGCGGTGGTGCAGGCCCTTGAGATGGCGGTGGAGTGGCGGCAGAGGTTCCGGTGGGATGTGGTGGTGGATGTGGTTTGTTATAGGAGGTATGGTCATAATGAAGTTGATGATCCCTCCATAACTCATCCTACTATGTACAAGGTAAATAAGTTTATTGGACAGGTCCAACACCTAAGCGAGTTTCATCCTAAAATGAATTGACTATAGAAGAATTAACCACTATTTTTTTTCTCAATTTCCTAATAAGGAATAACTATCTTTACGAATCTCTTACTAGTCATTTTGTAAAGTTACCAAATGATTTTTACATAGGTGATTTGGAGTCACCCAAGAGTTCTAGAGTTGTACAAGAAGAGACTTGTTGAATCTCGGCAAGTGACACAAGAAGAGATTGATGAGATGCATAAGAAGATTAACAAGGTATTGGTTGAAGAGTTTGAAGCTAGCAAGGATTATGTGCCTAGTAAACAAGACTGGCTTGAATCCTCTTGGGCCGGACTCAAATCGCCTGACCAACCTTCTCCTGATAGAAATACAGGGTGCGTCTTATTTCTTCTTAATCTAACTTCGGTTTTCTACCTTGAATTGGAAATATTTTGTTAGATTTTGGAGTAATGGTTTCGAAAACAGTAAGGGCATATGTTAGAAAGGCCGAACTAACTTTATCTTAACTCATTTCAAGAATTTGTAGTCCTAGGCTATGTTGTCTATTTTCAAACTTGAAGAAGCATGTTACATTGTAGAGTGAAAGAGGAGATCTTAAAGAGCATAGGTAAGAAAATCTCGACGTTACCAAGAACTCTAAATGCACACAAGGTGGTTAAGAAGGTGTACGAGCAACGAGAAGAGATGATTGACACGGGAAAGGGAATCGATTGGGCAATGAGCGAAGCTCTAGCCTTTGGGAGCTTGATTCAAGAAGGCTTTCATGTTCGGTTGAGCGGGCAAGATGTTGAAAGAGGGACATTTAGCCATAGGCATGCTGTGGTTCATGATCAACAAACTGAGGAAAAGTATTGTTCATTGAAACATCTCCTTGAGAATCAAAGCCCTGAAATGTTTACAATTAGTAACAGGTAATCCAATTACACTTCAAAATTTGCTTGTTGTTATTAATCCATGATTTGAGTGGAAACAAGAACGAATTTGGAGCAAGTTGTAGATAAGTAATATAGATAAAATTCTATTTTTGAATCCTAATACAAGTAGGATGAGCATTAGCTCTTTCTAGCTTGACTAATGCCTTCGCAGTGCTTTCTGATTTTAAGTCATCTAGAACAGATACCTTAACTATCCCAAAACATACTCTTTTTGTTATATAGCTCGCTCTCGGAGTATGGTGTTCTAGGATTTGAATTCGGGTACTCAACCGAGAACCCGAACTCATTGGTAATATGGGAAGCACAATTCGGAGACTTTGCGAATGGAGCACAAGTTATATTTGATCAATTCTTGAGTAGTGGAGAGGCAAAATGGCTAAGGCAAAGTGGCCTAGTAGTGTTGCTTCCTCATGGTTATGATGGCCAAGGCCCCGAGCACTCGAGTGGAAGACTAGAGCGGTTTCTTCAAATGTGTGATGACAATCCTTATGAAATAATGTCACCAAATTCTTCATCTATGCATTGCAATCCAATCCAACAATGTAATTGGCAGGTTGTGAATGTCACCAATCCTGCTAATTACTTTCATGTTCTACGTCGTCAGGTATGTTATTATGAGTAACTTAATTTTTAGCCATTGATCGGAGTTGGTGTTACATAATTTGATCATATGGTGGATTAGGTACATAGGGATTTTAGGAAGCCTCTTATAGTGATGTCTCCGAAGAACTTGCTTCGCCACAAGGAATGTAAATCAAACCTACTCGAGTTTGAAGATGATTACACTCAAAAACAACAAGACCCGGGTTCAAGTGTCTCATAGAGGATCACAATTTCCATTCGGATCTTCAAGAAGACGTTAGGCGCTTGATCTTCTGTTCCGGGAAGGTACATGGTTTAATTTGCTTATTCATTTACATTTCAAATGAGGTGCATCCTCGTATATCAATTTTGGTGCATTCTAACTAAATTCAGTCATTATTGTCACATAGCTGAATTTCAATTTTCATCGGGTCTATCGGGTGCATCCTCCTGATATGTTCAGGTTATGGTTTCCCCCATCTTGACTCCCCAGATCCCGCTTGAGCTAGACTATACTGGGCGATGATGTTGATGTTGATTTACATTTCAAGTCACTTTGTCTTAGAAAATACCATAACATGACTATTGAAATTTATGAACTTTATAGGTTTACTATGAGCTTGATGATGAGAGAAGAAGAGTAAAAAGCAAGGACATCGCGATTTGCAGGATTGAGCAACTCTGCCCTTTGCCTTATGAACTCATCCTACAAGAACTACGACGATATCCAAGTAATAAGATCAATTGTCAAGCAAACTCATTGTTATATTTTCACATGATTAGCCAGAGTGGTGAATTTTTGTTCTTGTTGAATGATGTTTCCTAGATGCAGAAGTTGTATGGTGTCAAGAAGAGCCTATGAACATGGGCGCGTACATGTACATCAGCACGCGCCTGCACACTGCCATGAAACGAGTAGGCCGACGAGGAGGAGGATCAGATGTGAGCGGCGTCAAGTATGTAGGGAGGCCGCCATCTGCAGCCACCGCCACTGGCTTCTACCAACTTCATGTGCAAGAGCAAACAAAAGTCCTTCAAATGGCTTTGCAGTTTGAACCCATCAGTTTTCCTTAGAACTAATGAGGTGATAAGAACTTGATCTCTGTACAATTTGTGTTCATATTCATGGAGAAAATGAGAAATGGCAAATACAAGCTTTGAAGTTGAATTGCTGATGCCAAATGCTATATTGTACTTGAAATGTTTCTAAGATTGATTGACCATCTAAGCTAGTGTTTTTCATCAAGTGTGACAATTAGAACATCTAGGACCTTCTTTTTTTGTTTTGTCACCATATGTAGAGGGCCTTCTACTTAGTTTTTAGGTTTATTCAGCATAATTTGGCAAGATTTTGTCATATTGAATTTTTTATTTCATCAATTATTTGGGTAAAAGGGCCATCTAATTAGTTTTTACAATCAATACTCGGTTGATCTACTGGTAAAGTGGCGTTAGACTCCTTAAGTGTGGACAATATTTATGAAGAAAATGATATTGTGATGGTGTACTTCAAAATAGAGCCAGTTCGAATATAGAGTGGTGCTGACCGATCAAACTAGGCGAGTCAAAGGCAAGACTGAAAAAAATTAGTGTTTACATAATCATATAATCTTTAATTTTTGGTGATTTAGTAAGATATTTACCCTTTATTCTACTGATTTTTTTTCCACCAATTATATTCCTAAAAGGGCCTTTTAGTTAGTTTTTACAAAATTTACCCTTGTGGTTCCTATTGATATTTCTATTTTACCAATTGTTAGGTTAAAAATTTGCAAATAATGGTAATCATTTTTTATCCCCAAGAAGATGGAAATTCTCAAGCAAGAAAACTAACAAAAACATACAACAACCATTGCAAGCTTTACCCAAAACATCAAATCAATACCCAACAATTCCCCAAATTACAAACAAGACCCACAACAACATTCCCAATTACAAAACAAGACACATAATTCATCAAATCTCACCACACAATCAATCAACGATCACCTTTAGTAATCAGTGGTGGGGAGTTGCTGGTGTGCATTGTCACCAATGTAAATGTTATCATAGATAATAGCAGCAATTCCAGCGCCAAGAAGTGGGCCGGCCCAATAAACCCAATGGTTGGCCCAAGTCCAGCTCACGACGGCAGGCCCAAAAGACACGGCCGGGTTCATGGAGGCTCCGGTGAAGGCGCCGCCGGCGAGGATGTTGGCGCCGACTATGAAGCCGATCGCCATTGGGGCGATGATGCCCAATTCGCCCTTTTTGGGGTCGACGGCGGTGGCGTAGACGGTGTAGACGAGGCCGAATGTCATCACGATCTCGAAGACGAAGGCGTTGATGGATGATACTCCGGCGGAGAGGGCGAATGCAGAGGTTTCCTGATCATGAATGTGGGTAAATTGATTAGTTGCACGTAAATCTAACAAATTACGGAAAATAGCCTATACTTTTAATGTTGTGACAAACAATTCTAGTTATGGGATAGGTGAACTTGACAAAAGTTTTAAAAAATTATTAATTAAACTCAAAGTTTAATTTTTTTTTCAATCTTTATCATCTTTTAAATATATATCACATTTTTTGTCCAATGAATAGAGAGTATAGGTCAAACAAAGAATTTTTAATAATAATTCTTATATCTCATACCTAAGTAATTGTCTGAAAAATCTAAAACAACGCATAAACTTAATCAAAATACAAATATTAAAACGGCACTTATTTTCAGTTGAGGAAATAAAGATTAAAAACTATCTTTCAACCTAAATATTTAAGTCAATGAATAATGATTTTACTTATCTGATATATTATTTTCTTTTTCTTAAATTTCTAATGTGATAAAACTTTCTCACTAGCACTATTATATTTACATATAGTACTTAGGAATTAGGATATTATTATTATTATTATTATTATTATTATTATTATTATTATTATTATTATTATTATTATTATTATTATTATTATTATTATTTATTGTTTGACAAGATTGATTATAGATTTTAAATATGATATTGTTTGATTGTTGGTCGGTGAGTATAGGATTTTTTTGGGTTAACGCGACATTTGAGGCTACTAGTACTCAATTAATCTACGTTCGGCTAAGACTGGGATAAAATTTCAGTACCCATCATCAAGAGGATTCAAATAGAGAATGTTGCTTAAATTAAAGCCGGCCGGGGTCCGAATCTATAAGTACTATCCAAGAGTCTTAACCGATCGGTAGTAATTAGAATATCGATTATTTTATGCAGCTTTGAAAATTTAGAACACTTTTCACATTTATTCCTAAAGTTGGGGTTAATCATGTAATTTTGTATAACTAAATTAAGTAGAGAGAATTTTTACCAATCCACCGGTGGCGAATTTGAGGAGTAAGCAAGCCACGACGGATCCCAACAATTGGGCGATCCAGTACAAGATGCCACGTAGCAAAGTGATGTGGCCGCCGACGAAGGCTCCAAAGGTGACGGCGGGGTTGACGTGGCCACCGGAGATGTTGGCTCCAACCGCCACCGCCACGAACAACGCAAATCCATGGGCCAAGGCGGCCGCCACCACGCCATCTGGCGTCGCCGCCCCGTTGTTGGTTAGCTTATCTGTCACACAAGAAGATTGCCACGTCAGACTCAGATTTAGAATTTAAAATAAATTAATAAGGTTTGAGCCCAATTATTTTTTCACATGGTTCTTTTTTTACATTAAAAAAAGATGACAATGACGTTTGTGGTTCCTTCTTGCAAGAAGATTAGGCTTTCTACCGGCTTTGAGCAATTATTTGCATGATGACAAGGCATGTATGTGGAACGTGACAAGGTTACGTATTTATTTAGATAAGTTCGATCGAAATGTAACGCTTTTTTTTTTCAAACAGACATTGATCATAGTGGCATACTGGCATGATATTTGTCGTTTTTATAAATAAACAAAAAAATAAAAATATATTTGATTTAATCTAAATATTCTTCTATAAATAATTTGTTTACTTGTAAAATCGTAATTTTCGAGAAATAAATTTTTTTTTTCTTTTTGAGTATTTTGTTAAGGATAAAATTAGAAAAAAAATAATAAAATATGTAGAATAAAAAATATGTTAGAATGTTAACTGTTAAGTATTACAATAATAACTTACAATAGTAAGACAGACGATTTAAAACGTTTATTTTTTGTATAACAAGAGCCTAGTTCAACATTTTTGTATTTAATAAAAAATTAAATTGGATTTTAATCATATTGTCACGCCAATTAATGAAATGAACAAGCAAAACCTCTTTCACATCCGGTAAATATAAATTTATGTTAAGTAATAATTTTTCTATTTTTCTATAATGTACCCTATAAGAAAATATTATAAGAATATTTGATTTCAAAATTAAATTATATAAATAAAAATGATAAACTCTATGAAAAAAACTTTAATAATTTTACCGAATTAAAATTTTTATAATTAAGGATTTTAATTAGATACATTATAAAAATTTGATAATTTTTATTCAAATCATGACTTTAATTCCTAATGAAACATGTTTTGGTCGAAGAAAAAAAGTTGCTAACCGATTAATCCATGACTCCATCCATGAGGATAATTATGCTAATTAATTTCTTGACATCAATTTTTAACCTAGCAATTATTCTATCCCAAACAAAAAAATTACTACACAATGATTGTGCAATTAGGAGCAAGCTAGAATTAATCATGCAATTAATGAACATATCAAAAGATCGACTTACTATAAGCCATGCCGGAGCCTTCGCCGGCGAAGACGAAGATGACCATGGAGATGAACTCCGCCAACGCCGCCTTGAGCGCGCTAGGGTGGGCTGCCTCCGACGGTGACCCGATCGCGATCCTCGTAATCGGCATTTTCCTAGTTCAATTCTCCCCGAATTATACGCTCACTTATTGTACCTACTTAGCTAGGATGAGTTGTGATATGATGAAGCTCTCTATCACTATGGATTCCTATATATAGTAGTTAGTTGTCACTAGAAGTGGACCACTTCATTTTTTTTATTATTTATTTTGATAAGGAAAGTAATTAGGAAAGTTCACTTTAAGAGAGATGAACTGTCCTAAAGCATCTTTGCGGATAATATTCCTGAAAATCGGGTCGAAAACAATCGAGAGAGAGGAAACACATCGAAACGATACAATGATGTAGTCTGCTTGACTTCTTAGAAGACACGAGAGACTCCAACTATGAAAGTGACCTAACATACTCTGAATAGGGGTGGATCCAGGATTATCTAGAAGGGAGCGGATTTTTATCGGCTCTTCCCAATTCCGACCCAACTCTTCCCCACCTTCCGCCTTGTCCTATATAAGCTCAATTTTTTTAATCTTTCGGACTCTTTAGATAAAATTTATCGCTTTTTCGACCCGATGTAGTTCGTAACAGAGTTTACTTCTCAGGAGATGCGAGAGAGAGACTCTAACTATAAAAATGGCCTAAAAGACTCTGAATATCCATTCAAATAAGCTCAATTTTTCAAGGACGGCTCCAATCGCCCTATAGCTACACGACTTTAACAAATTATAAATTATCACCTTAAATCTTGATCCGAGAATGCCATGTTAAATTAAATGGACCATTTCATTATTAATTAGGTTAGACCGATTATTATTTACGTACAAACAAAACGAGAATAGCTAATTAATTACTTGGTCTTATCGTGTACACTCCACGTGTATGGCAGAGATTTGTTTGGGCCCTACCGGAAGAGCATATCGGGTGGCTTGATGAGGTGGCGGGTCCCACAGGAACGTGCATTGTGGATCATGTGGTTCTCGTTACATTGTGTGTGAGGTAGGGGCACCGCCCGATCATGATGGGTGGTGTCCGTGACCATAATTATCCACCGTCCCATATTTTTTTATACAATTGATCACAATTCACAATTCGTTTGTTTTCTCACAACTATTGATTAGTTATAATATGTTTTCGAGCTAGCATAGTGTGGTGTTGGCTTATCAAAAACGAATCTTGGAGGGTCACTTCAAGTTCTGGATTTTCTATTATGTAATGTTATGCAGATTTTGGGTAGAGAGGGATGAATCGTCTAACAGCTAAATAGTTTCATTATATAGTTATCTAGGCAGATGCAAACAATCGTTTAGACAGATTGAAAGTCTAGATGGGTTGAAATCTTCTAGCGTCTAAATGGATTCTGAAGCGAGATTTTTAAAATAGGGTTAATACGGTTTATATATTGTGGGGAGGTTAATTGGTTTTGCTCACCTCGAAAACAAGATGAAAAAAACCCTGATAAGTAACAAAAAGTAAACTTTTAATCGTTAGCTGCAGTTTTTTAGTTAGAAGGTAAATCCCGAGCCAATCATATATGATTAAGTTTGGCATTATACTTGGTTTTATCACAAACTACTAGTATATAGTATGTCGTTAAATTATAGGTTTGGTTTTAGGGTCGTTTCATGGTAGACTAGCCATATTACAAGGGACAAAATGCTTGTTTAGGTTTGCCCACATCGAAAAAAAAACGAAAAAAATTTAGAATAAAGAAAGGTGAAACCCGACCTATTAATTTAAATTTTGTAGTTCATAAAATATGCCACAATAATTTATTAAAAATAATTAAAAATGATGTAATTCTCATTTATGATTAACTACGTTCCGCGAAAATTTGATTATGACATGTTAAACCATTTACAAATTGACCATAAATGTTTGTGGTTATGTGAGAGATTTGCCTAAATATCCTCAAAAGATTACAAACCTTGCACAAACTCGATCTTGTGAGAAATAATATTTCGTGTCTTTTATTAAATATATTGATTTGACAACTTGTGAGTTGTGACATGCATCCATCTATATCTTAATCTACGAATATCCTTTCAAAAAATAAATGTAAAATAATATTTTCAAATTGCAACAAATATATATTTAATTAATCTTAAAAAAAATTAGATGTTTCTTTCATTGCCCGAAGAGTTTATCATATCAAGTATATATAGTGGCATCATTTTTATAGCCAAAAAATGGTACGTACATGCATGCAATTATGCATAAAATATTATTAATTAATACAAACATCTATTTTTCATAGTAAACTACATTTTAACCGAGAATAGGTTGGAACTATGGTGCATGTCCTTTTCTTAAAGAAAAGAACAATTAAATACTCTAGAATTATGCCTTCAAGGCTTCAACTTCAAAAGTCTTGTAATCGTTTGAAATGATCTTACTTTATTGTATGAGGTAAACTATTACACTTTAAAATTTTGTATACTCAAAATTCAAATTTAAGGGTATGTTTGGGTCTCAAATAATAATGTATTATCTTGTATTATAATGTAAGATTTAATTTAATGTAAATTATGTAATATTATACAACATAATATATTATTATGAGATACACAAACGTGAGTCTTGACACGCAAGGAATCGCAAGTAATGAAATCCTAAAACACGAAACTGAAAATCCACTAGAATAATAGAGAAAATCTACTGAGGTGAAATAAGATAAACGATAGAAAAACAAAAAAACTAGAAATTATGAAAAATTTCTAAAAATACTTATAACCCTATTTTAAGTCCTAAAAAGTTATTAAATGTCCGAAAAATATCGGAACGCGCTTAGGGTAAAGTATATGGAAAGATATGGCACAACCCAATTGACGCTCCAACTCTTATAGGCGCTGACACACGATCTACATCATATTATTTGTGATTCAAACGTGTCCTAAAACTTCTTGTTAGAAAACAACGATGACGGATTGCTCTTCACTTAAAAGTACACTTCATGTCTATCCATTAATCTTAGCTATTCTAACATTTAATGGAACCAAACACTATAGTATTATTATCTTTTAGACAAGATAGAAACCTTATAATATCTTTTGAGTCATCTAGGAGGAACCTTATCATCTAATTAATGACATTATAACAAACCAATTAATGCACCTTGACGGCAAACTAAACTATGTTTATATTGTTTATTATCACCCACTATACATTTCAAAAACATAAAACATCTATCACACAAATTTTCTAAACAGACAAACCATTTTTTTTTTAAAAAAAAAAGAAAAGAAAAAAGACAGCTTACACAAAGCAATAATTGGACCGACCAAGATAATGCCTGACAAATTGATTAGTTTTCAGCACTAACGTCGTTGTCATAAACAACTTTCTGTTTTCTTGTTTTTTTCCCGCTCTTTTTTTCGTGATGGGCCCAGAAATTTGTCAGAGCACGTTTTCGGATGGCCACATGACATGGATTTGACCCATATTTGATATGGGCCTTCTGTAAATAGAGCCCATCTAGTTTGGACTAGCTACTACGACCCATATTTGTCAGAGCACGTTTTCGGTAGGGTTATAATCGAACCGAGCTGAGAGCAACAACTTGGTTAAAAATAGGCGAGGTTGAGTCGAACGTGGACTTGAATTGGTTCGAGCCCAAAATATGTTTGAGCTTGATTCATTTAAATGTTCAATGAGCTCGAGTTTAGCTCGCGAGCCTCTCATTCAGTTTTTCTTCGTGAGACAAATTTGCGAAAAAACTCGTTTAATTGATCATTTATACATGCAAATGAAACTAAAATTGAAACTATGTAGCTCGAGGGGGACCACCAAAACTATATAATCTAACTTAAATGATAAACATATAATCTAGTTTGTAATGAATGTATAATTGAGCTTCTTTGTGAGCACATAATCGAGCTTGCTCATGAACAAACGGCTGGGTTATCTTGTGTTCAAGCAATGTTCTAAAAACGCTAGGTGGAACCTGGGCGAAGAGGGACCGCCTAAACGGCCAAAACAGTTGCCTAAGCGGTCCTGGACGATCGCCCAGATGGGCTAGACGGCTAAACAGTTGGGACCTTCCAACGCCTAAGCGTAGCCTAGACATTTGTTTTAGGACAGTGCTCTCAAACTTAGTTCATTTATCTTTCAAGCCATAAAATTGTGTTCAAATTCTATTTTCTTGTTTTTTTCCCGCTCTTTTTTCCGTGATGGGACCAGAAATTCGTCAGAGCACGTTTTCGGATGGCCACATGATCTGGATTTGACCCATATCTGATATGGGCCTTTTGTCAATTAAGCCCATCTAGTTTGGACTAGCTACTACGACCCATATTTGTCAGTGCACGTTCTCGGTAGGGCTATAATCGAACCAAGTCGAGCTTTGAGTTGCTCAAGTTTGGCTCGGTTAAAATAGGTGAGGTTGATCTCGAATGTGGGCTTGATTCGAGCTAAAATCTTGTTTGAGTTTGGTTCATTTAAATACTTATCGGGCTCAAGCTAAGTTCGCGTGCCTCTAATTTATTTTTTCTTCGTGAGACAAATTTGCGAACAATTAGTTTAATTATCATTTATACAAGCAAATGAAACTAAAATTTAAACTATGTAGCTCGAGGGAGACCACCAAAACTATACAATCTAACTTAAATGATAAACGTATAATCTAGTTTGTAATGAATGTATAATTGAGCTTCTTTGTGAGCACATAATCGAGCTTGCTCATGAACAAACGAGTCGGGTTATCTTGTGTTCAAGCAATGTTATAAAAAACATTAGGTGGAACCTGACGAAGAGGGACCGCCTAGATGCCCAAAACAGTTGCCTAGGCGGTCCTGGATGGTCGCCCAGATGAGTTAGATGGCTAGACAGTTGGGACATTCCAACGCCTAAGCAGGCCCTAGACAGTTGTTTTAGAAAAGTGCGCACAAACTTAGTTCATTTATCTTTCAAGCCATAAAATTGTGTTCAAATTCGACTTGTTTACAAATCAAGCTGAAGACGAACAAGACTTAACCGAGCCGAATACCGAATTTTTCACAAACGACTCTCGTCATTTACATAAATGCCCTAGTTTTCACTTTTCAGATTGCCACATGACCTGGATGACCCATATTTGATATGGGCCTTCTATAAATAAAGCCCATCTAGTTCTAGGCTAGATACAACCTCATGGGCTCGGCCCATTCTAATGACTTGGGTTTGGATACACTCACGTGCAATTCACGTGATTTTTTTTTGGTATTTTCTCTAAGGAAGTTTATCTGTTATTGGTTGCACACTCTCTTCTGCACCATGTATTTGCTTATTATCCATTTCAAGCAAGAGAAAACACAAATCCATAACTTAATGTATGATAAATGAAAATGCAACATTGAGGTGAAAGAGAAGAGGCAAAGACCAACATTACACAAACAATGGCAGTTTCATCTTGTTCATTGAGTTGGGCTCCTGGTCTTCTTTCCAACAAGGTGAAAACTTTATGAAAAAAAAATCACATCTTTTTTCACTATCCTATAGGAATTCTCTTTAAGCTAACTCAGTTTATATTTGATTCAAAGTTGAATGTGGTTTCACAATTGAGCTCTTCACCGGTTTCAATGGTGTCGTCTTCTTGTAACGTTAGCGCGATTTCTGCTAGCTTGAAGGAGATGGTGCCCTCCAATGAAGAAAGTGAGATAGGTATTTTTAGTTCTATTCCCTTTAGCTACTTTTTTTTATTCTCCTCAAACTTAAAAACAATAAAGAAACTATCTTTACTTTAATTTGTTGATTTATTGCAAATGGGTATGTCATAGAATCCTTTAATTGGAAATGGGTTTGAATTGTTTTGACTTTTAAGAGTGAAAATCAGATGATTGAATTTGTACAAAAGAAAGTGAGATAGGTATTTTAGTTCAATTCCCCTTTTAATGCTTAAAATTGATCTAATTTGACAATTGTTATGTGACTGCTTTATTTTTCTCCTCAAAAACAATAAAGAAACTATCTTTGCTTTAATTTGTTGAATTATTGCAAATGGGTCTGTCTTAGAATCCTTTAATTGGAAATGGGTATGAATTGTTTTTACTTTTTAGTTAAAATTTATGGATATAACTTACTTTTAAATACAATGATTATTAGGGTTTTGCCAGAGAAGATCAATACTAATGGGAGCAGCAGCATTTGCAATGGGAATTACACCAGCAAGCTCCCTATTAGCTGAAGGTAACAAAATTACTTCTACTCAACAAACCGAAATCTTAGGGCGCGTTTGGATCATGCCAAATAATGTATTATATGTAACATTTAATGCATTATAATACATTATTTGGCGCAATCCAAACGCACCCTTAAGATCCAATACAAGAGAATATCACATTTACCCATTCACCATTCGAGTTTCGCAGGAGTACCAGCAAATTACAGTGTCTTTGTCGACGAAGCAGACGGTTACTCGTACTATTACCCATCAGATTGGAGGGTAAATTTGCAAGTTTTTAGAAACTAAGGGTCACTTTTCTAAGAGAAGCTAATCTTGTTGAATATGTAAATCAGGAATTTGATTTCAGAGCACATGATTCTGCATTCAAAGACCGCTACTTGCAACTGCAAAATGTGAGACTCAGTTTCATACCAACTGAGAAAACTGATGTCCATGATTTGGGTCCAATGGAGGAGGTAAACTTGTACATTGAGGACTTGATATGATCAAAACAATTCATGATTTCTGTTTGAGTTCTTATATTCTTTTTTTACTTCTGCAGGTTTTTCCTGATTTGGTGAAAAACATTTATGCTGCCCCAAATCAAATGCCAACAATATACAGCATGCAAGAGGTTAGTATCTTAGGGGTCAGTTTGGATCACGCATTATGTTATATGCGTGATCCAAACAAGTCATAATTTTTTTTATTAATGTGCGATCCAAACAGGCCCTAAATTTCCGGTCAATGCAGCGAACGAGCGACGGGAGAAACTACTATACTGTTGAGTTTGTGCTCACATCTCCAAATTTTGCTCGGTCAGCTTTTGCAACTATAGCAATTGCTAATGGTAAGTCTTAATGAAAGCTTTAAATCAAAGTGTATCTAAATGAAAATTTTGAAGTTCTTGATTGCTAATGATGCAAAAAACCTATGGAATTCATATGCAGGGAGATACTACACACTGATTGTTGGCGCGAACGACAGGCGGTGGAAGAGAGTTAGGAACCAGCTGAAGGTGGTGGCTGATTCCTTCAAGGTGTTTGATATTTGATATAGCTCCACATATGAGGCACAATCAATTTTCAATTAGCGAAAATTACCATACTTTCTAAATCATTTTTTTGTAAGAAATCAATTGCTCTACATGTATATATACACAATCTTTTGTTGATTAACAACTGACTCTGGCACATTCTTCTTTGTCCACAAGATGATCTAAAATTTAATGTTCTCATCAACAAAGATGTCTGCAAGATGATCTAAAACAATGTTTTCATCAGCAAAGATGTCCTAAAATGGTGTTCCAAGCACTGTTCTAAAAATCCCTTCTAGCCCCACCTAGGCGCTGGAAAGTCCTAGCTCGCTTAGCCGTCCAGACCGCCTAGGCACCAGTCTAGGACCGCCTAGGCCACCGTTTAGGCCGTCTAGGCGTTAGGCGGTCCCTCTCCGCCCAACTTCCGCAAGCTTTTTTTTTTGAACATTGGTTCCAAGCAATCCTAATTCTTTTTTTTTTATCAACAAAGAACCCACCTTTTGTGGTAAATCTTGGGCTCGTGAACTAACCGGCAAAGCACAAGAACCCGCTAAACTGGATTGCGCTGACTGGCTCGAGTGCTCGACCCAATTGTAGAAGGAATGGTAATGCTTGGTTTTTCACCTTTAACTCGGCGGAGGCAAATCCTAATTCTTTCCTTGTCAAAAAAATGCAAGCTTTTGGTACACATCTGATTCTAGTTGAATCCACTATTGCAGGTAAATAAATTGATCAAACATGACAAACTGGGATGTGCTACATTGATAAAGAAATAAATGAGCCAACTCATCCAAAAATGCTAAAATATGATAAAGTAAAAACACAATTCCATGGGTGAATGTCAAGTTTAGCTTCACTGATACAGAATGATGTACAGACATTGCTTAGTAGATTTAGGAAGAAAGACACTATAGGATAGTAAAAATAGGTCAAGATTGACAGGAAACCCAACAAGTTGCAAAACTGGGTAGACTGGCTTTGAGCCATTGTTAAGAAACAACAAAAACTCTTTAGGATGAACTTCTCTGACGGAAATTACCGAATTTCTGAGCGATGACGTCGTCAGATAATGCATCCCACACCTACCAAAAAAACAACTCAAGATTACAAGACTGTTTAAAAGAAGAGAGATGGATACAAAGAGTTCAAAGAAAAGGGTATTTGAGACTCACTTGTAATTTTCCCTTGGATCCTCCAATTGCAAGTACAAAGGGCTTCTCCTCACAAAATGAAACCGAAAAGACGGCTCCCTGAGAACAAGCATTAGTGGTGAAAAATTAGGACTGAACAAAAAAAAGTAGCAATGATGTTTAATAATTGCAACAAAGATATGAGCTTACAGCTTTGGGATTCCGGGATGCAACACATGAAGGATGGTTATTGGACAGATCCCACAATTTTACCATTTTATCCGTGGAGCCAGTTGCAATTAACTAGGGAAAATAAGTTGAAACCGAAATCAGTGAATTATGCAAAAGTTTAGCTCAGTAAAAAAATATGTAACAAAGAAGGTAGTAATTACATTAGGGGCAGCAGGATTGTAAGAAATAGTGCAAACGGCTTTGTCATGAGCGTGGAGAGTAAAACTCGGCTTTTGCTTTGCATCTGAATCTGAGCTAGCTGTTCGTATATCAAACCCTTGAATCATGCCATTCTCGAGACTGACCTGCAAAGTCACACCATGAATGATTAATGGTAATATGAATTTAAACGAAAAAATTTGAATTGACTAAGCTAATTTTGTCAAAAATTAACCAGCTTAAGTTCAGATGTACTTACAACAAAAGAGTGCTCTGTATGTGGATCCCAAGCCAAGCACTCAACATCAGCATCAACTGGCCATTTGTAGCCACTGTGTGATGGTTTCCTTCCATCTTTCTGCAGTTAATAAGAAAATTGGCCTTTGTAAATCAAATTATTACAAGGAACCATCTATTTATAAAAAGCAAATATAAAACCCATCAGCCAGAAAATAAGCACACAATGAACTATAGACCATCTGAACACTAAAATCTTGCTTTCATGTCATGTCATGGCAAATGAACTTGTCCTCAAATTCAATAGGAATTACTTTCACAATGTGATTGCACATAAATCTTCACGTTCCAATTTATTACACGCGTAAATAAAATGTTTAGAATATAATATAAGATACAATCTCCTGTCAATAGTTATGAACTCGTATGCTATGTTGAGTGCACATAGACAATTGTTATAAGATAAGCAGCTATGATCATTACCAGAAATACTGTATGATCAAAAGATCCACTAAGTAGAACTTCAGGCACATGACGATTCCATGCAACTGCTTGAACCTGCAAGTATAAGTAGGAAAGGGCATCAGCATATTTAAGAGTTAAGACATGTCGTACATATATGACAATTCACAACTACATCCATGTTTAGTATATGATGATTATAGATATCTTTAACTATTTTTTGCAGTTAAAATGTCAAATTTCATAATTTTAATTTCAGTTACCCTAACATTGTATCATGGTATAATCAAGTACAAATTCTGAAAACAAATTTTATGAGATGTAAACATAGTTTAATTTATGCAAATCAATAAATAGTTCCACAAAAGTAAGGTTCAATCCATGCCTTGTCCGTATGGTGATCCATGGTGATACTACATTTCCCGGTAGCAACATCCCATAGCTTCACCGATTTGTCAGCACTTGCACTAGCAAGAATGTTCCTACATAATTAAACAACAAATCAACTATTTAATCATACATCTGAGCACACAATTATATAAGTAAAGCGAGAGAATAACCATATACCTGAATTCCTTGTTCCAAGCAAGGCCCAAAACTGAATCTGTGTGGCTATCTTCCTTATATTTGATCGATTTCTAACCAAAACAAGGAAAAAGGTCACTAGTTGTAATTTCTAAAAGTGGAAGAACGATTAGGAGTACGAGAGATTTAATCATGTTTATAAGTTTATCACTACAGAAAATGACAGATTCACATCAAATCAAACTGATCTTATATTTATCGGAACATTTTTATGCAGTCTGCAGAAATCACATGGGTACAGTAGAGGAAAGGTGAACTATCCACCTTATTCTAATTTCTAAGTAGTAGTATTTATATAAGAAATGAGCAACAGATATGAGCACAATACGCCTGAGAATGTGGCAGTTTGTAACTGTGAAAAATTACATAGGTTAAGCTATATTGCAGACCATCATAGGTAATTCCTCTTTATCCTTCAAGTACCCTTCAAATTACATTTATATTTTGATCCCAAGATTCCTGAAGCTATGTTTTCTTTCACTTACATTTAGAAACTATAAGAGAGATCTTCAGATGATGCCATTCGAAAAACAATGCATTAACCACCTCACAAACATCACATGGACCTATGCCGTGTGAATATTGAATATTTTTATATGCTTCCTCAAAAGTATCTTCAAATCGATATAGACAAATTTGTCACTCTCTTTTCTACATTCTTACTCTCTCAGTTTTTCATTGGGATAGATAGGTCACAGGGTAAGCTAGAGATAGATATATTCTAAAACTGCACTTACACAAATAGCAAACCATGACGATCTAACTGTAAAACAAAATCACACATAGTAAATAAAAAACCATGCACAGTAAGGAAAGTATGAACTAACAAGTGTTGTAAGATTTCATCAACAACAAGCTAAATACCAGAGATCAAGGAAGATGGTAATTGCAGTTGCAAAGAGAAAAAAGAACTTAGTTGTCTCACCTTCTTTCCCTTTTTCTTTTTCTTCTTCTCAACTATCCCACCTAAAGTTGCACATGGTTGAACTTCATCTATCTGAAAGTTTTTTCAAACAAATATTGTTTGAACAAGATGAGAGATTCAGAGATGGTTGATACTTATATGATAAATCAAAGGCATTATGTAAAACATACAATATCCAGGTCCCATATTTCAATAGTAGGCTCCATTGAGCCAACAGCAATGAAGTTCCCTGCCATAAGAAATATCATGAAAATTTCAGCAAAAAGAAGGATTATAAGTATTAAGAACTAATTCATAAGAAAACTAGAAAGAAGTATATATCAAAGATTCTAGGGAGAGAAATATTTATCAAAGACACTAGAGAGAAAATCCAGAGTTTCGGAAAGACATGTTCATTGCATGATAATGTTCATAAGGATTCAGCAACACTCCATTGACTTTCCTTTGTATAGCAACACAGCAAAACCTAAAAACATAATTTCCCATAGCTTTTTATAACACCTCAGATGATATGCTTCAAATTCCTTTGGTAAGGGTTTCTATATCAAAGGAGTAAGAAAATGAAGCCACAGGACAAGCATACCAATCACTGTGCTCACGGCTATTGTGTATTAAGGCCAAGAGCATATTAATATCAATACATCACACAAATCTACAAAGGGTACAAATATGAAGACTGAAAGATAGAGAATATCACACCTTTTTCGCCACCTTTTAGTGGACAATCAAGCCATGCTGTGGACAATGGGAAAGCGGAGATGATAATATCATGGTGAACAAACAAGTTTGGACTTCCATCTTCTGCTTCATCCAGGATATATACCTATAATGAAGTTCAATACTATTAGCATAAAAAGCTTTGGAGAAAACACAAACATAGGTAAGAGTATATGGATAACTAAAGTATGCACACACGTAAGACAAAAGTTTCCACCACTAACAAACCTCAAGTTGGCTGACATCATCCTCATTTCGTGCACAAACAATAACTAGATCATCTGGCTTTATGGTCATATCCTCCTCTTCTTCAGAATCTTCATCCTTATTTTTATTTAAAAAAAAAAAAAAAGAAAAACAGTGTGTCATTATAGTATCTAATGCCAAAGCAACATTGCTAATATACCACAAAAACTAAGTGATACATACATCATTATCCTTTAAATATGGGTCCAACTCATTACTGGGATAGAAGGCATCACATAGACCTTTGTCAAATAGCTGAATCCCTGAAGTCAAATAACAAATTTCAATACCCAACATCAAACTTGAATAACAATGACAAACATGATCAGATTATTAGCAAAAGTACCATTATCCTCATCATCATAATTGTCCATATCAAGTTCCTTCAACGCATCAGCTATATCATTAGATGCATTTCCGAGCATTTCAGCTGCAACTGAAGCATGAGCGACTTCATCAATCTCTTTGTCAGCTTCAACTTCCATATCCCCATCATCTTCCTCATCATCAGCATGCCTATTAGTACACCAATTCGACACATTTCAACCGAATTACTCACAAATACCTCAAATTGAGCATGATAAAAACATGAAACGAGATACAAAAAAGAGATAACCCTACCCAATTTCAAGAGCGCCGCTTTTTATGATCTCTTCGATTTCTTCTTTGGACGGAGGCTCGGCAACTGAAGGCACGGACTTTGCAATCCCTTTAGGGACCCATGAAATAGCTGAAATCATTGTTAGTGAGGTAGATGACGGACTGAAATAGAGGTGGTTACGGGGCCGGAGGAAGACGGTCGGCGCCGGTGAAGGAAGGAATTGTGAAATTGAAAGGAAGGCCGAATGAGGGTTTAGACGATGGCGGCCCGTATAGGAATGGGGTTTTAAAACAACCCGCAAAAATCATCAAATTTGATAAGTAGAATTGCAGAAAATAACCCAAGTGTATAGGGTAATTACGAAAAATAGCCCAAATTTTCAAAATTACTGCAATCAACCTTGATTATGGGGTGAGTTACTGAGTTACCAATGACTTGCCTAATCAATCATTGAAGATGGTTTTTCTTATAAAAAAAATGATTTATAGGGTGACCAATTAAAAAAATCTCTTATTTAATGATGCTTTATGCTTATCTTCCATAACGTGAGAGGTGATTGGCTAGTGTTCTAGACTGATGAGACTCGAGAGGATGAAAGTGACGAACTAACATCGGCCTTGCTACACTTTGTGTAAATAAATACTTTTTGCTAATTAGTAATTCTTTTTTTTTACATCGAAATATGTATAATTTTACTTTGGGAAATGTAAAAAGTATATTTTTTTTTATAAAAATTGCTTTCAAATAAGTAAAGTGTAGCATGACCAAAAGGTGATTGGAGAAGAAGGTGTCTGGAGAATAAGGAGAACTCGATGAAGGACTGGAGCCTTAACTATTGTAGGGTGACTTTGTGAGTGTGTAACATGTGATGAGACATTAGGTTTCCTTTAGACTTTAGTCTAAAAATAAATATGAAATTTGAACTTGAACATGTTGCTTTGTTCTTTTTTTAAAAGATATATATTACCCTAAATTCAATCATGTTTCTAGGAAATGCAATTCAGTCGTTGATGAAGTGGTCAGACTACGACATTCTGCGATCAGATCAGACTTCGCCCAAAGCTACATGCTTTTATCTGAAAGAATACGCTAGGATTAAACCTGTTTTTTTTATCCTAATTGTACCTACGCCAAAAAAAAGATATCTATTACCCAATTGAATGCTCCCTTTCTAAAAAATATGACATATCGTATCGATTTATCGCTCCCATTAAAATATTCGTAACCGTATGTAACCATACCGATAAACTGTTAAAAGTATCAATTGGTTAATCATAACTGATTTTTTTTTTAGTATGGTTAACCGAAAAAGGTGATCGATGTTTCGATTTTAAAGTTCGGTTTTTCGGTTAGGGTTTGTTCCCTCCCAGCCCTACATTTAGCACAATGTTTACTCCTCGTCTGAAACACTATAAAGGCCCATTTCCAGCCCAATTTGAAAAGCTCAGCCACTTTACATAACTTTTTCTCTTTATAAATAAACCCTAATATTCCAACTTCTAATTACTTCCCGGCAAAGGTTTCTCCCTCAACTTCTTATCCTTCTCTAAATGGTGCTTGAATTACACTATTCGCTAAAAATTCTTCCTTTTTCTTGTCTTCTTTGCAGGTTCTCAAGACTTCTTACTTATCGCAATGGCCCCTGCTAAAAGTACTACCAAATCTTCAATCTCAAATTGCTTAATTAGCATGTTCAGTTGTTAATATTACTCGTTGATTGTCATTGTCAGTAAAAAAGATTGCTTTTTTTTTTCCCACCAAATCTTCCAGGTTTCAATTATCGTGTTGTTCAATCGTTTGGTCTTAGCCTTCGATTGAATTGTGTTGAATTCATCCAGTTTAATTATTTGAACTTGAACTTGAACTGAACTCAATTGGGTAAGATTTTTCAGAGAAAAGTATCATGCTATGAATTATTTGAACATGTAGAAGAAGTTATGAATCTTGTAAGCTGAGTTAATATTGATTGTGCTGATGTTGGCTTATTTAGCAAAAAGACTCTAGCTTTCTTCTTGTTCAGATGCTATAGTGATCATCATAGCTTGATTTTAACATAATTTTCAAGAACAGGGCAAATTATTTGTTTTGTTTTTCATTTGGGTGAATCTGAGCTTTGACAGTCTAGTAAAAAGACTCTAGCTTTCTTCTTTTTCAAATGCTATAGTGCTCATCATATAGCTTGATTTTAACATAATTTTGTAAGAACATGGCATCTGCTTGCAATTGTTGATCAATTCTGTGATATGGATCCTTTGATTATCCGATTTGGAACCAATGTTTGTGTTATTGTGTAAAAAGACTCTAGCTTTCTTGTTGTTCAAATGCTGTAGTACTCATCATATCTTGATTTTACCATAATTTCATAAGAACATGGCAAATGCTTGCAATTGTTGATCAATTGTGTGATAAAAGCTTTGATTATCAGATTTTTGGAACCAATGTTTGTGTTATTATGTAAAAAGACTCTAGCTTTCTTG
Organism: Fallopia convolvulus; assembly: GCA_964016875.1. NCBI lineage: Eukaryota > Viridiplantae > Streptophyta > Magnoliopsida > Caryophyllales > Polygonaceae > Fallopia > Fallopia convolvulus. The sequence continues at coordinate 893,045 of OZ024719.1, forward strand.
TTGTTCAAATGCTGTAGTACTCATCATATCTTGATTTTACCATAATTTCGTAAGAACATGGCAAAATACTTGCAATTGTTGATCAATTGTGTGATATGAAGCTTTGATTATCGGATTTGGAACCAATGTTTGTGTTATAATGTAAAAAGACTCTAGCTTTCTTGTTGTTCAAATGCTGTAGTGCTCATTACATCTTGATTTTAGCACAACTCTGTAAGAAAATGGCAAAATTGTGTGAATTGAAGCTTTGATCATTGGATTTGGAATCATTGTTTGTGCTATTCTGTATCTGAATACTCTTTCTTTCTTGCAGCTGATGCAAAGAAGAAATCCAATGCAAAAGCACAGGCATTGAAGGCAGCAAAGGCGGTTAAATCAGGCGCCTCAACTCTGAAGAAGGAACACAAGAAACCCATGAATTCAGTTACTTTCCACAGGCCAAAGACTTTGAAAAAGGAAAGGAACCCTAAGTACCCAAGGATCAGTGCAACTCCAAGAAATAAGCTTGATGAATATAAAATTCTGAGGTACCCTCTTTCGACCGAGCATGCTATGAAGCAGATTGAAGCGAACAATACCCTGGTTTTCATTGTTGATGTTAAGGCTAATAAGAAGAAGATTAAGGATGCTGTGAAGAAGGTGTATGGTATTCAGGCCCAAAAAGTTAACACTTTGATAAGGTAAAAATGCATATCTTCATTCTAGTTCAGTAGTATGCAGTGTTCTAAAAAAGACTAGGCGGAGCCTAGAGGTAGGGGTGTCTATAAAAAACCGAAAACGAAAAACCGGAAAACCGACATTTGTTTTGGTTAACCAAAACGAGATTATTTGAATTTTCGGTTTGGTTAATCGAACCGAGAATATTGGTGGTTTCTCGGGTCGGTTTCGGTTCCTTGTTTTCACAGTTTCAGTTAACCGAAAAACCGAAAATGTGGGACCGTTTAATTAATATTTAAGAAAAAGTTTCATTTGTATGAAATGTATAATTCACACACTAGTAACAAACGATGCTATCAATCGGTTATTTTAGCTACCTAGACATGTAAAATTAGTTCGTATTGATAGGTTCTAACCGAGTTGGATAATATTTTTTAATACAAAGTTGATAATTTTATTTGCCTTCTAAGTGTATTATTATAATAAAAAAGTAAATAAATGGTTATTGGTTAACCGAGAAAACCGAACCGAAAAATCAGTTAACCGAGTTCTGATTAACCGAGATTCATGCTTAGGTTAGTGATTTTAACAAACCGAATTCATGTTCGGTTAACCGGGTTTGGACACCCCTACCTAGAGGGAGCGCCTAGCGTCTAGGCGGCCTAAACGGGTGCCTAGAAGGACCAGACGATCTCCTAGACGGACTGAAAGGCTAGGCGGGCTAGCACCTTCTAGCGCCTAGGTGGAGATTTTTACAACAGTGGTAGTATGTTGGTTCTGATTTTAAATTTTGGTGGTTTTTGATTGTGTTCATGCAGGCCTGGTTTAACTAAGAAGGCATATATCCGTCTTACTCCGGATCATGATGCACTCGACGTTGCAAACAAGATTGGAATCATCTAAACCAAGTTTTGACATTGTTTTTGTTTAGGTTTTGAACCTAGGTCTCAATTAGTGATACTAAATTGTTTATTATTCTTATTACTAAAATCAGATTAGCTTTAGTCTTTGTGTTTAGAGTTTCATCAAGAGTTTAGATCCCTATAATTGATTTACACTATAGCCCTTTTACATACAAATTTATAGCATTGATTTGGTTTGTGTTGCCTAGTACATTGAACTATTGTCTGAATTTGGATTTATTCTATTGTTCTATTACATATGATATGCTATGATGACAAACTTTTGTGTAGATATAAACATAAGATGATTTCAATTACATGTAGTAGACATTTATACACAATCTCCTTAGTGACCATTCTAGCTTTTGTATCCATGTCCATTTCTTTAGTCAATGTCAAGGCTCTTCAACACAAAGACATCGGTTAGAACAGTCTTAGACATCAACGACGCCTTTAGCAATGCCAAACCCTACAACAAAACATTAAGAACATGAATATTTGATTATCATTAGCACTAATCATTATATGTCAATGTAATACTACAACATTAGAGAAGGAAAGAGGTACCATGCTAATGTCAAGGGTAACCTCTCTTTCCTCAAGACTTGCAACATCCTCAACATTAAGCTTGTTAAGGAGCGCAATGCTCGACACCATAGACATGGGTTGCACACACAAGTCATCCATGATCATGTAAGTAATCACTCCTTTCACATATCCTATAGAGCTCGGCCCTTTCGTCTGGACAGTCGCAGGGACCACATACGTCAATATTGTACTCATAATCTTCGAACAACTCGGACAATTTTGCCCTCCAACATCCGAGACATGCCTATGAGCAGTGGTGCCAGCTGCATAGATACTAGGACAAGCATAGAATGTCTTGGTACGAGGATCAAGATCAGGGCTTGCCGTCGGGTTTAGGGTTAGGAGAGGGACATTAGAAGATGAACCAACTGCCGATTTTGGATTGAGAAGGGTGTCTTTGTTAAAACCGTCTTGGAAGTAGTCGGTGTTGAGATCCTCAAGGCTTCCATAGAGGCCTCCAATGCCGTTGGCCATGGATGATTTAGTGAGGAACCCGACAATTGAGCCGAGAGGCAAGGAAAGCATGTGGAAGAGGAAGTCGACACATTCTTTACCAGCTTCCGCGAATAGAACTTTGTTCTTGCTTTTGTCTACGAGTAGCTTCATTGTGATCTTAGGCTCTGACATGATTTGTGGTATGTTTTTGTGGAAGGGTTGATTCTTTGATTGATTTGAGTTTGATTTGGCTTGGTATGTTCAAGGTTTGGAGCTATGGAACCAAAGGATGGAGTTGCATTGGTCACTAAGAAAAGAATAAAGTAAGGGGAAGTAAGGAAGGTAAGAATCATGAAGTTTTGGAGTATCATCTAGGTAATTGTGTAATGAATGATGAGGTGCTAAAGGAAAATAGATTCCAACAAGGTCAGCAAACTCTAGATTTTGGCTATTACCATGATATTCAATTCAACTCTCATTTGTGTCTTGGGAGATTATTTGATTGGCTGACCATACATATAGTTAGGAACACAAGTTCATTGTAGTTACATGTAATTAACACTAGTTTCTTAAGGCAATTGCTATAAGAAGTTGTTGAGACGACATTTCATAATGTTAAAATAGTATTAATTTTTTTTTGGTCGAAGTTAAAATAGTATTAATGGATACTTCAAATACTAATATACTATTATCCAAGATTTTTTTTTTTTTGATAAAAAACCTTTGCATTAAGTAGAAGAAGAGTCAAACAAAACAATGTCACAAAGTGCAGGTGGAAAACTAGAACATGAATTGTAAAAAACAGGAACATTAAATAAATGTGATGCCATCCAGTGTGCAACACCATTTGCTGTTCTCCGAGTGAATAGCCAGGAACATGAATCAAAATCCCAAACTTTGGCTAGTAATCTTGCCACCAGGACTCCAACAATATTTCTGTTAATCAAACCTTTCTTCAGCTTTGTGATAATAGTGAGGCAATCAGACTCCACTGCAATACTCCTGATCCCATAATTAACCACCAGTTCCAACCCAAACAACATCGCCTCTGCCTCAGCTACTTCCACCTCCGTTTCCTTTTGAATAAGTTTTGATCCAGCAAATAAGATTGCTCCTTCAGAGTCCCTTCCAACAACACCGACACCACAACGATCTCCTAAAACCGATGCATCGCAGTTGACTTTGACAACACCAGCTGGAGGTTTTTGCCATGTCACACGTTCACAGCACTTTTCTGTGATGTTGTTTGTAGGAACAGAGTTGGCCTCGATCAAAGAAAAAACCCGGGCAGAGATTTCTTCGGCACTTGACTCAATAGAAGAGAAAATTCGGAGGTTCCGAGCATTCCATAATTCCCAACAAAGCATTGCCCAAAGAGCAATATCAGTCTCCGAGTGTGTATGTAAAATTCTGTCAGCCCAGTCTTCAAACTGACGAAACCCAGCAGCACCCAGCAGCAGATTTTTGAACAATTTCCACACATCTTTCGGTAGCTTGCATCCATACACAACATGAAGAGTCGTTTCCTCAACTCCACAGACCTCACACAAGCAATCCCCAGAAATTTTGCGTCTGAATAATCTCTCTTTAACCGGAAGGATATTTTTTGAAGCTCTCCAAATAAAGTTCCTGATCCTAGGCAAAACTGGAATTTTCCATAGTTTTTTCCAAAAAGACCGAGCTGTTGTTGGATCAGAAGACTCACCTATCCCACTTTTGGTTGCTTCTTTCTTCATTAATAGATGATAGGCTGATCGGACCGAAAATTCACCATCCCTCTCATAAAACCAGTAAAGGGAGTCTTCCACAGTTGAGTCAATAAGATGAATCTTCAGAACAGTTTCAGCATCAATCGGGAGCAGCTTTTCCATAATAAGATCCTCACGCCAGCAAGGTGATTCCCAGTCAATGAGATCTGCAACACATAAATTCTCATCACGCTCTTCAGGACGTGTCAAAACACGAAAAGAATCAGCCCTAGGCAGCCATCGATCCGTAAAAACATTTATCGACAGACCATTCCCCACCTGCCACACCAAACCCGATTCTAGCAGACCCCTTGCATTATGAATGCTCCTCCATGTAAAACTGGGATTGTAACCAATTGAAGCTTGTAAAAACTCAGTTCGAGGGAAGTATTTTGCCTTCAGTAGTCTTGCCAAAAGAGATTCCGGTTGTTGGATAAGTTTCCATCCTTGCTTAGCAAGAAGAGCAAGATTGAAAGAATGCAGATCCCTAAAGCCAAGCCCTCCAAGATCTTTTGAATGTCCCATTTTCTTCCAGCTCATCCAGTGTATTCTCTTCTTACTGTTATCCGAGCCCCAAAAGAAATTACAGATAATCTGTTCAATCTCATGACACAACTCATTAGGCAGCAAAAAACAGGACATTGTATACATCGGGATAGCCTGCACCACCGCCTTGATTAAAACTTCTTTTCCTGCCCTTGATAGAGTTTTTTCCTTCCATCCCTTAAGCTTTTTCCAAACTTTCTCCTTCACCTGCTGAAAAATAGCTTTTTCTTACCTCCCCACCATAGTCGGAAGACCCAAATATTTCTCATGTTTATCAACTTCACTAACATGAAGAATATTCTGAATCTCGTTCCTCCGTTCAGATGCCACATTGTAGCTGAAAGATAACTCTGACTTTGCAAAATTTACTTGTTGACCTGAAGCTGCTCCATACACATGGAGGATATTGACAATCTCTCGCGCTTGTTGACAAGTTGCTCTTGCAAAAAAAAACACTATCATCAGCAAAAAACAAATGAGACACTGGTGGGGCATTCCGAGCAATCTTCACACCATGGAGTCGACCAGCATTTTCACTCTCCCTAAGCATTCCGGCGAGCCCCTCAGCACACAAAAGAAAAAGATAAGGTGATAACGGGTCGCCCTGCCTAAGTCCTCTCTGTGGTTTGAACTCTCTAGAGGGACAGCCTTCCATCAACACCGAAAAAGAAACACTCTGAACACATCTCATGATCAAATCAGTCCATTGAGAAGCAAAACCCAAACGTCTCAAAACTTGTTCTAAATAAGGCCATTCCATCCTGTCATAAGTCTTTGCCATGTCAAGCTTTACCGCCATAAAACCTGTTTTCCCTGCTTTCTTATTATCCAAGATTTGGTTATTCAGGATTTTCCCAATCATATTTTAGGATCTAATTTTTTCTAGCGCGGGGTATACTTTAATTTTATAAAAAAATGGTTAACTAATAGATTAGAAAAAATCATTAGCGAATTTACTGGTTAAGATTAGTGTTCACCCATAAGTTATTATTTTTTTTGGTAGAATCACCCATAAGTTATTATGAGTTTGATTCAAATGAAAGAAACACTTATCCTTAAAATTAAAAAGTGCACTACAAAGTACGAAAAGTGCATTACAAAATACAAAAAGTGCAATCCGAAAAGTGTACTATAAAAAATATGAAAAGTGCATTACAAAGTACGAAAAGTGTAAATGCAATCAAGTGCACTCCGAAGTAGGAAAAGTGCACTACGAACTAGAAAAAGTGCATTCGTTTTATTTTTCAGGATAAGAGTTTGTTTCATTTGAATCAAACTCAAGTTATTATTGGTGCATATATGTATGTTAAATTTTTTATTGGTGTGTATATCTATGTTCTACTTTTGAATGATTGAGATATAGAATTGTATATGGTGGGTTGAAATTATCTTTAACCAAGTCCAATAATGTTGATACATTGTATGTCTATTAGATCGATCGATGTAGCATGTATTGTAGTTCATTTGGATTCACTTATATAAATGATGTGATATATGAACTTGCAAAGAGAATATATTAATAAATACCATACATTCGATGATTTCGATCAATCAAAGCCAATATATAGAACCAAACACGAACAATCCACCAACATTGCTAGATGAGTAGATGGTGATAATGATTAATTAAAAGAAGATAATGCACAAATTAAATGTTAGTATATATAACATCCATATATGATTCATATCCATATCATTTCTTTCCTAGGAACACGTCAGTTAGAACAGTCTTCGACACGAGCGACGCCTTGAGCAATGCCACAGCCTACAATTAACCATAACAAAACACCGATCATGCATGACCCAAACTTATTTTTTAGGTTTTAGTTTCTAAAATTAGTATGCTTATAAAAAAAACTCGATAAATCAATTAGTATACCTGTTTCATGTCAACGGTAACAAGTTTCTCATCGAGGCATCCCACGTCATGAATATTAAACTTGTTGAGAAGCGTAATACCAGATATAGTCGACATGGGCTCCACTGACAAATCATCCATTATCATATACGTCACCACCCCTTTCACATACCCTCCAACATTATTGCTACTACTATTACTACTTGTCTTCGCCTCGACCGATGTCGGGGCGACACGTGTCAAAGTCTTATTCATCGGGCTACTACAATACGGACAGATTGCCCCTAAAGTATCCGACACATAAAGATGAACCATATTACAATAATAATCATATTTACCAGCGCTGTTACATATGTACACTAACTTGGAATCGGGATCCTCGGGGGCTTTGTCAATGGACAAAAGAGGGACGACATTTGAAGCTGAACCAGAAGCCGGATTAGGGTTAAGAAGGCGGTCTTTGTTTAGACCGTCTTGCAAGTAGTCGGATTCTATCTTCCTTCCATAGAGGCTTCCAAGGCTACCGACCATGGATTCCTTAGAGAGGAACCCTACGACGGTGGCCAGAGGCAAAGACAATGGGCACAGACATGGGCACACTTCATATATTATTATTGATTACACAGACATGGTTATCACAACTTAATATATTATTATTGATTACACAGACATGGTTAAGTTATCTTATAAAATGGCGAAGACCATGGGCACACTTCTACATGAATAAATGGTAGGTACTCAGGATACACGCTAGTACTACCCCTCCTAAAATAGTAGGGCCCTGTATTTGGATCGATCACATCCACCAAGGTCCAAGTCCGGGTCCGAAGATTGACCACCATCAGCTTGCAGTCTTTCACATACGGATGGCACACGACGTCGGGTTCACAAGGATTGAGACTCACCATGAGTTTAGAGCAAGGGTGATCCAAAGACGGGAAACAAATCTCACCTTCCATGCACCATTCGGGGTTGTCGTTGTTGTTCACGACTAATCGCCAAACCATCAGCCTATCGAAACCCGATCCTCCTCCTCCTCCGCCACCCTTGTCCATCTCGCAGTATCTCACCCTCCCTCGGTCTCCGGAATAAATCAGACTCGTATACCCCAACCGAGGGTACCGGTGTTCAGGCACTGGGATGCGTCCAAATCGGCCAGGATTGTCGAACGGATCATAAGTAATGACCATGCCTGTCCCACGACCCAACCAATGCAGGACGCCCTTGTAAGAAAACACGGCACTCCCCGTACATTTCGCGTAAACCTCCGCCGGACAACATCGTACTTCCCAGGTAGCCCATCTCCCCGTAACCGAACAGAATATCTCCACACTAGAGTCCGCGACGACCATGTTTAAACACGCGTTGAATAAGCACAATCTTGTAAGCCCCGCGCCTTGTCGCAATACCAAACCCGACCTCTTCTATGTCGTTTAGCACGGACTCAGGGATCGGCGCCCATTGCTTGGTGAGTGGATTGGAGACGCGAAGGATGAATCTACTCGTCTTGGTGTTTTCATTACAGGGAAAAAAACAAGAGAGAATCAGTCCATTGCTGGAAGCAACCATATGATTCATCTCATCCTTTGGTATAGGGGAGAAATAGCAAACGGAGATTGACGACGACTCATCTTCTTCGTCTTGACTTAAACTATCGGTCAAATACCTGAGCTTCTTAGAGAAGCCAAAGGGATTCATTCTCGACACTGGATATAGAAACAATACTTTGATGCCCGAAAAAGACCGTGCATCTAGTGAAGAACAGACTCGTTGCAGATATCTTTCCGCAAACTCTTGGTCGGAGATGATGGATTCATATCGTTTGGAGATGGACTTGAGTTTGAAGAGAGGTTTGATGGGTAGTCTTAGTAGAATTTCAACCACAATGTCCTCTGGAAGCATGGTCCACCAGCTTTCATCTTCGTCTTCATCATCATCTTCATCAGTGTGTGAATAATAAAAAAAACTGAGAAACTGCGTCAATACATACAAAAACAACAATTACCCAGTGGAGCTCCCCTTACGGGAAATCTGGGGGGTCAAGATAGGGGCCCTACTGGCTAAACGCAAAGGGGGAGCGCCCGAAAGCAACACATACATACATACATATTAGGAATGGATGAACCTACAGAAATAAATCAAGCCAGAAGCAACACAGGTTCTTATATCAGAACATTAAGAAATAGCAACTGCAATAGGCCAATGACAATGAAAACAATGGGAAATGTCACACATGCTTGTTCTGTGAACTTCATTCTCAATTTGAACATTCACAGACTCTTTAACAAAAGTGTCAGCCAGGGAAGATACACAAGTCTATTACTAGACTGCAAGTAGTTGACAATTAACTGAAAAAAGATGATATTTTCAATTATAGTAGCCGGATTCGTGTTTGAAAGCTAGAAACTACAACAACAACATTGACCCAGTGCAGATTTCCCTAGGGGGTCAACAACAAAAAGATGGTATTTTCAATTATAGTAGCCGAATTCGTGTTTGAAAGCCAGAAATTAACAGAAGAAAAAACTTTAAGAGCAGTAACACACTAGAGAGATCAATTTAGCTAGCAGGAGCGATTTGGGGATTCAATTTCGAACCGAAGAGCATACAGTAAAGCCATATATTGACAAAAGAAACAAACTCTTAGCATAACAAAGATTCCATCCTTAACTAGGACATTCACACATTCTCTTAACAAAATTGTCAGCAATTGAAGATATCCAAGACAATTGATTGCAGGTGGATTGTCATTAAACTGAAATCAATTAGCTACAGAACAGACTAGCAAGATAAACAAACCTTATGAGCACTGACAAACAAGGAGACACACTAAAGACATCAATTAGCTACAAAAGATCCAGGAAAGCAACAAAAGAAACAAACTTTATAAGCAATAAGGAAGAGGAAGAAGCACTGAAGAACAATTGATTGTTAGTGGATTGACATTAAACTAAAAAAAGATTATCAATTAACAAAAGAAACAAAATTTATGAGCACTAACGAAGAAAGGGGCACGCTTGAGAGATCAATTAGATAGTTCAACTTAGCAAGCAGGAGCAATTGAGGGATTCAATTTTTTCGATCTGAAGAGCAAATTATAAGAAAGCCCTAAATTAACAAAAAAAAAAATACAATCTTTAAAGAGCACTAACAAATAATTAAAGAACAATAAAAATAAGAAGAAACCTTGTAAAGGGATGAGAGGGCAGGCACCGAGAGCGACGCTCGCCGATGGAGTGGCGGCGGCGGCAGCCTGTTTAGCGGCAGGGCGGCGTTCAATCTCCATCGTGTTGATAGTTGGAGCCGTGGAGGTAAAAAGGACGAACTCCAGAAGACTGATTTTTATCAATGAAAATCTTCTATTCCATAATTATTTTATTTTTATATTCTAATTATTTCATAAGTATCAAATTAATGTTAAAATTTTTAAAAAATTATATTTCTATTTAAAATACCTATATACATATGTATGTAAAATTTTAGCTTAAAAATCATATTATATAATTTTTAAAAATTACAAGGGTTTGAGTTTTTTACGAAAATCGTTCTCTTAATTTTTAAAAATTTTATAATATAAATTTTAAGATATAAATATGTATATATCGATATAGTTATTTATAATATAAATATAATTTTTTAATTTTTTAACATTATTTTTATACTTATCAATACAAGTCCTTTCACTTAACCTTTGCTTATTCATCTTCTCGGCCTCGGAAGAGGCCAAATAACTCATTGTTCGGTCCAATTTTTTTTTTTTTTTTGTCTTAGACACTGTCCGTAAGAGTCGAAACAGAAATCTAATAGTGCTACCACGCTTAAGTAGAAGGAGAGTGATAATATAGTTGGGAGAGAATATTTTGTAGAGATCGATCGCAACGATAATAATTCTCCGTAACAAACATGCATGGTTACCAAAGATTTGATCCCAATCATGTAACAACTTTCTTCATTTGACAAAAAATGCTTACAAAAGATTGTGATCGGATATTTTAAAGCAAATGTATAGGTTAGTTTCGGAATGTACGTGCTCTAATAGAGTTGGAATTTAACTCTATGTGTAGAGTTAGAAAGATCTCAACCGTTTAATAAAAAATCAACAGTTAAAATGAGATTTTTTTCTCACGAAGTCTACTTTTAATTTTTTTTTTCTCTTTAATTATTTCCCTAAGATTTACCAATTCGGAGTAGTTTCTAACCTATTTAGGTGATTTGGCGACTCACTTTGAATTTTGATGACTCCGAATTGAATGCATTATGGGTTATAAACTGGTTATATCAATTCGCTTTTTATAATTTTGTGGTCCAATTTTAATTACTAAAATTAAAACAAAAAAATAACAAATTTATAATAAAAAAAATTTAAATAACCCTAAATGACAACTTGTACAGATCTCAAATTTATACTCTTCAGCATGGAAAAAAACACCTTTGATAACCCATATACCAAAAAGGGTGTAGCACGATAATACCAATGTTTTAAATTGACATCCTAATTATAAAAAAAAAAAGCATATAAAAATCTTTTAAAATCCAGAATAATTACAATCTAGAAACTTATTTCTAAAAAGGATCTTAGGATATGTAGAAAATTATTTAATAATTAAAAACCATAATGTTTGACTGTTGAGGGGAATGAAACATATATGCTTGTTATTAACGGCATAAAAATCTTTATTAAAAATATTCATTTTAACAAAACTTCATCAATAGCCTTTTCCTAATTTTCATTTTTTATAATCTAAACCAAGAGATAAATTATACAGCTAACACAACACATGACAACACAATAACTGGAGAATAATTAACAGAAATATTCAGTTTTCAACAAATAAAAAAAACCCACATCCCATCAAATTAAAACTATGTTCTAAGATTTTAAGTTAAAAATGATAGATCGACCACCCTACATCAATGTAACACCTCTAAATTGCAATTCCTCTCCAGCTTTCTTCGCAAGAAAAACATCAGTAAGAACTGTCTTGGACATCAAAGAGGCCTTCAACAATTCGATCCCCTATCATAAAACAAAAATCAAAGTAAACCGATATATATGTTAATTAATTAACAAAGTTACTTAGAAAAAACCCGGGGAATTCTCAATTAAATACTTATATAAAGAAGTTAGGCTCGATTTGGTAAAACAAGATTTTCGAAAAGATTTTTGGTAGGTGAAGAAGGTTTAGGTTTTAGGTAATTTTTACCTTTAAAATGATCAAAAATAATTTTTAATAAAATAATTAATAAAAAAAAGTTACTTAAAAAAAACACGAGAATTCTCAATTAAATGCTTAGGCTCGGTCTGGTAAAACAAGATTTTTGAGAAGATTTCGGTAGGTGAAGAAGGTTTAGGTTTTGGGTAATTTTTACTTTTAAAATGCTCAAAAATAATTTTTAATAAAATAATTAATAAAAAGGTTAAACTTTCTCAAATCTCCTAAAACCCACTTTTGTATTGTGTGGTTAAAGTTTAAAACCTCATAAAATCCCTTCACTTTTAAATTGTTTTATTTTACCATAAAAACAATATGAATTAAATATATGTGTTTGGTTGAAAATTTACAATAGAAAACCACATAAAAATTCCTAGAAATTAGACTTTTTTATAATTTTTTTTTAAATATCCTCTATATTAGATTCTAAAGTTTACAATCCAAACAAAATTTCTCAAATACATGAAATTTCAAATCATAAGAATTCAATTATCTCAAAACAACTTTTAGAAATTGTAATTTCTACTTTCAACCAAACAAGCCATTAAAACCTTCATAAACCTACGCCGAATTATCTCAAAACAACTTTGTAGAAATTGTAATTTCTACTCTCAACCAAACAAGCCATTAAAACCTGCATAAACCTACGCCGAACAGAGAGACTTAAATAAAAAAAAACATACCAGATTTGAGTCAATGGTAACATCTCTACCCTCAAGCCCACTCACATCCTTAACACCAAACTTGTTAAGTATACCAATGCTTGAAATTGTAGACATAGGTTGAACACACAAATCATCCGTGATCATATAAGTAACAATCCCTTTCACATATCCATCCCCCTTAATTGCACTATTTACACTACTAACCCCACCTTTCTCCACATAACGTATTTCATGGACCATGGGCTTCTTACATTGAGTGCACAATGTCCCTTTACTATCCGAGTAATCAAAGTGAGTCTTACACCCATAATAACTACACCCATCATCATTGGTAAGCCAGTTCTTAAGCTCGTCGGTCCCGTTGACCGTGGTCAACAGGGGCGGCGAGTAAGATGAGGAGGACTCGAGAGGATGCTTCGGGTTGAGGAGGAACGATTTGTTGAACGACTCGAATATGAAGTCGGTTGCAAGGCCCTCGACGCTTGCGTGGAGGTTGCCGACGCTTCCGGCCATGGATTCCTTGGTGAGCAAGGTAACTAAAGAGCCTAAGGGGTAAGATAGCGTGTGGAACAAGAAATCTACAGAGTCCTTCCCGGCTTCGGCGAAGAGGACTTTCTTCTTGGTCTTGTCGATCAGGAGCTTCATGGTGATCGTACGTCCCTCCTGCTTCGGCATGGTCGGATTGGATCGGATCGGAAGGTTGGGAGAGAAATTAGGGTTTGAAAGGGTTTGGGTACCAGTGAATCATTTATCTCAAATTTATAAGGCGTATAAGAAAGCTTGGAGTGCAAGAAAAGAAGTCCAGTAAAATAACTTCTGGCTAACTGAATCTTTTAGAAATGGATCTAAATCATTTCAATTATTATTTACATATGGGTATATTAGATATGCGGATAACGAAATAAATTAAATTAAATATGTCAATAGGTTAATTATCAGTATCCATACAATATCATGTGAGTGCATGATAAAGAAAGTGGTCTTTCTAATCTATGCCCTAAGGGTATATGATAAATATACTAATTTTGAAAACTAAAATCTTAATAGAAAATATCTAAACCCTTAGAAAAAAGATTAAAATCACTAAATAATTCAAGAAAATGTACGTACTAATTTTAGGTATATAGTTCCAAGTTATTCTTATTTGAAATGGAATATAAACATTTTAATTATCGAATGAATTTAATTTCATTATAAATATAAAAAAAGATTTATTATTATTATTAGATATGCGGCGAAATAAATTTTAGTATATGGCTCGTTACTTCGTTATTATATATGTACAAAATATAATTACAGGTAATATAAAAAAAAATTGATCCAATTATTCAAATATATTAATAAGTTTAAGTATGTATATCTCTACACGTAATGCATGATAATTGATAAAGTAAATTAAGAAACTGTATTAATTTTAGTATATGCTAGGCAAATTAAACAGAGGGCTAGACTGATTTGTTAACTTTCTATTGACTGAAATCAATCTTGTTATAAATAGATCAAAATCATTGTATTCGATGACTTTAAATTTCAATAAAAAATATTGATAGGATATATATATATATATATATATATATATATATATATATATATATATATACCATATTTATGCATGTAAGTATGTGGATGCATGAAATATTTACATTATCAAATAATAATTAATTTGAGTTTTTTAAAATATAATGCAACCGTTCGAATTCGATCTTCGCCTCGTGGGAAAGATGATACATGTACGTAATTAGTGATAAATGAATTAGGGTTAGGGTTTGTGTTTTGATCCATATTTTTTTCTCGGACAATATATACACGCTTTAATTTGATCCTCTCGATACCCGAATTCCATGCTGATTTAAACACTCTAAATCGACATGGAAAAATTGTGTTTAAATCGGCATGGAGAAATCCGAGTTTCGAGGAGATCAAAAGCGTTTTAAGACGTACTTACGAAAGTTCTAGTCATAAAGTTTGATAGAATTTTGTGAAATGTACTATATATACATGGAAGTACTCGAGGCTCAAGTTTTGTCTGATTTTTTGAAGCCTAAGTTTAATTTAATGAAAGATTTTTAATTTAACATAACTTTTCATAACATATTTTCTTTCCTAATTATTTAATTAATGATTTCGGCATGGATGGATTGGAGGTTGGAAGAGAAATTAGGGTTTGAAAGGGCTTGTGTATTAGTGAATCATTTATCCCATTTTTATAATGCCTAAAAGAAAGCTTGGAGTAAAAGAAAGCTTGGAGTGCAAGAAAAGAAATCCAGTAAAATAATTTCTGGCTAAATTAATCTAATTACAAATCCAATTTAAAAGCGACATGTGTCGTTTATTAATTTTTTTAACCTCCGCTTTAGGTTATAGTTAAGTTATGATAAGTTAAGTATGAGTATCTATACAATATCATGTAAATGCATGATAAAGAAAAATAAAAAACTGTATTAAATTTAGGTATATAGTTCCAAATTAATCTGACTTGAAATGTGTAACACCCCTATTTTACAACATTGGGTATTACCGCTAGTGACCTCGGACTTTACCGTCCAAAGTCACCCAAGGCTTTTAGAATGATATAGAACAATTAAAATGCGGAATAAAAACATAATACATAATGAGGAAAGGTGCTCCCGAGGGAGACTTAGCTCTTACAAAACATCTTACATTGTTTTCAAACATAAAGATGTTCGGAATTGAAATGCAAAACCTGCTTGTCCTTGAAACGTAATGAAACTAAAGCAAAATGATAGAAAGGTACATCTTGAAAATCCTTGTTCTTCCTTCGTCTTCACTTCACTTCATGCCTTGTGGGATTCCTAAAATCTGACATAATTCGCGAGGGGCGAGAGAATGCCAGGCAAACATGCGGAAAAGAAGAATTAGTCTAAGAGACTAAGCAAGCGGGAATGGAACTTCCCGAGGGTATTTTGGAAGTTTCAAGTCTTATCGGATGATATAGTAAGGTTGTGTTTACGATGAGCTTGTTTATGTGGAGCTAAGATACGAAAGATAGCGATAGCATATCCAAAAGGGGTAGCTTGATGAGCAAGAGAAGTACTACTAGATTGTAGTCTTCTTTAAAATTGAAAGTATGTTGGGAACGTTCATTTATTCAAACAAGTCAAACACCTCTCGCGCCCTAAGCGGACCGAGGGCCGGATCGATCATTTGAGACCGGTCCGGTCTTGGTATCTTAATTGTGCCTTAGCACTTATCTTATTTAGTGACAAAAGACGTTTGATTTCATTTATGATTTAAAAGAGAATGTGGTGGGACACGGATAATCTGAGCCACCCGAGGGAAAACTCCGTTTCCCGGCACTTAGCTAGAGTGCGCTCATCCCTCCTTGCAATCGGAGCGGATGGGATCATGATCCCGAAAGTCGTACTTCAAACGCGTAGGCACTTACGACTTAGTGGGGTTATGTAGAGGCGTTGGCTAACCCACGCCCCTCACTAGTTCGACATTGATCTCGAGACGAGATCGTAACAATCAAGATAATAACCACACTAGCATAAATAATCCTAACAAGGAATATATATATATAAAGCAATCTATGCTAACAATAGTCGTTACTTCTAGCAATCGATATTTCCTAGATTCATTTTATTTAAGCATACAAGTCGTTCCCAACATCGAGAAATAGTATAAAGACGGATATAAAAGGGCACAAGGGGAAATTCCACTTGCCTTAGTCTAACGAGTTCTAGCAACGAGCTTTGACGAAACTTAGGCGATTTCCTACTACGAGCGAGGATTCTGACCTAATGATAAGGAATTTACGAAAAGACTCAAAACACGATTTTCCAACTAGAGTTCGGATTACCTCTTATAATGTCTTTATAAGAGGATTTGAATCTCTAAATTATTATAATAATAATTTAGAAAGTTATTTTCTTTAAAAATAATAATATTCCTTTATTATTATTTTGATTTTGTAATATCCTTATTATTCCGAAAATCTCTATTAAAATAATTATTAAATAATCCTTTTTACTAGGAAGTTTCCTTAATTAGTAATTTCTACTTTTCCTTATAAGGTAACTTGCCTAAACTACTTTTAATTTAGATTAATCTTATTTATTCTATTTCCATAACCCCCTTTTAATATAATAAGGCTCATAAAAAAATATCTTTAATCATATTTATATATTAAATCTTGAACTTAGGCCTTTTAATAATTCTCTACACTTGGAAGTTCATTAACCAACTTATATTTTTATATAGATAACTCTAGTAATATTTTGTTTAGTAGTAGCATATTTTTATGAGATCGTTGTCTAAGCCAAACTATAGTTTTAGATCTCCAACATATTCTATAACTTAAACTCATATGCTAATGATATAATATTTTATTATATCCTACATAATAGCTAACATCTTGTAATATATTCCTCATATAAAAAGATATGCTAAGTTTATATTGAATAAATATTTTATTCTAAATTCCTTATATTCACTCAACTTTATAAATTCTATATCTTTTATAGATTAGGTCATGCATGACTTTTCTCTATTAGAAACTTTATTAAAATCTATATAAAGATGATATTGGTTTTATTTAATAATCTTTTGATTTCTAAGGTCATAATATGATATCATCTTTTTGTATAAGGCATGCATAATATTTCTAGATTCTTATTTGATCTAAGGTGGAATAATACTAAATATAGACCTTACATGTTATATTTATTTTATAACATCTATTTATATTTTGTATAAGCATGCATGTACTAAAATCATGAATATATCTATTTATTTTTATTTAGCTTAAGTTACCATAGTAAAATAATTTGTTTCTAGCTTTCCAACTAACAAGATCTCTACTTAATATTTTTATTTCTTATTTTCCTTACTTAATTTCTAATAATCCATAAAAGGCTTTAATAATTTGTAAAAACATAAATTGAGTAAATAGAAATTAGGATTAGAATTTTATACAATTGGTATTCTGTGTTTACAGAACACTGGGAAGGAGGCAGGGGAGAGGACCGGCGGTCTTCGGCGGCGCAACCAGGGACGGCGACGGCTCCGGCGGCACCGGGGTGGCTCGGTAGAGGCAGGGCGGTCCAGTCGTGGCTCCAAAGGTGGTCCGGCGGGCTCCAAGGTGGTCCGGCGGTGGCTCCAAGGGGAAGAAGAGGAATTTTTATTGTGTTTTTGTGGAGGAACAAGCTTTGTTTGGGGCTGATTTTTGAACACAAATAGAACAATTGGAACTAGAAGGAGAGGATGGTTGAATGTGTGAGTGAAAAGTTGTGATTGAGAGGTGAAGGCCCTTTAAATAGGCAATTTGGAGGAGTTTGGCAATCCATGCCAAGGTGGTTGCACCAATGGAGGAGGAGGAGGTGTTCTTCCATTGGTCAAAGTTGTGTTTGTTGGTGGTGATGAGAGGATGATGCAAGGAGGTGTGTCTTGCAAGCCAAGGGTGGAAGAAGGTGAGCATGCAATGGAAGAGTATCACATCAATCACATGTCTTTGACTTGTTTGAAGAAGAAGAAGGCTACTATTGTTATAAAATCAAAGGAGTGGGGTAAATTGCAAGAAAGTCACATTGGCCTAGCGGAAATGGAGAGGGGCGTGTGTAGGGATTTGCAAGAGGTCTCGGGTTCAAATCCCGGCTCTTGCATTCTTTTTACAAAGCTTCTAAATTGGATACTTTTAGGCCTTTGTGTAATCTATGTTAGGAAATAAATTCAATGTCTAAAGGACCTTATTTTTATCTGATGCTCTTTTTATTAATTTACCTCACTTTATTAATCTATGCCCCTCAAGTAATTTTATTGAATTTTTAATCTTCTTGATAAACTCTTTCAAAAGAAAAAAAAGAAAAAAAAAAAAAAATAGTAGATGTTAATTTGATACTAAGAAATTCTCCTTTTTTAATTAGAGAAAATAAATATTATATTATAAAAAGCTTGGAATATCGCGGATATTACAAAATGGATCTAAATCATTTTAATTATCAAATGAATTTAATCTCGTCATTATAAATATAAAAAAGATTTATTATTTACATATAATTTTTTTTGGAATAAATTATTTGCATATAGTTACATGAGTTTGGTTCAAATGAAACAAATTCTTATCCTAAAACGTGAAACGAATGCACTTTTTCTACTTAGTAGTGCACTTTTCATACAAAAGTGCATTGAAAAATTCAAAAAGTGCACTACGAAAAAGTGCACTACAAAAAATATAAAAACTGCACTAAAAAGTAACAAATGCGAAAAAGTGCACTCTGAAGTAGGAAACAGCGGCGGATCCAGGGGGAGCATGGGTGGGCAGTTGCCCCCCGTTCACCGGAATTATTAGCAATACTAGGGTAGTGATATAGGCGAGCGACGGAATGGGCGGGGCAGAATGGGGCGGGGCGGAATGGGGCGGGGCAGAGATTGATGCTGATGAGGCGTTGTTTGGCGGACTGGCGGCACATCGGAAATTGGTGAAGCCGGCGGCGGAGTATGGGATTGTGCGAGCGAGCGGCCTGACCTAATTGCTATAGGAAGAAGAAACTAAAAACGACGCCGTTCTTGTAAAAATATGCACATTTTTTCTTCTTTTCCTTTTTTTTATTTAAAAAAATCTAGGGTATCAGTCAGCCTAGTGAGTAGTGCCAAGTCAGCCACGTTGATCAATCTCACTTTCCCATTCCAATTTCAAAAGATTTTTTAAAGAAATTTTTTATTGGTGGGGATAGGTTTAATAGGTTTATAATAAATTAAAATACTAATGATTAAATTTAAATAGATAGATTAAAACTATTTATATATAATAAAAATAAAACACTTTAAAATGAAAAAAGTTGTTGGAATTGGATTAAAACTATTTTGAAGAATATGATTTTTTATTTTTTATTTTGAAGAAAATTATAAAAAATCTATTGGACATTCTCTAATAGATTAGAAAAAATGTTTTGTTTGTTTGGAATTTTTTTTACTATTGGACTTGTTCAACGTCCGCCTCAAGCTACTCGATCCTAGATCCGTCACTAGCCCATGTCAAGATTCGCCCCCCCCCCCATTCAGGCGATCCTGGATCCGCCACTGGTAGGAAAAGTGCACTATTAACTACAAAAGTGCATTCGTTTCAGGATAAGAATTCGTTTCAGGATAAGAGCTTGTTTTATTTGAACCAAACTCATAGTTACATTAGCTAGATATGCGGATGACGAAGTAAATTTTAATTGTTAGCATATGTACATAATATAATTACTGTACAAGTAATACAGATATTTTTCCAATTATTCAAATATGTTAATAGATTTTAAGTGTGTATCTCTAATTCTCTACAATATCATGTGATGCATGATATGGTAACTTTCTATAGACTTTAAGAAATCAATCTTGTTATACGACAAATTTTCAACCATCCTAATGAGTAATGAGTATTGAGTTATTAATTTTGCTTCGTAAATTTGCACCCATACAAACAAAGTTGTTTGAAAATAGTTTCTAAATCGATTCAAACGAAAAGACTAGGGAAAGATGATACGTGTAATTAGTGATACGAAATAGGGTTAGGGTTTGTTTTGATCTATCCATGGTTTTTCTCGTACAAGTACACGCTTTAATTTGATCCTCTCGAAATTTGGGTTTCCATGCCGATCACTCTGAATCGGCATGGAAATCAAATTTTCAAGGAGATCAAAAGCGTTTTAATAAGTTATACCCTTAAATCTGGAATCACAATTCACAACACATGAAGTTAGGAGAAGATGAACCTAAGACTTATAGAAGTTCTATTTATAAAGTTTGATAGGATTTTGTGAAATTTACTATATATATACAAAGTAATTACTTGAGGCTCAAGTTTTATCTGATTTCTTGAAGCACAAGTTTAATTTAATTAATGAATATTTCCAATTTAACATAATTTTTCACAGCATATTTTCTTTCCTAATTTGATTAATGAGTTCCATCGATAGTATAAAACTAGATCATTTGGAACTTTTACAAAAAAAAATCTTTAAAGAAAATATTTTTAAAATAATATATAATAGTATATTTTGTCGACCAAATAAAATACTAGTATATTTTGAACTTTTTGGATGAGGCTTAAATCTTTTGTTCACATGGTTATCTCTCCTAAAATGGGGTCACGAAGTATCCGGTTCGGATATAGAACGGTGTCCGATCGATCGAACCCGGTGAGCTAAAAAGCAAGACCAAAAATAAAATGGTTCACCACCAGAAGAGCTTGGGTTTGCAAAAGTAAACATGACCACCAAAGAAGCCAAATTAAAGTTTAATTAATAATTAGCATATATAAACCATGAAAATACTTGAACAAATCATTCTTCAACAGAAACAACTACATTCCATCAAAAGGATCATAACATTTTATAGTCAAAGATCCAATACATATATTTAGATAGACAACCAACCAAACACCATTCAACAACTAAACATTAATTTAAACAAAAGTAGATAGTAACTAGCTAGATAGGCAAAAGATCAACCACCACCATAGACCATATATATCTTCTATATATCCATCACCATTTCTTCAACTAGATCATTTCTTTGGGAGGAAAACATCGGTAAGAACAGTCTTGGACACAAGAGACGCCTTCAACAATGCCACCCCCTACAAAACCATTAGTATATATAACAACATTAAAAATTACACCTAAGCACGGTTCTAAAAAACGCTAGGCAGAAAGGGACCACCTAGAGCCTAGACGACTAAAACGGGGCCTATACGGACTAGACGGGCTGGAACCTAGAAGGTTAGGCGGGGCCTAGACGGAGCTGAGCGGGGATTTTTAGAGCAATGCACCTAAGTAAGTGAGATAAACTTAGTTAAGTACATGAGAGAAGAAATTGGATAAGAAGAAGCTTACCAAGTTCATGTCAAGGGTAACCTCTTTCTCCTCGAGCCGACCCACATCTTGCACATTAAACTTGTTAAGAAGCGTAATACTCGAAATCGTAGACATGGGTTGCACACACAAATCATCCATGATCATATAAGTCGCCACTCCTCCTTTCACATATCCACCAAAGCCCTCTTCTTTCTTCTTCACAGATGATGGAGGGGCCAAATAAGCCATTTCGCGACTCATCGGCATTCCACAACTACTAGGGCATATAGCCCCTGGACCATCCGACACATACGGATGCAAATAACTTGCACTAGAATGTCTTGGCACCCGGGTCACCAGGGTCCGACGTCGCTGGCTTGGAGGTCAAGAGAGGGACGTCGTTTGCTGGATTAGGGTTTAGAAGAGAATCTTTGTTTAGACCTTCTTGCAAGTAGTTGGTGCTTAAGTTCTCGAAGCTTCCGTAGATTCTTCCGATGCTACCCGACATGGATTCCTTAGTGAGGAATCCTACGACGGTCCCGAGAGGGAGTGAGAGGATGTGGAGAATGAAGTCGACGCACTCTTTGCCTGCGTCGGCGAAGAGGACTTTGTTTTTGGTTTTGTCAATGAGGAGTTTCATACTGATCTTGGTGGACATTGTTGCCATTGTAATGAAGAAGAGGATAGGGAGTTGTTGTTTATATAGAGGAAGGTGGAATTACAAGTGATTAGGGTTTGGTTTAGTTTGAATTGAGCTAGATTTGGTGGTTCATGTTCCGGGTTTAAATTGATGGAGATCGAGAGTTTCAGGTATATGAATCTGGCCACTCGTTGATCGATGTTGTTATTAATTACTTTATATTTTCAAAGAATTTAATTTGTTCAATTGGTTTATAATAGAAGGCCGGGACGAATGTTTCTACCAAAAAAAAGAGGATGGGACGAGTGATGGTCAAATACTCAAATTTGTTATTAATTACTTTATTTTTTTGTTTCCAGAATGATTTGATTTACAAATTATTTTTCTATACAATGGAACATCAACCATATTGATTTGAGTCAAATCCGATTGTTCCAAAATGGCAAAATCAGTTTAAATAATTTGTTTATTAAAATATGC
Source organism: Fallopia convolvulus (assembly GCA_964016875.1). NCBI lineage: Eukaryota > Viridiplantae > Streptophyta > Magnoliopsida > Caryophyllales > Polygonaceae > Fallopia > Fallopia convolvulus. The sequence continues at coordinate 915,578 of OZ024719.1, forward strand.
TTTTGTTTCATTAAAGATGTCTTTGTAGAGTTTTTTTCTTTCTAGTTCTAAAACACTTGTTTGTTCTTTTTTTGTTCATCTATCCTTATACTAAACCATGAAAATACTTGAACAAGTCATTCTTAAACAGAAATAACTAAATTAATATTCCATCAAAAGGTTCATAACATTGATAAAGCCAACGAACGTTACGAACCCATACATTTAGATAAACAACCAACCAAACACAATCCATTACTAGACATTTAAACAAAAGCAGATTGTAGCTAAGGTACTTAGAAACACAAAAGATCAACCACCACCATATACCACCATAGTTTGCATATATTCATCTTCATTTCTTCAGTTAACACCAGCAGATTTGTTTCCAAGGAAAACATCAGTAAGAACAGTCTTGGACACTAGAGACGCCTTCAACAATGCCACCCCCTACAATACCATATAGTATATAACATTACAAAAAACACATATCAGAGAAATTAATTAAACAAGAAGAAGCTATAGCATACCATGTTCATGTCAAGGACAACCTCTTTCTCCTCGAGCCGACCCACATCTTGGACATTAAACTTGTTAAGAAGCGTAATACTCGAAATCGTAGACATGGGTTGCACACACAAATCATCCATGATCATATAAGTCACCACCCCTTTCACATATCCACCAAAGCCCTCCTCTTTCTTCTTGCTAGATGGAGGGATCACATAATCCATTTCACGACTCATCTGCCCTCGACAACTATGAATAGGGCACGTAGCCCCTGGACCATCCGAATAATACGAATGAAAATTACTAGAACATGTGTACAATGTCTTGGAACCGGGGTCACCAGGGGCCGACGTCGCTGGTTTGACGGTCAAGAGAGGGACGTTAGAAGCTGACCCAGATGATGGCTTAGGGTTTAGAAGGCAATCTTTGTTGAGACCTTCTTGCAAGTAGTTGGCGCCTAAGTTCTCGAAGCTTCCGTAGATTCTTCCGATGCTACCCGACATGGATTCCTTAGTGAGGAATCCTACGACGGTCCCGAGAGGGAGTGAAAGGATGTGGAGTATGAAGTCCACGCACTCTTTGCCTGCCTCGGCGAAGAGGACCTTGCGTTTGGTTTTGTCGATGAGGAGTTTCATGGAGATCTTGGTGGGCTTTGTTGTTGTTGCCATTGTAGATCGCTCTAGCTAGCTCTTGATTTGTTTTAGCTTGTGGGTAAGGTTTGAGAGATGGGACAGCAAAAAAGTTTTGGGCTCTTGTATATATATAATGTTCTAAAAACGTTAGGCGGACGTTGGGTGGAGAGGGACTGTTTAGTGTTTAGACGGTCTGAACGATGGCTAGGCGGTTCTAGACGGGTGTGAGGTGTCTAGACGGGTATATGAGCTAAGACCTTTCAGCGCCTAGGCGGGGGTCTAAGAGATTTTCAGAACAGTGCTTGTATATATGTGGTGATTATAGGTTGTTAAATCTTGACCCGATCCGAGAAAATCGGTCTGATTTCGACATGTAAATTGAGAATAAAAGAATGTATGGTGTATATACGAGACTTGTTTGACCTAAACAGATTTGGACCGAAATTGAAAGAAAGGTCCGAATCTAAGATTAATTTGAAACGTATTATATTTGAATGGACTAACTTAATACAATCCGATACCTAATGTAAATCGACTTGAAAGCATCCAAAAATCCGAAATTACATGATATAAAATCATCTAAAATTTTAAATTTATTGGATTCAAAATTATCCGAAAATAAAAGTTACCCGACTCAAAAACATATGACCTGAAATTTATAAGTTTTTAATAAATTTTATAATCTTTTAAAGAAAAAATAATGATAAAACCTGAGTATTGTTTTAAAAATCTCTACCTAGCTGTTGAAAAATACTAACCCGTCTAATTTTTCAGTCCGTGTGAAAGATTGTTTAAGCGCTAAACGACTTTTCTCCGTCTAACTTTTTTTTTAAAACAATGAACCTAAGAGATAAGTAACAACTGTAACGTTGATTTTTGGGTACAAAACTTCAAAAAGCTAATAATTCACCGAAGAGATAAGTAACAATATATTGTAACGTTGATTTTTTTTTTTTTTTTTTTTTTTTTTTGATAAGGAAAGTGATTAGGGTGACCACTAACAAACTAGTGGTCGCCCTAGAGCATCCTGGCGGATGAGGGTAAGTAACCTTGGGTCAGCTGCGAGTGGGAAGGAGGAGACACGACTGAACGATCCAGCAATGAAATCCGCCACCGAATTGCCCTCCCGAAAGATATGAGTAATACTCCAATCCTGGAACCGAGCAAGCAAGCAATGGATATCCGCACGTAAAAGCTCAATCTCCCACGGACAACGCCAGTCACCAAGCACGGCCTTGACTAGCTGCAAACTATCGCCTTCAATCTGGATCCGGGGAATGCCACGTCGAGTGGCCTCGAGAAGTCCCTGGCGTAAGGCGATGATCTCGGAGGTCAAAACAGACTGTCGACCAATCAGTCCTCCGTCGAAATGGATGGGGGAGCCGCAGGAGTCCCTAAGGATGAAACCGTACGAAGCTACGCCATCTGCATTCACTGCACCATCAAAATTCAATTTAGTAAACTCCCTCGTGGGTTTTACCCACTTTGTAGGCTTCCTCTTAGGGCCACTTTTCACTATGTTGTAGCGCGGGTAATCGGACTCAGAATCTACAGCGAGTTTCCAATTTTTAGTTTGGTTGCGAGTGAATTCGCAGATGTTTGTGGCGCTGTTTAAATTGGTCCCATTGTTGTTGTCAAAGACTCTTTTGTTTCTTGAGTACCATAGGCACCACCAGGTGGTGGCAAGGATTTCTGTTTCCTCTTTTGTTAGCAGTGTTCTTATTTCATCTAGGATCTGATTTGGCTTTTTGTCCCCCGGGGATATTTGGCTGATGATCCGCCAAATTTTTGGGCTGACGGATTTGATGGTTTTCTTGGTTAATGGGCATGATAGTAAAACATGATTGGTGTCTTCTACATGGCAATTACATGCCTCACAACCCTGAGTAACTGGGACGTGGTTGGCAGTCAGTCTTGCTTTCGTTGGAAGACCGTTTCTAGCCACTTTCCAAATGAAGTTCTTCATTTTGGGTTGAATGTTGAGTTTGTTGATCCATTCTAGGTTGATTCTTGGTTCACCTTTAGATTGATGGAGCCATTCCATGGTTGAATGAGTTGAGTACCAACCGTTTTTGCTTGGTTGCCAGTACAATCTATCCGGGATTTTGTTAATGGGATTAATGATTTTGGAGATTATTTCAAGGTCATCTGGGCTCATGACCTTGTTCAATTTTTCAATGTTCCACGAATTGTCCTCCATGAGGTACTCATCTACAGTTTCATCCCAGTTAATGATGTTTTCGGCCTCGGTTTTTGGCTTTGGAGGACCCTTACCGGTCCAGTTGTCTTTCCAAACTCGAACGGTTTTTCCATCCCCGATCTGCCAAATAAGCCCGTTCACAAATAGGCCTTTGAGGCCAATTAGTTTGGACCACTGCCATGAGGTGTTATGTTTTTTCTTATAACTAAGGATATTGTCCTCTTTGAGGTATTTCTCTGTTACAACTTTGACCCAGAGATTATCTGGTTCTGCAAGTAGTTTCCAAAGTAATTTCATTTGAAGTGTTTGGTTCATTTCTTCTGCCTTGGCAATTCCAAAACCACCATGGGCCAGTGGACGGCAGATGGAGTTCCAACTTATGAGTGGTTTGTAGTTGTGGTCTTTGTTCCAGAAGAAGTTTTTATTTATTTGGTCAAGTTCTTTCAGTATAGACTGAGGTAGCATAAATGATTGCATCATGTAGTTTGGTTGTGCCGAGAGGTTTGATTTAATTAGGGTTTTACGTCCCTCCTGGGATAGGGAATTGGCTTTCCATTTTGAAAGTTGGGATCTGGTCCGCAGAATTAGTGGTTTGAAGGTGTTTTGTGTTACCCTTCCGTTGATAATTGGGCATCCTAGGTATTTATCCAATGCGACTGTATTCGCAATTTGGAGGATTTGCTTAAGCTGCTCCTTCATGGTGTTGCTTGTGTTTTTGGTGACTTGGAAGGCGGATTTATTAAAGTTGACTTTCTGACCTGAGATCTGGCAGTAATCATCGACAATTCTTTTAATATTTTGGCATGCATTATTATTTGCTTTAGCAAAGATGATGATGTCATCAGCGAACGCAAGGAAGGGGATTTTAGTTCCATTTCTTGAGATTTGGATCCCTATGCCACTTTTTGGGTTAGTGCTCTGGAGGTGGAGTTGTCTTGCAAGGATTTCGGCTGCAAGTATGAACAAATAAGGTGATAGGGGGTCTCCCTGTCTAAGACCTCGTTGGGGGTAGAATTGTTCTGTTGGCCCGTTGTTAACTAAGACCGAGAAAGAGACGGTTTCAACGCATTCTCTGATCCAGCCCACAAATTTGTTGTGGAAGCCGAATTTGTGTAGGATTGAGGCCAAGAAGTCCCAGCTAATCCGGTCGTACGCTTTTTCCATGTCAAGTTTAACAGCAATCCAACCCTCACGCCCTTTTTTATTGCGAAAAGAGTGGAATATCTCATGTGCAATTAGGGTATTATCGTGGATGCTTCGATTTTGGATAAACGCCCCTTGCATCGGGTGTATAAGTTTGTTGAGAACCTTTTTCAATCGGTTTGTTAGGATTTTCGATATTACTTTGTATATTGTGTTACATAGGCTGATGGGCCTATAGTGGTTGGTAGAGGTAGGGTTCTCGCATTTTGCTAGGAGGGTTATGAATGTATGGTTTATTTGTTTTAGGATTTTTCCGGTGTGGAAGAAACTTTTGACGGCTTTGATGAGATCCGGCCCAACAATGTGCCAGTATTTTTTATAAAAGTAAGCCGGCATTCCGTCAGGGCCGGGAGATTTATCGTCCCCAATATCGAACAAGGCGGACTTAATTTCATTGTTCGATACAGGCTTGATAAGCTCTACGTTGTCTGTGTCGGTTACTTCTTTTTGAATAGTTTGTGTCATGATTTGGAGCTTTCCGTGGTTAATTTCCAGTGCTCGGAACCGGTTATAGAAATCCCGTTTAATCTCTGTTCTTATGTTTTCTACACCTGTGATATGTGTACCTTCTGTTGTATGAATCTCTTTAATATTGATTCTATTCCTTCTACCGGTGGCAATCCGGTGGAAATATTTGGTGTTCTTGTCGTTAAGTTTTATATGGGTGTTTTTAGCTCTTTGTTTCCAATATGAGTTGTGGAAATTTAAGAGGCATGACCTTTTTTTTGAGAGGCGTTCTTGTTTTTGGACAAGTTGCATGTTGTTGTGTTCTATTATCTCCTTCTGGATTTGTACGATATCCTCATCAAGTTTTCTGATCTGTTCGAATATATTACCGAAAGTTTGTTTGTTCCAAATTTTGGTTTTTGCTTTTAGAAGTTGTGTTTTTTTAACGAGATTGAACATATGGGATCCACCCGCGTTATGTCTCCAAACTTGTTTAATGATGTTTTGGTAGTCTTTTCGAGATGTCCACATGGTCTCGAATTTAAATGGTTGTGCTTTGAATGGAATTCCCGTAGGGAGGTCACAGGAAATTGGGCAATGGTCAGACGATGAGAAGGCATGGTTTTTTGTCGCTATGGACGGGAACCACTGAATGATTTGGTTGGAGACCAAAGCTCGGTCTAGTTTTTCAAATGTAGTGTTATCAAGGTTTTTGGATTTTCTCCAAGTGTATTTATTCCCGATAGTGGGAATGTCACACAAATCGCATTCGTTTTTGAAGTTAATAAGTCGTTCGAAGCGAGACTGGGATGGGTTCGCACCCCCTAATTTTTCATCTGGGTGTTGAATTTCGTTTAAATCTCCCATTAGGAGGCAGGGTAGGTTACAATTTTGTATAAAGTCCTTCAAGTTACTCCAGAATTGATCTTTCTCTTGTGGCCTGGGTGGCGCATATGCAAAGATAAGGATCAATTTCCTGTTTGTTTCCAGGTTCTCATACAAAAACCCAATAAAACGATTGTCTTTATGGATGGTTTGGAATAATTCATTTGAGAGGAGGGTGCTCTTCCAGAGGACGCATAAGCCACCCGAATAACCATTTGCGGGGATAAACTCGACCGAGTCGAATCCCGCTTTCTGCCATCCATTATCGTCAGGCAACGCTTGGGCTTTGGTTTCCACTAGTGCAATGAGGTTGATGTGTTCGATGCGGCAGAACGCATTAACCTCAGTCCAGAAGGACTTGCGTTTGATGCCTCTACAGTTCCAGGCGCAGATCTTCATATAAAACCGATCGAGTTGTGGCTTTTGGCCTTGGGTGTGGTTGTATATTTCCAACACTTTTGTTTCTTTTTGTTATCTAATTTATAGTCACCGAGGTAAGTATATATTGTGTTTGATTTGTGTATTTGTATAAGGTGGGTTATGTTGTATTTTGTGGGTTTGTCTTGGTCGATGGGTGTAATTATACAACCCAAAGGGAGTTTGGGTTTTTTATCCAAGCAAAGAGAGTTTTTATGGTGCTTTTGATGCATAAGAGGTCGGGTTAATCGACACATGCCTCTAATGAGGTCTGCATACGTAGGAGATCCCGCTTTAAGTTCAATGGTTATTATTGGGACATTGTTATCAACAATTTTCGCCATAACTTGCAAAACCAAGTATAGCAAGACATCAAACGCTAAGTACCAGCGATTGACAAAAACAAAGCATATACTCTGATTGAACACATTAATTGGGTTTAATTTAAGGGTTTTGATTCCCCAATTATGAGTCAGGGGATTGGTCTCCCTTTCATTTGTGAATTTGGTATGTATATGGTATAAATTGTCACATTTGAGAATAAGGCTAATAAGCCTGAGACAGCACACCATTAGTAGCTTACAAGTACTGAAGTAAACCACAAATGGAGAGCAACTGAGCAAAAAGACAAAATTAAAAATGTATTTCAAGTGTGGATCAAAGGCATAAGTAGCCACCACATGCCAGGTTATGGAGTTGGGTTGTTCGTACCCACAAATTTGTTTAATGTTTGTAATGAAAACAAAAAGGAACTTAGCATAAAGTGATCCATGGAAGGTGGCCATTTTTTTCAAAAACAGAAGGCTAACATATACGGATTTAGAACAATCACATACAAAAATGACACCAAAAAAGTATGAAGCATTGTTAGTGGGTTTAAGCCCTTCATGGGAGTTGCATTCAAGCTTCCCATAAGATTTAAAGTAATCCTGGTTTGTAGCATAAGTAAGATTTAAAGGGGATTTTCTGTTTATTCCCACAAGGGTGAACCTGTTGAGATGTAAACACACACAATAATACACAGAGGAGAAGAATTTTTTTAAACAGGGGCAAGGCCTGCTAGAGTAAGGCAGCAAAAGATACAAGTTGGGTTGGCATCCAACAGTTGAAAGATAAACAAGTAGATCAGGGTTGAGACTGTCTGCAACAAAATAAGAGAGTCCGAAAAGGACAGGACGATCCGCACAAAGCAGGGGGTGGGGAGACAGCAAAATACAGAAAAACCTGGTGAATTTGTGGTGGTTGGTCCAACAACCCCAGGCAAGTCGCCCGACCGCCGCAGATCTGGAAACGGATTGGCATGGGAAACGATGTTGTCCACACACCGGATTTGGAAGACCGAGACAAGGCAATTTCCGACGTCGCCCCCACCGGCCAAGATCCGATATCGCAAAGGGATGAAAATAACGCCGAAAGTGTTTTTGTGGCCGCTTAATGACCATCGGGCTTCTAGAGTCGATGCGACACCTGTGCACAGCCACCCAATCCCGCCATAGTAGTTTTCTCGAGTGCGGAATCAGGACGCGGCGGGTCGCGAGATTCGCCAAGACGAGATCCGACACCAGCAAAGCAAGTTGAGAGGGAATCGGGTAGGGCGACGAGACCTTCTTGCAATTGTTAAAGCTCTCTCTTGAGAGATCCAACAACTTGATCAAAATTGAGCAGATTGAGATCCACAGTGGTTCCATGTTGGGAGTCCATTTTAGGACTAAGTGGTTTTGATCTCGCCCTCGGAGCCGGAAAATCTTCCATGGCTTGAGCACCAATATTTCTCTCTTTAATGTATGGCTTAGGGCCGGTGACGGGGCTGGGAGATTGCCGGAAGCGGACCGACCCAGGGGCGGCGGCCCAGGCGACGCTAGGGTTTGGACCAGTTTGTGGGGATGGAGGTCGAGCGCGTGAGGCGCGTTCATTTTATCAGAGTTGATTGGCTAACATATGTTTGAACATATATTGTAACGTTGATGATTTCATGTACGTGTAACTTATGGGGTAGTAGACGGAAGAGATAAGCAAGAATTATTGTGCTCAGATATTCTTTGCTGGCTTCGACATTTTTCCAAACGAAATTAATGACAATCATCATTACCATGAATCTTCAAGTCAAGGTGAGTTATATTCATGAGTCCCGATGTATCCGCAGTCTGTTTTAGGCCGCTTCCACTCAAACCAATACATGCAAATAAGTTTTTTTAAAACTTAAAATTTGATCAATTTTATATGTCGTTTTAAATTTTTATGTAATTAATAATGGGTGAGATGTTAAAAATATTAGTATTAAAATTTATTTTTATTGATTAAAAAATTTTATTTATTAATTAAAAGAGGTGGTGAATAAATAATTAGAGAAAAAATTGAGAAAAAATATAGTATTTTAACTGTAAATAATGATCTTCTTAAAAAGTGTGATAAAAACTAAAACGACTTATATTTCTGATCAGAGGGAGTACTACGTACACACAAGAAAAGAAGCAAAGGAGAACATGAAATAAGGGTTTACACGGTTTCTTACAAAGGAGAATCTTTTAGAGTTTTTAAAATCGAATCAAACTGATAAAAATTAGAATCAAAATTTAATTCAAGATGAACCTAAAATCAAATTAAATTGGATAGGTTTTAGTTTTATTGGTTTGAGATGAATAAAATGTTACCTTTTAAGAAATTTAATTCTAGATTTCGTATTGAAATCGAAATTTGGAGAATTCCTAAATCGAAAACCGAATCGAATAATATCGATTTTGGTTCAGTCCTATTTAAATTTTAGGCCGAACTGTTCCATGTTCAGCCCCTACCTAGAACCTAGGAATTCTCTCTTTCAACAACGGCAAATGATTTTGTTAAAATCCGGTGAGTCAACATACAAGCCAATGTAGATTCCATACTAAAATCAATTAACAATACGAAGAAAAACCCATAAATTTATACGGTGCATAAATTTTGTCATATATCTCGATATAGGATAGATTTTATTTCAACAAGTTTCATTAAACCAACCATGCAAACATAGTAATGAGCTGGTAGTTTTGTGTAATCTACCGAAAAGAGTAGATACATTTACGGTTAGAAGACAATTAAGATTATAAATTATTCAAGGGCAAAAGGCTTCAAAATGGTTTGATTTCACCCAATGTATGAGTATTTGGTGATCAAATACGAAACAAGTAGATCGTTGTGAAAGATATAATAATGGTTGATGTCAATTTTGTGCTTCCCACATCGATATAGTCACAAAGAAAAGGAGATAAGATGTATATAAATCACAAAGAAGAAGCTAGAGTCTTAACTTACTAAGAGCATGTTTATCGGTATTAGATAGTTAATACCGATACATTTGTTCTAGGTATAAAACTAAAAAAAAGATTTGGTTAAGGCATCGGTGAAAAAAAAGGTTTGATTAAGATATCTAGTTTATATTATCTTAAGTAATTTAAAATAATTAGGGAACAAGAATCCTATTACTACTCTTAAGAAAAAGATCCTATTAAAAAAATGGTTGGAAGACGCTTACTTTAGGCATTACAATGTTTTTCTTTTGCACAATAGTTTAATTTCATAAAAAGCACAACCTTAATACTTGAAATCTCAATTTCTTTGTAAAAGAGTGCATGTTTTTGGTTACTAACCAATAATAATAAGGAAACTGTCATCCGAGGGATTCGAAACAGTGACCTCGGAATACTACTCATAGGCTTAACCGTCAAACCACATGAAGGATTCGAAACAGTGGCCTCGTAATACTACCCAGAGGCTTAACCATCGAACAAATGCCCGAAGGCTAAAAGAGTGCAGTTTAATATGGTTTGTGCTTGTATTATATCCAACCAAAACATCAAAATTAAGATAACAAGATCAATCAACACTAACAGATAACAAGATCAAGAAAATTGCTAACCCAATAAAAGTCTAAATTCAACCACATCTATTCAAGATTTATCATGCACGATGGGCAAAATGTAACACTTGACCTTATCAACAATTTGTCTAGAAAACACCAACTTAAACTCTAAATCCAACCCCATAGTACATGTAACATAACAAGAAAGTTAAAAACAAAGTACCAACAAAGACAAAAAAAAAACACATGAAGCTAAACTTACTCATCATTCATTACTACTCACTCACTACCTCTTGGTGAACCAGCAGCAAACTCATCCTCATCATCCTCCCTTACACTCCTCTCCTTCCTCGGTTCAGGGCTCGGGCTCCGTTCCGTGCCTCCATTGGCCTCCTCCATAGGGCTGAGCTCGTCGTCTCTCTCCCTTCTCGGGCTCTCCTTACCGACAACTTCGTCTGCAGGGCTTGGGCTCCTGCCATTTGCAAGTCTGTCGTCGTCAATGGGTGACGGGCTGGATCTTCCTCTCGGGCTTCTCTCATCAGGTGTCGGGCTGTGTTTCCGGCCCCTTGACACGGGTGGTGACCCCTTCTGGCGCTTCGGGCTCCTGCTGCGTCTGGGGCTTCTTGATCTGTCTGAGTACTCCACAACGTGCTCCCTCCTCAGTGGTGATCTAGACCGGCTATACAGAAATTAAACACATTGTCATAAGACTGTAATATCTTCCGGAATTGCACTTTTGGAAGGAACTATAGAAGCATTTTTATAATTTCACAAAACTAATCTTACAATGCAAAAACTAAATCTGTCTTGTGAAACTCTTATCTATGCAGAATAAAAAAATTCAGGAAACTAGACTCGAAAAGTATCTACATGTCAAAATTATGAATCTACTCCTTAATTAATGAAACTATTTATGAAAATGCACTAAAAAGCAAAAACAAATTACAAAATTTAAGTATACAAAGGAGAGACTTTGTGGCTTTAATTTGTCACTTGTATCTCAGCAGGATGATATAGCGAGAATACAATGGACTAACTGGGACTAGCATTAACTAAATTATCCTGATACGAAAATGAGGATGTAATTTACACAGTATTTTCCTTTTATGTCCTGGAGATTTCAAAATTTTCTACTTAGTTGTTATGGTGGAACTTTTGGAAAAGATATGTTTAATGCAGATCTGTGCTGAGGAGAACTAACATGAAGCCATTTTGCTAAAGTAGAAGCTAGGGGAATAAGAGGGAGTTTGTGCTAGTGTGCTACAACAATGGAAGAAAGGGTTGATCTGTTGATTTTCTCATTTTAAAAGGTGAAATGTACACTTTCATGATGTAGTTTACAATTGGCAAGTGGTCTTTTACACATTATGCGAAACAGAAAACGTTGAAACAGTTTCCTAACCTATTTATTGTAATAATGTCTATAAAATGTACAAAAAGAAAGATTACCTGTAGCTTCGGCTCCTGCTCAAACTACGGCTCGGGCTCCTTCCACGGCGAGGAGAGGGTGACCTTGAGTAACTCCTGGCACGTCTGTGTGACAAGAAAACAAATATCAGGGATTAGACCATACAAGTTCAACTAAAAATAACAGGAGATACAAAGGGTTTAGCACAAAGATAGAAAACGATTGTGTAGTATACTTTAGTTTCTTTGGGCTGTTCTGACAATTTCTCTCAATATGGCCACGATCTCCACAACGGTAGCACTTGTTCTTCCAATCACCGGCTTTGCAATCACGAGCCCAGTGGCCGTCAATTCCACAATTGAAGCACCTCCCTGATCCTGGAACAGGTCCCTTGCCACCAAAATCACGTGAACCACCTGGACCACGTGGCACCTATGTACATCATAAAGGATATGTCAACACAAAAGATTCATAAACACGAGTTTGCAATCTAAAAATATTGAACTAGTTACAGCAAGATGAATTTTAAATTAAAAAAAAAGCTTACCCCTCTTGAGAATTCCACAGTGATTCGACTGCCATCAAGATCCCGCCCATTTAAACTGTATCTTGCATCATCAGCATCCCGAGGGTCGCTAAATTCCTGTAGCAGATTGTCAGCAATAGTAACACGAAAGAAACTTATGCTTAAGAAAATGTGTGATTGTTAGACCAAATAAAATTCTCTGATGCAAAGCTTAAAACTTCAAAGAAATCAGGAGAGGGATACGTACAACGAATGCATAATCTCGCTTCACATCCACGTCACGTACTCTGCGTAAATGGTTGCCATAAACAGTAAGGCCATCATCATCACAAAACTACGGAAGGGTTGACACCTCGCCACTCATAGATGGACTAAACACCGAGTTCCCAATTGGATAAAAACACGCAATAAAATAACAGAAAGAATCGCCATAGTCTCTTATACATGGCAAGTACACCAATTCCACCCAGAGCAAACTCCCACCACAGACCTCCAGGTTAGGCAAATGCCCAGAAACCTTCAACAAGATATGTATGTTAAACAAGAGGACAGGGGGAGGACTCGTAGTCTTTTAACTTTTTTAGTTTAGTTGTAAGTGAACCAACACCTTAACTTTTTTAGTTCAATTGTAAGTAGACCAACACCTTAAATGTAAGAAGATGCGAGCAACAAACTAGATGTCCTTAGTATTTTCACAGGTTAGATCTATTTTCAAGAGATCCAAACAAGGTTAATAAAAAATCATTCTTGGAGTAAATTCAGTCTGTATGCAAACAGAGTAAGAAAAAATAGCCAAATCAAACAGATGATTGCTCAAGTACCTTCCATATCGACTGAAAAGATCTTCCAAATCACGGGTTCGAGTTCTTGAAGACAAATGCCCAACATAGAGGCGTGAACCACCGTAACGGTCATCATATCGAGGCATGATGTCTGCAAAAGCTATATAGGAGCATTAGTGAGACTTCGAACCATAGGTTTCATTTTTTACCCATTGCTATCTTAATATTGCATACTTTTTAAAGACCTAATTTTTAATCAAATCAGATGGAAACAGAGGTTTGGTTTCATGGATTAATTCACCTCACCAGAGACAGATAAAAAGAGAAATAATAACAACAAAACTTTCCCACAATTGTAATACCTATACATCTTGATCTTACAAGCTCGGAAAAAACTCCATGATAAATCACAAACACAAACACTTATGATTAGCCACTTATCCGAGATACACTGATAGTTTGTTAGCTATTAAGGACACTCTGAAACAGATAACAATCAAATTCAAACATTCAATTAAGATGATTGAACAAATTACAATGCAATTATAGAACCAATCCCATCATGTTTAATTATTTCAAGATTGGATCTTTAGTATCCTAAAATATAGAGCTTCTCACAATTCAATAATTACAAGCAAGAGACTTATCAATTCAATTAAGATAGCTGAAACGAATTGCAATACAATTAAAGAACCAACCCCATCATGTATTATTTCAAGATTAGATCTTTAATACCTATAGCATATATAGAGCTTCTAGCAATTCAGACAACAATTGAGCATAAACATGTAAGTGAACGAAAGAACTTCAATTATCAAATCAACAATTTCACATGAATCCAAATATCTCGAACTACGCACTAACAATCAGAATTCACCCCAATCCAATTGAAATTCGATTTGATAGCCAAATGTCGCAAACTATTTAGAAATTCAAGAGGCGATAGAGGGAAATCGCGAACCTGACTTGAAGAGCGCCGAACGTAAAACCCTAGAATTGTGAACAGCACAATTGTAAGATCCCCTTCTTCTCTCTCCTCTCTTATATTACGGTATAAGTCAGATGAACGGCTGAGATCTCTTTCAGACATCTAAGCGTGCGGTTTACGGAGGATAATATTTTTCTTTTTAGGGATAGTTGGACCAAATATATAATTTTATAAAGTTTGAGGTCGCAAATTGAAAATTAACAGTTGGTATAGTTTTTTCTTTTTCTTAAACCCATCTTAGAATAGTGGTTAACCAATTAATCCAAAACCTATTCCACCATTTATGTGCATGATTTGTTGTGAGATGAAATCATATAGATAACAGACCATGCAAAAAAACCACCCCACGATAAGAGTATCTTTGTTGATCTATTTATACTCTTTATGATTGTTAATTAAGACATAAGTAGCTGACCAAAAAAGTTGTCATGTATATAGGGCACGTTCAACACTAGTATTTTGGGATCTTTTTCCCGCTAGATGGAACTGAATGGAATCAAATGGCTCAAATCTAGCACTCTCCTACCCCCAGGGTACAATGCTACCATTATCGTTGATACTTGTGAAAAATATGATTTGGTAAAATTGGTGTGATCTTTAACATTGTTTTCTTGTTTTCGTTATTTTTTACGAGGAAAGCATTAGGCAGGAAACCGGAAAAGATTTAACTTAGATCTATTTGAAATAGTTATAGATGAGTCACAAATTGATTTCCTTGACAAGTGATAGATACATCAAGTTTTTAAGTGATTTGAAGTAATATGTTAACTTTGATTATCTTTTTTTTTTCGGAGAACAACTTTGATTATCTTAATATCCCACAAATAGTTTCAATTATCATTCATGACATTTGTAAAGGTCTTCAATTTAAATGCCCATAAACAAATACTGTTACGATAATAATTGTGAATCTACTTATGAATCCAAAACTTAAAGTCACAAACTACTAATCTAACCTACCCCACCCAAAAATTTAAAACCTTAGCCAATTGCCAACTACATTTTAATTAAAACTATTAAATTCACAAAAACCCAACTCAAATAAGTACCAAAACTAATCCATGTTGTTTTCATCACATAATAACAACAATAAATCAAATTAGATAATCTTATCTTATAAATAAATGATGATAAGGCGGGCGCACGTGATGGAGTTAGAGCAACGCACCAACAGCCCACTTGGGCGCGCCGCTGCCTGTGGCACACTGGCGCGCCTTGTCCCCGCCCGACTACGACGCCCGTCGCTTTGCTGCCGGGCTACCATGCAACGGCTAATCCAGCTCACCGCCTAATTAATCCTTTTTGTTTTATATATAAAGCCAAAAAAAAAGAATTATTATAACAATCCCAAAAAGCAAAATAGTTGTCTGATTATCCTACAATATTGCTAAACCGCGTTTTCATTAATTTTATTTTATGCATGTAGACATGTAGTAGTAGCCTTATGCAGTGTATATCGACAACTTTACAGGACATCATTATAAATAATCAGCATGTTTAAAGATAAATTTATGTATTTATAAATATAGATTTTATGAAAATGGAAGGAAGTAGGAAGAAAAGAATCTCAAAATTCTTTCGGAAGTATTACCACCTTTCTTTTTATTGGATAACGTGTTATTTTAGTTTCTTTGTTCATGAAAGGTTTTGTTTATTTTTATTAGAATGTATTTTTAAAAGAGGTAACGTTAATATTGGACATGACTTATGAGCTTTTTTTTATATAAAAAAAATCACCCATTAACTTAAAGTCGAGTCATTTTCGAGTACATCGATGATATAATTGAATAAGAAAACATAAATTAATTACTAGTAAATAAGAAAGGGATCGAAGGCTTCTACCGACAAAGTCATTTAGCTGCTTTATTTGCATTCCGCCTATAATAACACTACTCACAAGACATCATTCGTGCGCCTGCTTCCAAGGCCAAGGCTAACGCATCCCCAAGCATGATTAAAGGAATAGCACCGTTCTTAGTCTTTTGTATCAACGTAAGACAATTTAACTCCGAGATGACTCAGTCGTACGACAAAAAATAAACCAGTTCTTAAGCCCCAAAGCCCGACTTCTACTTCAACAACAATCATCACCGACTCATCTTGGATTCGATGAGCCCGGCCATTCAAACACGACATTACCATCATTAGACCTGTCTATGATACCTATCCCACAATCTCTCCCTTGCATAGCTACGTCAAGTCGTCAACATTGATTTTTAGCCATTCTAAGGACAGTTTTTGCAAATTTTGTTAGTATGAAAGTTAAATTACAATTTTACTGCATCTCATTTCAATGTATATGAAACATTAATTAAGAAGGAAAGAAAATAGGTGTACACATTTTAGATCTACACCATATAAATATATGTATATCCAATCAATCTAAAACATTGTATATCACAAAGTTTTCATGTCATCATATACCAACCACATTAAATGATACTTCTATAAATATTTCGAATTCATATGAATATTAATTTCACTTTGTTTAAATAAATTAAGCCTCACTAACTAGTACACTAAAACATTAATGAAGATTAGATTACAAGTTCAAATTCACTTTCTCCACTATAATAATTCAACTATTTTTTAAAATAAAAAATGATATTTCAATCAATATATAATATCATCTCATTTCATAAAAATAATAGTAATAATAATAATTAAACATATCTATAATCAATTTTTTTTTAAATATCTATAAACTGAAAATTTATCTATACAGTCTGAACTGAAAATTTCCAAGAGTAGGCGATTAGACGGCAACCCTTTTTCCAGCAATTTCCTGGCACCTTCAAAGCAATCAATAATGGCGTTTGGTACCCCGGATACTTCCAAACCCAAAACACCCTGTCCATTGCCTGTCATCACAAACGCAAATCTTCTGTATTTGTAGAAAGGTTAGCGTCATTCTCAACTCCAATTTCCGCTCAGCTGTCTTCTCAATTTGTTAATTGATTAGCTCGCCACTCCCCCGAACTTTGACTCCCAATCACCCCCCTTTTCGTCCTCTTTCTTCCGCATTCAAATTGTTCACTGACTCCATTTTGAAAAGAACCAAGTGTTTCAGGTTTAAATTTAACTTCTTTAGCAACCAATTCCAATTCAATTCGTTATCCCCAATTTCAGCTGGTTTCTAGGGTTTCCTCGCCTGGGTTCATGCTGATAAAATTTCCCAATTGTTGAAGCTTGTTCTGTATAGATAGATCTTGTTGACCGCCATGGTTGTATTGAATCGTAAATTCCTCTTCTGGGTATGTTTGATTTCTTCTTTCTTGTGTGCTTCATTGCAATTTGATCCTGTTGATAATTATCTCATTGATTGTGGCTCTACACGCAACACTTCAGTTGGAGGTAGAGTGTTCATTGCTGATTCTAGCTTGAATTCTGGCATTCTTTCCACATCACATGAAATTGTTGTCAATACTAGCTTAAAATCCATCTCATCCACTGATATATATGGCTTAGATCTTTACAAATCAGCTAGAGTCCTTTCTGGTTCATCACATTACACTTTCCCAGTGTCCAAACCCGGCCGCCATTGGATTCGCCTCTACTTCTACCCATTTGTCCAAGAAAGCTACAATCTGAGTGAGGCCAAATTCTCTGTATCCATTCAAAACACAACCCTTTTTAGCAGCTCTCAGCTTAATACTGGCAATCCTTTGGCCAAGGAGTTTTCCCTTAACATAACCTCAGACAAGCTGGTTCTCACATTCACCCCATCTTCCAATTCATTTGCATACTTGAATGCATTGGAGATCGTTTCTGTTCCCGATGAGCTCATCCCGAGTAGTGTAGGCTCAATTGGGTCTCATAAATCAGTGTTGAGTATGGATGGCCAAGCTCTAGAGACTGTTTTCAGAGTAAATATGGGAAATTTATCTGTCGATCCGTTGAATGACACGCTCTCAAGGAGTTGGGTGGGTGATGAGTCCTTTCTGAAGCACAATAACCTTGTTAAGTTTGTGTCTAATGTTGATGCTGTCAATTACACCAAGAGCAAGGCCACGGCTGAGACAGCGCCGCGTTTGGTCTATGGAACTGCTAGCAGATTAAACTCTGAGGCTGATCCGAATACTCGGGCCAACATGACGTGGTCTTTCACCGTTGACCCGGAATTCAATTACCTGGTCCGGTTTCACTTCTGTGATATAGTTAGTGCCTCATTGAACCAAATGTTCTTCAATGTGTATATCAACTCGTGGTCTGTTGTCAAGCATCTTGATCTTACCAACCTAACATCCCGCGTTTTGGGGACCCCGTATTTCTTGGATGTAGTGATGGTAGCGGGCAATAGTAATTCGCTCAATGTCAGCATCGGTTCCTCGGATATAGATAACGTTTATCCAAATGCAATCCTCAATGGATTGGAGATTATGAAGCTGAACAACTCCATGGGTAGCCTTGTTGCTTCTGATGCAGCTAGCTCTAGTTCTTCCAAGGTCAAAATTGCTCTGATTGCAGCCATAGCTGGCGGAGCTTTGCTTCTTGTTATTTTCATTTCATCCGTGGTTGCTGTCTTGCTCGTATGCAGAAGAAGAAGAAAGCTGGCTAGTTCAAATCCGAACGGAGGAGTGAATTCAGCCGTTGTTCCAAAGGCCGGGTATGGGTTTCCACTTTCTGTTATGCGCGAGGCAACGGATAATTTCAGTGACAGTTTAATAATCGGTGTTGGCGGGTTTGGGAAGGTCTATAAAGGAGTGTTAAAAGACGAGACGCTTGTGGCCATTAAAAGAGGCTCACCCGACTCTCAACAGGGTCTTGCTGAATTCAGGACTGAGCTTGAAATGCTCTCTCAGTTCCGCCACCGCCATTTGGTGTCTCTCATTGGATACTGTGACGAGCAAAACGAGCTGATAATCGTTTACGAGTACATGGAAAACGGGACCCTCAAGAGCCACCTGTACGGCTCGGGTCATCCGAAGCTAACATGGAAACAGAGGCTTGAGATCTGCATTGGCTCAGCCAGAGGGCTTCATTATCTCCACACTGCTTATGCAAAGGCGATCATACACCGAGACGTCAAGTCTGCAAACATTTTGTTGGATGAGAATTTCATGGCTAAGGTTGCTGATTTCGGGCTTTCGAAAACCGGGCCTGATCTCGACAAGACACATGTCAGCACGGCGGTTAAAGGAAGTTTCGGTTATCTTGATCCGGAGTATCTCCTGAGGCAACAGCTTACCATGAAATCCGACGTGTACTCGTTTGGGGTCGTTTTATTCGAAGTTCTTTGTGGGAGACCGGTTATTGACCCGTCTCGTCCTAGGGAAGAGGTGAACTTGGCTGAATGGGCAATGAAGTGTCAAAAGAAAGGCGAGTTGCAGAAAATCATCGATCCGGTTCTTGAAGATCAGATGAACCCGGATTGTTTAAAGAAGTATTTGGAGACGGCGGAGAAGTGCTTGATGCAAAGTGGCTCGGATCGGCCTTCCATGGGAGAGGTGCTCTGGAACTTGGAGTATGCACTTCAAGTTCAAATGGGAGGGGAAAGTTCATCAGATAAGAATGACGACGTCGTTATTCAGATGAACGACGTTCCTCCGCCCGGAAGAACCATCTCAACCGGCTATTCAAGCCTTGGAAGCATGGAAGATCTTCCTGATGTTTCAATGAGTGCTGTCTTCTCTGAGATGGCAAGATCTCAGACCACTGAAAAGGCCTGAAATTTGGTTTGTTACAAATTGCATTCATTTTTTTGTTCCTATTCTTTTGTGGGTAAAAGAGATTCATTTCTAAGGTGTAAGAACTAAGAACATGAAATGATTCTTTGGTGTGTGAGGTGTAGTATTTTTTTGTTCTTTTGATTGCAGGGTATTCCTGCTAGGGATTCAAAAGTTAAGACCTTTTTAGGCAATTTCCCCTGAAGGGAAGAAGAGTTTTAAAATTGTGACACCAAAAAAGCATAGAATGCTATTTCATTCTCTGTGTTGTTGTTCATTATGTTGATTTGCACTTGTGAATCAATGTACTTGTAAATGATCTATACGTTTGTTGTATATGTATTCTCAATTCAGCATACTGAAGTTGTTTAAAGACATTCAGCTTTAAACTTGCTTCAAAAACAATCATAATCACCTTAATCTTCTTGTATTGATCATAAAATGGGGAGATCTAAATTAGCTTTTGGAAGAATAATGAACAATTTTTGCTAGGGTTGAGCATTGGTTCAAAACCGAATTGAAATTCGAAATTTGGTTTAAGTTGAACCGAAAACCAAACTGAATTGGTTCGGCTCGATTTTGGTTTTGTCGATTTAAGATGGATAGAAGGTTACCGTTGGGAAATTCAAGTTGAACCGAAATTTAACTGAAATCGAACCAAAATTTGGGAAATTCCTAAACCGAACCGAAGGATACGTGTTTCAATTTGGTCGGTTCGTCTTAATATTTCGATTTTGAACTAATCTATGCTCAATCCTAATTTTTGCTACATTCCATTATTTTCTTTTAGGCAAGTGGGGTTGTTTTACCATGTCTTAAACTCAACTTTCTTAAAGAAAGTTTAAAAGTCTTTACAAATTTGTTGAACAAGTATACAACTTTTGTGAACAAACTTTGGCTTATGGATTCAAAAGTCCAATTGCAGTTCCATATTTCCCTCGAATGGAATGCATGACCATGGATATTGTATAAAGGTTGAGCTCCTTTTATGTTTACCTCTATTTTTAGTAGTACATAATAATTTTCTTCAATGGTAATGTATTTCATTCATTCACACTTTTTGTTTGACCAATTGTTTTTCCCAATTTAGATGGAAGCACATTTGGTCTTGTTGTGACACCATAAAAAAAATACATTTTACCAAGTATCTAAAACATCGGCTTATCTCCATTCTAAATTCAATTAACTAGGGTTGAGCACAGGTTCAGTACAAACCGAAATTTTAAGCCGAATCGAATCAAAACCCATATTATCGGTTCAGTTTTCAATTTAGGAATTTCCCAAATTTCATTTTCGCTTCGGTTTCAGTTACATTTCGAATCTTCCAAAGAATAACATTTTATCCATCTCAAACCGACAAAACCGAAACCGAACCGATTCGGTTCTATTTTAGGTTCACCTTAAACGAATTTTTGATTTTCGGTTTGGTTCAGTTCGGTTTTGAACCGATTCTAAGCACTTGATAGCAAAAGTAGTCTAACAACTTTACATACTTGATTATTGATTATGTAACTATCTCAATCTTTTCATGTGAGAATGATATTCCAATACTACTATTAGCCAATTATCTAAACACTATCACCAAAATTGAGCTTTGCCATATTTGATTTGCTCTAGCTACTTGGAAGACATCTATCCTAAGAAAACTTATTAAAAATTTGACCATACAAAAAATCAGCTTCAAGTAGATAAACACCCACACCTAACCCCAAATAAAACCCAAATGAAGCCATCATCCAAAACAAGCAACACACACTCAATACTTCATTCAACAACCACCCAAAAACAAAACCAACTCACAAGATCACAAAACGTCAAAACCCTATAAAATAACATTAACCCCAACACCCATTTCGCCACGTGTCCCCATGACGTCATCACAAAGATAGTAACTTTGTGTGTTACAATATATGACTTACAAATCCTTCCCACCAAGAAACCCAAAACGTGTAAACAATCTCAATTTAGGAAGTTTTAGGTCACCTCTTCCTCACCCAATACCCACAACAAAAATAACTATAACCCACAAAAAAATACACTTCACACTTCTCATCACACCCCAATTTTCCCAACCCACTTCCCCTAACATATATACACGCCCAACTTCTCTTCAATTTCTTAGCTCAAAACTAGCCAAATTTATGCATTCCCCAATTTCTTAAACCCTAAAAAAAAGGCAAAGCCAAACACGCCCTTAAAACCCCTCACCGGAAAAAAAATGTCCCGCGTTGTAGACGCTTCCCCTACAAGCTCTCCGGCGCGGCTTTTACCCTTTTACCCTCCAATGGACTCCATCTCTACCGACCCCAACTCCGGCGCAAACTCCGGCGCCGGCGCCGGAGCAAGCACCACTCATTCCCCAACTCTCGGCCGGCTACTAAACCAGGTCACCGGAGAAACCGCCGTCCAGGTCGACGTCGACGTACCCCGCTCGATTCCGTTCATCCTCTCCTTCACCAATCTGAGCTACAGCGTCAAGATCCGGCGGAAGCTCACCGCCGGCGGCATTTTCCGGCGACCGGAAAATGATCAATTCGGCGGCTCCCGGACGAAGACCCTGCTCAACGAAATCTCCGGCGAGGCCCGCGACGGAGAGATCATGGCGGTGCTCGGCGCCAGCGGCTCCGGCAAGTCCACGCTCGTCGACGCGCTGGCGAACCGGATCGCCAAGGGCTCGCTAAAGGGCTCGATCACGCTCAACGGCGAGCCGTTGGAGTCTCGCCTCCTGAAAGTGATCTCAGCTTACGTCATGCAAGATGATCTCCTCTACCCCATGCTCACCGTCCAAGAAACCCTAACCTTCGCCGCCGAGTTCCGGCTGCCTCGGAGCCTCTCGAAATCGAAGAAAAAGGCTCGAGTCCAGCAGCTGATCGATCAGCTCGGGCTCCGGAACGCCGCCAACACGGTGATCGGCGACGAGGGCCACCGGGGAGTCTCCGGCGGGGAGCGCCGGCGGGTGTCGATCGGGATCGATATTATTCATGACCCGATTGTGCTCTTCCTCGACGAGCCGACGTCGGGGCTCGACTCGACGTCGGCGTTCATGGTGGTCAAGGTGTTGCAGAGGATCGCTCAGAGCGGCTCGATCGTGGTCATGACCGTTCATCAGCCGAGCTACCGGATCCTAGGGCTGTTGGACCGGTTGATCTTCTTGTCGCGTGGACAGACGGTTTTCAGTGGGGCCCCCTCGAGCCTCCCCGGGTTCTTCTCCGAGTTCGGGCACCCGATCCCGGAGAATGAGAACCGGACCGAGTTTGCCCTCGATCTCATCAGGGAGCTCGAGGGCTCCCCGGCCGGGACGAAAGCCCTAGTTGACTTCCACCGTCAGTGGAAGTCTAAAAAACAAGCTAGTGTTCGCAACTCACCCCAATACGAGGGCTTGTCCCTCAAGGAGGCAATCAGCGCCAGCATCTCCAGAGGGAAGCTGGTGTCTGGAGCTGGAGGTGCTGGTGCGGCTGCGATTGTTCCGAGCTTTGCGAACCCGTTCTGGATGGAGATGGTGGTGTTGTCGAAGCGGTCTGTGATGAATTCTTGTCGGATCCCAGAGCTATTTGGGATCCGGCTCGCGGCCGTGCTCGTGACAGGGTTCATCCTTGCAACTATGTTTTGGCAGCTAGACGATTCGCCGAAAGGTATCCAAGAGCGGCTCGGGTTTTTCGCCTTTGCCATGTCCACCACCTTCTATACTTGCGCCGACGCCTTACCCGTATTCCTTCAAGAGCGTTACATCTTCATGAGGGAGACCGCCTACAACGCATATCGAAGGTAGGGTGGCAAAAGCCAGTCTTTTGTCTACATAGATTTGTTTGGTTCAACTTTGAGTTTTCATTTTTCGTATTTTCAAAAATTGAAAACTCAAAGCCGAACTAAACAAGATCACGAGATTCTATCTTAAAACCAATGGACTATTATCAGTAAAACCTTGTATATATACTAGGCAATTTATTCTTCAATTTCTCGATGTATATCAGGATTTTATTGACGTTTTTCATATGATAGGTCATCCTACGTCCTCTCGCACGCGCTCACCTCCATCCCAGCGCTCGTCTTCCTCTCAATGGCCTTCTCGGCAGCCACATTCTTCGCGGTGGGCCTCAGTGGCGGCCTCTCAGGTTTCTTCTTCTACTTCGGGATAATCCTAGCCTCCTTTTGGGCCGGAAACTCCTTCGTCTCCTTCCTCTCGGGCGTCGTCCCACACGTGATGCTCGGCTACACCATCGTCGTAGCCATCCTCGCGTACTTCCTCCTCTTCAGCGGCTTCTTCATCACCCGAGACCGGATCCCATCTTACTGGCTCTGGTTCCACTACATCTCCCTAGTCAAATACCCTTACGAGGGCGTCTTGATGAACGAGTTCGAGGATCCGGCCAAGTGCTTCATGAGAGGCGTGCAAATCTTCGATAGCACTCCGTTGGGGGCGGTTCCAGTGTCCATCAAAGCGCGGTTGCTTCAGACGATGAGCAACACTCTGGGGGTGAGCATTACGCCAAAGACTTGCGTGACGACGGGGTTGGATGTGTTGGCCCAACAAGGTGTGACAGATCTTAGCAAGTGGAGCTGCCTTTGGATCACGGTGGCTTGTGGGTTCTTCTTTAGGTTTTTGTTTTACTTGGCTTTGTTGATTGGGAGTAAGAACAAGAGGAGGTAACTAGGTAAGTGCATGTGGTGTGTTTGTGTGTTGGGACTTATGCTACACTTGATCTTTCTATATTTTCTGTATTTGTGTTCATAAGTTTTATTTTTTTAACTTATTGAGTTACCATTTGGAGTTGTGGGTCAGGGATTAATCAACCCTTAGGGTTAATGATCTGTTTAATTGATAAATATGGTACCTCTATGATTAAAGATACCGATTGAATCTCCATCTATAATTATACAAATGTGTTTTAATTTGTTAATGCATCCTATTTTCTTCATAGAATCAAATGAAATGCATGAAACTTTCATTTTTATGTCTCTTAAAAGTAAAAATTATAGTGTTTTTTTTTTCCCGAAATTAGGCTAGAGTTGAAAAATATTCGGAAAATAGGCTTGCTAGCCTCAACATAGGCTACTCGGATAAAGTCATTGTATGGTGCAATGACTCTTATATCTTAGAGTCGTTGGCTTTTATAAGGACTTTATCCAAATCTCGCCACCAGCCTCAACATAGGCTAGCTCGGATAAAGTCATTGTATGGTGCAACGACTTTATATATCTAAGAGTCGTTGGCTTTTACAAGGACTTTATCCGAATCTCGCCACTAGCCTCAACATAGGCTAGCTCGGATAAAGTCATTGTATGGTGCAACGACTTTATATATAAGAGTTGTTGACTTTTACAAGGACTTTATCCGAATTTCACCCCCAGCCTATATTAGGAAAACTTTTTTTGACCAGGCAAGTTCGAGTCTAATTTCGAAAAAAAATGAAATTGATGAATTTTCTCATCCAAGACATACATACACTCATATGCAATTTCACTGCAAAAAGCACATAAATTAGTGCAACATTGCTTTCATATGCAATTCTAATATTGTCAATGTCTAACTAAATTGGAACATGCATTCATGTAATCAATCAGATTCGTTCACAGAATGTACCTTATAATATGACTTGACAATTCAGATAAGGCTTCCTTGATCTAGCTCATCCAAGTAGAGATTTGATATGGGCCGGGCTGGGAATGTGGGCCGTTTCATCATTGGGCCCATTTATTTAAACCACAATTCATCATTTGTATATGAACCAAATTAGGCAAATTGCTTGATTAAAAAGACACCCTTAACATCTACATTCACATTATAAAAAAAGGTAAAATTGAAGCAAATCTTATTAATTGAGAATTCTTATAAAGTAAGTTTAACTAACTTATAAAAAAAGGTAAGAAAATGAGTTGAGCAGCTAACTTATAAAAGTTTTGTTAAAATTTTACAACCCTTAATCGAAATATTATTTGGACAAATGGATTGTAATTAGAGCGTTAAAATCTGACCCGACCCGCAAATCCGATCCGAACTGTCGAAAAATTACTCTAATACCAATGCAATGATAGACTCTTAAGGTCATTTTCAGTATCAAACAGTAATAGAACATAAAGCTTCCTGGTAATATGGAATTCTGGGTCATGCAGGTTTGACATTTTCACCTAACATTTCTTAACATTTTTGCTTTAATGGCTCTTATATTTGGTGCACTTTCTAAAGCAAAAAAGAAAGCCAGACAAAAAACAGAATTTTGGGAGCATTGTTTTCTTCCATTTTGCTTTAGTAAAGCAATAGTAAGGGTTGTTTGAATTGTACCAAATAATATATTATCTTACATTATAATTCAAAATTTAACGTAAGATAACGTATCATCTGGTGCAATCCAAACATGCCCTAAATTAATTATTCTTGTAAATTTGTTATTTTGATCCTCCTCACTAGGGTTTTGGTTTATCTTCTATATATGAGTAATACAAAATTTAATGCAAGATAATACATTATCTAATATAATCCAAACAGGCCCTAAATAAACTATTCTTATAGATTTGTTATTTTGATCCTCCTTACTAGGGTTTTGGTTTATCATCTATATACGAGTAATACAGAATTTAATGTAAGATAATGCATTATCTGATATAACCAAACAGGTTCTAAATGAACTATTCTTGTAAATTTGTTATTTTGGTCCTCCTCGCCAGGGTTTTGGCTTATCATCTATATTTTCCAACAAGACAAATCTTGTATCTTCTTCTTCACATGTGAGTAACATGTAGATGAACGAGAGTTTACCATATCCAACAAGGCTAGAAAACGACTCGACGACTCGACGCGGATGGAATGCTCGAAGAAGGATTGAACAAAGTTATCATCAAGAACAAAAGACACATAATCTTGATGATGATTGATCATGTAACAAAGGGCTTGAGTTTTGGTTTTTCTTTTGGTGTGTTTTGAAGGCTTCCAAAACATGGCAGAGACACAAGGAACGAACTTTTGGAGTTTTCAATTTGGAAGAGAATTTCTTAGATGTTTCTTTTTGTTTTGTTGTTTCATTTCTCTATGTTGAATGCATGACCCATCAATTAGGACACTCACAAGTATATTAGATAAGCACTCGTTGAATAGATTGTGTCAAAGGGCGTATTTGGATCGCATGTGATAATGTATTATCTTACAGAATTTAATATAAAATTACATTAAATCTTACATATAATGTAAGATCACTGTTCTAAAAAACGGCCTAGGCGTTGGGCGGTGGTCCACCGTCCCGATTTTACCCTGGGCGGTGTTCTGGGCGCGTAGGCGGGCTGGGCGGGCGCGTAGGCGGGCTGGACGGGCTAGGCAAGTTGTGCGAGCTAGGCGGGTTAGGCGGCTGGGCGGCCTTCTAGTCAGTCTTCTTGGTAGCTTGGACGGACTTTAAGAAGACTCTAGGCTTAAATTTATACAAAGACATTATAATAGGATTATTCTTTATTTATATATTCTTACTAATTACAAATAATAATCCTATATAAAAAAAATCATACCAATCCGACTAATCCGCCCAAATCCCGCCTAGCCGTCTAAGCGCTAGGCCCCATCCCACCGTCTAGCTCACGCCTAACTTTTTTTTAGAACACTGTGTAAGATAATGTATTATCACTTGCAATTCAAACAGATCCTTATAAATGCAGTAGTTTTGAGTTAAGAAGCAACCGACCTTGACCTCAAAATTATAATTATTTTTTTATAAGAGAAGAAATTTTATGTACCAGAAATATTGGATAAATAAAAAATAGTCGGAAAAAACGAACAAATCAGCATGAGAACGACAAATACATAAAAAAAATCAAAAATATGATCGAGTGAAATGTTATTTAATTAAATTAGTATTTTAATTAAAAGAAAAATGAGTTATTATTCTATATATGGATCTCTAGGGTTTGGATTATATAATGTAATTTTTATTTGAATTTTCATTTTAATTCTTTTGCAAATGGAGTCATGTTTTGAAATTTAAGAAAATGAAAACCATTAGTAAGGTGTTAATTGTGATTTGTGGCTTTCTTATTGCATCTTCTTTACGACTTCCACCATCACATGTCGGCTAAGTTATATACTTAATTCGTTTTTTTGTATTTAAAACTATAAAGAGGAGAGTGTAATTATCAAAATTGGAAAAAAGCAATTAACCAGGAATCCAGTAAAAGAAGAGAAACCAAGTAAAGGATGAAGCACCCAAAAGCAAAAAAAAATCCAAATTCCAATAGGTTCTTTTATTTATTTTTTTGGTTTTTACAAAGACCATGTTTATAATAGTTAAAACGGAAATTTTAAAATATTAATATGAGATTCTAGCCGCTTAACTAGATACCTAAATGTCCCAATCGATTCTGTAGTAGTAGGGAGCGCTAAAGTGTAAGTAGTCATTAAACATGCCAAGGGCCAAAGACTCAATTTGATAGACGAATAGTGGGCTCTAGAAATAAATTAGTCGAATTCCAGTGTCATGCATGAGTTTTTATAAATAATTATTATAATTTATGAATAAAGATTGTGGGTATAATTGTGAGAAGAGTAGAAACCTACACTATAATATGAAAATATTCTAATTTAACACATCGTCTAAATGAATAATAGACTAACATGTGATAACAAGGCTCGATTATTAGGCCGCGAGATCAAATTATTCATTAGGGCGCAATAAAAGGCTTATCAAGAATCATGAATAACATTGACCTAAAAATCCATCTTTAACAAAACTTCTAAATCAATGCTCGATTTAGTCAAAGCCTAATCAGTCTAGCTGATAGGTAATAACTTCCGTGGTTATTAAGTCATAAGATCGAATTGTCATCCCCGTTGTAATAGTCTCAAGTACCTCCTATGGACCAAAAAAAAACTCAATTTAATTTTTTTTTATTATAATTGAGCACTTTTAACTAAAAATTACATCATAGTCCATGCACACACTTACACACCTCAACCTCAAGCTTATATAAAGTGTAGAGTTTGGTAGGAGCTTATTATTTATAATACAAAGTCACTTGATAATTGGATTGAGGTTTGGCATTTTTGGTGGCTAATTAATTAAGTATTTATATGCTAAATCACGTATTGGGATTGTCAAATTCCAGGATTTAGGGTTGTTGTTTTGTCTTAATTTCAAAAGTTTAATGCAGCCATGCTACGTGGCCTAGCTGGCTTCTAGTTCAAAAATCTCTGTTATTATTATCTTCTAATTTTTTTTGGGTTTTAAGTTAATAAAAATGCCTAAAAAGAAAGTTGTTCTTACTAATCCCAAAGAAAAGAAAAGATAATTAATTTATAATTAATTAGTGTGATCCTAACACTTCAAAGTTCAAACAAAAAAGGTAGGGCTCAAAACCTATTGACTCCCACTAAGATGCCTTGTCTTATGCTTGAATATCATATTCTTATTCAAATAATTAAAGTAGCCTAGAAGGCTAGAATTATTAAAAATTAAGTTAATTAAACTTTTTTAATTAATCCCTCATTGAGCTCCGAAATCTTTGTTTTCATTCTTAAGCCTAATTTTTAATCAAAGCCTTTGGGACTCTTTGCATCTTTCTTTAAAGAAGTGTAACATATCATTACTATAATTATTTTTTCGAGAGCAAGTTTTATAAAAACGAATTTTATAAGACATACTCAAAGTAAAAAAGAGATGCATCATAGCTAAATCAAGTGGCTAAGTGCGATAATGAGCTCAATGTTTTGATCAAACAAAAACAAAAAAAGAAGCAATTTTTTGGAATGAAAATTAAATAGAAACACAAATACTTTTTAAAAATGGCCACGAACGTCATCACTTATCAACTAAACTGGCTAGATCGATTAGCTTTAAAAGTAGTTTTTGTAATTTATGTTCTTCTAACATTGTATAAGAATCCTATTTTCAAAATTATTAACCTAAAAATGCATAAATTCTATTAAAAAATTAAAATAAATAAATAAATTCTAACAAAATCTGTCCAAAATGATTTATATATAGCACATGTTAGAAAAATTGATTAAAAAAAGCAAGTAAATACGGTGTTCACTACAATTTCAGGGTCAAGTTATACACATAAAGTTAAGGAAAATGTTTTTATATAACAAAGAAAGCAAAATACAATTTTAAATCATTGAGTTGTATATTTAAATGCCCAAGTGACAATGTGACATGAAGGGTCAAGTGTACGTAATGGCCCAACAAGACCAAAAAAGAAACCAATTTTTTTTATATTTATAGGCTTTCAAAAGTTTGAACAAACAAAACTTCTCCTAGTTCATTTCAACAACTTTCTCTTTGTTCTTTATTTAGCTTTCCCATCCTCCTCTCTATATTTTCCTCATACTTTCTCTCAAAACCATCCATCCAAGAACATGGCTATAGACTTTTCCTACTCTCCTTATGACCACCTCGAACAACAACAACAACAACAGCAACAGCAACATCAACAGAAACATGATCAAGATCAAGAACAAGAAGACGAAGACGAAGACGACTACATAGACATGGAGGTGAGCTCCTACTACTCCAACCTCCTCAAGAACTCCCCAATCCACCTCCAATCCAACGAGTTCGAGTTCCGAACCCAATCCGGGCCCCTCGATCGGGACCCACTATCGACAACCTCACCCGCCGACGAGCTCTTCTACAAGGGCCAACTCCTCCCTCTCCACCTCCCTCCTCGCCTCCAAATCATAAAGACTCTTCTTCTCCATGACCACCACCACCACGACGAGCTTTACACCACACCATTGGCCACAACTCCTACAACAACCACTCCTTTCCTCTCTTGCAACGTCTCTCCCACCACATCATGCCACGTCAGCATGGAGCTCAATCCCGAGGAGTACTTCCTCGAGTGTTCAAATGAGGAGGAGTCTAAGAAGTCGTCGTATTCATCTTCAGGATGGAGTAAGAAGTTCAGGATGATCAAGCACTCTT
Organism: Fallopia convolvulus; assembly: GCA_964016875.1. Taxonomy (NCBI): domain Eukaryota; kingdom Viridiplantae; phylum Streptophyta; class Magnoliopsida; order Caryophyllales; family Polygonaceae; genus Fallopia; species Fallopia convolvulus. Next base: position 945,957 of record OZ024719.1, read on the forward strand.
CTTTGCTCGGCTCGAAGATCAAGGCGTCTCGAGCCTATTTCAAGTACTTGTTTGGCAAATCCGACGAAAAGGGATCCTCCAAGAGAAGTAGCAGTATTAGTAGTTTTGGAGAAACCAAGGCGGATAGTACTCGACCGATCAGCCTCGTTGGCAAGGAAAGCGTGGCGACTAAGGTTGTTTGTCATAGAAGGTCGTTCTCGGGAGCATTTAAGCTTCGAGTTCCGAACACGAAGATCCAGAAGACGACGCTGACAACGTCGTCGTCTTCTGGATCTTCGTGTTCGAGCTCGAGTAACTCGAACGGGTCGAATGAGGCTAAAATGTTGAAGAGGAGTGGTAGTGCTAACGCTGAGTTTGAGAGTGCAATAGCGGGAGCAATTGCTCATTGTAAGGAATCACAATCTCAAGTGTTGAGATCAAGAAAGACGTTTAGTGAAATCGGGATGTACAATTTTTAAGGATTAATCGGATAACCGAAAGAGGTTTTTAAACCTTTGTTTTTGGATAGAATAGAGATGAAAAAGTACAAATGCAATTATGTTTTTCTTCTTACATTCCAAAAACGTAGGTTTTGGTTTTGACCCGGTTCTAATTTGGTATTTTTAATGAAATAAAATAAATTTGATAGTTGGGCCGGTTTTAATGGTCAGAACTAGTGGTGAGTAAAAATATCCGATTCGTCGATTCGACTATTCGGGAAAAAAAAGGATAGTCGGATCGAATACGGATTGGTGTTGTGAGGCAACCGGTTATCCGGTACTATATATTTTTGGAAATTGAACATATATACTAAGTAGCAAAGATGTGTTAATGAGTATTTTTTGTAAAATTTTAACTCGTCAAGGGTTCGATTTTCCTCAACAAAATTTTCTCTTAAAATTTAACCGGATCGGCGGATATTCGGTTTTGATATCTGTTGATCTATATTAATTGGGCCTAAATCCAAAAATATTCAAAATATTTTTTTCAAAACGGATAGTTCGGATTTTTTGGTACCGGATATCTTATCCAAACATATACTTCTTGTCAGAGATCCGACTATCAACGGATCGAAATTTTAAGGAAAAAATTATCGGGTCTCCGGTATATCGAATCCCATAAACATATCTGATTGCTCAACCCTGGTCAGAAGCAAGGTGAAACATGGCTCAGAAGTCGGAACCGCCGATTTTTCAAACCCCCAAACCGGGGAATTATCAATTCCGATTCGGTTCCGATTTTGACCCGGGTTGGTCCGGTTAACCGAATCATATACATCTCTACCGAAAGAATCATGACTTGCATCCTTATTGATGATTGGTTTTCAATGATCAAGTACGAACATCATGTTTTCATGTAAGACATTATAGTTACTTGTCCATTGTATGAAAATATTAGTAACATGTAATGTACCGAGTCATAGAATACTATTTAGATCAGAAGACGACAGATCAAATTTCCCGACAATCTTACATAATTCATAGATATATGTGTCAGATAATATCTACTTAGATTTCATGTTGTATCAGATTCATTAAAACTTCTTTGGCACTGAGCAATTTTTGCTGGTGTCATAGTTTAATTCAAACACATAAAGACTATCTGACTATATACCGGATTAAATATCATATTCCTTAAAGGACAAGCAAGAATCTGAAGGTGATCAGACAGACAGTCTGTCATGAAAGAACATAGCTTTCATATGTGTTAAGATTTAGGGCTTCAATTTTTAATGGCACTAAGAAGATTTAACATTCTTGACAAGTCCATTTTAAAGAACATAATTGTTAAAAAAAATTAACTTTCTTCTTTTACTTGTTTTCGGTTTATAGGCGATGAATTGTAGGAACGGTGTGCTCTAGACCTGTCAATCGAGTTGGTTGGGTCGGATTCGGGTCGGGTCATTTCGGATTGAATCGGGTTCGGATCGTAATGGATCACATGTCAAATTAGGTCGAATCGTTGCATGTTTTCGGGCGGGGCGCGTCGACCCAACAAGTCAAGAAAACAATTATTAAAATATTACTTTATTTAGATAATAATATTTAATAATAATCTATCATTTTTATATACTTTAATAATAAAATATATTATAATTTTCAAAATATATTATATATTTTTTTAAAATATAACAAATCGGATCAACCCAACGGGTTTTCAGGTTTCAATCCAACAGATTTCAAGTCTATCGAGTTCGGTTTATTTCAGGTTTCGGGTTCAAATTATCGGGCCTTGACCCTAAAACTTTCAGGCGGTTCGAGTCAGGTTTACGAATTGGGTCAGCTTTTGACAACTCTATGTGCTCTAAGATTGATGAGTGATGACACTAAAATCTTCTTTTACTTGTTTTCGGTTTATAGGCGATGAATTGTAGAAACAGTGTTTTCTAAGACTGATGACACTAAAATCACCTAACACAAAGTTAGTAGACTTAGGAGAAGGGTAATTAGATCAGATTGCAATTATTCAATCAGCTTGCAATTATAAAAAAAAAAATTAAGCAAAGTTTCACTTTCACTATAATGATGATAATAAGGGCCAATTAATCACATTATCTTGTTGGTGTTCTGCCTTTTCCTTGCTTTCTTTCTTCTTTTATTCATCCATGCCCACCATTTTTTCTGGGCTAACCCCACTGGTTTCCATTTTCTTGAGAATCGAAAGCTTATGTGCAAACAAAAATGCTTAAACTACTGAATTTGTCAGCCAAATAAGTGACATGATTAATTGATTTGATTATAATTGAGCACTAGAATTATTTATTTAAGAAAAGGAAAGAAAAGAATCCTACTAAGTTTCTTCTGGATGGGGAATTTAAACACAATGGAGAAGAGACCATACCGCCACTGGGATTTGGTTTGTACACGCTTACAAGCAATCATTTGGCTTTTCATTGTGCAAACTAATAAATCTGTATCATTGTAATTTTACTTGATTAAATTAACAAAATCTCCATTTTTTGAGTAGGAAAACATTAAGCCGACTACGGGTCAGCTAAGAGCATCCTTAAGGATGAGGACTTAAAGTCCACAATACGTCTGAATTTGATTGATACTACAGGAATGCCGTAGAAACGAAATGAAAATCAGCAGCCTTGTTGCAGTCACGAGGCACGTGTTGAAATTGAACTACCTCAAAAGACTGCAGAAGAAGAAGAGTGTCAGTAATCAACATCTCGATTTGTCACGGACATAATCTGTTTCCATTTAATGCATTTATTACAATTAAATTGTCGTCTTCTATCACAATTTTCCTAAAGCATCTTTAACAAAATCTCCATTGACTAAAAAGGAACTAACTCCTAAAATATTTAAAGGAAAATTGGTGTAGCATAATTGTTGAATTGGGTGCAAACTAAAAATTAAGGATTTGTGATCCTACAATCCAAAAACATGTACAGAAAATATGTTTTGCATGTTTATATACTGAGAAATGAACACCTCTGAAAAAATAGATGAACACATGTGGTGTGTTTGCTCAAGGTGATGATATCTTAATTACCATCTGAGACAAACTGCAATTTGAGTTACAAAACCATGCTGGGAGAAAAAAGCCAAGAAAAAAAAATACAAAGCAAACTACAAACCCACATTTCCACAGGATCAGAACCTCAATATCAACTATTGAAGGATAGCATGAACACCAGATTGATGGAGAACACAAAGCTTACATGTGAACTAGGTAATCTTTGAGTCAGATACTTAAGCTATATGTTGTCTAATCCGCCTTCGTCTTCAGATGTCCCATCCCTTGCATGCCTGTGACCAATTTCAAAAATTGAAGGTTTAGATCCATACCGATTCAAAAGAAAATCTACTTATGATGATCAAACCATAATAAAATTGAATCTAAGCCATAAATAGAGTTGAATTCTGGAGCTCATTTCATCAACTATGTAATGATAAAGGCTTGGTCCAATCTTTTTATCAGTCTTTTTGCACTCCTGGCCTCTACTAACTCGTAGCTTTCCAATAAGATAGCTAGTTTGAAAATACTCCAAGGCACAAGACAAGGTCAATAGTTTATTTATTTTTAGAAAAAAGAGTATATAGATTGAGGAACAAACCGCCAAGACGAAGTTAGATTCCGAGCTTTCCTATCCAACTGCAGGTTTTGCAACGCAGAAGAAGCACGTGTCACTTCATCTGAGAGTTCTTCATTATCATATCTCCAGTTGTTGTCATCCTTCCTGTAATTAGACATGGATGATCCTGCCCTCCGATCTGAAATTTAGCAGATGTGAAAAAAAAAGAGTTGGATAATTTAAGTAAGACATGATACTTGGAGAATTTGAAGCAAGAGGTGATTTTTTACCAGACGTCTGTGAAGCTGGAAACGCCCTGTCATAAGCATGGACACAAATCGCAACAAGTCAGTGGACAATTAAAAAAAAACTAAGGACGGAATATTAGAAAGGCAAGGAAACACGGTATATCTTTCACCTCCCTAACGGAGGAATGCCTCCAACAACAGATGATGAAGATGGTCTTCTCATGTTTTGGGAATCATCATTTTCTAGCATTGCTCCTCTCCTTCCACTACCACTGGCTTGGGACAAACTCTGCCAAAGTCATTTTGCAAGTTAAAATTATGCCACATGAATCAACCATACCGCCACTACCTGGCAGTCTAACTAATTACAACTCAGAGAGTCATGAAATAAGAGAAGAGATCCCTATAGCATATGATTTCCTCATCTCCATGGATATGAGACCCATCCTAAGACAGCCCAACAGCTAGAACTGTTTCTTTCATGTTTTAAAATTGCATAAACAATCCAAACACATTATAAATCTTAAATCACTAGCCAATACACAATGAATAACCCTTTGTTACACAGCAGATCATCATTTTCTGGAATAGGTTCCTTTCTTCTACTAGAAATAGGAACAATATATTCCAAGCCAAGCTTCTTGCCTTGATGGGGATTGTTTACCAATCTTAGCAACTTAGAAATGCTGTCATTTTCAAAAATGAACAACCTGATGCCTTAGCCTGCACTCAGAAGATCATAACTGAATGCAAACTTCGTATGAGTATTAAGCTGGACGTCGAGGTCAAGCAATGAGACTGAAATTGCAACTCTAGTTAGTTGTTATTATGTCTCTAATAAGCAGTGCTGTTAGGTTCCTATTTACTATTCGCTTGGAGTAAAGTTTGTTGTAAACACTCCCGCTTAGGTAAAACTTATGTTTCCTACTAGGGCACAGAATAAAGTAGCTTTCGCTCTTATTTTGAGCTTCTTAGAGAACTTGTCTGTTCTTTTAAGAAGCCTAGCTGGGCTTTGGAGTGTAGTTTCTGCCTTGGGAGCTTGTATTTTGTTTAGGTTTTATTTGGTTTCTTTTGTTGCTCTTTTTTTTCTCAGTTTGTAAACCTCCTGCTTTCTTCTCAATAGTATTTCCCAATTGCATCATAGTATATCATAAAACACTATCTCCGTAATATAAAGGGTCTATGGTACCTCAAACTTCAAAAATCCTTCAAGAACATCTAAGAGCAGTGGGCCGCTTTCTCCATTTCTGCTCAGATCAAGTCCATTTTTGCTGCTGAATTCTTTCAACTCAGCTTTCCAGAAATCTTTTGGCTGTATTCAAGTAAAGATAGAATCAGTTACATATCAAACATATTTCTAACAAGACTTGCAAGTTGTACAAACTAGGAACTTAAGTAAATATTGAAGATACCAAAGACATTAAGTTATACCAAATTACACTCTGGAAGGTAAACTTTATGAGTGTGATTAAGCTGTGCCCAATCCATATATTCACATACTAATGCAGTTAGAAGCCTTCCTGCAATTCAAGCAGTTATAGATTGGTTTAGAATAAAGCTAGCAAAAATATGAATCTCGAATTTCCTTTCATTTTGTAACAATAGAAGCAAAAAAGTAGACAATCAAATGAATACAGGAAAGCTGGATCAGCGAAAAATTTGTCCTCATAAAAACAGTTGCTTAAAATTTATATCTTATCCTGAGTTGTGAATTTGTGATACTTAATACCACAGATGATTTGTCATTAATTTCTGAGACAAATTTGGAATCTTTAAATCAAGGCTGAAAGAATTTAAGTTCAAGACGCACAAGATTGACCCCCATCGATGATCTGGATTGTCTATTTTTTATGTATTTAAGCTTCTGCAATTTCAAGGCATGTACTAGAGCTATAATTGAAAGATGCTTCTATCAATTTACGCTTTCGCCAGAAATCCAAGCTCTCCATTAATGCAAGAATAAAGAGGAAACACAAACATAATGTCAATATACCAACAAGCCAAAGAAGGTAGTGCAATATAGTTCAAATAGCTTGTAAACTGAAACTCAGAGACTCAGAGTTGAAGTAATGCAGCCCAATATCACTGAAATTCAAAGCAATAACAGAAATTTCGCAGCGAATTGACACCTCTAGGAACCTAAACCATTGCTAATGACAAAATCTGAGCATCAGCATACTTCCAAGAAAGTAGCATTATATTATGATTGGGATTGAAGGAGACCTGATGGAGAAGCATGAAGTTGCTTCGCGCGATCATTACAACTACCCAACAAGGCAGGAGGCAAGCCTTCATCTTTCTCAACTACCCGATCCTCCTCTTCAATTGCCTCAAACACACTAGCTCTGAGTTCAGCCTACCAAGAACATCAAACATATTAAATCACTATCTCCTCTTGAGAATGCTAATAACGAAAAATCAACAGGCAATGACGAATTTACCAAAACAAGCAACATTGTCCACAAAACAAAGAAAAAGGGGAAAAAAAGAGAAGGCAAACCCTAAACACAAGTAAGCTTCGCACAGATCTAAATACAAGGAGAAATTTAACAGAAATCCGGACAAGATACAAAATTTCGTGAAGGAAATGTCAAAATTTGGATGACATTGCGCCGAATCAACAGATTGCACGAGCAGAAAGTATGGGATTGAAAGAAGACGGAATTAGGTTTGAGGAAAGCCGAACTTACTCTGATCTTGGCTAGAACGCCCTTCTTCTCAAGGGTTCGCGTGACGAGGGTTTTGAGCTCCATCATTTCTCTCGTGTAATCGTCCATTTTCGAATGAGATCTCTCTCTGAAACTCTCTCAGTTAAGGAATTGAGATTATCTTGTTGCTGGTTGCGAGAAGACAGCATAAGGAGGGCGAGAAAAAAAAATGGTCATAAATTTGAAAGAAACTATTTCCTACCTTCAGAATATATATTTTCTCGACTTTTTAACACTATTTTTAATACAATATTTGGTAAGAAATAGTGAAATACACATTATGTATTTACTGTAAATTAATTTTATTTGTTCTTTTCGATTTTTCACATATATTTATATATTCATTGAAAATATAAAAAAATCATTTAAAATCTATTTTTTTTTAATGTAATCACTAATTAATTACTCCGTGTGATAAACATCCTTATATTAATAAATAGAGAAAAAAAGTCAAAATAAAACAATTTCTAACATATTAATTAAATAAAATTCGAAAAATACAAGTTTTGAGGTTAAAAAGATAAATAGAACTAAACGGAAAGAGACTACATTACAAGACTCCGATATATAAATTTTCCTGAATATCATTTCTATTTTGTATTTTTTTCTTTTCATATACAAGTCTCTTATTTAAATCCTAGGAAAATAAAAGTAGGGTTAGATTCTTTCTATTAGGTCGTTATTTTATTTATTATAAGAAATATGAAAAAAATCTAGTATTCTATTGTACTGATTTATAAAAAAAATAGAGTTAGATTTATTATGGGTAAGAGGGAATAAATTCGAGTATTCAATAGCACGAGCTTTATAAAAGTCGAATATTTCTATGTATGTGATATCATAAGAGCAAAGTTGCTTACTTTTAAGAGTAGCGCAATTGAGGCACTTCTAAGTTTACTTCTTTCCGTTTTGTTAGATTACTTACGTTATTAGTCTATGGGGTTAATTTTCTAGTAGGTCATTATTTTATTTATTGCGTAACAAGAAAAAAATTGAATATTTAATAGCACGAGTTTCATAAAAGTCGAATATTTCTGTGTATAGGATATCATAACAATGAATTTACTTCCGATTAAAAGTAGTCTAATTTAGGCACTTCGAAGTTTACTTATTACCATTTTGTTAGAATACTTACGCTATTAGTCTATAGTTTTTTCTTTATCTCGCACTAGGTGTTTATTGCTCTCTTCGCTCTTATAACATGCTATGTTTTACTTCTCCATTATCAAGTAAAAGAGTGAGCCTCACAAATTTGTGGAATGTGGATTGGAGCCTCATGCACTAATGCCTAAAGGTCCCTTGAAATATTTTTTACTCTCGAGGATCTCCTATTTTAGTTTCATCTTTATTCACGCCTTAAATCTATTCATTAACCTTCGGTGGTTGGATAATAACGCCAAATCTATGTTTAAAGACTTCAAATAAGACACAAAATTGAAATTCTACAAAAAAAATAAATAAATCTTATAACCTAAATAATAAAAATTAACAAAAGTTTTTTATTTTAAAAATCGAGCACATAAGTTAGAAAAATCGATATTAATGTATATTTAATTGATTGACTTCTATATGTGGAAATCATGAACCAAATTTTTACATGGTGTAGACAATTAATCTCTGTACAGTTGTATTCATCAAACATTATATGCACCTAAATAAAAGTATGTAATTTACAATACTTGCACAGTTGTATTCATCGAACACTACATGCACATAACTAATTTAACATTAATTTCACAAATATTATACTAGATTTATCAAATCTCCTTAACTCATTATTAGTATGGAATTAAGTTCACAACATGGGGATTGAATTCAAGCATGTCCACAATAAAGTACCTGCTTTGTTTTTCAATAAAATTCTAGAAGTTGCAAAATTAGTGACTATCAATGTCTTAGACTACTAATATAAAGTGATGATTTATGTGCAAACTTCGACTTCAATATATCTTCACCTTAGTTATATAACTTATAAAACATACTTGAAATGAAAATGTGAAAATCGAACACAAGACTACCAAATCTCTTATACCCATTTTGACATGTAAAAAAGCACAAAAAACATGTATTAAAATGGGACAAAAATCATATCATACAAAGAAAGAAATGCACCAAATGATTCAAATATCATAAGTTACATCCTTCAAAGACAATAATCACTAATCAAATACAATGTTTCTTAATCATCCAAATAAGGCAACTCTTTTGTTCAAAGAATCCACCAACTATAAAAACACATGTGCTAATTTCATTCAATTTACCACTTTCAATGGCATCTTCAAGTAGAATGCTTGTTCACCATATCACCCAAGAAGAGTTCAACCTTTTTCATGCCATTGATCGCCGCCTCTTCTCCATCCTCGTGTTTGCCCTTGGAAAAGACTTGACTGATGCCATTCGAGTCATGGCCCTCTGGCTTTGGCTTGAGCGGGTCACCTTAAAAAGCACCATTATTCACGCCATACTCTCCTTGCCATACCCAACTATTGACACCTTATTCGATGAGTCTATGTTATGCCTCCATGTGGCGGCCTATGGGCCTACTGTGAGCGGCCATGTCTCGGTCCTTATTGCCCTTCTAAGAGGGAAGAACATTGATATCTCCCTCTTGTACTTCCATGAGAATAATACTTTGGTTCTACATGGTGTTGGAAGGATAGTCGAAGATGTTTGTGTGAGGGCTTTTCAAGATATTATTGATCGGTTGAAGATTGATGGGAATGTCCCACATGCTAGTCGTGTGGTTGTTGAGGAGACTAGATCGAGACATGGCGCAAATGATTTGGATGCTTATAACTTTGGAATTGTATGCAACGACTATGATGAGACCAACGAGTTTATTGTTGATCTGCAGGATGATCAGGTTGATGAATTGTTTATGAAAATGAATTATTTGAGTATTGATGGGAAGAATGTAGTTGAAGATCGAGTGGGAGAAGCTAGGGAAATAAGTGGAAGGGGAAGCAACAACAAGACCCTTTTCCTAACATTTTCAAAGGGATATCCTATCTCTAAAATTGAAGTTAAAGAGTTCTTCAACAGGTGCGTAATCTAAAATATTCATCATTATTCTCGGCTTACCATTTTACGTATACTAATGCCAAATCTAAATCATTTTTACTAAATATTATTGTGGCAACTTAGGTCAAATTAAAATTTCAACTAGATGATTTATCTTTAAGCTAGCCTTGTTTTCTTGCAATTTTTTTTATCTAGTTGTATTCCATTTTTCAAGGGACATTTGGTTGTATTCTTTAAGCCTCATTTAATTATATTAAAAACGATGTTATACGAACTTCAACTTTACGATTGAAATAATTTCCATAACATTACATGTATTTTATAATGTAAATAAAGACTATATATTTTCTTATTAATAATATAATAAAGAAATTATATGTTGTCGATCAAAACGAACGACACATAAAGTAATTAAATTCTTACTGACGCATGTTATGATTTGCTAATACAACAGATGATTATTAATGTCTTATTATATAATTTAGACTCAAGGACATGTGACTTAGAGCTTGATATCACTATGATTTTAAATATTATGAAATTTATATAATACTACAACATAAGCCTAATCTATTAGTCGTGAAGCAACTTAGCGCAATGTATTTGTTAATCAGTTTAATAATGTTTATATGTAGTATGACAAGTTGTACCTCATGTATATGATTAGATCCTTTGGTGACATAATAGAAGGGTTGCACATGCAAGAAGTAGAAAAAAATGAACAACCACTATATGCAAGATTAGTGGTTCGTGACGTTTCCATGGTGAACTTAGTGTTGCAAGAACATAAGAAGGTGAAGTTTAGCATAAATGGCAAGCACGCTTGTGTTCGAAAGTATGTCCGCAGGAGGTCAGAGTCGCCTCCAACACCACCAACGCTAGGGTAGTTCAATTCCGATGCTACTTTTAATGTTGTATGTTGCATTTTAACTTATTTTGCTTGTTGTGAAAGACCTGAAAATAATATTTTTAGCATATTTTAGCTCTGACAATAATATAAGAAATGTATTTCCGTTTTTAGCATATTTTAACTCATACAATGATTATTTTTAGTACCTATTTTATAGATATGGATTATCTTGCCAATCATTTTTTCTTGTTTGCGACACCCAACCTTTAATTTGTTTTGAAAAACATGCCAAATTGGAAAAACTATGCAAATTCACCAAAAATGCTCTTTTTCACAAACTTATCAGTTAAAGAAAAACCAACAAAACAAATGGCCAAATATTATGCTATACAAATTGAAATCATTGCAAAATTGATTGTGGAAACAACATACACATAACATATTGAAAATATGTGTAAATGTCATACATGATGAAAAATATCGATATAAATTGTATTTGAAGCAAAACAAGTATAAAAAAATTACAAGCATTCAAACAGTTGCATGTGGGACGTTTTAGTCCATCGTGCAACTATATATATACAAGAGCTATTGTTGCGGCAAACACATGATTTGTTATTCGTTAATCACAAAGCTTATTTCATTATTTTCTATGAAGTTGTGGATATTATGATCGATAACTTGTATTCTTGTAATAATATGAAGATACGTATGGCATTTCTGATGAAGGATTTCTTTACACATCTTTGATGCTTATGCACCTTAAAATGAAAGTTTTCTGGCAACATACTATATTTGAACAATAAAACCTCAAGAATTATATGCTAATAAATTTAGTGTGTGATTTAAAACATTCCAACCATAATTATTTATTTCGACGCTTGCTCTTGGGTTCAATTACATTATGAAACTATCAATCTAGCAAATGATAAAAACATTTTAATTAAGTAATTGACTTGTAAAAGTAGTTTGTATATTGTCAATTTTCAAACGTTCATAACTTTTTACTCAAGTGTCAAATTAAAGCATATAATATATCAAATCGAAGCTCTTGATAAAAGAAATATATATACTAAAAATTTGGATTGGGCGGTCATAACCACCTCTGATCCTACTATAGTCCGCCTTTGTTCACGTCTCCGAACACCAGGCTTTTCCTTTGAGCTAGGGATAGTTTACAATTCCATTCTTTTTTTAAAAGGAAATATAACACTTTTCCTTTTCCTTTAGATAGATATAATACATAATACTACAACATAATCCAAAGTTAAATAAACAAATAGTTGATCGAGGTTGAACATGACTTAAATAAATAAAGTTAAATAACAAAGTAGCTACTCAAAAGTTCAATGAAGGGCATTTGGTCTAGTGGTATGATTCTCGCTTAGGGTGCGAGAGGTCCCGAGTTCAATTCTCGGAATGCCCCTTTACTTTATTTTTTTTCTTCATGTTCAGTCATACATATTTCATAACGAAATTCACTTTTCTTTATCAACATTCATGTCAAAAACGAACTTGTAACAAGACACAACATAGAGAAATATAAAATAAAATATGAAGTAACCAAAATTGGTCATGTGAGAAAAATATTAGAAACCATAATTTTTATTTCCCCATGTTATTGTCTGTGCAGCCTTGTGTACATTTTCAACCTACCTAATTACATAGTTACATACATATATGTTGTTCATTCTTTATTGGATATCGATCAACGTACACCAATCTCTTCAACTTATACACACTTGTGAAGAGATTGTGATACATCATATCATACCTGAATGGGCAAGCCCACTAGCAGTCCGGCCGGGCCGGAATCTGGACCGGAATGGGCAAGGTAAGTGGCTCAAATGAGCAACTAATTGGCCCGGCCTGAGTTTTCGGGCAGATTTTCAAATTTGGCCCAGCCCGTGCCCGGCCGTCTAAAATGAACCAGCCATATAATATTTTTTTAATTTAATCTTTCAATTGATTTATTGAAATAATTATGTGTAATTTTCGATAACTTTTATTTTTAATGGGTGATTTTTGACAAATAAATTATATTATAAGAACGGTTTTCGCTCAATCGGCCTTTATCTTAGAGAGACTCAACACTTGATGTTATGTGAGAGAACTTGAGCATGCTTTTGGCTTCGGCTTGGGTAAATTTTCATGGGTTAATTTGGATGTGGTGCCATTTAATTTTACTTAATTTACAAGCATATTTTATTGCCAAATAATGAAAAATGTAGAAATTTCGGGCCAAGACAGGCTATTATATAATGATGAAAGTGTGGGCACCGAGTAGAAATTATGGGCGCATTTTCTAAAACTAAAAAGAAATGAAAAGGTGGGCACCGAGTAGTAATGATGAAAGTGTTGATAGATAACACACATCAATCCAATGATTTGGTCTAAAGTAATGCATGAAACATCACAATACCTTATAATAGTATAAATTGTATAATGGCAAAAAACAAAAATGCCTTCTCATTTGACACCACACCTAACTTGGTCAAAAATTCTTTACATCACTTTTCTTTATTCAACTTATCATCTTGGACTAGTGGTTAAATATCTTAGACTATAGTTTGTATGAATATAAGTTAGAAAAATCGATTTATGCTAAGTCTTTCTTCAGTTTAGATGGTAGGTGATGGTGTTCGTGATCATTAGTTCACGAGTTCGAATTCTCCCTCCCCTGTTATAATGGCCTAAGTGTCTCTTATGAACAAAAAAAATCGATTTATTTAATTATATAAATTGGTATTACAATCTAAATCAAAAACTAGCATCACACCTAGCTAGTAAACACGATCTCAACAAGAAACTTGAGATATAGGCTCCATTCGGTAGTAGGGTCGTTGTCCAAAAAGCTAGCGAAAAGTTGCCCCAAAAAAATAGGAGGGTGCAAAATTTAGCGGATGTTGAGAGAAAATAAGCTTCTGTTCCCGGAAAAGTTACCCCAAAACGTACGCTAATATCAAACGAAACCTTAATCAAATTAGACCGGGGCAAAAAGCGGGTCCGAGCTGGTTCTGGACCGGGATCGACTCAAACTTTAAGCCAATGGACATGGGCAATTAGTCGAACAAGTCGGGCTTATATAAATTTGCATATTTTCCTTATTTATATTTGTTTGTATTTGATGATAGGCAAGACGGTTCGGATCTATGTAAATTTACATTTTTTTGTTTATATTTTTTTTGTATTTGCAGATAAACGAGGCGAGTCAATCCTATATAAATTTGCATATTTTCCTTGTTTATATTTTTTCGTAATTGTGGGTCGGTCCGTGTTCATCAAGGTCTAATTACCATGTAATCTTGCACTAGAAAAATCAAAAAAAAGAAGTCCAATCTTGATGAATTACAAAGGTAAGAGTCTAAAATATTAGTCAATTGATCATTTTCAAGTACAAAGGACAATGTACATAACATATTAGAAGATAAGATATTGAAATGATCTCATCAAAAAAAAGATTGAAATGAAGGTGGTCCAATATCATGTTTTGTTATATCCAGTTATCCCCACTCTAACTAGAACACATGCAGGTATCCCTAAGCTTCCAAGTGACCACTACGGTTTCACTTATTAAACTATCAAAGAATGTTTTATTTATTGAAGATATGCAATCTGTTCACCTATAAACCTATCATAAAAAATTTAATTGGGTAAGAATTCGGTCGAAAGGTCGAGTAAACGGCAATCGTCAAACTGATAAGAATAGACATATATGAACAAAACAAAAAAGATAGAGACGAACAAAACTATCAAATTGATTATATATTTTGGTAGGCTAAAGTTTCTTTTCATGTTTATTGGACATTTGCACCTTTTTATATTTTATATTTTATTCACCTTTTTTTTTTTTTTATTCTTTCACCCGATCCTATTTCTAAAATAGATGTTCACTTTTTAAACGATTTTATATATGTAGGTGGTAACGGAAAAAAGGGTCAAATTTATTCCAACGGAAGCAAGAGTAACAAGTTGCTTATGTAATTTTTCGGTTTTTCCCATCACTGTAATATTTCTTAAGAAAAACTTGGAAACAACATGAGTGTTGGAATAAAAATGTCCAAATTGACTCAATTAAGATGTGTTAGGACTTGGGATGTATAAAAATGTCCATATAAAAAATCTCATAAAATCAATAATTAAAATATATGCGTATGGTTAAAAAAATTCTATTGAAAAACTCATGATTTTTATATTCTATAGAATTTTTAATTCTATCATTTCCTAATAAATGGGGTATATATTTAACCAAACAAGTGTTCTTAATTCATATGATTTGCAAATTCTAGTAAATTAATTCACATGATTTAAATTCTTGGGAATTGTACTCCCCGCATTCAACCAAACAATTTTTAAATTAAATATTTTTAATATGCGTCCTTATTACAATTACAGAAGAACTGATATAATATTTATTTCTCCTAAATTATCGCTTTAAAATACTCAATTATATCAATTTTATTAAATAAAATGAGCGCATACATATAAAAATATTGATATAAAATAACTATGAATAGAAGAGATACTCTTAAAAAAATAAATTATATTCCATGATAAAAAGACGAAAACATTTTAAACATGAAATTGTAAAATTATTTAGTATAGTTTATGTCTACAAAGTCCGCTACGAGAGCCACCGATTCATGAACCGGTAGCGATGGAGGGGCCCTATTCAAAGGACATTTGAACGACAATAAAATCAAAATTTGTCCCACGAAAATTCCATCTCTCAATTGGTCATTCGTTATATGAATTCGAGTCATCATTTTTCAATTGAAACATGATTATAAGTAACTATTAGATGTTCAAACCCTACAGTTTTTTGAAACAGCAATTAATTGCCTTGATAGTTTAAAACTTAGGGTATAGAGTTCATATTTGTGTGTAATTTTGTTTCAGTTCATAGAACAAAAGAGGAGAGATTCGAACTCACAACTTAATAAACACGAACTTCACCAGATATCGGATATGTTAGTGAGGTTTTTGACTATGTATAATTTTGTTTAGTTTTTGAAATGTTGGATTCGAACTTGTAAACTGTTTACTGAGATGGTAGAGGAGGGTTCCATTCTCTTTGTCAATGGATTTTAGAGCTCGTATCTAATCCAAATTGAAGGAGAACGAAAGAAGGGTGCCTTGAGATCATTTATAGTGGGTTTTTTTTTACTCGGTAAGAATTAGGTGGCCCCCCTTAGGTGGCCGAGCTATAACTTTTCGCAGAATGAGAACATTAAGTTCTGGATGGTTGATGATTCACAATGTGTTCCGCATGGAGATCATTTATGTGGTTGATTAATGCTTAGGGGATTGATACATTTGCGATGCTTCAAACTCATCCTTATAGCCATAGCACACATGTTTGGGTGGCCCAAACTTCAGGATCCTCATCATCGAAATCGCCCCACGTAACAATGTACGCCTTGTTGTTTGGTTTCTTATCATCAGTTTCTTATGGACAAGCTTTAGAGCACAAAGTGATACTTCTTGTATCACTTGAAGCATGTCACATCTTTGAAGTCTTTTTCACTTGATTTGTTGTTGCTCCTTGGGGAAGTGTCTCCATTCTAGTTCTTTTGAACATGCTTTTCTTTTTAAAGAGAACGAATAACAAATTTTGGGTAGTCCTATTTGTATTAGGATTAAAATCATAAAGTACTACAAGGGGGCCTTAATTAGTTGAGCGAGTTTTGGATAGACCTATTTGTATTGGGATAAAAGATATAATTTTATCTTTATCGAGTTTTGTGACTTATAAACAAATTGTCTTAAGAGTTTTATTTACTTACCCGCAAAAAAATAGTAAAAAAAATCCTACAAAGAGCGATTGCTCCAAATTTGTTCTCCTCTTCTTTGCTTTATCGAGTTACTAGCATAAGAATACTTACCAAGTCTAATGTTATACTATAAAGGATAAAAAACCTCTTGAAGAAATTGTGAAAGAATGAATGAAATTAGTTTCCTATATAAAGAATTACCAATTGGTTTTATGATGTAACTCTGTGGACTGTGGACTTGTGTGTTGAACCTAACACACATATGCGCGTGAACGGATGTGTGAACCACTGAACCCCCTCATTATAATGGCTCACCGGACATTAACATGATATTAGGTTCAATTTGGTCCGGGTCTTGAATCCTAATCTATTAATGGGCTAGCTGGCCTTAAGGCATGGTTTCAAGTGCAATTGACATATTGCAGGGTCAGGCAGATGCACTTGGGGCATGTGAACAAATGAATGAAATTGGTTTTCCACGTCGAGAATTATGTAAAAATCTACCTAGTATATAAATCATTGAGTTATTCCTCTTATTGTTAGGGTTTTAGGATGGAATCTCGTAGACTTATATATTGAACGTAACATGTATATGCGCATGAATTGACGTGTGAATCCATACATTATAATGACCCTCCGAACATTAACATAAATTTGATGTCATGGAGATGTATGGTTTAGTTCCAAACAATTTAAATACTCACTATTACTCTATAGATAGATAGGGATTGTCACCAACATTGAGCCAAGTGCAAATGCTAACTCGAGTAATAACATAACTGGCAAAGCATGGGAAGTGCACATCAGAGAAAGCAAACACAAGATTAGACATTGAGGCAGAGTTAAGATTCTTTGGAGACAAAGCGTGCAAATTAAAGTGAATGATGCTCTTAAACAAACTATACTATCTCCAAACTCCGATGTTGTCATCCCATGCTTTTGCACATCTTTTCATTAATTTCTACAAACTACGATGCATCATATATACCCTCAAAATTCAGAAAATCACTCTTTACACATCTTTACAAGTCATTTTTAGGAAACTTTTTAATATGCATGTATCCATATTAGTTACACAATAAAAATACTAATTTTTATAAATTGAATCATTATTTATTAAATTTATTTTTAAAAAAAGTTTTTTAATCTAAATTTAGATAATAATTTTCAAAATTAGCATTTTCAAATGTACCCTGACCCTTTTTTAATTATATGGCGCTAACAAAATTATGTACATATATATGTTTATGAGTTTTTGGTGATAGCTGTTGAATAAAACATTCATTTTAATGGAATTTTCTTTCAAAAAAAAAAGGTTCATAATTTGTAATTTAAATATAAAAAATTGAATCTAAATAGTAGTAACATTTTTTAAAAATTCTGAAGATATTGGTGGTTAACAATTTCTATTTTGTACAACAACGTTGAATGATATATACTATACATTCATTTTAATGTTTTTTTTTCAAAATAAAAGGCTCAAAATTTTATAATTTAAATATAAAATATAATTTAAATACAACTTTTTAAAAAATTCTGAAAATATCGGTGGGCGAACAAATTCTAATATTTTTTTTGTACAAAATATTCTAACGACGCAGCCAGTAAATCTAATCATAATTTGTTGTGGGTCAAAGAGAAAACTATCAAGTGAACACATTTTTTGGTCAATCTTTTACTAGTTAAATTCACAGTATAGAGAGCATAACAAAACGGAGTTACATACAATGATTAAACACGTACAATTATAACGGGTAACAAAATAGTGTATACTTTTATATGTTTGAAAACATATAGAATAAAAATAACGTATTTTTTTGGTTGGAAACAAATAATAGCCGGTGGATAAAAGAGTAACGTATTAGAAAGAATAGAGAAAAAAGTGAAGAAAGTGAATTGTTCGGCGGATAATAGGAATCTCTAACAATGTGATACATTGCTTTATTAGATAGTGACACTTAAACATTAGTCGAAAGTATATAATTGATTTGACTTTTTTTAGATTTATTCCGTTAATCCGGAAGCCAATTTTTCTTTATTTTCACATTTCTCTAACTAATATGTCACTAATCAATCCGATTTAACAACTTTTTATAATTAACAACTTGTAAATTTGTAATCCATATACAGAAATATTCACATGAAAAAAATTCAAAACAAGAGCCTGAAATAATTATTTTGAAAAGGGTAACTATAATAAAATATTACTATTATATTTGATCTAAAATAATTCTTTTGAAAAGGGTAATTATTTTAAAATAATTATATAGAAATATTTTTCACATTCTTTTTCACCATAAACCCATTCACTAATTTCTCTTCCTTTTTCAACTTGTCTATCCGTTAATAATTTTTTTTTAAATTCAGATTTTGACAATTAGTTTTGCAAAATATACTTAAATCATTTCAATATTTTTAATTTTTATTCCTATGTTCATATTTTAATTTACATACAATAAAATATTGCTATTACATTTGATCTAAAATAATTGTTTTGAAAAGGGTAAGCATATTGAAATTCAGCAACTATATTTAGTATTTAATTTCAAAATAGTATCTTTTTTTTTGGTACAAATAACGACATCTCAAAATGAAGTTTGATAAAAAAAAAAAAATTAAAACCTTTTCATTCTCATGTTTAATTTTTAAGTTATAGGCTTATAGCCAATCAAATACTATCATAAATGTTCTAAATTAATTATTTAGAAAAGGATAAATATTTCTGGAATTCAACAACCATATGAGTCTACTTTAAAATAATGTTATTATTGTAATTTAATGGCATAAAGTTTAATAATTTCACATTACTATTATATTTGATCTAAAATAATTATTTTGAAAAGGATAAGCACATTGAAATTTAGCAACTATATTTAGTATTCAATTTCAAAACAGTATGTTTTTTTTTTGTACAAATAACGACATCTCAAAATGAAGTTTGATAAAAAAAAATAAAAAAATAATTTAAAACCTTTTCATTCTCATGTTTAAATTTAAGTTATAGACAATCAAATACTACTATAGAAAATTGTAAATATTTTAGGAATTCAACAACCATATGATTTTATTTAAAAATAATGCTATTATTGTAATTCAATGGTATAAAGTCTAATAATTTCATGTTAATGACGATATCCCACACAAAACCCATCTCAAATTGAAGTTAACAACACTAATAACTTACTAATACCAAAACTAAAAACACCATTAACAAAGAGAGATCGAAATTAAGAGAATGTGATTAAAGGATAGAGAAAGTGTTATAAAGTATGCTTGGCTCCTCATACGCCATCCACGGAGGCCGCCGGAGCTCCGGCGAGCTCTACAAATGGCATACAGGGAGCCAGGCATACACACTTATTATTTCCATCCATTTATAATCCCACCTCCCACATTCCAAACTCTTCACTGTCGATGTGGGACAAAAATTATTACCTGAAAAAATGTGGGAGCTCGGAGTTGCAGAGATGGGTTGATTTTACAGGCAAAGATCGCTTCTTTATATACACACACACAGAGAGACAGGTGAAGAAAAACATGGAGATCGATCTCTCCTGTAAAAATGGCGGAAAACATTCTACACCGGTTGCAACAATATGTGTGAGATTAAAGCATGTGGAAAATGGTTTTTTGAGAGAGGGATTGATGAAGAGAGAAAGAAGGGTGTGTGTGTTTTGCACCATTGATGTCGGTTTAGTTTCTTGCTCTAAATATAGAGAGATTATTATTATTTATTTATTTTTATGATTTTTGTGTTTTTTTATTTATTAAATTGTTATTTTTTTTAGTGGAAAAAAGGAAAAAGAAAATGGTGGAAAAAAGCAAAAGGGATGCTTTTCTTTCTTACTTCTGAAAACACAATTTGTCTTGGAGTGCTTGGAAGATCAGAGAGGAATCTCTAATCTTACTAACCCAATTCATTCAAATTGTATAGTATGTGTAGACTATAGTATAATTATTCCTTTTTTTAACGAGAGATTCATTTTTTGTGGTGAATTGAGGGTTTATGAATTAGATGATAAAGCATATAAATTAAATAAATCAGCTCAGTTTAGTAATAAGAAGAATAACGAGACTTAATTTTTCACCTAAGTGAAGGATAGAGATAAACATTAGTCTAATTATGTTTGTTTTTAGCTTAAGTCACTTTGCTTGTGATTTTTTTCCTACAAAATATTCATGTGTGATTCTTTCATTCTTTACCACTAGAGAATTGTCATTATAAGGGTATTTGCCTCTACCAAATAATATTTTTTCGATAAATTTATTGTTATTTTAGTAATTAAATTTTGATTAATTTTATGCATCGCTTTTAATTTTTTAGGCAATTGATGAAGTGATAGCTACTAGAATTGCCATTACACTTTATTCATTCTTAAAATGGCGGTGAACAATAAATTTTAAGAGTGAGAAAAAAATAAGAATTTGAGTAATATATAATTTTCTTAAAAATTGTACCAAATGTTAAAATGAAAAATAAAGTCGATCAAGGAGTACATTGTTTTCTGATAAGGAAAGAGACTAGGCCAGGGACGATGTATCAGCAACACAATGTTCTCCACCCTAGAGCATCATCGCAGATGAGGCCATAGAGGTATAGATCAGCTATCAGAGAGGTGGAGGAAACTGTGAGAAACGAACGGGCAATGTATTCAACGACAGAGTTGACCTCCCTGAACATGTGGGTGAGGTTCCACGACCAAAGAGGACAAAGCTCAATCAAGATGTTAGTGAAGATGATCTCGATTTCCCATGGGCAACGATATACGCGATTAATGGCGTCAATCAGACATTCGTTGTCTCCTTCAATCTCAACACGGGAGCAACCACAACGAACAAGTTCTTGGATAACCCCACAAAGGGCAAGAGCATCGACCATAAGTGCAGACTGAGAACCTGTAAATCCACCATTCAAACTAAAAATGTTACCTTTGGAGTTTCTCAAAATAAAGCTAAATGATGAGGCGTCAGCTTCATTCTTAGCCCCATCGAAGTTGAGTTTTACAAATTTAGGTTACGGAGCAACCCAATTAATCTCAACTTTTTTTCTTCTTGATTTTTTTTTTTTTGCACTTGTTTATGGCATATTGTTGAGGTTTTTTCCTTTTTTTGTCTTTGTGGGAATTGATTTCCGACCATCTTTCACTTGTTTTCTAATAAAATCAGTGATCTTAGATGCTTCATTTAGGATATATTGATCTGTTGGGTTAAATATTTTTTATTCATGAAGAACCAAATACTCCACTAGGATCAAATCAACCATTCAAGCTTTGTTTTATTCGTGAGTTCTTTTAATTCATTGAGTAGATGTAGGGGGTTTCTAATGTCTATGCTTAGTTGGTTAAATTGATTCACAAATTTGGTATTGACTTCATTGAGAAATTGTCTAGTGTGGTGGCAGTTGAGGAGGACGTGAGGAAGGTCCTTGCATGTCCCGTGACATTCGTTACACTAGGTCAGAACTGCTATGTATATCTCAACAAGTCGTTGTTTCATCGATAGTCAACTATGGACTATTTTCTATAGAAAATTTTCCATTTTTGGTGGTAGCTGAAGTTTCTATAACGATTGTAGGTTGTAGTTGGTTATTCCTTTTTTGCATTCATCATTTGTATAACCGAGTTGGTTTAGAATCATCCATTCTTACTCGGTCTCTAATATGTCCATCCGAGATCACATTGTTCGGGATGATAATGTTTTTGATTCATTCAATGTCTTGTTGGCCGAGCTTGTCTTCCATTTTTTCAGTATTCCAGGTTTTGTCATTATTGATGCACTCATCGACGAGTTCATCCTCTTAGATTGTTTGGTTGTTTTGTTTTTCGAGCAACTTATGACACTAGTTCAATAGTCTTTTCAAAATTTATTGGTTTTTCCGTTCCCAACTTGCCATATGAGGCCCAACTTTATCAAGGGAGTACATTTTTTCTTGTTGAATCAATTCACTGATTTAATGTCTCACCCTTCATCTGACCTTTCATGAGTCGGTCGACGTAATTCAATTTATATAGCTAGTTTGTGGTCTTTGCTAGCTAGGTCACAAACCCGAAATTACTATTAAAGATGTGTTGATCATTATAAAAAATAACTCATTTATTAATGAGGATTTGATTGAACATTAAATTGTGGTTTTTTTCATTATAAAAATCACAAGTTAAATATAATTTGATATCTTAATTTTTTTGCTCATATCATATTTGTTTTCTAAATTTAGTGAGTTATTTTAGTAAAATAGTTATAAATTCGTATTGCCAATATAATTTCATATTCATACTAGCGTAGTTGCCCGCGCCTTGCGCGGATTTTCATAATTTTTTAATTATTTATTTAAAAAAATATTAATTAAAACGCTTTATTTTGGCCTAGATTTGGTATCATTTTAGTTATATGTTTGATAATTTACTTATTAATTGAGAAACTTTTATAAGGTTTATTTCAATATTTTATTACTATTTAAATTAATTTAAATAATTATAAGAATAATGTTATAAAATTATTTATAGAATATTCTTATTAATATCCAACATAATACAAAAACAAAATTTTAGGAATACATAATTAAATTTATTCCAATTTAGTATCAACTATATAAAGGTAGTATTTTTGATATAATTTATTCTCAACAAATCATTCTAGACGATGTTTCAATTTTTTAAGTATAAACTTTATCAATTAATAAAAAAAATTGAAATTTTTGTTAAAAAATGTTTAGGATTCTTAAACATTAAATTAGATAATTTTCAATTCAATTTTAAAAAAATTACAAATTTTCTCGTTAAGACATCATGAATTATTTTTCTTATTAGTTCTAAAATTGCAACAATTTTTATAATTTAAATAAAGAAAAAGGAACATTAGTTCACAAATAATAATAATAATAATAATAATAATAATAATGATAATAATAATAATAATAATAATAATAATAATAATAATAATAATAATAATAATAATAATAATAATAATAATTCTTCGGTCCTTGCTTTTGTCCGCCGGTAGGGTTTGCTTGTTGCTGCTTTGAGTTGGGCGGCATCTGCATCTTCTGTGTATTGGCATCTGCATCTTCTGTGTGTTTGTTGATGCTGCCAGAGAGCAGGGTTTGCTGATTTCGGTGGTTTTTGTCAACGTGCTGATGCTTTGTCGTTTTATTCGGTGGTTGTTTTGCCAGCGTGTCGGGCTTTTATCGTCTTCTGCGTGGGTTTTTGTTGTTACTGTTTTGTTAATTTCGGCTGTGACGTGCTTGGTTGGCTTTGGTTGCTGTTGTTGTTTGTTAAGTTCAACTGGTGCGGGTATGGCTGTTTGTTGACTTTGGTTGTTGTGGTTATTGGGTTTAGTTTGGCTCTTGTTGTTTCTTTCATGGCTGAGGTCGGTCCTTTCCGTATTTCGTGCCCGTTGAAAGGCTTTGATGGTTGTAATAGTGGAGGTGGTAGAGGGCTTACCAAGAAGTATTTTATTGCGCACCTCAAAGCGCGTCATTTTAAAAATGCGGATTTGGCGGCTTGTCACAAATCACGGGTTGCGTGTGACTTTGGTGTTTTTTCTGCTTTGGACTCAGCGCTTCATCAGGCTGGTATATGGCTTTGTGGTGAGTGTTTTTGCACTCATACTTTTGGTAAGAATTGTAAGCACGTTGATGGTGTTGTGGTCCATGCACCTAGTTTTGACGACGTTACGATCCTTGGTATTTCTAAGCCTCCTAGGCCTGGTGTATTAGTTTCTGATGGTGTGGTTGATATCGCTCCTAATGCTCCCTCTCAATTGTCCTTACCTGGGGAAGCTCTTGCTTGTTTCGACGTACATCTTCTAAATCGTGTTTTTTCTAGAAAATTGCGAACTGTTAAGTGTATCCCCCCTAAGTTGAGGCTTGGTTTTGCTAGAGTTTTCCTTAGTGCTCTTGATAAGGTCCTCGTGAGCCCGAGTGATGTGTCGGCTTGGGTGCAACTCCTTATTTTGCCTTGTTGCATTTTGGCTGCTTTTGTGCCTACCAATAGAGTTCAGCGACGGTCAGGTGAACGGGAGCGTTGTCAGTTTGAGTGTATTTCTCGTGCCATTCTTAGATGGCGAGATCCTGGGGATAGGCTTGGTTTGGTGCTTGACCGCTTATCAGAGGTGTCAGTTCTCTCCAGGGGTGTGAAGAAATCAAGAAGCCTAGATGATGTTAACCTTTTCCAATGTAAGCGTAAGCTTGGAGACGGGCACTTCACCGCTGCTATTAAAGTCCTTACTTCTTCTGGAGTTGCCCCATCTAATCTTGACACTCTCCATGAATTGGAGGCCAAACACCCCTATGCCACCTCTCCGGTTTTGCCTTCTTCTCCGTTAGGTGAGGATGCTCTATCTGTTAACAAGGATATGGTGCTTGATCGGATACATAGCTTTCCTAAAGGGACTTCATGTGGCCGTGATGGACTTAGGGCGCAACATTTTGTTGATATTTTGGGAGGGGCTGCTTCTGCAGTGGCGGATGATTTGCTAGCTTCCATCACCGGGGTTGTTAACTTGTTCTTACAAGGTCAGTGCCCTAGCCAGTTAGGGGAGTACATTGCTAGTGCCCCCCTAACTCCCCTGGTCAAGCCGGGTGGTGGTTTGCGCCCTATTGCTGTTGGCACTGTTTGGAGGCGGCTTGTTTCTAAGGTCGCTTCGTCTGCAGTTGGCCCTTCTGTGAACCGTTATTTGCAGGATTTTCAATTTGGAGTGGGTGTTCCTGGGGGTTGTGAGGCGGTTTTGCACTCTGTGAACAGGCTTGTTGAGTCTAAGGGCAATGAGGTTGGGCTTTCTATGCTTTTAGTGGATTTCAAGAACGCTTTCAACCTTGTTGATAGGAGTGTCTTACTCCAGGAAACTAGGTTGAGGTGTCCGTCTATTGCTCCTTGGGTTGAGTTTTGCTACACTCAGCCTGCTAGGCTCTACTATGACTACTCTGTCCTATGGTCTTGTCAGGGGGTACAACAAGGTGATCCTTTGGGGCCTTTGTTGTTCGCTCTTGTTCTGCATCCTTTGGTTCAGTCCATTAATCATGCTTGCAATCTCACCCTTCAGGCTTGGTATCTTGATGATGGCACTATTGTTGGAGACACCCTTATGGTGGCCAAAGCACTTGACATTATTAGGTCTGATGGACCCGCACGAGGTTTGTTCCTGAATGTTGATAAAACTGAGCTCTTTTGGCCTGTGGAGGATCCTAGAAGTTTGGTGGAGGGTGTTTTTCCATCGAATATTTCCCGCCCACGTAGTGGTGTCAGGCTTTTTGGTGGGTCGGTCAGCTTGGATGTGGGCTTCAGTAGAGACTTGGCCTTGAAGAGGGTCTCTAAAACTATTGCGCTAATGGAGGCGGTTAACCGGCTAAATGACCCCCAATGTGAGCTCCTTCTTCTTCGTAATTGTGCTAGGGTGGCGAAGCTCTCATATGCCTTGAGAACTTGCTCCCCTGTGTCTTTCAAGGATGCTCAAGTTCAGTTTGATCATGCTTTGCGTCTCTCCTTGGAGAAGGTTGTCACAGCGTCTGGGCCGGGTTTTGGTGATTGGCAATGGCGGTTGGCCACTCTTCCCATCAAAATGGGTGGTCTTGGCATCTTTGCTGCTGGGGATGTTATCCGTTATGCTTTTCTTGCTTCTCGGCTTCAAACTAGCACATTGCAAGCCAAGATACTGTTGAATACGGGTATAGTTTCTCCTGGATCTTCCTTTCAACATGCTTTGGATGATTTCAATGCCTTTTGCAATGTCGATGCTATCTCTCTCACCACTGTTTCTCCTGCCCCCCAAATGATGAAAACCTTGGCAAGGTGTTACTTTGGTGTTGTTGAGAAAAATATCGTCGATAGGTACATGCTTAGCCCAAGGGAGGTTGCTGTTCTAAACTGTATCCGTGCTCCTCATGCACAAGACTTTTTGTTCACTATCCCTATTGATGGCCTGGGACAGAGGATGAACCATCGTCAGTTTCGTTCTGTGTTGTGCTACAGACTTATGATACCTTTGTTTTCCGATGGTAGTATTTGCCCAAGTTGCAACGCTCCTAGGATGGACAAATGGGGGGATCATGCTGTCCATTGTTCTAGTGAGGTGGGCGTGAAGTTCAGGCATAATTTGGTGCGTGATATTCTTGTGGATATTTGCTCCAAAGTTGGGATCACGGTGCGGAAAGAGGCTCCCATGGGTTTTCTCTCTGATAATGGGCATGATCTTCGGCCTGCAGATCTTTTACTCTTTAATTGGCATCAGGGTAAGGATGCTTGTGTGGATGTGACTGGGGTCTCACCCTTTGCTGGTATGGGTGCGAGTTCTTGGGCGCCTGGGTTAGCCTTGCACAATGCTGTGGAGAGGAAAAAGAAGAAGTATATGTCCAAATGTGAGGAGAACGGATACAAATTTATCCCTTTCGCTTTCTCTACGTTTGGGGAATTCGATAAGGAGGCTTTGGACACGCTCTCCCGCATTAAGTCTCTCTCTATTAGCCACTCTAACAATGCTAAGAGTGGTGCGTTTGTTTTTCATAGGCTGAGTTTTTGCATTCAGAAGGGTGTGGGGGCCCAACTTGTTTCTAGGCTCCCATCCAACTTTATGTAATTGGTTTTTTTTTTTTTTAAAAAAAATAAAAAATAATAATAATAATAATAATAATAATAATAATAATAATAAGGCGGCTTTCTCGTATTAAGTCCCTTTCTATTAATCACTCTAACAATGCTAAGAGTGGTGCATTTGTTTTTCATAGACTAAGTTCTTGTATTCAGAAGGGTGTTGAGGCCCAACTTGTTTCTAGGCTCCCATCCAATTTTATTTAATTTAATAATAATAATAATATTATTATTATTATAATAATAATAATAATAATATCTATCTGATATCCATGTTTGTTCTAAATAAATAACTAAAATCTAATAAAGATCTCTACGAACAAATATAAATGATAAAATTAAATAAAATTAAGTATTTTTATTTTAAATAAAAGAAGATTATCTAATTTTTTGACCCCAAATATTTAATAGGTTTTTTTGACATGATACATATTACATTAAATCAGTTAAAATCTTTCTAAAGTTCTAGGTCGGATATTCTAACGAAGTTTTTGTCATCTAAAGTTAAAGTTAGATGGAAACTTACAATTTAAATGTACTAAAATTGAGATATTGTAATGGAATTGGCTTAATTTTGAACTAATTCTAATTTGGGTTAGAAATCCTTTAAAAAATCAAGTCAATATTATGTAGAATTATCTTGAAAATGCCTTAAAAAGTTGAAACTAATTTAGGTTAATATCATCTTTAAGATTAAAAATCCCTTTTTTAAAAAAATTGATCAAGATTCTCTAGAACCAAAAAATTTGAGTTGACTTGTACGTAAATTGCAATAAAATCAGAAGGAGAAATTATTATTCGAAAATCAATTATAATTATAAATCATAATCGTTATGTATGTACATATTTTCATATCATATGAATTAATAATCATATAATATTAATTTTGGAGCATAAGATAAGATTTCGTCATAAAAATCTGCTGAAAATATTTCACGTGTAAATTTTCCGAAACTTGTTACTAAATTTCTAAAAAAACATAGTTGTTTTTAATTCAAATCCAATATAAAAAAATATATGGGAATTAAAATATTTTTAACCTAAATTAATAGAGATTTGTAAATTATGTGTACATGGCATATGAGTGACATGGAAAATTTTGACATGTGGACTATGATATGGAATATTTATAATGACGTCTAAATTATAAGAAAATGACACGTGTAAAAATATGAGGTGTCTTAATGTATAATCGCCATGTGGCGTAATCCTAGGTGGCGCAATGAGAAAGCTTCAATCCTTATTGCTTTTATATATATACCTCTTAAGATTTTTCTATATAGATCAAAAGAGATGTGATGTCAACTCCTAGGTTTAGATCACACACTTTCTCAGCTTGAAAAAATTGGTGAATAGAAAGATAAATTGGTAACCTAATTTATAGTAGGTGTGTCCCATTCATAAAATAATTAATTAATGTGTTCGAATATTCTATGATATATTAGGTATGTCCCATTCTACGTATAAGATTTTTTGGTTAATTCTCATATTTCATAGAAAGATAAAGTGGTAAATATGTCTTGTATATATGGTAATCATAATTTTTTTGTGGGCATGGAACTTGAGAGTTTACGGATAATTCTTTGAGAGTAAACATTATAGTGTTTACGGATAATTTGATGTGCCATATATATATTCCACTTTGTTCACTTTATTTTTTATTAAACAAAGATATGGACACTATAATGTTTACGGATAAATTTAGATACAAAGATATGTAAACCCGTCCGAGTTTGAGGAATAGTATAATGTTTGATTTATATGGTAATCATAATTTTTTTGTGCTTATATATAGGGTAAACATGTCTTGTATATATGGATTTTAATATTATGTTAAATATTGTCCCATAAAATAATTATTCAAAATATTCTGTGAAATATTAGGGTAATCATAATTATTCAGTTTATAAAAAAAAAATTGTGCTTATTAGGGTAAAGATGTCTTGCATATATGAATTCGAATATTATGTGAAATATTGTCCCATAAAATAATTATTCAAAATATTATGTGAAATATATTAAGGTACGTAATCATAAAATAATTAATTAATTTGATTGAATATTCTATGAAATATTGTCCCATTCTATGTATAATATTTTTTGGTTGATTATCATATTTCATAGAAAGATAAAGTGGGTACGAATTTTGATATATATATATATATATATATATATATATATATATTCTATGAAATATTGTCCCATTCTACGTATAATATTTTTTGGTTGATTCTCATATTTCATAGAAAGATAAAGTGGCTACCAGTTTTAATATATATGGTAATCATAATTTTTTTTTTGTGCTTATTAGTGTAAAGATATCTTTGCATATATGGATTTGAATATTACGTGAAATATTGTCCCATAAAATAAATATAAATGACATGGCAAAAATAATATAAAGTGGCATATGAAGTAAAAAAAATAATAAGATATGGCTTAATAAAAAAATGACATATGGCAAAATCTAATGTGGCATATTCTCGGGACGACATGTGGCAAAATCCTAGGTAACACAATGTGGAGACTCCAAATCTTATTATTTTTATATATATAATAGATTGGACAGAGGACATGAGAATATGAGATCATGTGTCGTATTTATATTGGATATGAGATCATATTTCATATTCAGAGTGAATAGTACGTAACTTTGACTTTGATTGAAATTGGCTCTTTTACATAATTTTAGAATATGTGTGGTATATTTAGTGTGACCCGGATATAAACTTTCATAAAATTGAACACCTTCTAATTACTGTAAAATGTAGTTTGGCCAATATTTTTTTGTATAAATCTTAAGATTTCCAAATTGATGTAATGTTTTTTTTTTCTTTCAAAAAAGTGTGATTTTAGATGCTTTTGTCACTTCATGACCCCATTTTCCATTCAATCCCATAATTATCTTTTGTTTCTTCTTACTTTTTTCCCCGCTCTTCTTTGACCAACTTTAATTATCTTTCGAAATTATGCAATATGGTAGAACAAATCAAATCTAAGCTTATTATTCCCTTAAGAACTACTTAATGTAAAGGGATGGATTCTGACCCAAAAAAGATATGTAAAGGGATGGATTTGATTAAAACAACAATGAACCATTCGGGTCGGGTCTGGTCGGGTCAAGTCATATCTTTTATGTTTTCGAAGGGAGCCACACTAATCCAAACAAAAAGTAAATTCTTAATTTCAATTTTGAGTCCAGTATTTCCCACTCTTGCGGAATCTTAGAGTCGAGATGTATGCATCCATTTTCTAAGCAAGTAGAGAAGACATTTCTAATAGATCGATACACGGGGAACAGTGCTAAAGGAGCCGCAAAACTAAAAAAATCCCAATCACAAAGGGAATGTAACCGGGACAATAAGGCTAGGAAAACCAAAACCAACAAAGCATAAAAACACCGACTCGTTTTGAAAGCACCAAAAACCGCTCTCTCAAACAAACGCACTCCATAACACAACCAAAACCTCCCTCTACTCTACTACTCCCAACGTCCAAATTCTACACTCCTTTTGCCTAACCCTTCGCTACCCAAAAACTATCTCTTCGAAAAGTTTTATCATGAGTCATATCCTCTTTGATGATCAAAAAAATAAGATCATGTCTGAAAACGTTCTTCCAACTCTTTTGGGACACTGCTACGTCGAAAATTCCTTGATGGACAAGCTTTCACACCTCTATATCATGGCATGTCACTGCCTCTATACATGCCCAAATCAATAGCGCTTTGATTCGCACAACTTATCTCTAATATCGCGTGCTCATACATTGAATGTAGCATACCCGTTCTTGTCACCATCGACCTTTGCTTCTGTACATTTGTAATCTATGCCCCGTATAACAAGGTTGACATGACATCCACTTAATAAAACTTACCCTTGAGTTTAAGGAGCGCATTCTTATCGCACAAGACCCGAATCTTATGTTCGAGACTAACAAGTAACACCACAATTCATGCTATAAAATAAGATTTATACACATTTAGAGTTTAAGATGGTCATTCATTAAGATCCATCAATCCGTACAGATTAAAGACTAATTCCTTTTTCATCAAACACTACAGAGGTCCATATATTGTTCACGACGACCCTCTTAATTTACCTTTTTTCATACACACTGTCTGGGATATTTAAACTTCAAACCTCCGAACGAACGCTTAAAAAACCTAACACGTCATCCTTCGACACAAAGTGGTCTCCCCTTAAATTTAATTAGATCAAAACTTTACCACCGGCCAAACTCTAAGCAAAGCAATACTCCATTCTTAAATACTTTCCTCTTTCAAAAAACGATGGAGAAAAAGTATTGTTGCCGAGCATGCAGTTGCTATCCAGCAGAGCAAATATATTTGTTAATCATTTCAATCACGACCAATATTATCTTATAAAGAGTATGTAGGGCAAGGTAGGGTTACAATTAATTTAAGCTATGATTTAGGTTTGGTCAGAGATTGTCCTCCAATTTTGACTGGGTCGTATGCAATAAAGTAACAATGTAATTATAGTTATTAGAAAATTCATTGTATAATCGATTAACGATTTTTCTATCCTATGTACTAAGTACATAGGTTAAGATTATTAGTTATGAAAATTAAAACTCTAAATAAAAATTAATAAACTCTATAAAAATAATGAAAATCACCCCAAATAATAAAATTTAACAAACTATTATCATTTTAAGGTTAGAAAAATCGATCTAATTATTATATTTTACGTATCTTATTAGATAAATCGATCGATGTAAGTCGGTTTATCTCTGGTAACTATCCTAAAATTTATTTTTAAAACGGATTCGTTTTCATCAAAAAAATTATCTAATGTGTAATTACAGTTGAAAATGTAATTTTTTAGCAATTAATATTGTTTATTTCCACCCAAAAAATAGAAAATTACCAAAAACAAATATGTAAAGTTATAATTTTATCCTCGATCTATAACTAAAGACCCAATGATTTTTTTTTATGATTCAGTACCAGATAGACCTAGTAGAGTGAGAGACCGAGATGAAACTCGATACCTGGATAAACCAATAAGAAACGAAAAACTAACAACAGATAGACCGAAAAAGAAAAACAAGTAGCAAGGTAAACCAAGACACAACTCGAGCAAGAAAGCCGGAAAGGCAAAAGACCGAGCAGGAAAAAAGCGATTACGCGAGTTAGAAGAGACCTAACACAGGTGTTTAAAGTCGTCGGAAAGCAACCCGACAAGAAGCCGACATAAAGAGATGTGACAATTTACCTGAAAAAACACATAAAATACACCACCCGAACAACACCAAAACATATTCTAAGACCACTAACAACCAATTGATGGTGACCAGAGATAAACCGAGTAAAGTTAATGGTAACTATTGAGTGTTTACTTTGGGAACAAATTTATTCAATGAGAAAGCAGTAGGTGTAAAGCTGTTGATGTAAACCCTAAAAAGAAGAATAAAGGGGGTTTAAACTTTAAAGTGATCTCGCTTTAAGTAAGCAGATGGGATATTGTAATGATCTTTAAGTTTGATGAACAACATCATCTTGATTCCGAAAGAATGGATGTGGACGTAGCATGCAACTATTTGGACAATTAATTAATCGTGAGCCTAATTGGGTTATCGATGGTCTTGTTTCTTTGGATTTTTTCTTTTTGTTAGGCTTACATGTTTTACCTGAACTTTCGGACTCGATTAATTTTGTTTCTTCTGTTTGATGTTAGGTGTTTGACTATTTGGACCTGAACTCTCGGACGTAGCATGCAACTATTTGGACAATTAATTAATCGCGAGCCTAATTGGATTGTCGATAGTCTTGTTTCTTTGGATTTTTTCTTTCTGTTAAGCTTACATGTTTTACCTGAACTCTCGAATTCAATTTTGTTTCTTCTGCTTGATGATGTATTGATGTTAGGTGTTTGACTATTTCCCGTATTGTTCCGAATTAACCTTTTCTAATAAATTTGCGGGTCTTCCGCTCTTTCCCACGAAAACAAAGGATTTATGTTGAGTAAAACATGCATTACAAAACTTATTTTTTTTAGTACAAAAGATTAGATTTTTAGGGTAAATTGGTTCATTGTTATTGTGATGGTATAGTTATTGCCTATAGTGTGTAATTAATAGTGCATAGGAATTCGCCCTATAATTTTCAGCATAGGACAAATATATATGTAAGTTTTTTTTAGTAGAAGGAGAGACTACATGCAAGTTATATACTATGAGTTTTGCACCTTAGGGTTATATGAAATCTAATTTTAAAATTAAAAGCTTAAAATAAAACTAATAAATTATTAAAAAAATTAATCATATTCTAATTAAATAATTTACAAAATCTTTCTGAAATTAATTTTTCTATAACGTGCCCTTATGAGTGCTTGTTTGGTTAAACATAGGAATTCTAATTCCTAGGAACTTAAATCAAGAGAAGTTAATTTGTGGGAATTTTATTTCATGTGATTTGAGAAAAAAGTGTTTGGTTATAATTAAATTTATAGGAATTAGATTTTACATGTTGTTTGGTTTGATTTGAGAAATCATGGGAATTTATATAAAATTACTATCATAGCCATTGTCCATAAAATTCTATTGGTTTATTTATGGGTAAATTAGAGATTTTGTAATTAATAAAATTTTAAAGTAAAAAATATTTAAAATAAAAGGGTGGAAGTAGATCTTACCCACCCCCTACATGGTATTTGCAATTCCTCCATTTTGGAGGAATTGGAAATCCTATGATTTTAACTTCCTATGATTTTTAGTCAATTTTTTTCATCCAAACACATATATTAAATGGTAATTCATGGGATTTTCCCATCCAACCAAACAAGCACTGACATTATCGAAAAAATTATATACATGATCAATTTTTCTCATTGAGGAATTATATACATGATCAATTTTTCTGAAATTATATACATGATCATTTTACAATTATATACATGATCAATTGGTCATGGTGTACAAAATTTTTGGGATCTCATTGAGGAATGCTGAATTTCTCTCAGTGGAGATTGTTGAAGTAGTGTGTATCTAATAATAAATATGAACTATATTATGCAAAAATTAACCATAATCAAAATGTTATTAAGTTAAATTTAACTTTTTATTCATAAATTGACCAATTATCTACAATTAACTTAGGAGTATGTTCTTTCGTGGAAATAGCTTTTGAGAGGAGAAAGCTAGTCAAAAAAGTGTCTGATCATGTTCATGTGTTGAAAGATGGTGACGAATTTAATAATATATAAATGACTATTTATATAGTAAGGAATATAGGGCAAATTACACAACACCAAACACTTGGAGTAAAAATTACATTTTAAACATTTATATAAGATCAACCGCAAAATAATTTTCTTACAAAACTATCTAAAAATAAAAATTACTTAAAATAAAATTTTAAATAATGTACACTAAAAGATGTTACAAAACCATTAGTAAAAATGAATTCCATTTCCAAAAATAGGTGTAAAGTTGTCATATTTTTTTTTGTTGCCCCTGGTTTGTTAGAGTTTCGTATTGGCTATGTGTCCAATTCGACCTGAAGTTGTGCACCTTTAGTTGAGGAGTCTCTCAAGGAGAATTTTTTATATCCAACGGAGTTGAACCGCAAACTTCATCAATTTGGAACAGACTACTTATCACCTAAGCCAACCCCATTTAGTGTTGTCACATTTTATTTGATAACATGGGTCATTGAAAAAACTTCCCGGTGTCTTGAAAATCTCATATTTGCAATTAAAGATAAAAGAAATTCTGTTATTTTTTCCTGCGCATGGTTCAATCGGTCAACACCGCTTTACGTCCAAACCAAATACTTCGTGGTCCTATTTTGAGGGAGACCCTTCCAATTTCAATTTCACCATATATGTCACCAGGAGGATTCGAACTCAAGTCCAATACCACTTTATCACTAGATCATTTGGGTATTGATAAAGAAATTCCGCTATTTAGTCGGTAGTTTTATACTACCTTATTTTTTATATATAAGGAAAGAAATTAAGATAATCACCTAAAAACTAAACGACCACCCTAATATTTTTACGGATAAGGTTTTATAAACTTAAATTAACTGCAAGTGGAATAAAAGTGACACAACTGAATGCCTAAAACATCCTTTATACTACCTTATTATACTACCTTATATCCCTGTGATTTACATATTAAAAAATCTTCAATCATAAAGTATGATTATAAAATATGAAGACACTGATGTCTGTATTGTGGGGTGATGGTGTTGGTTGTTGCTTTCAACAGTTCAACTGTGGGGAAGATAAAGCTGCAAAATTCCTTCCTTCCCATTAGATGGAATTTTCTCAAAATGAGGTGCTGGTTTTTTCTTTTTTTCTTTTTGAAAGTGAGGTGATGAGATTTTAAAATAGCAAAATTACAAACTTTGCTCTCTTTTTATCTCTTATATTTTTCTTGTTTTCTTGTTTGGTTTATGGGTTAGAGTGTTGGAATCAACAAGTGTGGGAATCATTTTGTCAGAGAAAAGAGGATGACGGTATTGTGTGAATTGTACAACCAATTGACAAAACCCTAAGTATAATAGTAATTCAATAAAAAAAAGAGTTTCAATTGTAAATAATTTACAATATGAATTAATTCGTCGATTTAGGATCCAATTTGATATTTTCCTTGGGAGGTTTCGGGAAGAAATTAAATGGAATGTAATGAAATCGATTCATACAGAAAGTTATCTAATGATTTAAACTAAACGGTATACCTATGAGGCAGGAATAGAGGAAGAGGAAAGTTCGAGAATTTCACATAGTACTTTTGATCGAAAAATGATAATTAAATCAACCCCGACCACTTGTTACTTCAATATATAGTTCAATTAGGGCTTAATTGTTAAATAATTTAAGTACTATACTTATTTTTTTCATTTGTTTTACCTTCTTTTGTTTACTTCGTGTTTCCGTCTTTGTTGAGATTAAATTTTCGATATGAAGATGGGCTTTTGTGTTCTGGTACAAGTTGAAGTTCCGATTGCAGTCCTGGTGGCCGGTGTGTTTCCCACGGGCTCGTTGAATTGAAACAAATTTTTCCGTGGCGTTTCATCACACTTTCTCGAGCCATTATTATGCTATCTTCCTCTCCTACAATATTATAAATACGTGTTAGTAATTATTTCTAACGTGCAATTATACCTCACTCTCCTTATTCACGAACCTCTTTAGCTTTTCTCGAAGTTTGATTGTGTTTTATGTTGTATTGTTGTTCTTTTAGCGCGCTATCTTTAGCAAATCTACTAACTATCAAGTTTTTTGCTCAATTTCTCAAACTACTAGGCCTGTCTAATAAATGGAATCAACACCTTATAAAAAAACAAGTACACTTAGTATTCGATTTGGTTCCATACCTAAGGTATAAGGAATCAGATTAAGTATGGTCTATCCCATTGTTGGTGTTTAGTTTGAAAGAAAGTTTAGGTATGACTCATTCTCATTTTCTCAAAATGCATATGAGCTCATACCTTATCTTTAAGGTAAACCTTTTATAACTCGATTTCTCGTTCCAACCAGATTTCGAGTAGAAAAATAAATGGACCCTTACTATAGTTTGAGAAAACTTCCAAATTCATTTCTTATATGTTCATGACACAATTAAAAAAAGAAACCCTACCAATATTTTTTTGTACTTATACTAGAGAATTGAATATGCTTAGTTTCATACTTTATAACCCAACCTCTATCTCTCTCGATGGTCATTTACCATTGGACCATTGAAAGGTACAAAAGTGCATTTTATGACCTTTTTCATTGTATACAATATATAATATATACTCGATCAAATCAGGAGCAACAAATTTAGATCTGTATTGTGTACATCACAATTTGTTTGGCATGATGCTACTTCGATAGTTACTTATGTGTAATGAAAGAATTTATTCGAGTACATTGTCAATGAGAATTAAAACGAAGACCTCATGATACTAGTTTAGATTTTCTATGTTACATTTGTGCAATTGTCAAACGGATCACAATTTGTTTGGCATGATGCTACTCATATAGGGACTCTTTAGATTCAACAAATAGTTAAAATTGTATAACTATAGTTGGAGTTATAAAATTAGTTATTATTGTACTTTAAGTTTAAAAAAAAATATAAACAATGTTTGGTAGTATTTTATTTGTTTATTATAATATGTGATCATTTTAAATGTTATTTAATAATAGTGTTAGCCTTGTTTTGAAAGTATTTTATTTTTAATTCAAAAACTATGAAAAAATAAAAAACTATAGTTTCTAGTTTTTACAGCGTAATTCTCTAATGGTGTTTATATGATTTGAAACAATTAGTTAAAAATATCTTAACTAGTTTTTGATACCCAACAAACATAACCTTAATGCATTGAATTGGTAATATATTTTTTTGAGCGAGAAGAAAAACTGGTAATACATCCGCCCCAAGTTAAACTGGTTCTTGTTGTTGTACCAAGACCTGTTCCACTAGGCGCTAAAGCATATTGTTCCAACTCGATAACGTCAAGAATTCCCGAGTAATGTATAGAAAGTTATTCATTTTCGAAGTTTTTTTCTCATTTAATGGGACTAAACATAATCTTTTAGGTCTAATTGATGTCTACTAGTTCAGATCCTCTCTCTATATATAGGCTACCAATTTTTGCACCACAGTACCTCATGCTGTGAGATTATTTGTGTTAAAATTTCACTGCATGACATGCAGTGGTGTATTAATTAAGTCAATATTTAGGGTGCAAAAATCCGGGGCCATATATATATATATCACATTTGTGTTTATTATATGTCCCAAATTCCCAATCACAGTCATTGACCAAAAACTATAATTACATGAAAATAACTGCATTTTAAAAAGTAATGACAATGGTTAAATCTAACT
This sequence comes from Fallopia convolvulus, assembly GCA_964016875.1. Lineage (NCBI taxonomy): Eukaryota > Viridiplantae > Streptophyta > Magnoliopsida > Caryophyllales > Polygonaceae > Fallopia > Fallopia convolvulus. Next base: position 983,992 of record OZ024719.1, read on the forward strand.
AATCACTTAAAGAGACATAATTAGAGGTTATTTTCATTTCCTTTTAAAGACAATGCCAGATGTTTATCACGCCTAAGATAAGTGTGTCATTTTCTTAGGAACCATCACCATATCTTAAAAAAAAACATTTCATCATATAAGTTTTGTTAGAAAACAATTATTATGTCTTGACTAGCCCAATGCATATGTTGATAGTTCGGACTTAAGGGTTTGTTCATTTTCTTCGCATTTATAACGAAGAAGAAGAACAAATCCTAAATTAATTATTTATATCAGTATGATGCACATATTTAAAAGATAAAAATATTGATTTTTTTGGGTGCACCAACCAAACATATCCTAATATTTTAATAGAACTACATAAATTGTAGAGTTGATATATTTTTCATGTTTTTAGATAAATATACTTCATGTATGTTTTAAATATCGATTCAAATAAAGTTTTGAGTTAAAAAAATCTTACTAAAAGTTTCAAGTGGAATTACTTTTTAACTTGATTTATTTATACATCTAATAAGTTCTTTTTTTTTTGGTGTGATAGGCAGTGAAAGTCGAAACGAAAACTTTAAGATATTATTCTATAGCTTTAACCGTTTGATTAGATTCCGAAGGGCAATAAGTTTGTATGATAAGTAAATTTTTTGTTATATATTCCTACGCAGATTCACACGGAGCAAGCTGATTTCCTTTGAGCAGGCCGCAACAGAAGGCCCACAATCCATACATAAAGGCCCAATTAAAAGAGGTAACGATAAATCAGTTTTTTGAGAACCGAAAGAAACATTTAAAGAAGGCCCAAAATTAGAGTTGTCAAAAGCTGATCCGATCTGAATCGTCCGCAAATTTAAGGATCAAAACCCGAAAATTTAAACCCGAAACCTTAAATAAACCGTACCCGATAGACTCGCAACCCGTTGGGTTGAAACCCGAAACCCGTTGGGGTGGCCAAATTAGTATATTTATAGAATGTACAAAATTTACTTTGAAATTTATAATATATTTTATTATTAAAATAGATAGTAATATATTATAACTAAATAGTATAATTAATTACAATTTGATTTTAATAATCATTAAAAAAATCGATATTTTTTACCCGCCCCGAAAATCCGTAACAACCCAACCGACCCGTACCAACCCAAAATGACCGGAACTCGAACCCGACCCGACCCGTTTGACTGGGCTACCCACAATCCATGAAACGTTCTGTTATTTAAGTTGGAAGAACTTGTTCCTATAGCATGAACTTGTTCCTATAACTATGAAATGTAATTTGTTTGAGCTTGTACTCTTATGTATATACTTCAATATTCATCAATGCAACCAAGTTGAGACGAAGAAACAACAAATAATATTGAAGGCTAAACCATTCACAAACCTTAAGACACCAAAAGACACCATTTTTAGAGGGTCACAATGCTTATTGTCTTTTTACCTTCTCTATAAACCATCTCGTGTTGCACTAACAAATTTGGCACCAATTTTTCTTTCTTGATCAAACAATGCCCTTCACAGACTGACCCCTCTAGAGGCTAAACATCCAAAACCCAAAAGAATTTAAACTGCAAACAAAGAACTAATTATGAAATCAAATCCTTCATCACCATCCCATGTCTCAAACTGGGTGCACCATCTCTTCCTTTCTCTTTCTTGACAGACCCGAGATCTTCTGCTGACATTAGGCTAATGTCTCTAATACGATCCTCAAGTAGCTGCTTGAGTTTATCATCGTCAGCGATCAGACTACCAGACCTATTGGTCTCATCAGCTTCGACACGTGCAATATCTAGAATACCTTCAAGGGCTGCTTCTCGTACTCCTCCATCCTCGCTCGAGGCCAAGTGCATCATCAATGGGAGGAATCCAAGTTCAGTCGCAATGTTGTAGTCTGATTTGTTCTCTTGCAACAGATAATGGAGCACGTTCAGCGCTTTCCTGCAAAATAATAAAAGCTTCTTTGAGTGGGAAAACCTGAATAGAACCAGCAATGTTAGCCTATTAAGAGGGAATAAAAACATAGATAAAACCCAGGCTTTGTCTTTCCAATTCCAATATTAAGATTCCTTCATGCAATCAAATGTAATGCTGATGGCAGGGAGGAATTTCAAATTTAAGCAGCTACCATTGAAATCTCACACTCTCAGAACTCAAAGCATCTCTCAATCCTGCATAACCATTTGCAAGGCGGAATGCTGCAATTCCAGGCTTGTTGTGTCTGATAAGGGCTAGCAACCAAAAATTGGACTACATATTTCAGTTTATATAACAAAACAGGGATTAAAGAAAGTCAAATTTACTTGGTGGATAAAATGGTTTTATATTATCAAAAAGAAAAAGAGCACGACTCACAGGATATCGCACCAAGTGCCTTTGTCCGCACAGTTTCATCAGGATCTGATGTAAAATTAGTGATAAGCGGTTCTAAACCTTTGGCTTCCATCACCAACTGTTGACTCTTAGGGTTGTTCTGTACAACGGTTGTCACAACATCAGCCGCTTTTGCTCTGATATTAGCATGGCTGTTCTTCAGGTAGTTAAGGAGAGAACTCAAGCCACCAATTGAATGGAGATCTGTAATGCAAATGAAGAAAATTTTCACAAGGTTCACAACACATCAATCTCTCCTTACATTGTTCAATCATCACTGCTAAATTACATTGTTCAATCAAACAAACAATCTCTGTAGAATTAGAAAAGGCACCAGGAGTCACCATCCAAGATTATTCTCCTTTCTGAACACAATGCAGTCAACACAAACTAGTACTAGCAAGGGAATCATCCTGAAGCCATACATACTTTCGCCCACTAAAAGATCAGCTAAACATGGGTATAATTCAATCAGACCAACACTATTCTGACTATTTTTTTTTTATCAAATCTACATCTTCAAGGCTCCCATTTTCAGTTCCAGCAAAATGCAGTTCATATTAAATCATGCATATGTTCTGAAACTATACCCCCAAAAAAAAAAACTCACGAAGCTAAACCTCATCTAGAAATGAATTAGGCTCAAGACCACCAGGATATATCAAAAACAAAATTACTGCACAAAAATTAGGCCTCAAACAAAGTAATTTCAGTCATCCCCAAAAAATAACTGCTCTTTTATTTGCTTGAATAATCTTAACTTATAAGATTAGTATAATGAGAGCTTAAGCATGAGGATGAATATAAGGTAGAAAAAGAAAATTGGAAACTCTTTTCAGCTTTTAAAGTTTACAGCTTTTGTTTTTCCCCTCTTTATCTTTCTCTTGCTCTTACATTACAGCAGTCAAATTCTCTTCCTCTTCATCTCCTCCTTCAAATTCCTTGGTGGGTTTTGATCTATCTGCACTGAAAAATTCTGGATATTTCATGAAAATCCATTTACTAAATTTTTAAGGGAATTGAAGGAACGGAATTGGAAGGTTTCCTCTGCATCAAACACTAAGAAATTGCTAAGCTGATAGGTGGGTTAATTTTGGAATAGGGAAAAGTTGTTTGTTTGTTTGTTTTAAAGTTTTTTTCCTTTTACAATCTCAAAATAAAAAAGACCCCATATTATCTTTTGATGTCTGAAGATCAATCATGACATGGTTTTTCATGTGGGTTCTCGCTCTTGATTGATTAAGAGAAAGGAAGGGAAATTTTCAGCAGGTAGAAGAAAGCTGGAAGCTCACCATTTGCCATGTCAATGGATTCCACATGCTCTTGCAGCTCATCTAGCATATCTATAACAAAAATTGCACCATTAAAGACCACCACAAAGCTCCCTAAACTCATAAAATTAACATTAAGAATACCTTCAATATCCTCAGGAGTTACACCTTGAGCCTCGAAAACCTCCTCCGGTGTCTGCATAACTTGTGTAATCTCTTTCATCCGCTTTACCACATCAACTGAATTCGATTCCATGGCCTCCATGAACCACCTCCTTTCCTCCTCACTATCATTAAAATACATAAAAAACAAATTTAAGACAAAATCTTCTTCAAAATTTTCACAATATTGAGTTTCAAGGAAAAGACCTCAATTGACGGTGAGAATCGGTGCCATCGGAGTGCGAGAGGCTCCATTTGAGGAGACCATCCCAGTTAGGTCCGTCTTTCGCCATCTTCGACTGATTCTTAGGGCTTTTCTGTTCTTTTCAAGATGTAGAATCAAGAAAGGTGCTTTCTTTCCAAGATGTATAAATTCACAGAGAATGGAGGGAGGAGAAGAAGGTCGAGAGTCTTCGCGGATTCTGTAGAAGAATAAACGCTAAAAATTAGATTTAACCTAGTCAGTTTCAAATTCTTTGTTTTTGTAAGAATCACATGGAGCAAGCTTTAGCTGATTTTCTTTGAGCAGGCCGCAACAGAAGGCCCACAATCCATGCATAAAGGCCCAAAATTAGAGTTGTCAAAATCGGATCCGATCCGAATCGTCCGAAAATTTAAACCCGAAACCTTAGATAAACCGAACCCGATAGACTTGCAACCCGTTGGGTTGAAACCCGAAACCCATTGATTTGACCGAATTAGTACATATGTATAAAATATACTTTGAAACTTATAATATATTTTATTATTGAAATACATAGTACTCCGTAATATATTATAATTAAATAGTATAATTAATTAAAATATGATTTTAATAATCATTAAATAATCGATATTTTTGACCGCTGGTCAACCCGGCCCGAAAACCCGCAACAACCCGACTCAACCCGAACCCGAAATGACATGAACTCGGACCCGACCCGGCCCAAAAACCCGCAACAACCCGACCCGATTGACATGTAACCCCTTAACGACCCGAACCCGAACTCGGACCCGACCCGATTGACAGGGCTACCCACAATCCACGAAACGTTCTGTTATTTATGTTTGGATATTCCAAACTATGGAAGAACTTGTTCCTATAGCATGAACTTGTTCCTATAACTATGAAATGTAATCTGGTTGAGCTTATACTTCAATATTCATCAATGCAAGTATGCAACCAAGATGAGACGAAGAAACAACAAATAATATTGAAGGCTAAACCATTCACAAACTTTAAGACACCAAAAGACACCTATTTAAAGGGTCACAATGCTTATTGCCTTTTTACCTTCTCTATAAACCATCTCGTGTTGCACTCCATGACTAAACAAATTTGGCACCAATTTTTCTTTCTTGATCAAACAATGCCCTTCACAGACTGACCCCTCTAGAGGCTAAACATCCAAAACCCAAAAGAATTTAAACTGCAAACAAAGAACTAATTATGAAATCAAATCCTTCATCACCATCCCATGTCTCAAACTGGGTGCACCATCTCTGTAGCCCCTTCATCCTCCTCGTTCTCGCCCGACATCTCCTCCAACGACTTACCATTCGATTCCGGAACCAAGAACGTGAAGCAGAATCCAGCGGCGCAGATCCCTCCCAGAATCATCAACGAGTTCCTCACACCGATACCCGCTGGGTAACCCGCATCGGTCTTAGACGGGTCCTTGCTCTGTGCCAAGTACAAGAATCCGAAGGCGCCCACGATGGCTCCAGCCTTCCCAGCAGCCGAGGAAATCCCGTGGCACGTGGACCTTAGCCTTGCAGGGAAGATCTCCGCCGGGACCACGAAAGTGGTGGCGTTGGGCCCGAAATTGGCGAAGAAGAAAGTGAGCGCGTACATTACGATGAACCCGATGTGGTTGCCGCTTGTGGTCCAGTGGTGGTAAGGAATGGCTAGGGCGAACATGAAAATGGTCATCATAGCGAAGCCCATGAGCTGGATCGAGAACCGACCGACCCTGTCGATGAATGCGACGGTGAACCAGTAGCCCGGGACAGTTCCACAGAGAGCGATCAAGGTCTGAGCCCTGGCGACCTTGAAAAGCTCGTCCAGCGCGCTCATGGTGTTAGCTTTAGGAAGCCATCCGACGGCGCTGAAGATGTCCTTCTGGAAGAGATTCTGGCTGTAGAACGCGATGTCGAGTAAGAACCATGTCGTGGTGGTACCGAGCAGGTGTAAGCCGTGTCGTTTAAGGAACTGTCTTGAGAAAAGCCCGAACTCGTTCGAGCCCTTTGTTGGCGGGTCCTGCTTCTGTTCCTCGATGATCTCGACTTGGAGGACTTTGGACATGTCGCTGGCGGCTTGCTGGGTGTTCTTGGCGACTAAGGCGGTGTAACGGGCGGTCTCGGGCATTTTCATGCGCCAGTAGTAGGTCATGAAGGCGGGGAGGGCGCCGAACATGAGGATGATACGCCACACGTAGTCGGCTTGTGGGACGGTGGAGGCTGCTCCGACGTCCTTGAAAGGAGCTGATGGATAGGCGGCTTTGAAGGCTGTTGAGACTATGAGGGCGAAGATACCACCTGTCAGGTTTCCAAAGCCTTGCATTGCGAATACAGCAGCGATGAAGGCTCCGCGAGTCTTCTTGTTTGCGTACTCAGACATGATCGTTGCTGAGAGCGGGTAGTCTCCTCCTATACCGAAACCCAGCCAGAACCTGTACATGGTGTAATAAGCAGATTAGCTTGCTAGTTTACCACTGTAAAACCATTTTTATGAGAGTGATACCATAGCTCAAGTAATTCTAGTAGTCATCATCATCATCATCATCATCATTGACCCAGTGAGGCTCCGCTACAGCGGAATCTGGGGGTCAAGATGGGGGTACCCCTGCCCAAGGGAAAAAGGGTACGCCCGAAAGACCCAAGAAAAACTGAAATTCAGCTATGTGACAATAATAACTGAATTTAGTTAGAATGCACCAAAATTGATATAGGGACTAAATCCATCTCAAAAGGCAGTGTATAAAAGCCAATGAGCATGAGGATGCGCCCAAATTGGTGGAATTAACCGAGATTGGAATTGCAATGACTAATTAATTACCTGAAGAAGCATAGGGTGGCCATGACAGATTTAGGGTGACTCCCAAAGGAGAGGCCAGAGGCAATAGAGCAGATGACCATGATCATGAGGGTCATACCATAGACTCGCTTCCTACCCATCTTGTCACCGAGCCAACCGAAGAAGAGCTGACCGGTGAGGGTCCCACAGAAGGCGACTCCATTGACAGCAGCTGAGACATTAGGGGGCAGGGTCCCGGGCTTGTTGGAGGCTAGGTCAGTGTAGTAGATCCGGCCGAGGAGCTTGGTGACTAAAGAGATGCTGAAGAGATCATAGGCATCTGTGAAGAAGCCCATCCCGGCTACCACAATTGCTGTAAAGTGGTACCATTGGGTCTTGGCTGCATCAAGTGCATTCAGCACTTGCAACTGTTCTTTCGCCATTGCGCCTTCTTGAGTTTATACCTTCCAACTGAAGCCTTTTCTTCTCAGAGGGCTTTGATTCTACACTGTCCAAGAAAATAGCAAGCCAATTATACAGATGTTGTGTTGTTTGCAAGTAAAAGCAAGACCTCAACCATCTAGTGGTGAAAATTCAACACCAGTACTAAATGATTCCACATCTTTTGTCTTATGCAGAAAATATTTAAATAAAAGCATTGTACATGACACTTGGTTTTAACTTCTTGTATGATTGCCCTTCCAACAAAATGGTGGTGGGGTCTTTGAAAATCACAGCATGTTAAGGCCCAAACAGATTCCCTTTCCTAACCTCCCAACCAACAAACCAATCCTTTTCCAAATCTGTCTTATATGGTAAAAACAAGCACATCCAGCCAAATGTAACAACTATTTCTCATATATAGTCCTATCAATAAACAGATCAAAGGTCAATCCTTATTACTACATTAAAAATAATACTGGTCCCATCTACCATGAACAAAAATCAGATTCCGCGTTACAATTAATACTTTATCATGGCAGTGTAATGACTGAGAATCTCAAGAAACCACGAAAACTGGCGAAATTTACGCATCCAAGATTAACAATTACTAGAAAGAACATCTCATCTGAAAGGATAACTACAAAGGGTTCAAAGTTTGCTTAATCCTTCTAGGAAGCTTCACCATATAAAGTTTATATTTAATTATAGTTAAGGTAAGAACACTCTGCTACAAATTTGGACTCATTAACCACAAAAAACAAGAAGAATTATCCTAGAACACCCATACAGAAAAGCCCAAACACTTTATAAGTTTATAGTTATACACCAAATTTGCCAAATCATCATCTTTTCATTAGAGAAATTGTATCAGATGACTTTATTGACTTTTTTAATACCAAAACAAAAGCCAATTATGCAATTCATCTAACCCCACCAGTGAAAAAATCTACATTAACCACTTTACCATAAAAACTGCAATAAACCACAATTACTAAAAACACTCCTTTGTTTGATATGATACAGACAACAAGGAATTGTTCTTCAATAGCCACCACCATTCAAGTATGGAAGTTCCCAGATCTCCAGTTTTATGTCAATCAAACAGAATCATGAGAAACACACACACTATTTATGAATTCAATTGCACTATATGGGTTTAATTTCAGACGATAATTAGGGTTTAAAAGAATACCAAAACTGGATAATTAGGGTTCGAAACAATACCCAAAATCTTGAATCTCCAAAAACCCAGTGCCCATACAAAACCGAACTTGGATCATGAATCGAAATTGGATAATTTGCGTTCGAAATAAGGTTGAAGACACTAACCTGTAACTAATGTCGACTGGAACAATTTCGCGCGGATATAACTCCGATCGCGCAGAAGATTCCTGATTCTTGGAGAAAGGAGGGAAGGAGGGCGTTGTATATATAAAGCACAGTGAGGTTAGGCCGTTAGGGGAAAGCTTGGAAGAGTATCTATCTTCAGCATATTCCTTTGCTGTTGCAAAATACTCTGATTTATTTTACTGAGTATTTGTTTTGAATTTTTCACACGTTCTTAGAAATTTTTATGCTTTATATCCGGGGCGATTCTTTTTCCTAAAATTTATCATCGTGTCAATAAAAATTAGTTGTTATTCTTTTTCCTAATTAAAAATTATTTTATTTATTTAGATCTATCTTTTAATATCAAATCAAATCTTATTTAAGTATTTTTTAACTTCTTAAAATATATATCTTCACAATATATTAAAATAAAAATAACTCTTTTGACACATTTTTTATAAAATTTATTAAAAAATAATTTTAAATATCTTTTATCTTTTAGCATTATATTTTTGACGAATTTCTTAATAGATATATGTTGATTTTTTTAATAAAAAATTAATGATAAATAAAAATAAGAAAAAATATAGATAATATAATATTTGATATTATGAATATATTGAAAGATTTGATAATCTCAAAGTTTACGTACATGGAAAGTAATTAAAAATATAAATAATATAATATTTAATCTAATCTAATTGTTATTTTATGGAGCTTAAGAACGATTTTGGCATATCATTAATTAAATTAGTTATATTTTAACTATTTTTAATAAATAAATTATCTTTATTTTTCATGTTGAATCATATATTATTTATTAAATTACTTTTTATTTTCAAAATCTTATTTATTACATATTTAGAAAATATATCTTTTTTGTTTTCTATTCATATTTTATTTTTATTTTTAAAAATAAAACCTATTTATGGAATATTGTCAAGGAAAAGGAGTAATGTAGATTATTTTATCTTAATAATATATGTTTATTCTCAATTTTAAACATAATAATCTAGATTAATTTATTTTATTTTATTTCAAAAAAATACATATTATGAAAAATAAATTACTTATATTATATTTTTCTTTATTAATACATTTTTTATAATAAATAAAAAAAATATCGAGTAATAGTCGTGCAGGTCACGACGAGTACAACTAGTGATACTTAATTTATCATTCTCATGCTAAATACCAAACAAAAATATTATAGCTTACAATCCATTAATATTTTAGAAGCATTTTAACCAATTGATTAGATGCTTGAAGGACAATAAGTTTGTATGATAGGTAAATTTTTTGTTATATGCTAGGCGTTTGGAAGTTGGAAGGAAAATGCCTACATTCTAAATTCTCACTTTGATTGATACGTTTTGCTAATTGCTTTTGTTTGTTCACATTATATATGTACGTTTTGACTATGCATTTGTTTGTTCACACTTAATTTGTTCCTCATGCATGTTCATATTTGGTATCCAATCATGTTAATTATTATAGATGTAGTAATAAAAGATATGGAGTGCATTATTATGGGAAAAAAAAACAGCCAATACTTTTTTCTTACCCACTAGGAAAACAGACCCGTGCGATGTACGGGATATTTTCTTTTAAACACATATAACAGAATGTTGTTTGAGTTTATTAATTAATTTTATTTACTCTTATTCTTATTTCAATCTTATACAAAAATAAGAACTTCTTATTATTTGTATTATATTTTTTCTTTATTCATAACATATTAACATATTAATAAAACTTATATACAATACCAAATAAAATTCATATACATTCTTTTAAATACCCATAACATAATTTTAACCCAAAATTATTCATTTAATTATTTGTACATATTTTATTATTTTCTTTTAAAATAACAACTTATTTATAAATCTTACTTAAAATACAAATTAAATTCACATATTCATTTAAATACCCATGAAATATAATTTTGTTAAAAAAAATCACCCATTTAAACATTTTACCCATTTAAATTTGACAAAAGTTTTTTTTAAAAAGGCAAAATCGAAAATAATAAAAACAATACAGTATTTTTTTCGGACCCTCTCCTTACACCTACGTACAACAACACAACGGTATGGTGAATAGAGTCGGGAGCAGAACATATCCTTTCGGCGGTTGTGGGCGACGAACGGCGACGAAAGAGGCGGATCCTAGTGCGCAGGAGAACAACGAACCCAAAGGTGGTGGCGGAGGCGTAGGCTGCGGTGCTCGAAGGCGGACGAACGAGGCCAACAACCGAGCGGCGTGCTCTGTTTTCCGACAGGAGCAACGACAACTTTCGAGCACAATTCGAAGGTGTTAGGAAGCTTTTCTGAGATATTTTCGAATGGGAATTGTTTGTCTCTGTCTCTCATAAAAAAACCCTCAATTTATAGCCCCAATCGCACCCAAGATAACCCCAAATTAATTCCTCCATAAAACACCTTCAAACAAAACGTTTTTTGGCTTTAAAACACCCATTACACCTTTGTTACTGGCTTTTTAAATGTTTTGACCACCCAATTAAATCACCTTTACTGATGTGAACCCCGTTGGGAGATTCACGAGGGGATCGAAGATGGACTCGTAAATGGTCGTCTCTCGTATGGTTGGATAGATTTTAGAGTCGAATCGACTAGACTTTGGTGAGAAGAGAATTGAAAGGATGAGAAGGTGATCTCTTTTGAGGGAGATCGGAAGAATATGGGATGAGAAGAGAATATTGGGTTGACGCCTTTATGAAGTGTTCTGGAGAAATCTCGACAGCATAACATTAATCAAAACAAAGCGTAAGAAATACAATGAGAGGCGTGCTCCTTATATAGGAGAAGGAGGCGCGCCTAACCCTAGAAAAACCCTAGCGGCATGGACGAGTGAAGGGGGAGGCAAGCATGCGGCCCAACCACTTGGCCCAAGCCCAAAATGCATAAAAATAGTAAAGACATAAGTAGCAATGTTTCGGAATGGAAATAGTTCTAAAAATAGTAAGAAACTAAAATAGGTCACGGTGGCCTAGTCGCGAGTGTCGCGACAAGGCCGTGACAAGGCTGTGGCGCGCCAAGGGCGTGTCGCGACGCTGGCAAGCGCGCGGCACGGCATCGACGTGCCGAGGCTGGCGCGCGCTCGGACCTCGAGTGTCGAAGCCGAGGCGCGCAGGAACCTCAAGTTCCCACGCCGGGGTGGCCCGGCGTGGCATGTGGCTCGACGCACGCGACTGGGACGGTGCCGAGAAGGAGGTTCTCGGCGCTGCGGTGTGAGGCGTCGGGATGGAGACTCGGCGCGCCTATGGTGACGAGGCATGTGGCGAGGGGCGTGCCGGTGGTTGCGCCGTGGCTTGCGATGGCGCGCGCGATGATGGACGAAGTGGCTCGGGTTATGGCCCGAGTCCTAGCTCGTGTGATCGGTCCATCGGAGCGCACGGACAAGTCCTCCTCGTCTTGGCTAGCCGTCCCGGTGGGGCTCACATCATTTACTCATCCTTATCCATACATGTCAACATATCCATCCAATTCGAGCCATCAATGTCTAATTCGAGCATTTAGGTTTTCGAACATGTGCAGAAATTTCGATATCAAAATTAGTATTTTTTGCAATAATTGAATGAGGGGTTTGATAGATCAGATCATGGGCTTTCCGAAACATCTTTTGGATCGAAATTCCGTTAAGAAACGAAGAAGTTATAGCCATTTCAAGTTTCGGGCTGAAGGTTGAAGACAACCTATTTCGGGTTCAATTCATTTCCGAATAATTGCACAAACAACACTCTTGTTTTGTAAAAGTGATGAAAATGTCCTTTACTATTAACTTTTGTATTTCAAATAAAATCATATGAACCTTATTCCATTTTATTTGATTAAAACTCTACTTAAACCATTTATAGACTTTTTTATAAAATATAATTATAACACTTATAGACTTTTATAGTTAAGCCATATTGCTTATAAATATTTTCTTGTAACCTTTTTACCAAGAAGAAAGGCTTGTAATCCTTATACCATAACTTATATGGTTCATAATTATCACTTTATAATATAAGAAAATAATTCTTGTAACCTTTTAATATTTTCTTAAACTTATAATATAACTTTATAACATTTTAAATGTTATAAGATAATAATCTTATTAGATAAAATATGCAAATATTTATTTATCATCAGAGAAAGTTACATTATAAAATATTATTCAAATATTTATAACATAAAAAGAAAATTTTATATAATAAAATGCCCAAGCTTTAACCATTGAACTAATGAACTTATCTTAACATATTTAACAAGAAATTTTATATAATAAAATTTGTATACCAAGTGCAATAAATGCACTTCGTACACAACTTTTTATTGTTATATATAGATAAGTTAACCCATACAATACAATAGTATCACCATTCACACTAATTGAAATTTAAAATTGTCAAATGCCTACATTTATAGAATATAAAACTAAAATTAATTTAGTTTCCATACTAATATTCTTAACCGTGTATATAATATTATTGATTCCTACGCAGATTCACATGTTCTCCGTTCACGCTAGGGCTGAGCATCTGTTCAAAACTGAACATAACCGATAAAAACCGAAAACCGAAATTTTATTTAAAGTAAACCAAAAATCGAACCGAATAATTCGGTTCGGTTTTAAATAGAAGGTTATTCTTTGGAATATTCGAACCAACCTGAAATTTAACCGAAACTGAATTTTAGAAAATTTCTAAACCTAATCGAATAGACGAATAATATCATTTTCAGTCTGGACCGGTTCGGTCAGTTCAACTTAAAATTTTGATTTGAATCGACCACTCACCCTGGGTTAACATGCAAAAATGCAACTCACAATGAGTGCATGGAGCAACCTGATTTCCTTTGAGCAGGCCGCAACAGAAGGCCCACAATCCATGCATAAAGGCCCAATTAAAAGAAAAGGAAAGAAAAAAATTTACTACAAGGCCCACAATCCATGAAACGTTCAGTTATTTAAGGTTGGATATTCCAAACTATGGAAAGTTGATATGTTATGGAGAGGTATAGGCACTGGTTGGTTAGTTGATGAAAAATTGCATTAAATCCTGCATTATAATACAAGATAATGCATTATCTCTTGCGATCCAAACAGGCCCTACATTGCCAGAAGAACTTGTTCCTATAGCATGGACTTCTTCAAGCAATACCCTCTCGTTCCTGTATACATCTTGCTTAGTTTCTGATGCATATGGGAAACGAGATCAACTGCAAACAGCAAAGCAAAAATGGTTATTTGTCAAGATATATTAATGGCAATACATCCATGCCTTCTTTCCAGGCTGATGGTTGAGCTTGTACTCTATGTATACTTCATTTCTGATACAGAATGGCGACTAATCTGGCTTAGCTTGCAAAGAAAATAGATAACTGAACCAAACCCATAACTGAAATGCAATTTGGCAAGTTTGTATATGAAAAACACTTAACAAAGTAGAGATAATTTAGTTAGTCTCTTTGATTGGTCATGAGACTAAAGATAATTACACGAGCAACGTTTATTGACCAATGCACAATTACACAAGGCATACAGGGAAGCAATCTGGTGAAAGCGCGCAGAACCACAACTTGGAGATCAGATCTGAAAGATTTATGGTGCTGGCAGAATTATGCAAGTAAAGCTCAAATTTTGATCACTAAGGCATTAGTTTTTCACTGTGGTCACATACATGAGTAACATCTGAATAACATCTGGTGATATACTTGCAGCTTGAGCTTTCAGCTGTTCGATTTTGGCCTCAGTTTCGGCCTCAAGGCGCTTCACATTCGCACCCGAGTCACCACTACTCTGTTTCATCAATACCCGACAATCAATTTTTAGTTTTCTATCTTTGGTCATATTGCAATTTCAATGATGCAGCAACAGTTTTTGCACAAATAATGTAGGATTAGCATTATTAAGTATTGTGATACATCTTAGTAATTTACCTCTGCAAGTTTTCTCTGGTAATTAGCTTCCATTTGGGCACGGAACTCAGCTATCTCCCTTTCAGCCTCTTCTTTTGCCTGCTTCAGTCTAGCCATCTTGGCTGTAGAACGGAAGGAAAAGAATTAGGAGAAACTCGATTAGATACTAATAGAAGCTCAGAAACTCCAATAATTACCAAGTAGAATATATAAACTACCATGGAATTCCACATGAAACACCTAAAAAGATACATAAGCAGCAGAAGGTTCTGAATTAGGCCATAGAGTATGTTTAGGAAGCAACTTATATGTAAATCAACATGTGGATTAAGTAAAACCAGGTGAGCACAATTCTCTTTTAGGCATACCTTTTCAAAACAAAAATATATGATAAGCTATATTGCATGATTATGATTCATGAATGCATTAGCACAGAATGGTCTCAACATGGGAAAGAGACTACGATTACCGTTTCTAGCAGTGTTAACAATGTGTTGTGCCTCTTGCTCTGCAGCCAGCAAGAGCTGAATTCCATTTTGTCCTCTGTTTGAGTCCATATTAGCTTCAACTTGAGTGAGTTGTTCTTAGATCAATCACAATCTGCTCCAGAAAACCAATATACTTGATATATAAGAAAACTAGCAGAAATTGGATACAATGGGTTTAGAAGTTTAGTATAGAAAGCAAAGCATATGCCATGGATTCATACAGATAAAGCAAGCTTCTTCAGAAAATCAGAAGTAATTTACAGGTTCATCTGTCACCCACAAGCATTAAAGTTTGATTACAGTAACACCGAGTAACCATTTGTTGGAACTTAAGCACAAACCAGCTACAATAAGGCAAAAGACCAAAGCATATTCCTTTCCAGATCATGCTAATTCAAGAGTACCTCACACTCACAGTGAGAAATATGTCAAGGCATGATATCTATGCCAGAAATTCAACAATGCCTACTTAGGGTTACAAAATCCATTGATACAGATAAAGCAAGCTTCATAAGAAATCAGAAGTAATTTACAGGTTTATCTGTCACTCACAAGCATTAAAGTTTGATTACAGTAACACCAAGTAAACATTTGTTGGCAATTAAGCACAAACTAGCTACAATAAGGCAAAAACCAAAGCATATTTCTTTCGGGATCATTATAATTCAAGATTTCACATTGACTAGTATCAAAGCATGATATCTATGCCAGGAGATCAAAATTGCCAACTTAGGTTACAACTAATAGCACTTTGCAATCAAAATTGAAGAATGCTATTACTGGATTAAGCAAGCAGCTTCAACCAATCTTGTATGACCTAATCAAAGGGCAAA
This sequence comes from Fallopia convolvulus, assembly GCA_964016875.1. NCBI lineage: Eukaryota > Viridiplantae > Streptophyta > Magnoliopsida > Caryophyllales > Polygonaceae > Fallopia > Fallopia convolvulus. The sequence goes on from OZ024719.1 coordinate 999,805, forward strand.
ACGATAGCAACTCAAATCTCTAATGAAATTATCTACAGACCTAAAGCAATTAACGACGAAATCATAACGACAGCTTAACGTATCACGCACGGCCAAATTTGGAATTCTACATTGAAGAATGATTCGGCTTGAGCAGCAGCTAACAGTTCATCGAAACTCCAAAGCAACTCGAACAAAAACACAAAATTGGTACAAACAGGTTGGAGAAGAGTCGAATCATTATTTGATTTGCTTCAGTGTTCCAGATCTGGACAAGCAAGCAACAAGCTAGTTCGTCGGAATGCGAAATGAGGAGAGAAGAAGGAGATCGGAGAATCTTTACCTGTCGTCGGATTTCTCTTCCAACACTCACCGTGAAAGATTGAATTGGAAGCGATCAATTAACAAAATGCGAGATTGGAATCTGTGCTACATACACATCTACATGATTATACAATTTCGGCTCTATTAATTTAAAATCTCATTTTGATTAGAAAAAAGAAGTGTAATTTCTTTCGACCAAAAAAAAAGTGTAATTTCTTCATCATACAAAAAAATGAAAAAAAAATACGATAAGATGTGTCCGGTCAAATTGACCATATTATTGCCTACGGTCGTATCGTGGTTCCGGCTAGAGTTTGATCATGTGGACTTTAACTTCTATCCGACAACACTATACGCCTTGGTTTTTAAGCCGTAGAACTGTCATACTCTCCCATTTTAAACCGTCCCATGGGTTCATGTTGTTTGTTCTAGCTTGCGTTGTTGTTCACTTTCATGTCGGTGTGTCCGGCTACCGAGTTTCGTCTCGGTCTCTCGACTTACCAAACTTGTTCCGTATTTCGAATCTTTTCATACTAATAAAAAAACATGACCACATTTTAGATCAAATTGGGTTAAATGAATGTACCTTAATGACAAAAAAATAGCATTGGTATTGCATCATTTTTAAGTAATTTTTTAAAACCGGAATTGGTAAAACATTAATCTTAAATAAAATTGAATATTTTTTATTGTTTGGTATCACAACAATCAGTAGTCACACAACAAACAACTCATTTTACTCAATACTAAGCGGATCGTAAGAAAAAAATGCACTCTTTGGGTTATCCCCTTCAAGAGATAACCCACCTCCACCTCAATAGTCTCCCGCCGCGCTCTAACCCGCACGGCCTCACCGCCAAGTTAACCCTGTGGCCTCACATCCATCGTACCAACACGACCTCTCTACCGCTTCGCTTCATGATATTAAGGCCTCTACATTTCAATAGAAAGACTCACCACTACTCTTTAGGTGGTTTTGGCCGGATTTTTCGGTGTTGGTCGGAAAACGCCGCCGCTTCACCCCATGGTCTCATCGCCACTTTGATCACCTCCACGACCACTATCCCTCTCGGATCTTGTCGGTGCTAATCTTCAGAGTTCCCCGACGTCACCTTGCCTCTTAAGGCGCTTCATGCGGCGCAAGTTTGTCATCATTCTTACGGCGCAAATTTGTCACCATTACTTGCGGCGCAAGTTCCCCATGGGGGCACAAGTTTTGTCAAACTTGCGCCGCAAGTTTGATATCTTTACTTGCGGTGCAAGCTTGAAAACTCTTCTTGCGGGATGGCTCGAGCTTATTTTGTGTACATTTTTTCCGAGGATTTGGAGTTGTGTTTGGTTTTGGACCTAGTTGTATTAGGCCAGGTCGTTGGTGCACCGTGGCTTCTGAAGATCCTTCATTTCGGTGGATGGAACGTCAGCTGCTCTTTCGCACACCCCATCATGATGGGTTGACCGCTTGCCTACGTCGTTATGACTTTTAGTGCTTTAGTCACCCTGATCCCAAACACATTATTGCTCTTTCTTTTCGGAAATTTGTAATATCCCTAGTCTATCTTACTTGTATTTTTTGTGAATTTTTTGAATCACTTAGCCGTTTTCGGCTATCGATTTACCAAGTCTGTTTGGTATTCTGAATTTTTACCTTATAAAAAAAACAACTCATTTTTTATAATTCTTACCTATTAAGAAAACAACTCATTTTTTAAACAATATTTACAATTATTTAAAAAAAATAATAGGATAAATATAGTGTGCTTACATGTATCTAGTGGTGTAAAATACTAAAATGAAAAGAGTGTCGTATGATATAAATGTAAACAAGTTTGTTAAAAAGCTTACCTTAAGTAACGTGTCTTGTTAGAGTTGATAAAGAAAAAAAAGATTTATGGCAGACTCAAATCGGACCTCATACACATTATGAGTCCATTATGAGTCCACTATTATTATCCATACAATCTCATTTTGTTTCTACCAAAAAAAAATCTCATTTTGTTAAGAAACCTTTTTTTTAAAATTTTTTTAAAATTTTTCTTAGCAATTTAACACACACCTACATTTGTTTTACCATAATCAAAGTATCAAGTATAAATGACCAAAATATCTATATTTATTTATTATATATATATATGAGTGTAAATATAAATAAGTCATTGAATAATAGTATTTTTAATTAAATAATAAAATACTGCCTAATAATTTTGGTCAGGAATAATAATTAAATAATAGTAGTGGCTTAAAACCGTTAGAGCAAGCGAAAACAATAACCTAGCGCAGCTGCTATAATTCTCAAAGCCCTAGCTGCCTTGAAATTTCGCTACCACTATAAAAGCCAACGAAAGCCTCAGCGAAAACCCTACTTCTCTCATTTCTCTTGCTCCATTCTCTCTTTACTCTCTTCTCCTGCGGCGGCTGCGATTTTAGCGATCAGGTTCGATCGATCTCCTTCTCTCGTAATCTCTTCGCAATTTTCTTGATGATTTGCTTTAATATCTTTGCTTGTTCGCTATTCTATCTCTTGATGTGATTCTTTTGTGTGTTCAATCGTTTCATTTGGTTCATTTGTGTAGCGATTGTTGATGTTTCGATCTGTAGTGTGCTCGATCTCCTTTTCTCGCCATCTCTTCGCAATTATCTTGATGATTTGCTGTAATATCTTTGCTTGTTTGCTATTCTATCTCTAGATGTGATTCTTTTGTGTGGTTTATCGTCAATTTTGGTTCATTTGTGCTTGCGATTATTGATATTTCGATCTGTATGAAACTGTAGCGAGATCTATCGTTGGATTGCTTGTTTGTTCTGGTTGAATACTAGACCGCTTTGAGATTTGGATTTCGTAATGTATCATTTAGTACTGTATTTGCCGGATTTGACAAGTGTTTCTGAGCGACTATGGTCTTCTTGCTTTCTCTTGCTGTGATTTCATAGATGTATAGATCTGGCATGCTTTAGTCAATTGTAGTATCTACGCTATGTATAGGCTAATGAGCCACCTCTTGTGTATCGATTCATCTCTGAAAAATCAAAACTGAGTTTGTATGTGTGGAGCTCCTTCTTCATGTTAGTTAATCATAATTGTTGTGTTAGCTTATCTTTGTGGTCCTGTTATGGTGTCAATCGTTTTAATGCTTTGATTATATGGAGTTTGCCTTTCATTTGAGTTGGATTTTCGGTTAATTAAATGATTTGCCATAGATCTGATGCCATGTCTGCTTTAACCTTATTTACTGTGCGTTAGTATTGGAAATCTGATGAGTTTTGTCATTCTGTTTGAAATCATGAGCTCTTATAGGTCATATAACTCACTGAGATGCTGTATGATTGCTTAAATCTTCTTATTAAGTACATGTTATGTTATTTGTTATATCAGTCTTTCATCCTGACTTATTTTTGATAATCGTCAGGTACTATGGGTAAAGAGAAGGTTCACATCAACATTGTGGTCATTGGCCATGTTGACTCTGGGAAATCAACCACCACTGGTCACCTTATCTACAAGCTAGGAGGTATTGACAAGCGTGTGATTGAGAGGTTCGAGAAGGAAGCTGCTGAGATGAACAAGAGGTCCTTCAAGTACGCATGGGTTCTTGACAAACTGAAGGCCGAGCGTGAGCGTGGTATCACCATCGACATTGCTCTGTGGAAGTTCGAGACCACCAAGTACTACTGCACTGTCATTGATGCTCCTGGACATCGTGACTTTATCAAGAACATGATTACGGGAACTTCCCAGGCTGATTGTGCTGTTCTCATTATCGATTCCACCACTGGAGGTTTTGAGGCTGGTATCTCCAAGGATGGTCAGACCCGTGAGCACGCTCTCCTTGCTTTCACCCTTGGTGTGAGGCAGATGATTTGCTGCTGTAACAAGGTATAAATAATCATTATGCTTCTCTTATTGTCCTTGCATATATAATTTTCCAGTCTTAATTATCTTATGTTGTTACATGTAATTGATCCTTGATTATTCATTTGGACAGATGGATGCCACCACCCCCAAGTACTCCAAGGCCAGGTACGAGGAAATCGTGAAGGAAGTCTCATCTTACATGAAGAAGGTTGGGTACAACCCAGACAAGATCCCCTTCGTCCCAATCTCCGGATTTGAGGGTGACAACATGATTGAGAGGTCCACCAACCTCGACTGGTACAAGGGTCCAACCCTTCTTGAGGCTCTTGACCAGATCAACGAGCCCAAGAGGCCCTCAGACAAGCCCCTCCGTCTCCCCCTCCAGGATGTCTACAAGATCGGTGGTATTGGAACGGTGCCCGTTGGCCGTGTTGAGACTGGTGTCCTCAAGCCTGGAACCGTTGTCACCTTTGCCCCATCAGGGCTGACCACTGAGGTCAAGTCTGTTGAGATGCACCACGAGGCCCTCCAGGAGGCTCTTCCAGGTGACAATGTGGGATTCAACGTCAAGAACGTTGCTGTCAAGGATCTCAAGCGTGGTTACGTCGCCTCTGACTCCAAGAACGACCCTGCCAAGGGCGCTGCCAGCTTCACCTCCCAGGTCATCATCATGAACCACCCCGGACAGATTGGAAACGGATATGCCCCAGTGCTGGACTGCCACACCTCCCACATTGCCGTCAAGTTCTCTGAGATCCAGACCAAGATTGACAGGCGTTCAGGTAAGGAGCTCGAGAAGGAGCCCAAGTTCTTGAAGAACGGAGATGCCGGTATGGTTAAGATGATTCCCACCAAGCCCATGGTGGTGGAGACCTTCTCTGAGTACCCACCTCTGGGACGTTTCGCTGTTAGGGACATGAGGCAGACCGTTGCTGTCGGTGTCATCAAGAGCGTGGACAAGAAGGATCCATCTGGTGCCAAGGTCACCAAGGCTGCTGCCAAGAAGGGTGCCAAGTGAACTGTGCCTACTACGCTCTCACTGGGTAATGATGGGTTTCGAGAATTGAGTTTTAATTGTGATTCAGTCAACTTTGGTTATTTCAGTATTTTGTTTAAGTTCAAACTTTTAGGTTGTTTTGCTTGTGTTGTCTTCAGTGTGTTGTCTGCAACTGTGTCCATTGCCCATTCCCAGAATTGGGTCTTGGATCGACGGTGGCAAGGCAATAGTTACTGAGAGGCATTGAGCTGCTTCTTTTGGTATTGAGTATGATGAACTCAGAGTCTTGCACAAGTAGGCATATGGTAATTGTTCGTCTGTACCTATGACTTTATTAGGCAGATGTTCAAGTTTTTGTGTTTTAATGGATAAACTGTTTTCTTTTTACTATTGGCTCTCCCCTGCTGGTTCATTAATCTTTTCTGAATGTGTGAATCTTATTTGGTTTGTTCCGTAGTAAAGTTTACTCATTAGTCTCTGGTTTTTAGCTTATTATGCAAGATCATGCTTACTGGATGAAGTGAAATTTTGATGTTCTTGTGTTGAGTGTTAAAATTGCTTAGCAGTGTTACTGTTTTTGACTTTATGGTGATGACAAAACATTTTATCCAATGCTTTGAATAAAATGTACATTATCCAATGACTATGGTGCATGCAATCTACATTGTCAGTTATCACAACTCATAGAACGAGTCATGTATATTTTTACCATGAATTTTGAAATTCACTCGTAGAACATAATTTTGCAAGCTGAAAGTTATTATAGAATGTTATTGAAAGTCCTGAAAGCAAGTGTTCTATGGCATTGCTGCCATCTTGAATATATTTGATTTTTTCGTTATGGACACATTGATGAATATCTTTGATTTTGTTAAAGATTTTTCATTGTTTCAAAGATTGTAATTCACACATTGATGAATCAAGTGTCTAGTTCTACCAAAGCCTAATATGCTCCACAAACTCAGCTTTTGAGGTAGACGACTATAGAGTCTCTTCTGAATGTGTTTTTGAAGATGACACACTTAAATTATATAAGCTTGTAATAAAAAGGGTCCCTTGTGCTTGCATTAGATAAACATTTACAATTGAGATTTGCCCAATTGGTGTTATCTAGTGCTTGCCCTAAAAAAACATTTAGAATTTGTCCCTAACATTCAATGTAGAAGACAAGGGATGAATCAAAGAGACTAAGTGCAAACTTTTTATCACATGATCATCCTTTCCTAATGAACCAATCCTCCTATTCATATATAAACGCTTTCCTTGAAAATTCTGAACAGTTTTTACAATACAAAATCTCTCATACAACAGTCAAAAAGGGAAGCTTTGGAGCTTCATATTATAGCCAAGATCTGTTCAAGCTGAAGATAGTATGCGTTTCATGAGTGTTCATACTCAACCTTATTATGTGCAGCTGGAAACAATTCGGGTTTCGGTTCCCTAGTGACGTTTCATCTCATTGAAAATGGTTGACACCTTTGGCGACAATCGAGGAAGGAATTTGAATAGCTGCAAAAAACATCATTCAAACATCATTATTCACAAGTTCATGTACTAGCAAAAGCAAAGTTTTAAGACTAAAACGAGAAGGAAAATAAACCGAAGCATGGAAGTATAATCCCTTTGTTCATTAAAGATTGTCATTTTAGGGAATCCTACAACGCTACAAAAATTTCTAGCCAATGAATCAAGAGAATGTGCATCAAAGTAGTTAAGATGTGCATTTTCAAATAACAAACCTTTTAACTCACTACTAAATCATTACCTAAAACAATAAAATAAGAAACATTTCCTAACAACATATAATGACTAAAATGACAATCTTTTATGAAGGGAGGTAGTATTTTGTAAATCGAAGCATGAAATATATACTACCTCTATTCATTAAAGATTGTCATTCTAGGGAATTCTAGAACACTACAGAATTTTCTTAAATTTATAAATTATTAAGTACTCGCCTCATTTCTAGCCAATGAATGAAGAGAATGTACATCAAAAAGAGTCAAGATATGCATTTTCCAATAACAAACCTTGTAACACACGACTAAATCATTACCTAAAACTCTAAAATGATAAACATTTCCTAACAGCATATAATGACTAAAGTGACAAATAGAATCTATAATGAACAGAGGTAGTATTTTGTAACAGGAATCAAAATTTTAAGAACTGCACTTACCCAAAGCTTTACGCAGGCATCGATGACAACAGGAACAAGACAAATAAATATTGTAATGGCAGAGTGATCGAGCTCAAAGCCATAATGATCAACAATTACTTCACATAATGTCTCCCAACCAGATTCAGAATGATAACTGCAATGCAAACACATTTTTTCTTAGCTTTCCATACAGCAAAAATTAATACACATTTTTTCTTGCTGAAATAGGGAGGAAAAGTAGATTACTTTTCAGAGAGCATGAAATATTACCCTAGAAAAATGTCTGTAATAAGTATAATTAAAAATGCTTTTCCAGTGTCTGAAACATTGTTTAGTATTTTGTACCCTGTAAATTTCAGCAATGCTACCTGCCACAAAAGAGGCACAGATTTGAATTAGTTAAGGGAAACAAATCATGTTATTTTTACCATTAAATTGCAAATATTAGTGTAAATTACTCATTAGAGAGGATCATGTCATCAAAATCCATATATCCCAACCCAAGTGAAAAGTAACAATGAAGTAAAGTTAAAACAGAATTAAGAGATCTTTATGTGCTTGTTATGAAGCATGATGGCCAATCTAGAATAACTTTCCCTATTTTACACTATGTGCTCAATACATTTCATCAAAAACAATATAATCCATCATTTAACTTCTAGGAGATATCTCCAAGACTCCAACTAAGTGACACTTATGCAAAATATACCCTTAACCCATAAACAGAATTAAAGAGTTATATGAAGCTAGTAAGGAACTTACTTTGCTCTGATTGAAGAATAACAGGATAAACAATGAGATACCAAACACCATATCCGACCATATATTAGCAAATGCACTGCGGTTCTCGAGTCTCTTCTCATCTCGCAACTCTAATCTGTCCAAGAAAATTGCAGTCGAAACTATAAGCCAAAAGTGAACAATAAAGAACAAAAATATAACCAAGAAGACCCAGATGCATGTTTTTAGTTTTTCACAAATGAAAGTATAAACAACACGATTTCTTACGCTTTGAGCCGCATTTCCTCCCACGTTTCCTCCTCCGAAAGTGAGGGCGATTTACCGATCTCAGTCTCAAACCTCAGCCTTGCCCCCTCAAATTTCAACTCCTTGACCATTTCAAGCTTTTGGCTTCTTCTCACATCAAGCATTTGTGCTGCAAGTGGTACTTTCTTTACATACCTAATCCATAGCAATATGCATCAACATAAATGTAAGCTTTTACGCATATTTTGAAACTCGTCTACAGAGCTAATCTTCGGTTTCTTTCTTTCAAAAAGAAGCTTATACACCAAGAAAGACCAAATTGTTGATGTATGATTTTGTACACATAGCTAGACAAAATGCATCTATTCAAACATTTACCTGTCCAGAAAAGGCATGAGAACAAAGTCATGTGCAAGAAAGTCCAGCGCCCATGGTATAATGATCAAAATCGCCAAAAATTTAGCCTGTAGGACAATTACATGTGCAATTCAAGCCACAATAATCACAAAGCTTGATTTGTTCAAAGCAAATTTCACAACTAGAAATCTCTATCTGATTGTATCAAACTACATGATGGAATTTGTACACTCAAACAAGCTAAGAGCATTACCGAATTGGTTGAAGCATATCGAAAAACACGGTCTTCATACAGCAAATCATCATCATCTTCATCTCCAAGCAAAAAGCTGTTAGCTTTCTCAACCAAACCCCTCTCCGGAAGCACAATCTCCCCCAAATAACTCCGATCACCACCGCCATCGCCACTGCCTCCTCCTCCAGCGTCCCAATCATCATCCACCACCACCCAATCCTCCCAATTCCGACTCTCTTCGTTCTTCAAACCCTCCTGTGCTTCTCTCAACTCAACAATGGCCTCCGCTCGCTTCCTCCACTCCTCGAATTTCTCCTTCTCCGACAATTTCTCTTCTCCTTCCCCCATTTCGTCTCCTCTCTCAAGATCCCTAACCTCCTCTTCGCTCTCCACCAAATCTTCATCCTTTAATCCAAGCCAATCCTCGCCTTCATCCAGGAAAAACCTCTTCCACCAGCTCTTCTTCTTGTTCTTGTTTCCCCGATTGTTGTCGCCATTGCCGTTGGCTTTCGGTATACGCAGTTGTTTCCTCCGCCTGAAACCTCGAGAAGAACTCTCTCGAAGTGTAAAGCTGCTCCTTTGAGTTCTTCGATTCGATGCTGAACAGTAACCGAATAGGATTTGTGGTGACGAATTATTGCATAGTAAAGGTTGAGCGCTCATCAAATGCATAATCGTAGTGATGGATGCAATTCCACATTTTAATCTCTTATCCCACCAATATAGATGAGAAAGCTTGATGAGAACCCCTCCAGATTGAGCTATGGAGGTCGGAGAAACTGGAAATTCGGGAGGATTTGAGAGGATTTTTGTTTTGGTGGAGTGAACAGAGGAAAGTGGGGAAAGATTCGGATAACGCTCTAGCCTCTTCTTCTTCTTTTTTTGAATACTAATTTTTAGCATTTTATCACATTATTGAATAAAGTGTTTTTTTTTTTGGTTATTTTGCTTCAATCAAAGTTAAAATTCTATAAAGGGTGATTAAGTATAATTTGTTCTATTTTTTTATAGGAAAAAAAGCGGTAGACCGAACGAGTTTGAAGTACCTAGAGGTCATTACGAGATGGCAGTTAAAACCGACTAAATGAGCCATAACAAGCAAAGGACTACAAGCACAACTAGGAAAAGCATACAAACGCCACAAATCTATGAATAAGATTGAACGAACAAGTGTGACACTTCCGCTGGTTAGAAATCAAGGCGTATAGTGTCGTTGGATAGCAAGTTGAGATAATATGATCAAATTCTAGCCGAAACCCCAACACAACCATATCAGACACCCATAAACTCGTACTTAACGAACCTGCCAAGCCAAAAGCCACAAAAGTAAAGTTGAAATTGGACCGAAGTCCAGGAGCTGGAAAACTGCAACAAGTGAAAAGAGAGGGAGTCCACAACTTCAAATGGGCCAAAGCCCAACTTTCAACAATCCACCAACAAAAGTCTGGATTGTTTTACGTTAAGGGTTGTTTGAATGGCGGGATTTGATAAGAACTTTAGGGAAGGAATTTATAGAATTTTTTTTAATTGTTTGGTTATATTTTAAGATGAGAATTGATGTAATTTCATAAGAAAATTTGAGAAAAATTAGTGAGAAATTGAATTCAAAAAATTGATGATTTTTTTTTTCATGAAATAATTCGATGTTTCAAACAGACTTGGTAGATCAAGAGAGGCCGAATGAGTTCGGTAGTCGGAGACAAACCCCGACATAAGGAAAAGTACAAGTAAACAACACGAGAACATAAAAAAAAGTACACAACTAAATAATAAGTTCTAGCTTCAAAATAAAATACATGCTTTCCTTCCCACAATTTTTGATGAAATTTGATAGAAAAGTAAAAATACATGCTTCAAAATAAATAAAAATTCATACATTCATACCCACAATTTCTTATTAAAATATAGCTCTAGCTTAATAAAAAAAATAATAAGAAAAACTTTATTTTCACCTCTTATTTTTTACACTTTCTTTCCTCTCAATTTCTCGTATTTTATCACTCTTTCTTTTATCACCATTTACTAATTATCTCACCATTTACTAAGTACCAAACATACTGTAAGAATAATTTATTGATAATTATGTTATTTAGGGTGATGAGAAAAAATATGAATAATTTTATTTCATTAATATTTGAATATTTGATTAGATGGTTTGTACTTTTAATGTGTGTGAGAATTATATGTGCACAAAAATCTTATTAGAATTCCTACAATAATAATGCTTTGTCAAAAAATGTTTACTGGCCTATTTGGATTACCAATATTAAATTCTGTATTATAATGCAAGATAATATATTTTAAAAATGGTAATATAAGATAATGTCTTCTTATATAGTGTGTCTTAATAACATATTATAAACAACATAATTTAGAAAATTAAAATCCTAAAATAAAATTAATAAACCCTAAAAATTTAATTATATTCTAATTAATTTTTTTATAAGATCTTTTTAATATTAACTAATTATTATGTACCCTTAACCTACATTATAAAAAAAATCCATAATAAATTATATATCCAAGAATTTTCTTATTTTTGTGATTCAATGAAATCCAAATCGAGAAACCAAAATATACTACTACACATTTCCCTCATTTGAACCCTAACGCTTCTCGCTTATCATCAATCAAATTCTCCCCAACAAACCAGCAAATGATTCCTCCTCCGAGTTTCGGCCAAAAATCCGATTCAACCTTGATCACCTGAAGTTTCTCCAGCACGAAATCGCGTTCAATTTTGGTTGATCTCTCCGTTTTGAGCGATTGAAAGAAGATCAAAGCGAAATGTACAAAAATCAACTACAAGAGCTAGCTCAGCGAAGCTGTTTCAATCTTCCGTCGTACACTTCCATCAGAGAAGGTCCAGATCACGCGCCGAGGTTCAAGGCGGTGGTGAGCTTCAATGGCGAATGCTTCGAGTGCCCCAATTTCTGCTGTACGCTTCGTCAGGCGGAGCACGCCGCTGCCGAGGTTGCGCTCGGTGTTCTCTCTAATCGTGGCTCCCCGCACTCTCTTGCCGCTCGAGTTCTGGTCAGTTTTTGAGCCCTTTCTTTCGGTTCTTGTTTTCGTGGTTTGAATTAGGGGATGATAAATTGGTAATTCTCTGTTTTATCCAGAACTGGAAATTTGTTTTTTCGCTTGGTTGATTTGATATTTGGTTTGAATGGGAGCTGATGTTCGATGATTTGTATTTGAAGATGGATATAGTGCTTTGAAATACTAATTGATATGTTGATCGGAAACAAGCGTTCTATGATAGAGAAGATATTGACTTGTTTGGGGATCGATAAACATCATACTAAAGTGTTCATCTTTGCAATGCCACTTCACTTTGGTTGACTGGCAATTCTTGTTTTGGAAGTGTTTTACTACTCTATTTTTATATATTTAATGCTTACCTTATAGTAGTGATGATTTATACTTGAAAATGGATATAGTGCTTTGAAATGCTAATTGATATGTTGATCGAAACAAGCATTCGATGTTAGAGAAGGTATTGACTTGTTTGGGGATCGATAAACATTATACTAAAGTGTTCGTCTTTGCAACGCCATTTCACTTTGGCTGACTAGCAATTGTTGATTTGGAAGTGTTTTACTACTCCATTTTTATATATTTAATGCTTGTAGTGATGATATTAAGTTAGCCTGTTAGTGGTCTAATCAGTGGTTTCTCTCTTGAAATGCTTCACCTTTATAAGGCAGGTCTCTAACATGTCATTTCAAAGTGCAATTAATGAAAAACTTTTGATCATCCTACTTCAATTGCCCATTTTTTTGCCTTGTTTCATCTTATTCATCTAAGAAATGACATCAGTTGTGTATGACATCATAAGTGTTATCCGTGGTAAAGATCCTACTAAGGGTGACCAATGCAGATTGTTGATTAGCAATTGTGTATGACTAGAAATTGTTGATTTGGAAGTGTTTTGCTAGTTGCTACTCCATGTTTATATATATTTAATGTTTGGCTTATAGTAGTGATGATATTAAGTTAGCTTGTTAATGGTATAATCAGTGGCTATGCTATCATATGCAATTAGCCTATAAATGGCAGGTCTCTAACGTGTCATTTGAGAGTGCAATTAATGAAAAGCTTTTGATCAACCTACCTCAATTGCCCAAATTTTGCCTTGCTTCTTCTTTATTCATCTAGCAATTGACTCCTCCATTCATATCTTGATCCTGATTAGCTCTTTCATTATGTATGACATCATAAATGTGTTATCTTTGGTAAAGAGCCTACTGAGGCTGACCACTGCAGATATTTTTGTTACTTATTCAATGCATGTGGTGGCAATCCCTTAGTTAATGTTGTTTTGTTTTTAAACAACCTGATCATATCTTTCATTAAGTACTAACTAGATTATAATTTTGAACAGGACGAGACAGGCATTTACAAGAATCTATTGCAGGAGGTCTCTCAGAGGGTTGGATCTTCATTACCTCTTTATATTACTTCTAGATTAAGCTCAGGTGGTGTATATTCCTTCACCTGCACAGTGAAATTGGCTGGTATAACATTCACTGGAGAACCAGCCAAAAATAAGAAACAGGCTGAAAAGAATGCTGCAATGGCGGCTTGGTTATCTCTTAAACAATGTGAGTGCTTATTGTTTCCTGGTTAGTGATGCATTATAGTGTGGATGTCTCCTGTTACCAAGTGAAAGAAGCTATACATTCATATTGTTTGTGCCCATGTGAACTTAAGTTGAAAGCTAAACCATTAACCATCTGCATGAAAACTAACCTCCAAATAACACTCAAAACATTACATGTGTTTGCTTGTCTCTATAACCATTTTCAACCACCACTAATTAGATTCAGCCTCAGAGGAGATAACTCTTAAAAGTGGTTCTCATGATGTGATGGAATTCTATTTAACCTTTATGTGCTGTTCTCATGTGATGGAATGCTTATTAGCCTTCAACACTGGTATCTATTTTCTTATTTCCATTATTGAAGTTAATCAATGTTATTTTTGAGGGTTAACTAGTAACAATCATAACCATTGTTCTATTAAAACCGTTATAGCTGCTGATTAAATCATTAACTGAAACCAAATTAACAGAGTTTATAAACCCCTTTGATCATTTCAAGATACTATTGTCAATACCATATATAACGAGTGAATTCAAACCCTGTAAGTTACATAATGTGTTGTTTTTTGGTCCAGTGGCACGAGAAGCTTCAGGTATCTCATCATCAACAACAACCAACAGCGATGAACAAGAGCAAGTAACCGTCGCACGTTTCCTACAGAGCTACCTCAAAAAAGAGAAGCCAAGCAATTCAAAACCCCATCCTATCACCTCTTCAAGAATCCATTCAAGAAATTACCCAAATACCCACAGGCCAAATCTTCCCACACAGTCAACAGCAATCGGAAGGAATCATCAACCCATACCCTACAGATTCCCTACAGCTGAAACCGTACCTTTCATACCAATTCATCACCTAAGACCATATTATGGCATTGCTCCTCCCATTACTATACGAAACATAATTCCCACTTATTCTGCACCTCCTGTTCTTGTTAGACAAACTGTGCCTGTTTTTTCAGCGGCTCCCGTAAGATCAAATGCAATAATACCACCTCAAGATCCAAGAAGATTGTCACGGGAGAAGCAGCAACCGGAGTTGGCTAACAGCATAGAAGAGCTGAAAATATAGTTATATCGCTGAAATTTGCTTCACCCTCGGCGTAAGCCTTTCTTTTTTACTTTGATGGTGCTCATATATTGTCAATTCTGAACTTTACACCATAGTTAGTCTTGTCCATTGGCCTTAAGGTGGTCATATGACAATCTATGGAGTCGTCTTCTTAAAAAGTACGGCTGATTGTTTCTCAGCTGACAACTTCATACTGGTTGAGGTTGTGAATTTTACTATGCAGCGTAAGCTGATCAAATATATTGTATAAAGGCTAGTGTATTAGACTTGGGGTGTTTTTTACTGTCTTAGATTTCATCTTTTGTGTCTTTTGAGCCTTGGCCTGGGTGCATCATGTGTGTTTTTTTGTGCTTGTGTGATACAAACCCAGATTATCTATTTTATTAGTTATTATAATTATTATGTCAAACTTCCCCTACTAATCCACAATGTTAACCATTACTTGAATTTTAGTTTTCCTTGTGTCTTCCGGGCGCACCCATCGTTAAGCTAGGGGTTTCTCCATCTTGACCTCCCAGATTTCGTTCAAGCGGAACTGCACTGGGTCAATGTTGGAAATGTAGTTTTAGGAGTCAACCATTTCATTTCTTTGTTACAAGAGGAGGAGATCATGTTGTACTTGATGAATGAAATGAATTACATGCAAGGATTCCTCAAAATTTGATTGAATTGTCTATCACTTTATATTCATTTTTTAGGGTTCAATTACCATGCTTACCCTTCATGTAATAATCACTAATCAAGCTTCCATTTTTGTGCTTGTTGCTAATTTGGCTGGGGTATATACTTTTGTGTTATGAATTGTGAGATGAAACATAAATCTTGCCAATTGGAGGATTCTAAACACATTACACATGGCTTATAAACTTTTAATCATATATGTATGATCTAATCCTGAAAAGGAGAAAAAAAAAGTTTGATTATCCCACCACATGATGACTAATACTTTCTTAATTTGCATAATGTTGTTTTGGCTTTAAATTTGGGCCATTTGGATCAATTATAGTCTCTATTATGCCCTAAATAAAGAATTAATCCTTTTAATTAGCATTTCTCAAACATTATAAACACGCTTTATATACATCTTCTGCATACACACTGTCACAGTACCTAATTGAAACTTTGTTCAGTTGACTGAACAGCATTGATAATATAATACCTTAAATTAATTCTAAATTACATAATTAAATATTTGGAAAAACGTTTTAATTCGGTTTGATGAACAAATGGTTATTATATGAAGAAGAAACCAGCAAGCTAACAGATGTCATTGACCATGACAGTCTACCACATGCATGATTTTGTTCAGATTGTATTGAAGCTTCTGTTCTCTTTGCACTTATTATTCTTTAAGAGGGAAATGTAAATAAAAACATAAATAAATGAGGCTATTACACTAGTTTAAAATTTAATGTCACTATACATTTGGTTAGGTAGCATTTAGGTTAGGGTTGACCATGGCCTGGCTCGAACTTTTCATCAAACATATTCTCGGATCTTGCTCCATATTTTAATTTTCTTGTATCACGTAACATTAAGATCTAATATTGAGTGTGATAGTATGATACGTATGGATTTATTGCTACCAAAGTATCGTTGGAATTTATGTACACTTATATTAGAGTAATCTATTGTTGCTAACATTTTTGTTGAAGTCTGGTGGGTCAATCAACGAGTGTCGTGGGTGTCTGTTCCGAAACACATGTTTCAGGGATGGTAATGAATCGGGTTCGAATTGAAAAGAGTACGATCCATCACCTTTCTGTCAGCCTATTTGGGTTCATTTATTTTTCGTTTGTCGGGTGATTCAAGTGGGTCGAATTGTCTATGAGTGATTGAAAAATATAATTTCATATAACATATAAAACACATTATAGTTGATTTTTACACACGCAATACAAAATTATTGTTTTATATCACAAATAAAATTAAATAAATAATATATAACAAAAGATTTTTAATACATAAATAACATTTAAATGCAAAATTAGATCAATACCCACATATTAAGGTTTAAATATTCGTAATTTCATACATATCTTACACAATTATAAATATATTTCGAGTATATTCAGTCGGATGATGGATACATGACCTTCATCCATACCCATTCATCACCCAACTTTATCCTAATTTTCACCCACTTTTTTCGGGTCGTGTAAATTATGTATTAATCAACTACGAATGAGATAGTCATCCTTACACATGAGATAAGTGTAACACATATATCCAATTACAAAAGTAACCCACAAGTAATATATATGCACCCAAATATAGTTTCTCAAAATTCACCAACTCTTAATTTTCACATCTTCTTGCGACCTTTGTTAAGTGTATCCATTACAAATTGAGATTCATGTTAAAGTCGGTGGGGTCATAACAGAAGGTCATGTATAGGTAAGTACATCACACAAGTTCATGATATTTCATCCTAAAACCAATTAGCTAGTAATAGAAGTAATTAGGGACGGACGCTTAAAATTAGAATGGACTAATTTTCACCAAAATTTTTTGAGTGGACTAAATTAGCTTAATTTAACTAATAACTACACTAAATTTACTTTATTTTTTTATTTTATTATTATTAAATTTATCCTATTTTTATTTTTTTTAAATTTTTTTTTGTGCCCGTCTCTGGAAGTAATAACCCAAAAACTTGTATATTAGACATGTTTAGCCTAAGTATTTTGTCAACAATACAATCACTAAAATCAATCTAAATAAAGAAAAACACTAGTACTATTAAAACTTCCAATATATAGTTCCAATTTACAATGCTACACATAAATTGTGATAATAATAATAAATAAATAAACCGCCTCCGGTTTGGATGCAAACAACTTGTAAATTGCAATGACATTAATACAGCGTAATTAAGAGAAAACATAACATATAGATAGAGATGAATGCCATGAACGAACCGTGACAGAAGCTGCAAAGTTTAATTATGGAGAGAGTTGTAGTAGTAGTAGTAATGACAACGCAAAAATCGGGCCTTGTTTTAAGTTGAACGTAATTACCGAATTAAGAGGGTGCGTGTGACCCGCCAACGCCGAAGACGGAAGGGGCGCGCCCATCTAAACGCCGCAACACCGGGCGTCGGTTTCCCGGGCACACGTGAACAATCGGGGCCTTTGCATCGGGATTCGTTCTCGATCTCCTTATCCAACGCCAAACTTATTTTAACAAATTCATGCATTTCCTTCCGTGCATACAAATATTAGGATTACAATGTACCTAAGGGTCTGGTTGTTTCTTTGACCAAAAAGAATACTATATCTGTTTCGTAATGTAAGCCGTTTTTTGATTTTGCACAGGATTTTAAGATAAGCTTAAAATGAAAAAGATGATAATTTAATGCTTGTTTTTATCACATGCATTATTAACTCACTATAAAAGTAAACTTTCAATACCACTAGAATTGCTTGAGTTAATGAATGTTGTTGGTGTTAAGTAAATTAAATAGAGTAATGAGCTATTTTAGAAAGTTTTACATTAAATAAGGGAAGGAATGACTTACATTATGAAACACCTTTTTAGAGTTGGAAACGACTTACATTGCAAAACGGAGGGAGTAACTAAAGGTTTCTATACTCAAACGGGTTGAAATCAGGAATCAAATTAGAATAGATTTTTCTAATACCCATATTAAAAAAAATAAGGTATAAGGTCCGATTTGTGTTTAGGCAACCCCAAGAGCTTCCATATATGTATTGGTATTTGTGTTTTTAGAGAATATTAGACTTTTTTTAGTTTAATAAATTCTCTATCTCATTCTTCAAAATAGGGATGGAGGGGAGAAAATGAAATGATTTTCCAAAATTTAGGGAATGCTCCAAATACATTTGGGGATCAATTAAAACAAGTTTCAATAAGCAATTCTCGTAACTCATTCTTAATTAATTATTATAAAAAATTTAAAAACGATAAACCAATTAAAGTTGACTAAAACGACAATAGGGAGTACAAAACAAAACTCTATACAAGAAAAATATAGCTCAATTTCAAATTATATCAATTCTAGATACAATATAGCTTTAATTAGCTCAATGTTGTCATCCATTCGATCAAGAGGATATGCAAATCCTTATTTCGAAATGGATTCCAACAGAGTTGTAATTTAACTCTACTATTAGACAAACCGATTAATCTTAGATCTTAGTAATAAGTAACTTTGCATGGTTTTTTACCAAGTACCAACACAACAACATTTAGAATTTTTTTGTTGACATAAAGCAACTTCACGAGTGTAGCCTTCTTTAACACACTTGTTCTCACATTCATCTTGTGAATGGCAAGCTCCGACGTCGTTGCATGTTTGTGCTTGTGTTACTTCCTGATCTTTTTTCCAATCTACAAGTAATTTTTTAAATTGTAACAAAATAAATAATTACGAATTCTATCAAAATAATAACATAATAAATAAATAAAATATAGTAGAATCAAATTAGAAACAATATAATTTAGAAAACTAAAAGTATAAAATACTACAGAATAAAATTAATGAATCTTAGAGAAAAATAATAATTGTATCCTAATTAAAAAATTTTACACAATTTTTTCGAAATTAGTTTTTAAGTGATAATTACCTAAGGCGAAAGCATTAGCAATGAAAAAGAAGGTGAAGAGGAGAACGAAAAGCTTCTTGGACGCCATTGATTTTGTTTCTTCACAATCTTAAATTGTTTTATGCTTGTAACCTTTTTTTTTTGAATATTTTTAATATGAAATGTTTGGGAATGAGAACCTTAATAAGAAAAGAGGGAGATAAATATAGAAATAATCAATGTATCGTAATTTCCAAAATTTTCTTGTGTGTGATAAGTTTTCGGAAAATGTTTGGTCATAGTTTCAGGTTGTGACTATTTGTTTTGTCTTATCTTTGGCTTGCCCGATTATAATTATTGATTAGCATGAATTTCCGTTCGATCACGTTTTTTTTAGAATTTTTCATACATGTGTTAAGACTTTTTAAAGGTTCTCTCATGAATAATAATAGTAAAAAATAAAATTTTAGATACTATTAGATTTCAGATACATCAAGTACATGTGTTAACATAATCATTTCATTTTATTTAAAAAAAGGAGTATATATAGTAAATTTTAATGCATTAAAAACTCATTTTTAAGTACTCAAATTGTAGAGCAATTTTAAATATCATTAAATCTTTATTTACCTCCTTTCATACTGCTAGTTATACACATGTAAGAAGAAACTGAAATGCATATTATACCTCATTTTATTGCTCGTTTATGACCCAAGTCAGGCACATGAATGTGTATTTGGTTCAACCACTTTGTCTCACATACTATCGTTAGTGATGTTGGATAAATAAGATGCTCGAGTCAAATTAAAACTTTTCATAATTCTTACAAATTATTACACAACTTAAAGTTATAAGTACTTCATTTTTATTAATCATTTTACTAGATCGGAACCCTTTTGTAGAAATATAATTTAAGGTCGTTCATGTTAAAAAATAGTACGTTAAAGACGTTAAAATACGTCTTCAAATATACATATCTAATTAAATAGTTAAGTCTTCAAGATAATATTTTAAGGTTTTTCTTTTAATTTTTATACACAATGCTCATCAAACACACACAAAAAAAAGACAATAAAATATGCTTGTCACTGTCATTTACAATGAAGCTGTCAAAGAAAGTTCTATTCTATAGTTTAAGGTAAAAAGTTTCTGTCAAATTTAATAGGTTTCATATGTTATTATTTATTAAACATTAATTAATTAACTAAATTATGGGAGCGTAGGAAGCACGCGCTATCAGACAACTCACTGTTCAGATTGAATAACATGAGGAGAATCTTTTGTGTTGTAAATTGTCATGGTTCTGACCGTTGACTGACAATCCTTTAATTAGGGATTTAAAAGAGACTAATCCTCAATTAGGGGTTTAATTAATCCACCCCGTGCGTGTAGATCCAAAGTCCAAATCCCTATGTTTTGATGCTCAATGTATGTTTTTACTAAGGAGTATATTGTACTCCACTTGAGAGAATAGAGTGTTACTTAAAACTATGGAGCCTAACCGGTTTTGCTGATAAGCGACGACGTATGTGATTATTAGGTCGTGAGTTCGATTATATTCTCTTTTTTAATAGGTAAAAATTAGGCGGACTAGGTCAGCCTAGAGCATTGTTACGGATGAGGGTCAGAACCCCTCCATGGTTAAGAATCTGATTGATACTACAATCGTGGTGTAGCTTTGCAATCAAATCAGCCACAGAATTGCATTCTCGAAGTATATATTTGGTAATGATCCCCTTGAAAGACTGTAACATAACCAAAGTATCCGCTATTAGCATGTCAATTGTCCAGGAACTGGATCGACTGCCCTTAAACGCATTGATCACAATTAGACTATCGCCTTCAATTTCTATGTGCATGAGATTCCTCTTATGAGTTTCTTGTATTTGATTCTGCTCTTTTTCGTTATACTAAATGTTTGCTATGGACCCAAAAAAAAGTGTTTCTTAAAACCACATTGCACTTTCTTATAATGTTTGAAGTGTAGAACACTACATTATTGTTAGATGACACTTTCTTAAAACTACTTTGACATGCATTAAATGACATGATATTGTTAGATAATATAAGTCATTATCTAAGCTTTTAAAATGGGAAGATATTTTAGAAAAAAAAATGTTACACTAACAAATTGAGTTGTTAAGTGATGATATAACGGATCATATATATACTACTCTAATCCTTTCTTCCATTTTTCACCAAAAAATCCCCCTATATTATTTTTTCCTTATAAGGTGATATGGGTATCGAGATTCGAAAGGCAAGTCTAGTAGATTTATCAGACAAATCTGGTGGATCGAGAGGGGAGATAAGATAGCAACAAAAAACGAAATCTTGTCGAAAAATAGGTCATCAACAATATAATGGTAGTCTAATTTTTCAAAAATCCAAAAATGTTGAACAAACAATGTCCACATATTTATATTGCATTTTTAAATTAATCACCTTTTTATCTTCTAATTTGTAGGTTTGACTTCATAAACAAACAGATTTTGTAGCTTGGTGCCCACCTCAAGTGCCATAAGATCCGGCTTCAACTTTGGTTTCACCACACTTTGTCTCACTCCCACACCCTTCAATTCAAATGAGTTATAATTTTGGGAATAAATATGTTAGATTAATAAACTAAGTTTCATTTTTTTTAACAAAAGTTTTATATTTGGCGGTAAATTCTGAGCTCGCGAACAAGCCGATAAAGTGTATAAAGTCGTTGTTCTAAAAATCCCCGCATGCTCCCATCTAAGTATTAGAAGGTGCTAGCCCGCCTAACCTTCCAGCCCGTCTAGAAGACTGTCTAGTCCTTCTAGACGCCTGTTTAGACATCCTAAGCACTAGACAGTCCCTCTTCGTTAGGGTCTGCCTTGCGTTTTTTAGAACACTAAACGTCTAAACCAGACTTGCACCGACTAGCTCGAGCCAATAAAATAACGAACAATGAGACTTAATTTTTTAGTCATTCATGATATGAACATTTTTACCATTTTTTTTTACCCATTTTAATACGAGTGCTCAAGAAAAAAATAGAAAAAAATCATGGGTTTTATTTTGAACTCACGTTGAAATTTCTTTAAAATCCAATATTGTTTTTTTCCTCCTCCTTTACTTGAAGATTTTGGCCTTTGTTGCCTTGTTTGTACGTTGAAATGTCAAACTTTAAAAATCCTCCCTGTCGCATTTCACGTGTATTCTGTTCTCATTTATACAGCACAAAATTTGTCAAGCTGTTTAATACATGTTTACACTACACGAAACACCTTACAAACTATGAAGGCAACAGTTTTGAGTCCACATTCAATAGGATTTCAGATCATAGAACAAAATGCATACTATATATTGATTAGCCCCAAAATGCATGCAACTATTGAACTATTGGTAAGTAATTAACTAGCTTAATTGAAACTAATTAATACAAAGTTTTGAGAAATGAAAGAAAGATGGGAAAAGGCTCCTGGCCATTTCAAGGCTGTCTTGGCCTTGAAATGGAGAGGAGCCTTTTCCTTGTAACATACACAAAAGAATTTCCCTTACAAAACAACATGAGATTAATTGGAAGCTTCTCTAACAACCTCCTTCTTCAACAAGGAACCTAGTGTACACACCATTGCTCGTCACCTCGGACTTTCCCATGCCGAAAATGTTGACAAGTTTCTTGTAGGTTTCGTGATAAGATCCTAAGACCGGGAGATCAAGAATCCGACTTTGACCACCATTGCCTAAACCAAGATCGGCCTTGAGTTTCTCTTCTGAAGAGCCGTCGGTTGGATCATAAACCGAGCTATCAGAAGAGTCGCCAGAGGAGCTCTGTGAGATCTGCTCCTCGGTTAGTATAGGCTTACCAAACAACATGAACTTCGGCTTAATTGAAGAACAATCTCTCTTCTTTGCATTGTTGTGATTGTTTCCCATTGTTAGGACACAAGACGCGTCCTCATCAGGCTCATTGTGCTTGCTCATGAAGTTGTGACGGAGCAATGCAAGGTTTCTCGGTGCAACGTTTTGAAATGGTTGCTTTAGGAAGGACGGGAGGAGGCCCAGGTGGATTTTTCCTAGGGTTGCCAAGGATTGCTCGAACTGAGCATGCCTGTCTCCCTGTATGCCTGTGGACATGTTGTTTGGTATGCAGCC
Source organism: Fallopia convolvulus (assembly GCA_964016875.1). NCBI lineage: Eukaryota > Viridiplantae > Streptophyta > Magnoliopsida > Caryophyllales > Polygonaceae > Fallopia > Fallopia convolvulus. Next base: position 1,023,042 of record OZ024719.1, read on the forward strand.
GATGAAGGCGGAATCATGGGGCTCCATGAAACGCGCCTTTTTCCTTGGCGAGGCAAAAGGAGGAGGCATGTGAAGTGTTGGCATGGTTGCCACTATTTCCACAAGCCATGGGTTCACACTCTTCACATTTTGGAGCAATTCCGGCTCATCCCATTCAACCTACAACACATGACAAAACAAGGTTGTCAACACCCTAATCTTCATTCCAAACACATAACTCTAATCAAACGTTACCTAAGACACTATAAACTTATAAACCAACATTATATGTAAGAGTACCTCAAATGTTACCTAAGACACTATAAACTTATAAACCAACATTATATGTAAGAGTACCTTAAATGTTACCTAAGACACTATAAACTTAAAACATCAACATTATACATAAAAGTACCTGAAGAAGCCTCCAAGGAGAATTAGGCCAATGAACCGGGTCCGAAACCCGAACCCCGGAAATGGTGCCCATGAACCAGCTGATCCGAGACGAGTCCTCGGTCTCGAAAGCCATCTTAAACCTCATCCCAGGGCACCACTTCATCTCCATGGCCGCCCTCACATCTGACGCCTTCACAAAGAACTCGGGACTACTCGAACCGGGGTAATAAACCACCTCAAACGACTCCCCTTTGGCCGCCCTCTTCACAGCCTCCACAACCGGTCCAACCGAACCCGGTTTCCTCACCTCGAACGAGCCCGGTTCAGGCCCGAACCCGATCCACTTCTTCGCCCTCCGGATCCCCACACAAAGATCCCCGCCTTCATCCCTCATGAACACGACCGAGTCCCCGGCCACGAGCCTCTTCCGGTTCACAAAACCGGACCACCCTGTCGTCAGCAGATGCCGACGAGGGGTGCCCCGGTAAATGTGCCGGAACTTCCACGTGTCGCCGTGGACGTCCCGGGCGATAACCGTCTGAACCGGCGGTTCCGAACTGTAGTCCAACCGGGGGAAGATGGTCTCGGCGCAGTATCTAGGCACCGAGAATCCTCCCCCGTTGTTGGCATCGGATTGGGTCAGGGTTTTGGCAAACGAGCCTGGCTTATCAACTGAACCATCCTGATTTGAATTTGAATTGTCAACCCCATTATTGCTCGAGGAATCGAGATCATGGGGTTGGATTGGTGTGAGCCGGATCTTGGTGTAGACTTGGTCGGTTTCCGTGTCGGCTAAGTAATCGATCGAGGTGACTCGACACGGGACGAGGGCAGGGATGTAATTTGAGGGGAAGTTGGTGGTGTCTAGATTGAGTTGAGCATGGTCTAAGTGGCCTTGAGGGAAGTAGATGACCTTGGAGTTTAATGGAGGAATTTGAACCATTCCACCGGCACAAGCATGCCAAAGTTGAGGATTAATGGAGGAGATGGATTGTTTACTAGGGTTCATGTTCTCAATCATGTTTTTTGTTGTTTTGGGTTTTTTGTTGGTGTTTGGAAGAAGAAATGAATGTGTGAAAGAGAGAGAGATTGGGAGTAGATTAGTAGAAGAAGAAGGTTGAGATTTGGTTGGGTTTGAAGGCAAAAGGAAGAAGGAATATATATAGGAAGGAAATGAATGGGGCAACCAATTGAAGTGCAATTAAAGTTGACTCTATAGTCTTCACATTTTTCTTCTCTTTTATCACTTGAGAATCGTTTTTTTTTAGTATAGGCTTATATTGGGAAAAGTTAGTACTAGCCTTGTTTTAAGCTTTTTTTGTGTGTATGTGTACAAATTAATAATATCATTCTTTTTTAATTGTTTATTGATTTTGTTAAGTTCATCCATTCTAATTTAGAAAATAATTTAAAAACTATTACCAATTTTAATTTCTTAGTATGTGTTTATAGACACACTCTAAAAAGATCGACCATTGTTTTAAAAAAAATTTGTTACTTTAACGTTTAAATTAAAAAAATATTTTCCATTTAAGAGTTTTATTATGTAATGATTTATTTCTAATTTAATTTTTAGTGAAAATTATACATATTGATTTATATATAGTGTTTTTTTAGTGTAATTAATGAATTTTTTAACAATTATATCAAAGTTTAAAATGAAAATGAATTGGATGGGATATTAATTTTACAAAGATAACGCATTTGTGGCTTACTTTTTTTTAAGGTCAAAATTAAATTCATCTTTTGGAAATTAAACAAATAAATCTGAATTTCAATAGTAAGAAGTCAAGAGTAAAAAACCAACGAACACAGATCTGTCTGAATCTCCACGGAAAAGTCGTAATGTTTGTCTCTTTCACTTCCCTGTCCACGCGTGTTCCCACGCTCCATTATTAACTTAATTCATGTTTCTAATTATTTTTATATGTAATTAGTAAGATTTGGTGACAGGCGCTCTCCGTGGAAGATTGAGATGTTACGTGCAGATATTTAATGCTTACTTACTCGTTTCCGGAGCTAGAGCATTGTCCATGTCACCCGAGAGTGCAACGTAGTGGCGGACTTCATTGATTGATGTCTCGTTTCGCCATGTTTCATCTGTTCCACTTTTAGTTGACCCGGTTCTTCGGAACCTCATCCATTTGGATGCTCTAGGGTGACCGCTAGCCTGTTAGCGGCCCCTAATCTCTTTCCTTATAAAAAAAAGTAAGACTCGAATACAATACTTTTTACGGTTTTTCTATCATACTAGGGCATAGGTTAAGAATGCTAATTTGGGGAACTAAAGCCCTAATAGAAAACTAATAAAACCTATTGAAAAAAATTATATTTAAATAAATATAATTTCAAAATAAATTATCATTTTTAGTCTCTTAACCTATACCTTTAAGGCATAGGTTAGAAAAATCGGACTTTTTAAATCAATCGTCGTAATTCTTATCACATCACATTATGAACTTAGGTACTAAATTAAAAAGTATTATATTCAAGTCTTACTATTCTCCCTTCTATTGAATTAAATCAATTGTCGTCGTAAATCAATTTACCTAGTTTATGGTTTTAATAGACCACGACTCTACGAGTTTGTAAATTTTCGATAATATAAGTTCTTTGTCGTTAAAAAAATCTAACATTATTGTTATTTTAGTTTTAAAAAGAGCTAGTTGAGTTTGGCTTTGTTGGAAGAATTCTGATGAGCCTAAGATTGATGAATTGCAGCAAAATGGATAAAACCACTTTCGGGATAGATCAAGATTAATGTTGATGCGGCGGTCAAAGCGAAATGAGTGTGGTATAGGTGTTATAGGAAAGCTGAGAATGTTGATGTCGTTTTTGCAAGGACAAAGCGAATTCAATATAGAACGAAGGTTGATGTTATTGAAGTGGAGGCAACGTTTTAGGGACTAAAACACTTTTTTCAGTACAATGAGTAAGGTGTTAATCTTATCTACTCCAATAAAAAAGAAAAAATTTCGACTTGTTCGAGTAGGAAGATATCGGTTTTTCTCGTTCCTTCTCTTCTTCGATAAGAATAGGGATTTGAAATGATACAAATTTCTCTTCATTCTGTTGTGCTCAGCGAAGGAACTGCCTAAGCATACTTTTTCGGATCCAAACTTCTTTGTTCTTTCTAAGTCTTCTTCTTGCATAGAAGAACGTAACTCTTGCAAAAACCGGGATTTTAGTAGTAGGCGGGAAATGCTGACATGAATCGAAAGGGAACGGTTCGAATAACATCGACTAAAATTACGGAAACCCTTGTTAAAATACTTTTACGAGAAGGTTTTATCGAAAACGTGCCTCGATGACTTTGCCCAAGTATTGCATAAAACATACATTGGATATTTGTTGTTTAAAAAAAGGGAATTTTGTGAGCCCCTTTCCTCTTTTAAGGAAGGCTATTTAGCAAGTGAGTCTGGTCAGCATGCTCCGAAAGAGAAGACTAATTTGCAATCCCAGCTTTCGAGCTGTAGCTTTACAACGATAGGGCTTAGCTTAGATGGGGCCCCTTTCTTTATTCTTATTAGTAAGATAGGTTGCTTGAGCGCCCTTTCTATTAGTAAGGTTGTCAAAGGGCGAAACTTGAGACCAATTCCGTCTTACCAAAAAATACTGACTTCTTACCAACCCGCGAAGGGTTGTGAGACTAGACCAGGTACGAAGAATGAATCTATATCTGTGCACGGAAGTTGCTGGCCGTCGGCCGCTCAACTCTTCGAGCGCAATGCAGTGGTGGTTGGTTCCGATTCGACAAGGGTAGAATGCCTGGTCGAAGGTCTAGTACAGTAGGTAGCAGGCGTGTTCGTTTTGGCAAGTTCGCCAGGTTGTCTCTTGCCTGCCCATGGATTCAGCAGCAGTTCGAAAGGTTGACCTATGTTTGAGCAGCAAACGGTGTCCCTCTTTTTGCCCCTTTGAACCCGCAAGTGCCGGCGGAGGCCCAAGAAACCACTCGACCTCGTACATCTGTAACAGTCACAATGGTATTGTTGAAACCGGCTTGAACACACTTTTTGTTATCTAAAGGGTGGTCGTAGATCAGGAAGTGTGCGCTTTCGTTTTCGAATGTGGAGTGAAGCCTTACGAGTCTACAAGCTTTTCTCATTTCAGTGCTCGCCTTCAGCTGATCGTAGACCACCCTTTATTTGATTAGAGTAGAGGTCGCGCAGTTTGCGCGCAAGACAGAATTCTCCTATGTTAAGAAGGATTTTTTTTATATGAGGTGGTGGGATGCCGAATCGTTGGTAGTCTTATTCTGTGGACAATGCATGGAACTTCGATCTAAGTCGAGCTAGCCTTAGGCAAAAGGTAGAACTAGGCATAAAACGATCACCCGCCCATGAAGTCAATCTTAGGCTTTCTTTGACTTCAACGGGAGGGAAACTTCTTCTCTTACTATATTCTTCTACTTTTTTTTGCCCAGAGAGACGTCAATCTTCTTTTCTCTTTTTTACTAAATAAAGCATAGAGGACGTAGCGAACTCTTCCTGCATTAGATTGTAAAAGGGATATGACTTTTTTTTTCAATTACATCTTTTTTAACGCGAATTTGTAGCACCGTAGTAGAATCATTACCAATGGCACGCTGTGCGCCTAAGTGCGAAAAGACACGTCTGGACAATTAGACATCCAACCCGTAATCGCAACGACCCAATTGCAAGAGCGGCTCTTCTTATTCATGATTATGCCGTTCGTAGACATTCCTGGTCAAACTGACAGGCTTGGGGCCTGGGGGTTGGGCGGGCTTGACCCGATTGAAGAGAGGGTTGCAGTTCCGGGTGTATCATACATTGGTTGGACTGAGATCATTGAGAGTATATCCCAACTTCAGCAGCATCTTCAAAGGTATGATGTTTATCGCAGACCCGCAGTCTAACATGATTCTGGATACAGGTATGTCTTAAAGACTTCCAGCCATCAACAAAGGCCGGTTGTGCAACTTAGTCCCCAGCAACAAGTCTTCATCTGAGAATTCTATAGAAGAGCATTGAGCCGTCGATGTGTCGATTTTTGGTCCTCAGCACCCGAGATCGGATCGAATTGAACTGTCTTTGATTGAGCGAATCCTGCCCGATTTTGATTGACGTTCCCACCACCCTCAGCCTTTACCGTGGGCACAATAATGCAAAGCTTGCGCCTGCACGGCACCTTGGTCTCGAACCTCTGCGCGCGATTTGCTTATAGGTGGGGGACGGGATGCTTCCTCAGACTCTCTTAAACATATTTTCTGCTCTCTGCCGTCTTTCTTCAGTCTCTGGCAAGAAGACTTCAATTGAGTGGTCGCGCGGGATGGACTGACTATAGCTACAGTGCTCCCTGCTGCTTCGCTGGGCTTTACCCGTCCCCGGCGTGGACGCGGGCTTCTATAAGAGAATGATAAGCTCTCAACACAAGAAAAGGCGAACCGCGCAGAGCCCACCCGAGTTCGTTTTCTGCCGCCACTGGGCGGCCGCTGGGGAAAGACAGCCCGGCCCCTTCTCGGGAAAGGGGAAAGGCACAAAATTTGGAAGGGAGAAAGACTATAGGGCTAAGAGGAGCTTGGCATATATGATTAGTTTGATAGGAAGATTGGGCCCGCCCCATCTCCTACTGCATTCTCATTCCGGATTCTAAAGTTGGATTCGCTATTCTCTTTTCCGTCAGTAATTCGAAGATGACCCTTTTTGATTCCCCTTTCCTTTAGTCGAGAATAGGTTTCATACGAGGTAGGGCCTTCCAGACGAGCGAGGTAATGGGATGATCTTACATATATATCTAATGGATCAGCATCTATTCCCTTCCCATCAGAGCAACTTGATCACTGGATTATTCTATTTGCTTTCTTATCCCTAAAAAGGGTATAAGATATAGTATGAGGTTACCGTCTCTCCGGCACCTTTCGGTGCACTATTGGAGAGCTCACTGGGCCCGTTGCTTTCTCAATCTCTCACTCGAGGAAATAGAGTTTTTCTTCTATACGAAATTTCTCAAGCAAGACACTTGTGATCAGTCCGCTAACAGGCGTGGCAAGGACGGACGAGAAGAGCTTTCTTTCAAGCTTCAGGAAGTCAGACATGAGATGTAAATGCGCGAATTTTCCGCTTCTCCCATTCCTTCTAGTATAGGAGCTGAGATTAGGCAGTGGCCTATATAGGTAGGAACTCTTGGCCTGTTAGGAACTCTGAGACCTAATCTAATGCCGCGCTTTTCCCAATTCTTCCCTTTTTCTTCTTTCTTTCCACATCCCTATCTTCCCATCTCGTAAGAGCTGGTACATCTGTTCATGCTGTCAAGTGAATTCAAAACAATTAGGAAAAGAAAGTCCGTCTGAGAATGTAGTAAGAAGGTATCTATACCAGGCATCTCCGCGAAAGTCTAATTATCAAGTAGTTCAACAAGAGCCTTATAAACCAACAGATCTAAAGGTCTGAAAAGGTCACAAAAGCCCCAATGTTGAATTCGCTTTCTGCCTTCGACGTGCCCCCTATCACAACAAACAAGGTAGGCCTACTTTCTTCAAGATACTAAACGAGCAGCCGGCTGCCCCTATTGTATTTTAGATGGAGTCATCAACAGGGCTAAGAATCTGACCTTTACTTAGAAAAAGGCAGCGGTACCACGCTCTTCCGTGCGTAGAAATTACCATGTCTTACTCTTTTGGTTTTTCGGGATAACGTAAGTCAATAAAATTTCTTGATCTTTCTTTGGTTAATATGATCTTATCAAATATTTTGATTTCTCCTTTGAATTACTAATATATATATATTCCTTATTTTTCGCATTGGAAACTATTCTAGGAGAAGTTCGAATCCGTTCCGTTCGGATATTGATCGGTCTTGGTTTGACATGGTTTACCTTTCACTCTTCCACGGACTGATACATGTACCGAATGCTCATACGGGAAAGTGGATTCCTGGGTCTGGCAACCTCCCAGGTTGCTCCGAGAAATCCTTTCTTTCTCGTCCACTCAGGGGGGTGCGGACACACCTGAGGTATGCGGTTTACTTTGTTCAAGACTGTGTGGGCAATAGCAAGCTCAACTCAAGACGAGAAAGAACTCCTGTTGTTCCATGGGGAACTCGACGATGGGGGATAAGCTTCATCGTCGAGAGGGAAACAGCCCGGATCACCGTCGTAGTTATGGTCACGCACAGCTACTAGTAGTTCAAATGCAACCATCTGGATGGAATTTGCTTCAGCAGAAGCTATTTCATGTATTTCGGGAGGAGAATCTGGTTTAACCAAATAGAGTTTCCCAGTCAAAATCTGAGCTCACTAGGTGCTTTCTCGCTCCCTTCTGATCTTTTTTATCCTAGCCCAGTTTGGTCGCAGTTTTTCGGATCAGATAGCCCTTCGGGCAACCAACAAAACCCGGCACATCCAATTCCGATCAACAACTTGGAGGTATGGTTGAGTGGCTTAAGGCATTGGTTTGCTAAATCGACATACAAGAAGATTGTATCATGGGTTCGGACAAAGCGAATTCAATATAGAACGAAGGTTGATGTTATTGAAGTGGAGGCAACGTTTTAGGGACTAAAACTTGCTTCGTCTTTGGGCCTTGAAAAGATCTTTATGAAATCCGACTCTCTCACATTGATACAAAACGCAAGAGCTTAATGCTTCTTTTCTCACAAGTAGATGGGCTTATTGTAGAAGGAAAGCTAACAAAGCGGTTGATTGGTTAAGTAGATGGAAGCCGTTTAAACTTTTCATATTTTCTAGTAGTCTTTACTTCCCGTTGGAGTTTTATAATGTTTTTAAACTTGATCTAGTTTAATTGAATGAAAGTTTTCTATAAAAAAAAAAAGAAAAAGAAGAAAGAGCTAGTAGAGTTGATTATGCATTATTTGCACATTTGATTATTACATATCACACATATATATACACATATATTAAACCATTTAAGAATAGATAACACAAGTACACAACCTTATTCAAAGGATTTTTTTCTTAATTATTGTCACGGGAGATTCGAGTTTGGTATTAAATAATTGTGCTGTGTAACCTGTGTTCATTCAACAAACAAACATCTAAAAATAATACTAATGTTAGTTAAATTTAATAATTTCATATTTGACGTCTTTGTTTGTCAAAATTGAGAAGCTTTATATTTGCTAAAAAAAATATAAATATCTTTTATTTCGTAATGTAATCCCTCATTATAGAGTTTGGTTCAAATGAAACAAACTCTTATCCTGAAACGAACTCTTATCCTGAAACGAATGCACTTTTTATAGTTAGTAGTGCACTTTTGCTACTTCAGAGTGCACTTTTCGTACCTTTTAGTGCACTTTTCATACTTTTTGTAGTGCACTTTTTCGTAGTGCACTTTTTGTATTTTTCAATGCACTTTTGTATGAAAAGTGCACTACTAATTAGGAAAAGTGTATTCGTTTCACGTTTTAGGATAAGAGTTTGTTTCATTTAAACCAAACTCCCTCTTTATATAGGACTAATAGGAGTTAAATTATTTTTCTGACAAATAACATCAACATTCAACACCTAGCTAACTACAATCTAATTTGGGTAGCAAGCTTTCATTTTTTGGTCATAAAATGACAAAAAAAAACTCACAAAGGTTACATATTTAGCTACCAAGTACCAACTACTCCCTCCGTATAAGTCTACTTGTCTTTTAAACATTTTACACATATATTAAGGCAAGAGCTAGTATTACCACATTACCCCTATAATCTATCTACTTTATTTCTTGAGATGTGTGTGTGCAATTAATTGCATGGGTTGTTTGAGGGTAAAGTTGGAAAATTTTGGATAAAATACTTAAAAAGACAAGTATAATTAGACAACTAGTTAAGGCTAGAAAGACAAATAGACTTATACGGAGGGAGTAATAAATTAAATCTTTACTCATTACTAACAAACAAATTTTTCATTAAAAAGAGAGAGAGAATCCATGCAAAAATCAAGCAAAGCATTCCAAGATTTTCAAGAATTGATTTGATCTAATCTACAAGTACTAATATATACTCCCTCCGATTCTCAATAATTGGGGTTTTACCACTTTTCACACTTTTTAAGATTAGTTTAAAATAGAAATATTAAAATTTATTATCTTAGACTTTAATGATTCAATGTATAATTTCAATGCAATTCTATTAAGAATTTTATTGAAACTAGAACAAAATAAATGAATTTATGTTATTTTTAGAATGATTTAGTATTAATTGATAAAAAATGACCAAATATTATGAATAGAGATTTTAAGCTAAAAACCCCAAATATTGTGAATCGGAGGGAGTACTACTTTGATATATATCATTAATTACCCTCACATGATATTATATCAACCCCTAATTAAACAACTACTCAACTAGCAATTGCTACATTGGATTGTGTAGTTCAATTACTTGTTGCCAGCTTTGGTACCTTCTATACCATTTTTAAAACATTTTTAAAACATACAAACTTTGATATATAAATATTTATAAAAAAAATTAGATCCCAATGAATTTCCGGACATCCTATAGCTTAGCTAGTACGATTGATTTGATCTAAAATATAGCCAAATTAATTGGGTCAAATTAATTGCCCTTAACTCCTAAAACTCATAAATGAACATTTAATTCCACATTAATTTCCAGCCATATTGTAGATTTTTGGGGGGTCATTAAATTAATTAAATAAAATTAAAATTAATTATCTCTCTCTTTTTGGGTAGAAGATAACGTGGGAGACAGTTGATAGGGAGCATTAAAATGGATCACTAAACACAACTAAGACACAAATTTTTAATTAGGCTTTGAAAAAAAACAATTTCAATTTGGTTATGGTATATGAAATCAAGACCAAGACTTTGGGTGATTTGACATCCCAATGACAGCTTTACAATCCCAAGCACATTGCCCTGACATCAAAGCAAATGGTTTAACTCAAATCTCATTTGTTGTAATTTATACGGAGTATTAGTTTCACTTATATGTTGATAATGGAGTTTGGGGATATAAAGTTAAAAAAAGAGTTTAATTAGTGAAACTAATGAATTATAGTCAAGTGTTGATAATGGAGCTTGTATAATCACCATTCATAAATTATAGTCAAGTGTTATCAGTCTAGAGTTGGAAGGTGATGACGTCCGTAATTATTGGGTTGCGAGTTCAAATCTTCCTCGTTATAATGGCCTAAGTATCTCCTATATATACTCAGGTAATTACAAAAGTCGGGTTTGTTTACAACAACATTTTTAAGTAGAGCTCGTAGACTTGTGATTGGATCATTTGATTTGATTTAAATCACTAATTTCGGGTCCGATCTTGTTCACGTGGAGTTTGTTAAAAACTCTGTTAGTGAAGTTCTAAAACCCTATAAAAAATTAGTGAATCCGTGAGGAAAAAAAACTTAAAAAGAAAAATAAATAAGTTTGACAAGTAGAGAGAGAAAAAATTCAATCTCAGCCTTTAAATTTTTATTTAACGGTTGGAATTTCCTCAACTTTGCCCGTAGAACTTTTTTTACCAACTCCAATGGAACTAAACCCTTTCGCATTCCTTGTTTTTTTTTTGAATAAGGTAAAATTTTGGTAGACTAGACAAACCTGGTGTATTGAGAGATTGTCGGAGACAGCAGCCGAAACCGGCTAGGTGAGGCACAAGAGAACCAAAGAAGAGCAACACGACACGAGAAACCAAGAGTACAAACAACCAAACAGGTAGACACTAGAAAAGAGTTTAGGTTCGAGGCGAGTAAAACACTAATAATACATAGCGGCCGACAATAGGTCAAACCTCCACTTGGATGAAGGATCTCCAGAAGCCGCGACTCACATTAGCGACCTGGCCCTAAATGACTCTGAACGAGACCAAAACTCGAGTCCATCTATTTGGAGATGTGTAAGTAACTCGATCAAGCCTGCCACAAAACAACAACAAAAGCCAACAAGAAAGATGGGCCAAGTCTAGAAACCCACTACCCAAAAAGCCCAATGGGCCATAAGACCAAAGAACAAGGGCGCAAATGACCATCAAAAACAAGATTTCCTCCTTCTCTATTGTGTTCTTCTCCGCTTTGTCTTGCCCGCCTTACCCTTTTCAATTCCAGCCCTCTCTGCCGGGTTCAAGGTCGTGTTTAGGTGAGTTGAGCATCCTCTTCTACACGAGAATCGGGTACAAATATCGGTTTTAATTCAGTTTAATTTGTGTTCTCCAGTCGATTTGGTTCCTAGATTTTGTACCACCGAATTCATAGCACATTGCTTCAATCTAAAAGCTTGCATCTTTGTTCGTTCATTCCTTGGAACTGTCTATCAACAATTTCAGTTAATTGAAGGCCTAAATTTGTATTTAGGGTTTATTTGTTAAGTAATTGGGCAGTTTGGGCGTTGATTTCATTCTATTATCTTGTTTAATCTTCATTTCCTTTCCCCTTGAATGCACATGCTGTTCTAGTTCCATGGATTTAATGTAGATACGTACCTCCTTTGTTAGACAAGATCTGTAAGTGTTAGTTGTTTAAGTTGAACCATTCACAAGTACCTGAATTGGGCATCTTATTCATATCATTGGGCAATTGAATAACAAAATCCCAGAAACCTTTATAGTTTGTGAGAACTAATTGTGATTAGTATTCAACTAAATCGTGAATTCAACATTGAAGATCATTGGGATAAATGAAAGGGTTGAAGAGATGTTATAATTTAGAGAGTCAATGCTCTCTTTCATTGCAAATGTAAGTAAGGATGACATTTTGGTATAGATGTTACAGTTTAGAGAGCCAATGTTCTCTTTCATTACATAGGGATCTGGTAGAGATGTTACAATTTAGAGAACCAATGCTCTCTTTCATTACAAATGGTTGAATAGGGATTCGGGATCTGGTAGAGTCATTACAAATGGTTGAATAGGGATCTGGTAGAATAGGGATTCGGGATCTGGTAGAGATGTTACAATTTAGAGAGTATTAGAAATTCGGGATCTGGTAGAGATGTTACAATTTAGAGAGCCAATGCTCTATGGTTGAATGTCAATGCTCTATGGTTGAATGCAAATGGGTTAATAGGGTTGGGTAACACTTGTATTGCAAAATGCAAATAGTACTTTCTTTTCTCTTTAAGAATACTTTCTTTCTTTTTTTACTTTCTTTCCTCTTCTAAAAAAACTTCTTGGACCACATTGAATCTTATTAACAAGAAACTCTTGACATGGAGATGTTTTTAACTAGTAGCTTGTATGTGAATTGTCGATGTGAGAATGAGATCGTCTTGCAAGCTAAGCAAATGGAGCCCCACGTGGTTATTTCTTGTAATATGTCTATTGGATCGATTTCCTTGTTTAGTTGTTGGATTGATACATGCATGTTGGGCTTTAGCCCATACTCAATAAACCCCTAAAAAAATTAATTATATTCTAATTAAAAAATTTATAAAATCTTTTTAAAATTAACTAAAATATACTACACATTTCCCCTCTCTCCATTTGAACCCTAACGCTCTCGCTTATCATCAATCAAATCCTCCCCTAAACCAGCAAATGATTCCTCCTCCGAGTTCCGGCCAAAGATCCGATTCAAACTTGATCACCTGAAGTTTCTCCCGCACGAAATCGCGTTCAATTTTGGTTGATCTCTCCGTTTTAAGCCGATTGGAAGAAGATCAAAGAGAAATGTACCAGAATCAACTACAAGAGCTACTGAATTCGCTCCTGACTCTGTTGCGAAATCAACTACAAGAGCTTAGGTAAATTGGCTATATATCTGATTTTTAAACAATGGTTCTTCAGAATAGAAACCTTATGCTTTCAACAATGATTGTGCAGAAAAGCTACTGAATTTGCTCCTGACTCTATTGCGAAATCGAGTTAAAGAAAAACACCGAGTTTAGTTTGTCATTTCTAGGGCAAAGGGGCGCAAAAATGCAAGGGGGTGATCTGAACAAGGTTTGGGAAACCAAAGCATTAAAGAAGAAGCCTGCACATGAAGAAGCGAAGAAGATGCTTGATCGGATTGCCAAACAGGTTCAGCCGATTATGCAAAAGCACAAGTGGCGTGTCAAGCTTCTCTCTGAATTCTGGTAATCAATTTCTAGTGTACCTTATAAGGAGGAATAGTTCATTGTCGATTGAGTTTTCTATGAAAGCGACCATTTGTTTTGTTCATGAAATGTGTTCCACCTTGCAAATTCGTCCATGTCAATTTTGTGTGTGTGTGTGTGTTGTGTGGCTTTCCATTTACTTGCTTTAAGTTCTTACTTGTTAGTTGTGGTTTGTTAACATGTCTATAGGTTAATATGTTGTATCTTTTGTAGTTATTTTCCTCATTTTGGTTTGTTTTGTTAGAAAGTTACATCTTTGCTACTGAATTCTGATGTGGTTAGTATGAGCAATGAATTGAATGTGTTTTTTTCAGTCCAAAGAATCCAAATCTTCTAGGAGTGATTATAGGAGGGGGCGTGCAGGTGAAGTTGAGGCTTAGGAGGCCGAACAGGGATCGGGATTTCTACCCTTTTGATGAGGTTTTGGATACAATGCTTCACGAACTCTGCCATAACGCCCATGGTCCTCACAATGCAAGCTTTTATAAGCTCTGGGATGAACTCAGAAAGGTGTCTTTTGTTAGTTTTGTTAAGAAAGTGTGGTGGCTTGTACGTCTCATCATGTTCAACTCTGATTGATTGGTTGTTTGATTGTGTATGGTTGGTGTAATAGGAGTGTGAGGAACTAATGGCAAAGGGAATTAGTGGGACAGGGCAGGGATTTGATCTGCCTGGGAAACGTCTGGGCGGATTTGCACCTCGGTCTTCACTTCGTGAGGCTACATCGGGTGCAGCACAAGGGAGAATACGCACTGCGTCTCTTCTTCCACCAGGACCTAACCGTCTTGGAGGGGATAAAAGCATCATGTCTGTGCTAAGCCCCGTGCAAGCAGCTGCCATGGCTGCAGAGAGGAGACGCCAAGATGAGATTTGGTGCGCTGCTGCATTAGTGGAAGTCGAGGAGGAGGAAGAAGAAGAAGAAGATGCTAATACTCCCGCTCCCGCTCCCTCAACCACCTCTAAACCACCTAGGACTCAAAAGAGAAGCATAGTAGAAGACACACCGTCGTTGTCTGCTACAAAGGGCAAACGAGTCTGCCACTCGGAACCACCGACTCCTCATCCCTCGTCCGTGAATATATGGGACTCGGAGCTCGTGATGTGGGACTGCGAAACATGCACTCTACTGAATCCTGTAAGTTATCCCTTTTATTGCAAAAATCCTTTTGTTGTTGCATCTTATGATGATATTATGGGGCGCATCCTCATGCTCATTGGCTTTTATACACTGCCTTTGAGATGGATTTAGTTCCTATATCAATTTTAGTGCATTCTAACTAAATTCAGTTATTATCATCACATAGCTGAATTTCAGTTTTTCTTGGGTCTATCGGGCGCACCCCCTTTCCCTTGGGTAGGGTTGCCCCCATCTTGACCCCCCAGATTCCTCTGTATCAGAGCCTCACTGAGTCTACTTTGGCAAATTAGCAAGTTAATTTGCTTATTAGGGATTGTTTTGAAACTAAGCATTAATGAATTCAGTCATTATTGTCACATAGCTGAATTTCAGTTTTTCTTGGGGTCTATCGGGCGCACCCCCTTTCTGTTGGGTAGGGGTGCCCCCATATTGACCCCCCAGATTCCGCTGTAGTGGAGCCTCACTGGGTCAATGACGATGATGATGATCTTATGATGATATTGTTGACGATGATGCACAACCGTTTGCTCCAGTATGCGCCGTTTGTGGCACCCCGAAGCCTAAAGCTGCAGCAGCCAAGTACAAATCCTGGTCTTGTAAATTTTGCACACTAGAGAACGATGTCAAGCTCGACAAATGCTTAGCGTGCGGGCAGTGGAGATATTCGCGCGGTGTACCCGTTTCAGCTCAACCACCTAACCTTGGAACGTGATAGGTATCTTCCGATCCTATATTGATTTGTTTCTATTAATGAAGCACTTGTTTAAACTAGTGCTTCCAAATTAGTTTGCTTGGATTTTGATTCCCCAGCCTTAATTTGCAGTACAAGGATTTAGACTTGTCGAGGTTGGGTTGCCAAAATGGCTGATTTTGTAGATACTAGTATCCTAAGCTAAGATTGATTGATAACTGAGTGATTCGTAAACAGCCTTGCAAACATTACATGTTGCAAATTGTACATTGATGTTGTTATTCTTCATTATATTAGAATCATTACCAAGAGTGTGTGCTCATAGTTTTTCAATTGCTCATCTTGGAGATGGACATAAGAGTGTGCTCATAGTTATTTAGATAACAATTTGGTGCATCACATGGAAGGTTAAACAATATCAAAAGTTGTAGTGTGTATATTTGTTTTCCAATAACCAAGTTTTACTCTCATTTCATAAATAAGCGCTCAATGGCATGACATCACTTCCCTTAATCACAAGAAAAGGCATACATAAACATGTAACTAGCTTTATCGACCGTGATCAAACCATCAAATAATCACCAAAATTGACTCAGAATGCTAAGGCAGTTATAAACACCCGAAAATTACCGATCATACATGCACAATAGATCCACAGCCAGCGTGACAATTGACATAGACATCCAATAAGTAACTTATACAGGGAAATTACCCAACATTGCTATCAAAGTTAATAGTATTATGTTAGTATGTTTGCAAAAGATGTGTACTACAATTTGATTGGAAAGATCAAAGATGTGTGCATCATTTTTATTGAAAAGATGTGTGAATCTCTATCTTGTATTATGTATGCCTTGTACAATATTTGTATTGAAAATTTGTAGTGTACATTATCTCCCAATGTGTATAAGTACTTTGTACTATGTGTACAACATGTAACGTTCTCGTAGTGATAGACAAAGATTTGGTGGTTAGAAGAATGGTTCTTCATTGATGGATTATTGCTCATTGATCTAAATTTTGGATCTTTTCAAGGGGAAATTACATAAAATCAATACCAGTAATATCAGGATTTGAAGTTTACACAAGAGATCAGTCTTGTTCCTATAGAGTTTATTGAAAACTCGTTAAATCATAGAGTTTTTATTAAACTCCACCGTAAACAATTTCACCTTATGTAGCAAATGGTAAAAAAAGTCCAAAAAGACTGTTTATTAATCTGAAAACATGTTATAATTAGATTCATCTATACCATCTTAGCAAAATCTTATACCAAAAACTTAGAATCATGAATTGAACTCAAAGAACAAGAGCAAGATGATCCAGCCATCAGTTTCGATAGCCCAAGAACAGGGGCAGTAGCTACAAGTCAACAACCAGGTACCAACCACAAATAAGAATTGAAAACAATGGCAATCTGTTTAGATAGCCCAAGAGAATCAAAGATGTTCAAACATGAGCATTTTGTAAGTGGAGGAGTTTCTAAATTGTTCAATTGACAAAACTAATAATCCTGATACATGAGAAAACTGATATTTGTTCACTTTGCATCATCATCTACTTCTGTTTCGCAATGGAAAACGAGAACACAGACAAAACAAAAGGAAGATAGAAAACAAGCATCTAAAGCCTGTTCTATGGATATGATTCGAGCAAAAACTAGCAACTCACAACTCACTGAGGAGGAACGGGAGCGTGAACTCTTCCAGCAACTTGGTCCAGATCCCTCCTCCCACTCGAGGTGATTCTCCTTCCACTGCACACCAAAATAAAATCTAAGAATTGAAAATTGTGAATAGCACATGAAATTCAAGATTCAAACTGAGCAAACAATCTCACCCCTTGGGATCAAGCTCAACGATATCAATTTCCTGCAATTGCTTGAGGATGTTACGGGCAATGGCCCCACTGCTCCTACCGAAATGAGGAGGGCGGCTTCCGTTTCTCTTGCTACCTCCGTACATCCTTCTGAATCCGCCAACTCCAAGGCCGCCCCTCAAGTAGACTTTCCTAGCCATGGAAGCTGCCATAGAAAAATCAGTGTAAATGACATTTCAATTACTAAATTAAGCAAAGACTGATAAAAAGTTGTATAAAAGACATACCAGCTCTAATGTAATACCAATCAGGGTCATAAGGAGCAAGTTCCTTGAGGGTTCCGGTTTTCACAATGTCGGTCCAGTGAGGCAACTCCATCTACAATCAGAAATGAACACCATAGCCATTCAAACAAGCAATGCAAAACTTGCTACAACTAACTGCAAAATTCGAAAGCCATCTGCCAAGCTCAATGCTTGTACAATTGGAATCACAACAGGAATGATTTTTTCAGTCAAATTGACAAGCTGATAATTAGACTAGATGTAGATCAAATAAGTGCATAGAGCAAAAAAAGCTATACAGTGAGGCAACTTCATCTACATTCAGAAAAGAACATCATAGTCATTCAAACAGGCGAAGCAAATTTAGCTACAGCTAACTGCAAATTTGGAAACCATCTGCCAGGCTCAATTCTTGTATAACGGGAATAACTACATTAATGATTTTTACAGTCCAATTGTCAAGGTGATAATTAGAATGGATGCAGATCAAAAAAGTGCATATATCAACAAAACTGATGCTACACATTCATGTTTTAATCTGCTTCTAGAGCAGGTCAAACCAAAACAAAACGAATACACCTTGATCAATGAGTTATTGACCTCTAATTACAATTAGAACAGTTGCAGCTATGAGATGTTGAATTTAATCATTCCAAAGATTATATTCCCAGAAGAAACAGAGGTCTACAATTATGATCTAAACAAGGACTTTCAACAGAATTCATCAGAAGCAAAGTAATCATTCATCAGCCATTCATCAGCTACATTAATGATTCAATGATCAGAGAGCAAAAGATGACATCTTTACAAGTTTTGGCCAGCACACGTTAATAATCCTCATTTATCACTTCCATGAATTCATAAACTACAGATCGGTTCCATCCAAAATCCGACATTATAAAGCAACCATACTTCGGCCAATCTACTTACAACAGCAATCAACAGAAAAAAAACACGAAATTTCTACACTGAACGATATAACATGCTTCAATTAAGAACCAGCAAAGATCGAACGAACGCACAACAATCCACAGAAACCTAACATGGCGGAAATGTTTTGTAGGAATCAGATGATTCAGATCAAAGAGAGGGAAAAGAATAAGAACCTTGCCGGAACGCTTGAGGTGAGCGGCGTAGGCCTTGACGAACTCGTGAGGCGAGACATCTTTCACGGTAGCCATTGTCGTCAAGCTCGTAGCTTATTTCCCTGAAGCTCTGAATCAAGGGTTTCGCCGCGCTAATGGCTTCGGAATGCTAGGGTTTCGCGACTGAGGAAGTAGCTATGGGTTTTAAAGCGGGACTCCTTTTTATTGGGCCGTTTTGGGTTGGGCCGGATATTTCGGATCTTTATTATCATCTCTCTTAACAAGACCAATCGATAAATGAGGTGACAAATATGTGTTCATGTCTCTTCACCAAAAAAAAATGTGTTCATGTCTTCTCTATGAGTCTATGTTCTATATGTATGTATATCATAGCACTCTTTTTTTTTCCCTTATCATGGTCAAAAACTTGAATTGTTATGGTAACTAATGTGATTTGGTGAAATGAATTTATTGCACCATATTTATGAGATAAAATTTCACAAAAAAAACTTCTTACTAAGTTGTGTTTGATTGTAAATGAAACGTAAACAGAAAGAAAATGAATCTAGTCTACTTAAGTATCGTGGTGCATTAGTAAAAAAAATATCGTGTTTGAAACAAAAATGAGTTTGTTTAGGTGTCTTGATACATAAACAAAAAAAATTCATATTTCATTGTGTGTCGGTTCATCGTTTTTGATACAAAAACGGGCTTATGGCTTCTTGACTGTTACCTAAATATAACGGTAGATTTCAAAATGGTGAAATTATTTTATTCTGCCATCCTCTAGAGTAAGACACGCAAATTATAGGACTGCACATCAATATCTTTGTTTATCAATATATCACGACAATAAAATTGACTAGGTTCATTTCATTTTTCGTTTACATAGTGTGCTACCAAACGACCTCTAAATATGTAATTATTCTTACCCGGAAGGCCGGAACTATATATAATATGCTAGACTTAAACACAATTTATAACCTCTATCTAAATGTGACATTGTTCTAAAAATCTCCGCCTAGGCACTGGAAGGAGCTAGCCCACCTAGCCTTTCAGCCCGTCTAGGAGATCGTCTAGTCCGCTAGGTGTTCGTTTAGACCGCCTAGGCACTAGGCGGTCCATCTCTACCTAAGATTCGCCTAGCATTTTTTAGAACACTAAGTGTAATACGCCTTCACACGTTGATGGATCATACTATTTTCACATGGTCTATTTGATTTGATGACATGAGACAAACTTCTTGAATACTACTTGCCCACTTACATACGATAAGTAGTTAAGTGCCAATCTTTATATGCAATATTGCATACAAAAATCTACTAATGAAGTTCAAGAACTTACTATTGGATTTTTAAACCAAAGTTACACTAAAAATATTAGATAAACCAAAGTTAGTTGAAATTGCACTTATAATAAGTTTGGTACGGTAGTTGAAGGTAGACATGATTGCACAATGAGATCATAGGGGAAGTAAAATGTCACCATACATTTTTTCCCAATAGGTAGGGTATTGAATTAACTTTGAAAGAGACACATTACCCAATTGAATTGTCCTTTGTGCTTGCACATCCATTCAACTTATGGTCATTAAATTTGGTTCCAAACCATTTCAAAACCACAACAACATAGTTTGCAATCAACCAATATGAAAAATCGGTTGATCGCCGAGGGTACAACAACAACATCTGCCCAATGTATCCCGCAAATGAAATGTCTTTTTCATATTATAAAGACGCGGGATATCCAAATAATCGAAAGCTACCCTCACAAATCAAAATAGACTACTGGTATCAGGAATCGAGTTTAGAATCGCTAAAACCAATTCTCGTGTTTGCTTTCACGACGGGTATGGCAATAAGTAATTCCCATTTCAACATAATACACTTTATTTCATACCCATGTCAAAAATAAGGTATGAGCCATTCCGAATCCAACTCGATTCCTTATCCCAACCCGATTTTTGGTATAGAAACAAACATGCCTTTACAACTTTAAACCTTATCAAGTTACCATGATTATAATTGATCAGATAATAGTGGTAATTATGTGGGAGTTCATTGAACCCACCCCACAAATCTCAGTAAACTATTGAAATTGGGATGAACAGAGTAATTCCTATCCTAAAATTTACATAATGTGTTATATTTCAAGTAACTAGAAGGTATGACAATTGAAGAATCAAATCAAAATATAGAAAACTTTTTCCTAATAACAAATTTTAACTGCAAAAAGAATCCTGATACAATAAGGTAAGTCAAAAAATATATGATGAGAGGGAAAGAAATCAAACCCATAACTCAGATATACCCTACTGACCTTACAAAATGACCTAAGAGGTAAAAAAAAAGAACAGTAAAGCAATAATCTAACTGTCTACAGAATGCTGAACCCTAAGATCTTCAATTTGCTCTTCTTCTAAAGCTAAATTCGTCACCTATTATCTCTGTACAAAACTTTTTTTTTGGCTAGAAATTAAAACGAACCAACAAATGTGAATAACAAAGATAGCACAAAAGTTCAAAGTACTACAGACTCACAGAGTTTCATGCGGATGAAACTGGTGCAATCTCGGGCCCGGCGGGCTTCTCGCCGCTCCTCATCTCGAGCACCTTCTTGTGGGAGTTGGAGTGAACCGATGGGACGAATGTCGGGCTGGCAGCGGGCCTATACTCGGGGAAGAGCCGGCCCGACTTAAACCGAACACCGCAGGCATTGCAGAGGGTTTTCGGGCCCATTGGGCCTGCCCTCCATTGCGGCGTCTTGGTTATCTCACAGTGCATGCATTTCCTCACAGGCTGAGGAGTTGCTGGATTCGGGTTCGGTGGGAGGGAGGCGTTCTTGATCTTGTTCTTCTTCTTCTTGGGCTGATCGGCCTCGGTTGATGATGATGATGAGGGCGAGATTAGTTGGATGGTGGGACGAGGGCTGAAGGTTTGTGGGCGAGGGCGCTTGCTCCTTGCTTTCTTCTCATGGCTGATTGGGATGGCTTTGGTGGTGGTGTCGGGGCACGAGCTGCTGCTCTCGAGAACCGAGATTGGGCTTGATGTCTGAAATTGGGCCTGAGAGGACGACTCATTGGTGGTGATGAGATTGCTGTTGTTTTTCTCCATGGTCATTCCTCCACCAGAGAAGGAATCTTCCACAAAGTTTGATAGCCATTCAAGCTGAACAATGTCTTCATACTGCAAAGCAAAGCAGAAGCTATGTTAGTTACATGCCATTTAATTGCACTAGAATTGAGTTTCCGAGTTTCCAACACGAAATGGAGACGAAAAACAGTCATATAGCAGAAGCACTAGTTCAAGTACCCAAAGATCAATTTCATTCTCAATTTCCATATACTAGCTCCAATTCCAAATGGACAAAGGTTCAATTCTTCAACAGTTCAACCACAAACTCACTGTTTTAGTCTTAATTTTAACGGGCAGAACTAAACCCTAAACAACAAAGCACACAAATTATAGTAGGGTCCCATGTGCAATCACAGCACGCCATAGTGATTCCTGCTTTGCATGATGATATGATGAATTGATAATAAACCACACCAGTAAACCAAAAGTGGAACCCATCCCACTACTAGCTGTCAATCATATACTACAGAATAAAACCATATTACTCTAATGGAGCCCAACCCATGTGCAATTAACACTGAATACCAACCATTGATACTCTTAACATACAAGACAAGTCGCTGAAATTTCTTAATTGCAATCACGTGATATTTTTTCAAATATTCTCAAATCCCTAATTCCCAAATTGACATGAAATTTCTTCTTACCGGAACGGAAAGTTCAGCGGAGAGGTCCGAGGCGGAGTTGCCGGAGAAAACAGAGTCGTAACTTAGAAAGCCCTCCTCCGACGAGCCGCCGCCGGGGAAACCGCTCGGAAACGATTCTCTGTCGGCGGCTCCGCAACCGACAACGAAATCGGTGTCGAGGTCGTCGGCAGGGAAGTCGAGCAAATCGTCGATGTGGTCGAAGAAGTTTCCAGAATCAAGTTCATCCATGAAGTTGGTTCCAACCATGATTTCTTTCCTTCTTTCTTTCTCTCCCTCTTTTTCGCTTCGGATGTTGAATGATTATCTGTGTGAACGAAGAAAATGAATTGAATTTCAAAACTGGGGATGAGAGGAGAGGAGAATCCTGGGGTTTAAAGAGGAAAAATATGAGCGGGATGGGCGAGTGGGGCCTGAATTTATTTCGTTATTGAAGTTCGTGAAAAGGAAAATGTGTCAATCATTTCGGCTCAAGCTATCGTACGCCAGTAAGGCTCATTTTAGTGCTCATCTGAGGAGCATTTTTCACATCACAACTTTCAAAAAAAATGGAATAAATAAATAAATAAAACAATAATCGAAAATTTATTTATTTATTAATTGTTTGCTTTCCTTTGCGATTACGATTTGAGGAAAGAAAATATCGATGGCTTCAAAAATGGGAAAAGCATCGCAACCAAGTTTATATCAGCAATGTAAAATGTGTTTTCTGTTTTGAATTTTGAAGTAACAGCTTCAAAACCGTCCAAATTTAAAAAAACCGTCCAAACTATGGAAATTAGGAAACACTTTCTCCAATTTTTCGTTACTTGGAGAAAAATCGGTGGATTATTTCGAAACTGCCAAAAATTCAACCAAATGTACGAATTTGGATCTAAATTGCCAAAAATTGAAGGAAATATTCGAATCGGGACCGAATTGCGAAAACATGCGTAAATGCATTGTTTCAAAGCTGCCAAAAATCGAAGAAAATGCAGGAGAGCGACGTCAAATTAGGTTAGAAGAACAAACTACCTTACTAGTAGCTGAGGAGAATCGAACCTACGAGAAGCTCAAACCAGAGAAAACTGAAACTCCTGCGCAAGAAACAATCAAAGCCAGAGCAAATTAATTACTACTTTCGAAGCTCAAACAATACGAATTGTCGAAATTTCGAAGCAGAAACGGCAGTGAATTCGGGAAAATTCCGATACTACAGCCAATTAGCCATTCATAATGCAACTATCGGATGCATGTAAGCGAGGAGTTGCGGAATCGCAGAGAAATCGAAGATGATCGAATTACCTTTGTAATGCGTATCGGAAGAGCGAAATTGAGCTCCGGTGTCAGAATTTGGAGGAGAAATTGATTTTGCGAACGAGTTCTAGTACCGGATTACAAAAAACTGCTAGCTCCGGTGTCAATGGCGGAGAAGAGAGGAGTTGTGAGAAACTGAGAGAGAAGAGATGGAGTGGGGGTTAAAAGGGGCGAGGAGGAGGGATAGAGTGAGGGGAGGTGCAGGGAAAGTAGGTGAGCCTGCGTTATCATCAATCAATGCTAGCTGTGTGATTTAATTAAAATGCTTTTTCCCCTGTCGTGATGTTGAAGTTCAATGGAGGATTTGGATTTTACACATTCTCACGTTCTATTTTTACTTTTTTTTTTTTTATTATGGATTTTTAAAGTGATAAAGTAATTTTATTAATTGAAGCAACGGGCCCACCGCCTACGCCACCGCCGCGTCCACCGCCGTTCACCACCAGGCACCAGGCGGCCCCACATTTCACCCCTATAGATACAGTAATAATGTATTATATCGAATAATGCATATTTGAATTTAAAATATATCAAAATTTCAAGGTATGATGAGAGAATTGTTCAAGAAATTGAAGCAAAATGGATGGCATTCAAAACATTGGAAGATTGAGTTGAGGGAGATAATGTGCAGCTTATTAAGGTTATGCAAGGTCATTAGGGTTTTTTGTTCCAGATTGAGTTGGTTTATTTAGATATTTTGTGGTTGTTGACCTGGTTTTAGAGTTGAATTATTTTCCACGTCTTTTGAAAGGTCAACTACTCAACTCTGTTGTGGATTTCATCGTTGATTCTTCCCGATGCGTTTCTCCCTCTCCAATTGCAGTGGCAGCTAATTTGTGTCTTCGAAAAGTCATCCGCCAAGATGCTCCAGGGCAACGACTCACATTCCGCTTAGAGTGGATTCCCCTGACTTCATATTTTGAGTTTTTCTTACAAAATTGAAATTACCATTTATAATATCCTGATTTATTAAAAAAAATTGTAACATTATAAATCAAAAGAATTGTAACATTATAAATCACATATATATTCGGATTAAAGATGAATTAAGTGATTAACAAATTCATAATCCTCTTACACTCACTCTTATAGGAGAGGGTGTTTTGAAGGACCCAAAATTTTTAGGTTCTTATCCAAAAATATGTTTTAGGTAGACCTTTAATCCATGTTTTAAGGTTGGCTTTCAAACATACTAGTATCATTGTCACACCAACAAGTAAATATAGAGGACCATTGTTATATAAAGTACGATTTTTCTAACCTATACTCTTGAGGCATAGGTTAAGCTCCTAAAAATGACAAATTTTTATAAATTTGTAATTATTAGGATTAATCAATTTTTTAAAAAAAAGGTTCATTAATTTCCTAATATGGTTTTAGTTTCCTTCATCTGTACGCTTAACCAATGCCCTAAGGGTATAGGTTAGAAAAACCGTATTAAATATGACCTTATTTTTTGTGATAGTTAAGCAAAATAGCCTAAATTTTCAAATTGTATAAAATATCCTCAATGATGGGAGTATTTCGCAAACTTGCAATAACTTTCAAAGTCTTTGAATAAAGTTTGTGGGCTGGTAGGTAGGTAGACCGAGAACGTGTTCTATGAGTGCACATGCGTATTAGATTCAGAAAAATGAGCACAATAGAATTCCATTATAAAATTACTTGACAATAGAATGAGTAATAAAACTTGAAATACACTAACTATGTAATTTTCTTTAAATTTCATATTTGGAATGGGTTTTATTCTCAACATTATCATACTTAAGCTAGTGTGTCCTATCTCATATAATCGAGACCATTTTCCTTAACTTTAAAAGTTAAGACTACTTTTTGCAATTATCTCTTAAGATGGGATCTTTTTTTAATCTCTAAAAAAAGCTTTAACTGTCCTCCAAATTTTTTTTATCCTCTTCAAACATATTTGAAGCTTTTTAGACAAACTATTCAAAATTAAACGTTGTATATATCATGTACAAAATTAATCTCCTATCATAACTTAATTGAAATTATATATACGTGTGTATAATTAAATTCACCATGAAATTAAGGTGACGGAATTTAAGGTGATTAATTCCGTGCATTCATAGATTAATATTCTTCCTTAAGACGGTGCATGTGCTTGCATTGAAAATTTTGTCATTGTAAGAACTATTAATATGTACATATTAACTATTAATTACCTAATTTTTCTAAGCCTATTAGCCACCTAATTTATTCATACCTAACCTACGTATTACAATGACGATTAAATTGATATTTTGAATCAGAGTTGACTCAATCATAGTACTATTTTCTTCGATCGAATAAACCAAATAAGTATCATTTTAATATTTGAATTTTGATCAATTTCATGTGTTGTTTTAAGTTTTATAGGCAATTAATTAGGAGTGAAACATGAGAATTATTATTGAAATTTTTTATTTGGTTAATATTTCAAAAAGATAATAGATATTTAAAAAGTAATAAATTTAAAAGTAATAATAAGGTTTTGAGTTTAATAAGATTTTTAAAATCGTGTCAAAAACTAAAACAATACTCATTTTTGATAAAATGAAAGTATGTTTCAACAAAAAGTGTTGAAGTGTTTTGGTTTCAAAGGTATCATACTATCATAACTTCATTAACCAGCATAATTCTTAAAGCAATTAAATTATCAACTTATGAAAAACTAAAACTCATGTCAAATTAAACAATCCTCAAGTCGTTAAAATAGAGAGAGTCAACGGTTGAAATTCACGAGAAAAATGTCTTAGAAGTTAGAACTAGTTCCATTTATAATTTTTATACTACGAATCCCACCCAAATTGTTACGTTTTCCTCAACATATAAATTAATAAACTATCATTATTTTATACTTATATTACGTTTAAAAACTACTACAAAAAGTCAATATTTTAGGCTTCGTACGCGTTTCATTGATATTGATACTAGTTTTGATGTTTGAACTATAGTGTAGTTTTTAAGAGTTAAGCAAAAAAACATAATTTTGACATATTATTACTATTTAACTATAGAAAACTATTTAAAGCTATAATATAAAAAAAAATCAAAAGAACCCTAGTCGCTTGAATTAGGATTTTTTTCATGTTAGGGTTCAAATGAATTAGGATTTTTTTTAAAATTTATCAAGGCTTATTTTTCATGTCTAGCTCGTCTAGGAGACCGTTTAGTCCGTTTAGAGGTCCGTTTAGGCCGTCTAGTCGCTTGACGATCCCTTTCTGCCCAGGCTCCGTAAAGTGTTTTTTAAAATATTGACTCTGACATAATAGAATTTCCAAAATTAACGAAAGTCCTATAATAGTAAAAATGTAAAATGTATGTGGATCTTAACCTAATTTTTTGAGCTGGTGAGGCGCGCTTAAACCTAATTTTGTAAAATAGCGCGCTTAAACCTAATTTTTAAAAATTTTAGAAAAAAAAATATAAATTACGGAGTATCATTTTATGGGTCCCATTGCCCCATTCAGGATTTGAGGTGGGCCCTCCGGTTTGAGAGTTTATGGTTTGTGGGGTCAAAGGGTCAAGCTTTCTTACTCTGTGGGCCACTCTGGCCCACCAATCAACTATGGCCCACAGATCTTACCCCTCGCAAATTTTGGGATATGTCATTTATCAAGCACATTCGAGCGGTGAATTTTGGGATAGTTCACAATAAGTTGAACTCAAAAAACAAATCTTAACGTAAAATCGATATTATTCGGTTCGGTTTTTGAATTTTTCAGATTTTGGTTCGATTCGGTTTGGGTTAAGTTTTCGTTCGATTCAAATTCTCCTCAAAAAATAACTTTCTATCCATCTTAAACCGACAAAACCATAACATAATCGAAACGAACAAATTCGGTTCGATTTTCGGCTATGTTTTGGCGGTTCGATGCTCAACCCTACAGTTAGACAATAACACATTAAGCATGGTTTTGGATGTTTCGATGTTCCTAAAGATCCTTTATTTTGGTGGAGTCAACGTTAACTAACCACTGTTTCTTATCTTGGATTGTCTGTTTTAACCATTTGGCATTTTATCCACTTCGTTTTGAACTTTGGTGCGATATACTTTCCTCGTCCCTTTCTATTTGTTATTGCATTCTCGTTTGTTGTATTCAACCTTGCTTGTTGCTTCATTTGTGCACAATTGTCGACTCCTCTAACTGTCTTTTGACTCGTCTGATAAATCGAACTTTTATCATATTAAAAAAATCACGAATTTGTTATTTGAAAGTGGGAATTGCAAAATGATGTACTAATAAGTTTTTGTTATTCAAATTTCTGAAATTAGGCTGAAAGCTAGAAAGGAACCAACAATAGTCTTTTTGGTTACATGTGATTACTTGGTTTACACTCTTTGAATCCACATTTTGTACAAAAGAACTTGAAGTAGCCTGTCCCCAATTCTCTTTCATTTCCCTTAGCTTTTTAAACCACATCAATTTTGTAAAGACAATGTAGGGTTTACATTTTTCTTTATTTCAATTTTGTGTTACTAATTGTGAACTAATTATAAGAAAATTTCACACATGCAAGTGCGTACAAGGCACATATCATAAATCTCTTAAGGTTAATTTGACATTAGCGGAATTACCAGCAGAATGGAGGAGCGGGAGCGCAATTTCACTGTTCATCCGCTCGATTTTGAACCCTCCTATCCCCAAGGGGGCATCGTTTCCACTAGCATTTTTGGGGTAGTGGGAGAACGCTAGTGGGCTACCGAATGAAGCCTCGGAATTGCGACGAGTCATTATGAACGAAAAACCCTATCACGATTTGACCATTTGCCGTATATAAGGTAAGAATCCACCATCTAATCCAAAAAATGCTTAAGCTAATGACAACAACTCCAATTCCCTTTATATATATATATATTGTTTTTTCCATCATTCGGTCGATGTGAGCAAATCTTATTTTCTCCAAACACGCTCTTTCAAGTGCAATTGACCTGACCCGATTGACACTTAAAAATGTGTTCATTATATTAATCTTATAGCCAACGAAGAGTATCCCGGTCTCTCATAGACATAGGTTCAGTTCCTCCAAAACCTGGGACCAGAACCATATATAATCGAAGCCTGATCGGTTCCAAGATTCCGACCCTAACTATAGTAAAAAAAATGTCTAGCCGAGAACTCGGCCACAAGCCTATTTTGGAGAATCGTGATCGCGGTTTCACATGCTGGAAAAAGACAAACACTGGTTCCAATGTTTTTTTGTTGTTTTTTTAATATTTGGGGAATCGGTATTTCATCTTGCTCCACGGTTCCGGGATGGTGGAACACGGATCATAACCGCCCCAAGACCGAATCGGCGATTTCGATTCCGGTTCAATTCGATTCCGATCCTGACCGGTTCCCCTGTTCTACTACCAGACCCAGGTCTAGTCTCTCATTGCTAATCCCGAAGCCAGGAGAAATAGACCTAGGCAAACCCTACTCTAATTGTAACCAAAAATTTGTGTTAGGCTTGATCAAAATCTACCTATAACTCTTACTTTGCATAGTCCTATTATAAATATAGCTTTTTTGTATGTACCAATCAACAAGGTGAAAGTTTGGAGATATGGGGTTGTAGATTGAGCGTAGAAAGCGGTGGTCATATCGGTGAGTAACTCACCTTCACGTTACTCACTACGTGCTCTTTCCATATCATGTGCTCATGCTTTTAATTTATTTCTTACTTTCTTTTGTGAATTTAAAATAAATATATTCGAAAACATAAAATTTAACTCAAATTTTTTATATAGTTTGAGTAGGTTCAGATTTTGACCGATATATAGTCATTGAAACTAGTACATATTGGATAAGTGATCTATGATTATGTGGGAATCAGTATTGTAAAAACGATAGGCGGAAGTTAGGCGGTGAAATAAAACCTAACATATAAACGATTAGGCGGGGGTCTAGGTGGAGTCTATCCGAATTTGGGCGAATCAATATAATTTTTATTTTATAAGATTATTATCTGTAATTGGTAAGAAGTTATTAATAAAGAACAATATCATCATAATGTATCCGAATAAATTCAAGGTTAGAGTCTACCTAGAACCCTCCTTAGCCACCAAGAAAGCAGCCTAGCATGTACATCCCGTCTAGACGCCCGCCTAAATGTCTAGTGCTAAATCAAAACGGTGGACACCGTCTAAACCTTTTATTAAAACAATGGTAGCAACATAATTTTTAAAGCCGGTATGTATTTATTTTTTAGTGAAGAAAAAGCCTAAAAAAGAATGGTATTATATTTTTTTTTTTTTTGAAGTGGTACTATATATCTACATATAACATTACGGTTTGAAGTTGCCCATTGTAGTTGTTTCCGAATAGAAATTGAAGGTGACAATTGATGTTATTAATGGTGTTTATTACTGTTCCTGAGAAATCAAAATTGTCTTTACCGACATCCTGTTTGTGTTAGGTTTCATTAGGACATGATAAATTAGGACCGGTAATTAAAAGTCTGACCCGTGTAAAAAAAAAACTTGGCTTTTTTGTGGAAATTCTGCTTTTTTGGGCTCATATAGATTTTAGGGTTTCTATTTTTTATCTTCTATTTATACTTAAATTGGTTATTGTAATCGTATCCTCAGAAAAACCCATTATCTATGACTTAGTAGTACCTTCAATTCTAGAGCTCCAAATCTCGTGTCTTTATTTTTCGATTTCTCTTCTTTTTTGTCATACTGCATGTCAAATTTCCTAACAGCTTGAACTCCAGCACCTTCAATTCTGGAGTCTCGCCTACATGTTTATAGAGGCTAACTAGCTGACTATATCACCTATTTTTTTGGTCAATGAGGGGCGCCCCGCTCAGAGTTGTAGGGTGCCCCGGTATTGACATCGGTGGGCCCTACCGCTGCACATAGCAGCGGTAGAACCTACCGCTTGCTTATTTTTTTATTTTTTTTTAAATATAGTAACGACGCAGATTCCCGCGTGGGAATCTGCGTCCGAAAATGCAGAGGCAGCGGCAGCGGTGGCCGCTGCCGCTGCAATGAATTTTTTTCTTTTTTAAAGACAGACAACGAGGTAGGGAATCTTTCCCTGCCTCCGCATGCAGAGGCAGCGACAGCGGCCACCGCTGCCGCTGCAGTCTGGGATTCTGCACTTTTGCAGAATCCCAGTTTGACCGGGTGGGGATGCGGAATTTTGCTGAAATGCTCGGTTCGAGCCCTTTAAGACCTCCATTCCGTCCTTTCCCTTTCACCAATTTCACTCCAACTCTTCCTCACTCCCTCTCCATTTTCATCAACCAACAGCTCTGAGAGCCCTCTTCATTTTCGCCCCAATTCTTTGCAAGGTCCTAAATCAGATTGAAAGTGTTCCAAATTTCGTTAATTCGATTCAAGCGGTTCCAAAAACGAGAAGTTTTTCGCTATCGGTATGTATGATTTTTATTTATTTTAATTGAATTATTTTAAGTTATTAAGGTTAAAACTAATTTAATTTTTTTATTAGAATTTGTTTGGCTCGAAGTCATCTTCAAGTAGGCGGCGGAATGAATCCCGACGAAATATTAACTTAAATGAGAGCGAGGCAACCTCGAGAGTTCGAGAGGAGGTTGAAGTCCCGCTTCCGGAAGCGACGACGAGCCAACCCGTCGCCCCCGTCGCCCCCATTGCCCCCTTGGAGGGTTTAGGTACGCAAAGTATTAAATTTATTTTTATATTATGAATTAACTATTAGTTTTATGTATTAAGTAGTTTATAGGTTAATTACCGAGAGTTTGATCGATTAAGTAGTTTACATGATAGTAAATTTATATGTTAATTTACACCCTAAAAATAATTAATTAATTAATCAATGTATAATTTATAGACTAATGTATGTATAATTATTAGTGATTAAGTAGTTGTAGAAAATAATTATAAAATTTCATAATTTGAATAGTTAATTTATTTATGGTGTAATTATTAGTTTTTTTCATTAATTATGAGTTTAAATTAGGTTCATACATGTTAGTAAGTTAATTTATGAGTATTATAAAAATAAGCGATTAAGTAGTTGTTGAGGGTGAATATGAATTTTTCTTAATGTGCATGGTTACTATATTTACGGATGAATTAATAGTTTGATATATTAATTATGTGTTTAAATGAGTTTTATGCACGTTATTAGATTTTAGAGAAATATTGTAAAAAATGCATGCAGATGATATTTCAGCAATCGAAAGATTGCTGAATAGAAGTGATGATATTTTTCCGGACCTTTATGTGGACCCTGCCCAACCCACACATGCTAATACGGGTTATGGGCAAACTGGTCCATCATTTGCTCATGGGCAATACGGGGCTTATCAATTTCCCCTGCAATATCCAACACAAGAGGCGTATAACTACAGTAGTACGAGTTATATGCCACCCCCAGAGACTCAGTATGGTGGTAGTACGAGTTATATGCCACCCCCAGAGACTCAGTATGGTGGTAGTACGAGTTATATGCCACCCCCAGAGATGCAGTATGGTGGTAGTACGAGCTATATGCCACCCCCAGAGACGCACCATTATGGTAGTACGAGCCATAGCATGCCACCACAAGAGCCGTACATGCAGTTGACGTTGTACACAGAGCCGGCTCCTCCGTCGTACAGAAACCCACCCCCTCCCATGCGCTACTCGGCTCCTCCGGAGCCCGATATCCCGGCCCATGATGATGAGGTCCCGGCTTATGAGGACCCTGCATTAGCGGCCCCGGTCCATCCGGTGGGCGGTTATGGTGGCGGCCCAAGCGACACGTCCTTACTCACCCACTTTCATACCCATAGGGCACATTACATATGGGATCACCAACAGGTAAGAACGGCCTATAATTTTTAAATTTATGATATTATTTATAATGTTAAAAACTTAAATTTTGTTGTAATGTGAACAGTGGGCGAAAAACCTAAAAGTGCAAGGTCGGTCCGAGGCGTTAGACTTCTTGAAAGAATTGGCAGACAATCATTCAAACCAGGAATGGGTGACGCTTGTAAACCAAAGCGGCTTGAGTCATCTGAAGGATTGGAAGTTCCGGGAAATGGACAAAGCGCTGATTTCTGCATTCGTGGAGAGATGGCACCCGGAAACGAATAGTTTCCACTTTCCTTGGGGAGAGATTACCATCACCCTCCACGACGTCTCAAAGATATTGAATCTTCCATTGAATGGCGCTAAGGTCCAGAAAGGGCTTTTGAGTACTGACGCTTTACGCTTGAGGATGGCGGAAATGCTAGGAGTTGAAGTTAGGGAGGTGAACAGGCAGACCTCAGGCGGTGGCATCAACACGGTGGTGTTGAAGGAAAGGTTGTCAACCCTGGTGGAACAAGAAGCGGACCCAAATTTGATCGCATCTCTGTACTTGTTCATGTTGCTTGGAAACACGTTGTTTTTGGACAAGTCTGACGGCGCTACCCAGCTACAGCTCTTGCATCTGGTACTAGACCACACGACGACATCTCATTATGCATGGGCAGCGGGTACATTGGCCTACTTGTACAGGCAGTTGGGTTGTGCAAGCCGCAGAGAGGCTGCGGGTATTAGTGGGTGCATGTACGTCCTACACGTGAGTATACCTAACCTTATATACATTTTAAATATATTTGTAACGTTTTGTATACGGATCTAACATAACATATTTATATATTTCACAGACTTAGATTTGGAGGTACTTCCCGACCTTTAGGGGTCGGTTGAGCAGATCGTTGGGTGATGATCCGACGCCGTACCATTCAGATAGGAACCGACACGGCAATGATGAAGAATGTCTTGCCATACGACGTCAATTAGATGAGATCAAGATTGATCAGGTTAGTTGGATGCCGTGGGGCCAGGGCCTTAACTTTTCTACCGGCGAGCTTGTGCTATCTCGTTATCGTGGGGTACTCACATACTTTGATGTGAGGGAGCCGTATATGCCGGACAGATTCTACAGGCAGCTCGGCTACCACCAAAAAATTCCTGTGTTGGACGTCATTCGTCCAAAGACTGTAAAAAGAGAATCAAAATTGGGTCCAAGCAAATATAAAGTCACTTTCAGAGACGAGGATGACCGTTGGGAATCCCGCTATCAATCCTTGGTGCCCGAGGGGGAGATGGCCATATTCCCTTATGCAGCGGACAGAAACTATGCACCATGGCTTCAGCTCCGGTCTCATCCGTATCTTATGAGAGATCAACGTGCTCATCCACCGCCAGTTCCCCGTGAGGTCGAACTTGTCCAGGTACGGTGTCGAACCATATATGTTGTTCATTATTACCTATAGCAATATACTAATATTTAAGTAATCATGTTTTTTGACGCAGCGCATGGCTTACTTGGAAGGGATTGTCCGAAGTTTCCGTCCATACGCTAGTCAGTTGAGAGGTCCATATGCCACAGAATATGTCAATGCTATTGAGACCGTAGCTTTTGGAGAGTTGCCCCAAGCTGAACCAGACATGCGCCCGTTTCCGCCGCCCTCCCGTTACCAGCCTGGACGGCGTAGTGATGCCGGTTATTACCGATAGATGTTTTATGGATTACTTGTTTGGATATGTTATTGACTTCTTATGTTTGAATATTTAAATGTTTTTTGGATAAATGTTTCCGTCCATACGCTATGGACTTTATTTATTTATTTGAATATTTAAACCCTAAATAATAATAACCAAAAATAATACTAGTCCTAAAAATACTAGTCCCAAATACTAGTCCCAAAAATAATAATAACCATAATAATATCTTACAACTACAAGTACCCTACAAGTATCAATAGAAATACAAATACAAATACTAGTCCTACTCTAATAAAAACTAGGAGGCAACCTTTCTGCGTTGTGGTAACTGAGGCAACCCTTCTTGCCTTCATAGAAGTCTTGCAATTCCTCTTGATATGCACCCAACACAATAGGTGCTTGGCGTCGGGAAACATGACCGCAACAGCGTTAACCTCGGCAATATCCCGATCTGTGACAACAACTTCTGGCATTTTCTCAACCATTTCGAACACCTCCCGCAACTGATATAACACCCATTCGTAGTGATCTTGGGTCTCTCTTGCCATAAATGCAAACCCAATACAAAAAGTGTGCCCGGTGCAAGTAAATCCTACCATCTCACTCAAAGGCATGTTATACCTGAAATGTTAATTAATCTGAATAAGTTAACGTGCAAAACTTAAATTTCAAGTAAAAACGCTTTTATTATAATTACTTACATGTTGGTTTTGTATGTCGCATCCATGATCACAACATACGGAAACAACTTCAGCAGATTCAACGACTTGGGATGGGCAAAGAAAAAGTCTATTATCTCGTTGCTTCCTTCCTCGGCTCGATAATTCAGATAATAGCCATTTGACTTTAAGAAATGGAGTGAGAATTGAGTTACATTCATTGAGCTCATCTCTTTCTTCAATACATCGTGCCGAAAAGTGTACAACTGTCTCATCGAAGTTGTGATGTCCGGCCACTTTTCACGCAAGTATGTCATAACAAACTTCGGGGCACCATGTGAGAGGGTTAATATCCTTGCATCCTCCTTTTGCTCATCAGTTAAGCGGCCGGCAAAAGGATATCCCTCCAGACCAGAGGAAAGGTCGTGGTTGTGGCGACCGGATTTCACGCTTAGCCGCCAATGATGGGTCCTCCTGTCCCGTTGGCCAACTAATTCGAACGGGCCGCCCATCTTCCTGCTACGTGCTTTTTCCTTTAGATCATCACCAACTTGTAGGGTCGGCATATTAACACCGGATTTGCCCTTCTTCTTTGGCTTGTACTCACCGGCCAACACACATGCTAAAAGGACCTTCGTTTCCCATGAGTTCTTAATTGTCAACACCATGTTCAAATTACGTCCTACTTCTCTAGCCCATTTTAGCATATGATTCCGTTCCGACCACTCATTATCAGTCACAAAATAGGTAGAAAAATCAGGAAAGTGGAAACAATTATGACAAATACTTCATTAATTAATTCGATTATAAACTCCCAAATTCAACACAATATGAGAAATTAAAACGAAAATTTTGCACTAACACAACTAATTTAACAATTATAACAACTATAAAATATGATTAGTTATAACAACCCTAAAAAATGATTGCTTATAATAAAAATAATAATTTAATAAATGATCGATTACATACCGCTTCTTCGTTTTGATGCAAAACCTCATCGTTTTGATGTCCACTATAAGGAATTCCTTCTAAACCGCCATATTGATCGTCGTTCACATTCACCGGATTTGAAGTAGAATAGCCATGTCCACCGTAAGGAATTCCTTCAAAACCGCCATATTGATCATCGTTCTCATTTACCGGATTTGAACTAGAATAGTCTTGCCCTTCGTTGAATGGCCAAAAACCCGACATTATTTTGGTAGAGGTAATTTTGGGGACGAATTTGAGAGCTTTTTTCTTGTTACCGCGTTCCGGCCTCGCCTCATTGCTCGGTATAAATAGCCGCGGTATTTTTTTTTACTGAGGGTAAGGGAGCGGCAGCGGCCACCGCTGCCGCTCCATGCAATATTTTTTTTTAAAAAAAAAAGGCAGCGGCAGCGGCCACCGCTGCCGCTGCCTTTTATTCAAATTTTTTTTAAAATTTAGAGCGGTAGGGCACACCGCTGCTAAAAAGTCGGTGCGCCCTATAACTCTGACCGGGGCGCAATTACTCGACTATTTTTTTCTTAGATGATCATCCACTTTACTCTTTGTCGATCCAGGCCTCATTAACCTCATTCATGTATATTGATATTTTATGAAAAAAATTATTATTTTATTGACGTCCTTCCTAATCACTTTTCTTATAAAAAAAAAATTACAGCACGTAAGATTAATGTGTGAATTTATTACGAGGAGTAATTGTGAAAGTTGTAGATCATTGGTGGTACGGAATCGGAACGTACTAAAACTATCATTCACGATTTAAGGAATAAATAAAGTTACTCTTTATTTTTTTTATTTTTTTTATTTTTTTAAAGGAGATCGAATAATGTTTCCCTTAGCTACGCGTATAAAATGATAATATGTGCATGCCAGCATAATGTATGGTCTTTAATTTCACCAGCTACCCACTAATATCACGTGATTTTGTTTGTTCTTTGAATTTTGCCCTTTTTTGACACTATATTGTTAAGAAAGAATATATATTGACATTGAATACTTATGAATTCTATTATTATTACAAATAATTTGCTCTTAAAGAGTTGCAAGGACTTCACTCACTTTCACAGTACTATATATTACTACCTCCTTTTCATAATTCACGACTTTTAAACTTCAAATAAATTTTCAAAATATACGTCTCTTTTTAATTAACTATACTAAAATTTGTCTAAAATAACATTTAATTAATGTACTTCTAGTTCCAATGTACTTATAAATGCTAAAAAATATCACTTATTGGGTGATACTATATGATTTAATCTCATATTAATTTTGTACACAAAAACCAAAATCTCATCAATTCCACTTTAAGCTTGTCTTAATATATGTGCAAAGTTCTAAAAACCCCTAAATTGCGAAACGGAGGAAGTATAATTATATGAAAGAGATGATATTGAGAGAGTCTTTTTAAAAATAGGGTCACGATTTATTCGGTTTGGATGTAGCGCGGTGCTAACCGATTCAAAATGGAGTTACGACTATGTGGGGGGCACATCCTCATTTGATGTCTTATAAGTGAATTTGAGAAAGATAAAAGCTTCTATATTAATGTTGGTGTATTTTAACTAAATTCGATACTTATTGTCACATAGTCGAAATACAGTTTCTCTTTATTAGGTTTGTCGGACACATTCTTCTAATATGTTCACGATATGGATGACCACATCTTGGCCTTCAGATCTTACTTATGCGAGACTTTATTGAGCAATGATGTTAACAAAGTTGAAACTAGAAATTCTTAGAAAAACTTCAAGTGCAAATAAAACATGGACATTCGACTTAGCTCACCCCCTCTTTTAGTTTTTTTTTTTACTGTTGAAGTGACTTCTCTTTATCTGTTTGGAGTTTTTCGCATTTGTGTTATCTTGACAGTTTGTTTGACTATCAATTTTTCTGACTTCTCGACCTATCATATCTATTTAAATATTCATCTCTAAAAAAAGGGACAGTATAGAGTGCAAAAGAACCTGTGGTTAGTCCCACCTCGGGTTATCTTGGGAGGTCTAAGGTTCGATTCTCATCTCCGTCCTTTCATTTGGCCGGGTGAAAAATCAAGAGTCACCATTCTTCGTACCACTCGATCGAGTCGGTTTACCTAGTTCGTGCACTTTGTTGGCTAGTTCACGGATCCGAAGTTTATCATAAAAAATGGGTCCCTCGTTAAAAAAAGAACTTAGGGTTTGAATACATTATATTGCACTACGTACCTATATATGTAGGACCAATGTCAATCCGAACCAAATTAGAACATTAGACTGATTTGCATGTGTGGTCCCATGAATCCCATCCATTTGCATGTACACTATCTAACGTAACTAGGAGAGTATGAATTCCCATACATTCATCATATAGTATATACTATGTAGCAAATTAATTATATTTATAGACCCTAGAGTATAAAATTACTCCATTAATATTAGAATAAAAAAAATATTGAAAATAAACTCACCTTTGTAGTTGAAGTAGAAAATAGATGAAGCTTTCAAAGTTGCGATAAATAACTCCAACTATGAGGTGAGTTATAATCACTCACCTGAAATGGTAATTTTAATAATATTCACATGATATCATATCAAACATTGACCTCTTATTTATGATGCTTATGCTAATGAGCAATTAGGGTTGAGCATCGATTCAACTCGAACTTAACTGAACCAAAATTTTGTTTAAGGTGAATTAAAAATCAAATTGGTTCGGTTCGCACGGTTCAATTTCGGTTTTATCGATTTGAGATGGATAGAATGTTATCCTTTGAGAAAATCAAACCGAATCAAAATTTACCGTAATCAAAATTCGAAAAATTCATAATCCAAAAACCAAACCGAATAATATCGGTTTCAATTCTGCACCTTAAAGTTTCAGCTTAGACCAACCCATAGTCAACCCTATGAGCAATGATCGAAACTCACTCGTAATCGAGACAATTTATCGCAATTTTAAAAGTTTGACTATTTTTCATAACCACCCCAAAGCTAGAGTTATTTTCAGCAATTTTCCCTAGATTTTATTTCTTTAGTTTTTTAAAATCTTTTTCATTGATTTTTATTATTTCTCAATTAAGGTACGAATCCGTATGTATCTAAGAGCGTATCTAGTTATAACTGGAAAGCCAAAAAGCCAGGTCCCATGAAAGATCCAACGGTCGAGATCACGTTACTTCTCAAACTAAAAAAGTCCCTCCTCATTGGTTGTCAATCACGTGCCTCTATCCAATCATTTTACTCTACTACTGGACACACAGAATCATATGATCTGTCTTTAACTATTTCTGATGATCAGCCCGGGGAAATCAACGGCTATAAATCAACCGAGTTTAGTTAATTACTGTGCTCCGCGTAATTAAGCGTCATAATCCCGCCGACATGGGCCCAATCATTTACAGTATAACACAGTACAGTTGGTTAGGTTTTAGACTAACAAATAAACCAGACATTGTCATTTTTGTTTAGGATTGAATTTGTAGCTAACATTGGTCGACCATCAATTAGGGACAGGACCGAGTTTCGGTTCGAAATCAAATTGAACCGACAAAACCCAAATCGAAAATCGAAATTTGGCTTAAGGTGAACCGAAAACAAAACCGGATTGGTTTGATTCGGTTTTAATTTTGTCGGGTTCGGAAGGATTAAGATTATTTTTGTTAGGAAATGTAAACCGAACTAAGATCGAAATTTGGGATATTTCTAAACCAAAAGCCGAACCGAGTAATATCGGTTTTGGTTCGGTTTGGCTTAAAATTTCGGATGAACCCTAACTAGGGATGGAAGTTATCTACTAATATATGATTCACCCGAGCACCCGATCCAAATAAACGAATTCAAACTTTGTTGAAGCTTGGTAATGGACGGGTAATGTCGGGTGAAACATAACGCTGGTAGATCGAATGTGGGTGAAATTACATCGGTAAGATTTTGCGCACTCCGTTTTTTCGGATGTACACTCTGGTTTGTACGGATCCTAAATCCGCCCATAATTTTGGTTATTTTTTTGTGCGGGTTTGAAAATCGCCCATGATATTGGGTGCTTTTCTTGTGCGGGTTTGAAACCCGCCCATATCAAAATGTGAAACACAAAATTGAGAGTGCGCAAACGAATCACCAATTTATACCGGTCTATTAGTCCCTATGTTTGGCTATGTATGAGTTTTTTAGCTTTAAAATACATTTCATGGGTAATGTCGGATAAACAATATGATTGGTAGGTCAAATGTGGGTGAAATTACATCCTAATAATTACATGATTTGTCACTCGCATAAACACCTGACCATCTGACCGTTTTACCAGTCTACTACTCATCGATTTGCAATGTATGAGATTCTTTAGCTCCAAAATACATTTCATAATATAAATCCTCTTTTTAAAATATTTAATGCTAAACTTTTCTTCCACTTTTTGTGTCGAAATGCTAAACTTTCTTTAAAGTCCTCTTTCAATGAAGGTTAAAATCAATGAAAAGTGAAGAAAGTAATTGAAACTAGCCTTCATTGAAAGATAACAAGAGTTGTGAGTTAATTGTACAATATTAAATACAATATTCATTCTACTTTAGTCTTCTATTAAAACCCTTGAAAAATAAAAGATACTCATATAGTCCTATATTACGAAACAAAGATAGTATTAATTTTTAAGTGGATACATGATAATTATTGTGTCATGAATATTATTGAATGATTTTAACTTTATGACTACTTTTTATGGTTTCATATAATGCGCTTTTTATAGTGTTTTATTTTCAAAAAAATTGTATTTTGTACATTTTATATTTTAGCTTTGCAAGTTTAAGCTAAAAAAAACAGAAATAGTCGCCCGTTTATTTTATTAGACCCACCTAGCCCTAAAACTCGGAGGATAATTAGATGCGAATGATGAGTTCTGCGTCTCATGAATGGGTTGCAATAGAACAATTAACTTTGTGAGTTGATGATGAACGTGGTGTACCCATCTATCATCCGACCTATTTTCATCCTTAACGTCGACTCATCCAGATTGAATGAATCGAGTAAGATCAAGATATAAAATATGTTTTCACTCAATTATTTGTTTGGCTTTTGGACTTTTCACATATTATATACAATTCTTCTTTTTATGCTTTAGATAATTTAAACTATTGATGGTTTGATCCAAGTTTTGATCATGTGGATTGGTTCATTCAAATACAAAGATCCATTTTGTGATCGCCATGATCATGCTTGCCCATCCAGCATGTGCATATGCACATGTCTCATATGCTCGTGGATTTGTTGTGCTTAATTCCCTCATATTTTTGGCAAACCAAACCGGTTTAATCGATTTGACATATTATTTGATACACTTTAGAAATAGACCACACTAATAATTACACACTTTTATTGGTCTATTTAAGAGTGGTCTATTTTGTGTCGGGTAGATTTATTAAGAGGGTAAAACACCCGTTTACAAGTTTTTAAAACTATTTTATTTTTAAAACTCGAACTCTACTAAGCTCTCATGCATATTAATAATTTTGAATTTTTTTGGGTTGTCCACTGATTCGCTAGAGTTTCGTCCTGGCTACATCCAAATTGCTAGACCACACTAATAATTACACACTTTTGTTGGTCTATTTAAGAATGGTCTAGTTCGTATCGGGTAGATTTAATAAGAGGGTAAAACACCCGCTTACGGTTTTTTTTTAAAACTACTTTATTTTTAAAACTCGAACTCTACTAAGCTCTTATGGATACTAATAAATTTTAAACTTGTTTTTGGGTTGCCTACTTGTTCGCCAAAGTTTAGTTTTGGTTACGTCCAACTCGACTGAGGTTGATTTTGGCGGGTAAGTCTTTTAAAAAGATTTTTTTCAAGCATTGGAGTACGTTGAACCCCACACCTCGTGGATGTGGAACATGTCGCTTATCACCCGAGTCAAATCCCTTTGGTTAATAATTTTAAACTTAATAACTTAACGAGTTGGCACATTGCTATAAGTCCGCACTCGTGGATTAGCATGAGGTTTCATGTTGTATTTTTTAAATGAGGGACCCACATTTGGCAGTAAATCCCGCACTCGTGAATTAGCCGGCAAAATGTAAGAAACAGGTAAATCGGGTTGCGCCGACCAACTCGATCCAATGGAAGGAAAGATGATGAAAATGGACTTAGTTTTTTACTCAAGCAAAGGGACAAAGATAATAATCGAAACTTAGACTTTCCAATGTCTCCCTATACCTCTTACCACTAAATCATTTTTCATGTGAAAAATTCTCTTACAACACTAGCAACCGAAATCACAAACATAATTAGTTTTCGATTCGTATAAATTGAGGAACATTTGGATCTCCAACCTTTAAACAAAAAAAAAATTTACACTTGACTTAAATATAAATTATTCTTAGACACACGAGAACAACAAATGATCTTAGAAATGCATAAAATAAAGGAATCAATTGAATTTGATTGATAGCATAGTATTAACCATATACACTTAGTGGGGATCAAGCTTAGAATTGAGCTGGTGGTTGCCGACACCAAATGAGCCGCCGACACCAATTGAGCCACCGACAGACGGCAATAGTAGTCAATTAAATTAAAAATAATTTGCAGGAGTAACATGAACTGATTTTTTAGTGAAAAAAATAAACAAACCATGTGTCGGTGCCGTCTATTGCCGGGAGTTTTGAGATTTTTTTATAATCACACTTATTTTCAATATTTTTAAAAAGTAAAAATTACTCAAAATAATACCGACTTTTATCTATTAATCCAAAATAATACGAATTTTTAAATTGATAAGAAATAATACCAACTTTCATTATATTAATAAAAAATAATACAAAGACATTTTCGGTGGAGATTTCGGCAAAACATATAATGTGTTAATCAAAATTTGTTGGTTAAACATTAATAACATATCGATGGCTAAGATTTTGATGCGATTATTACTCAATATCATTATATAAATTACCATTCGCATACAAATGATATTGATTTACATTATATAAATTATCATTTCACCTTATGGAATCAACAAAAGTTGGTATTATTAATGACAAACCAACGTATTTCAATGACCACATCACATATTTTGCTAAAATTTTCACAAAAAACACTATTACACTATTTTTAGTTAATACAATGAAAGTTCGTATTATTTTGGATCAATAGGTAAAAGTTGGTATTATTTTGAGTAATTTTTTCTTTTAAAAATGAACTTTCTATGTTATTAGTTACCCATAGTATGATTTGAGTTCTAATTTTCTTAGGAACTTCAATTTTTTAAATGAGAAATTAGTTTTAAATTAGTGTTTGGTTCCTAAAATGAATATTTTTAGAAACATCAACTTTTTATGTTATTGTCAATTCTTTGCCGTGTTTCTTTTGTGTGCTCACATTGTGTTTTTATTTTGTTTAATGTTCTTTGATTATGCTTGTTATGGGTCTATCAAAAACACTCACCAACTTGTTCGGGGTACAAGTTCCAAACTTGAATAAGTTCGGGTTAGCCTACCCGCAAATTAGGGCATGTTTTGATGAAAAATATACAAAATTACAAAGGCCCGACCTGCTAATCTGACCTGAACCCGCCGGAGACCCTATTCCAATGACTAAATGTTTTTGTCAAGCCCAACTCAAACCCGTCGGCATCTAATACCCACTTCTGCGCAAGTCTAACGAGTTCTTGCATTTCGATTCTCAAACCCTGATTACACTAGAATACATTGTGCAGTTGTTGGTTCGTAAAATGAATGCAGGAATTACTTCGAGTTACTAGGGTGACTTTGTTTTATCGTAAATTTCTTAATTATTTTATTTATACAAAATCAAATTATTTTAAATTGAACATACACTTCATAAATTCCAATTCCTAACAAATTACTTATAAAAAAAAGTCGAAATTTCCACATTTAACCATTAGTATTGTGAAATGTAGATTTTATCTTCTCCTTACCAAAAACCTCATTTCAAGAGAAGGTAGCTTCTTAAAGTCAAACAAATGAATTCTCAAATCTTTAAACCAAGCAAAAGATTAAATTTTATATATCACCATTCTTTCAACAAACTTATAACATTTTCTTGAAACTAATGCTTTGACTTGCACCCAATGATGACACATTCACATACTACTCTCCTACTAACGACCAATTTTTATATTATAATTAGTAGATATTATATCAATTAATACTAACTAAAGTATATGAAAACACATGCAAATTGGTTAAAATGACTTCACTTTACTTGCTTGCTCTCACAAGCCACAGAAAGTGACAATGCGGTAGCGTCTTCGCTGTCACCCATGAGGCCTACGTCAGCACCATGTGATGGTGCCACGTGTAGTCCGATATCTAAGCTTGACGATGACGTGGAAATCAAATTACTAATTATTGTGAGAGTACCGTTGTAGATTCATGAAGTGGAGCCCTACTTCCATGTGATAATAAGAGGTATCATTATGTGCATTAATTAATACTATGCTTTTGTTGATAAGTAAAGTTAAAGCTATCCTAAAGTTTAGTTAGTGATTAAACAAGAGAACCTAAGCTATAAAGAATCTAGAATACAAAGCTATGAGCCCATGAATGTGGGCACGTGAGAGGTGCGTGAAGGGCACATGATTTCTTTCATTAGTTGACATGAGCAAAAGTGTAATGGGCCAGGTTTAGACTAGGTTCAACTTATAAGACCAAAAAAAAAAAAGAGACTAGGTTCAACTTAATATTTAGGCCCAATACGACCTTACTTGAACAGGATCTGTTCTATAGGCTCGTACCTCTGTATCCTTGAGTTCTAATATTTAGGCCCACTTGATTAACAGATTTGGGCCGGATAAACGGGCCGGCCTTTGAAAATTTGATTTTTTTTTCTTAAGAGTACATTTGTAGCTGGACGAGCTGGGCTAGGGAGGGTTGTAATCAAACCGAGCAGAGCTAAGCTTTTAAATGCTCAAGCTCGGGCCACTCGGCTCATTCATTTAAACGTTTGTT
Organism: Fallopia convolvulus; assembly: GCA_964016875.1. Lineage (NCBI taxonomy): Eukaryota > Viridiplantae > Streptophyta > Magnoliopsida > Caryophyllales > Polygonaceae > Fallopia > Fallopia convolvulus. The sequence goes on from OZ024719.1 coordinate 1,067,575, forward strand.
TGAGCTACGTTTGTTTGAGCTCAGATTTTTGTTCGAGCTTGGTTCGTTTGAGAGCTCGGCTCGCGAGCCTGCTCGTTTGGCTTGTTCAAAAGCAAACTAAACGAGCTAACAAAAATTCATTTAGTTCGTTCGCGAACAAGTGGAAGGAGAACACCTATTTACTTACCCCATCACGAGCCAGGCAATTTATGGCAAGATCGGGATGGGAAAATAATTGAGCTCCTCCACTTCCATTTTTCCGGGGAGGAGATTGTTTTGGGGCGATTTTCAAGCTCTGTTCAGCTCGTCGAGCTGGTCACGTAAAAATTTTAAACTATGGGAAAAAAGTTTTGTATGTCCAATTACGAAAAGCTAGTACCAAACAGAGCCTTAAACGGAAGAAAACTGGGGTTGGAGGGTAATTTAGTGTAGAATCACAAGTTTCGTAACGTCAAAGATGATCGTTTTTGGTCTTGCCTCGTGGCTCGATCAGCCAATAATCCACATTGAGATCGGATACTTTGTGATCCCATTTGGGGAAGACTATCAATATCAGTTTTTATATATGCTCGGATCTCATTGTCAACACTTAAAAAGAGTCTAACACCACTTTATCACTAATAATTGGTTGCCACAGGACGGTTCAAACTTGAAAGATAAACAAGAATTGGAGGATTTAGGGCCTATTTGAATCGCACATAATAATGCATTATCTTACACTATAATGCAAAATTGCATTAAATCCTACATTATAATACAAGATAATGCATCATCCTATGTAATCCAAACAGATAGTTTCATGCTCTGTTGCAACTTTGCTGACAAAATTCATTACGAATTAAACCGTACAAGTTCTCAAAAACAACAAACCGACGCCCTATTTTCTCCAGTGAAGCTAGAAAGATTCTCATCTAGTCAGAAACTTCATTTTCTGATATACTTGAAAGCTAAAGATGCTAATGAACACTCCATTATCATAGTTCCATAGTTCCATCTATGCTGGAAACACGAAACCCGGTCTCAAACTAACGGCATAACTACAACAGCAATCTTTGACAAAAAAAAAAGGCTAAAACATGGGCACTGACAGAGAAATAATGATGTACCTTTAAGATTGCTTAAGCTTCCTTGTACTTTTGTATGGAAAGATCGATGTGTATATAAGCCATGCAAGCCATGAAGAGCAAGAAGAATACTGATACCAACATCAGTGGCTCAGCAAGCATATATATGGGGTTGAAATTGTAGTAGACCTATAAAACAAAGAGCAAAAAAGAGTTACCACCTTTATAAGTAAATAGAGCACGGGAAGGTTTGCCCGAAAAAAGATGCAAGAAATTTGGTTCACCAACAACAATTGAATATAATCATTGCATACGTAATTCGCAGTATTGATTATAGACTGAATTTGATTTATCTATTCAACTGTATATGATCTAACCTTAACAAGCACTAAAACATATATGCAACACCAAATTCCACAATGATAATCTTCAGGAGCATCAAATCGGTTAAAAATCACCGGAAAAAACTGAGCAAAGATTGACTTAATCTACTATTAAGTCAGCCGAACAAGTAAATTATCAGTTAAATAGTAAATCCTATAATCAATCAGTGAACCAAATGTTCTATAAAATACATACGACCAGATGAACCACAAAAGATCTGCTTAATATGAGTTTTGTTGCCTTATATGCAAAAGCTAGAACTTGAAGATAGTCCACAATCTATGCTTCGTCTAAATCTCTATAAAGAGAAGTTATTTTCAGTTCAGAAAGTTCTTTCAATAGCAAGATTTTAAGTATATTGCTGTTTGTAAATTACCTGGAAGGGTTGATTGTGCTCAGGCACTGCATTCTTCTTCTCTAGAACCACAACAGTCCTACCAAGCACATCAAGATAGGAGTAACTCGTCTGCAAAAATTAGCACAAATTAGGATTCTTAGATAAAAAATGAATGTTCCACAATAGTAGACCCATAAAAACACTATGTGTAAAACATTTCAGAAAGCAGAGAACTGTATAACTGGAAGAGAAAATGCAAATATGTCAATCTTTGCATAGTAACATATGAAGGTGAATAAAAAGCCAAAGTACCTCCAAATGTTGATCTACAGAAAATGGAACCACAGCAGAAGGGTCTTTAGATCCCTCTGGCAACACTACCTGTAATGAAGAAATTCATAACAATCCACATCAAACTATGGAGGTGAATATATAAAAGAAGGGAGAAGGAAGAAAAACAAAAAAAAAATGCATTGAAAGATTTAATTTCTCAAAAATCAGGCTGTCACAAATACCTTGACTATCAACTTATCCACAACAGTGTCCATCAGGGGGCATCCAAAAGTAAAGTTGAGGTAGCGTTTGCCATCAGGTGACTCGAAAACAAAGTCTTGCAAGGGCAGTCCATATCCAATTTTAAATGTCGCCTTCCAACCTCCAAAAAGTGGATAGCGTGGCTCAATTTCCAGCTCCGACTGTCACCAAATAAACAGCGTACTCATAAAATTTATTTCTTTGCTTGTACTAGTTGATTGTCTCTTTAAGGCTCAGACAGTCAGACTTGTGAACTATACATTCCAATTCCTTTCTAATGTCTTGCTAACTTCTCTAGCTATCAGATATATAAGTTTGGCAGTATGATTTTACAGGATTAGCTACCAGATGCAATTCACAAGAACAAGTAAAAACCCATTAAAGTGTCTGGCCAACCCAAAGTAAGAGGTAAGGACTACAGTACACACAGCTTTGACATAGATGAATTATAAATGATATTGACAGCCATTTAGAAAAAATGACCTGGGCATGAAGAGGTAGTCTTCTTTATTTTCTAGATCTGTTCTATGCGTTGGTCCATAATTGTTCCACCAAATACCCTTTTCCAATACAATGTTTACAATATTATACTGTCTTTCGTATTTCTTTATTTTATTTAATTCATCAACACATTGTGATGAAATGAATAGATGTCTCCAGTACAATGTTTACAATGGTGCTTGCATACTAATGGATTCTAGTAGATATTTCCGCCTTAAGGAATTCTTAAGAAAAGGCAGAAAGTTAGAGTATGGTTAGAGACAGCCTAATACAGGAGGAAATATCATCTATGAGGTGACACCAAAGCCTAAGTTTGTTTCAAAGCGCAATTTGAGGGATAGATAAGTGTCCTATATGGAAAACCTGTTGCTTTATTTCGCCAGCAAATCAAATTGAACTCAGCCTCATAAATGAAATCCATGAGAGGACTGCTTTGCTCAATCCCCACCCAAAAAAAGTCGAGCTGAAGATAGAAAAGAATTATCCAAACACTAAGGTATACAGTCATCAAAAGAATCCAGAAAATTACCCAACCACCCTATCACTGTATTTTTGCGGTACAAAGAGGTTACTACTATTCATTGACCATGACCCTTTATCCATTCACCCTGACCTCTGTGGACTTCTATGCATTTCACCCTGGATCTCCCCCTTCCTATTTCTGACTCAATCAACCAGAAAATTATTTTGAAGAATATTTGCGTTTTAGCTTAAGCAAATACAATAAAGATAGAATGTACAAAACTAGAAGAATAACAAACCTTTCTTGAATCACCACGTAAATGTGATGATGAGATGTTTCCTATTTCGTCTCGGTAGTAAACAGAATGTACTCGAGGAGGCAGTCTAGCAAGAAGATGCTTGAATGAAGAGACACCACTGATGGAAGGCCTGGCTTGGTATTCTACCCTGTCACATATAACATGTGAATCATAAACCATAACGACAGAAGAACCATGCAAAATGTTCAAGCCAAATAATTATTAAGTAGGCAGACGGAACCAGTTGAGGTGCCTTTGCAGTTCTATAGCTAGCAAGAAAGAAAAGGTGCATTTTCAGTTGGACATCTGTTGCACACGTCACGGATCTGAGTCCACCAACACATTTTAGAAATTTAAATTCCATATTTGGTTTTGGTAACCTTGGTAAGTTCACCAGTACATGCTGAGTTTTTTTTATTAGTTCTTGCCAGTTCTATAGAAAGGCTGATCTTTGTTGCAAAACTGGACCGCAAAAATGACAAGTCCAATAGATCTGGCTTAAATTTTAATGCCTAAGGGTTAAGGCAAAGGTCCAATTAAACTTGTACAGTAAGGCAATATAATATTACATGTAACACAATAATATCAAGAAAGACCACTTAAGCTTAGGAAGAAAGATTCAGCAATGATTTCATTCATGAACGATAATTTGATAGTGAACATCCAATATCACACAGACATTGATAATAATTATTACGTATCAGAAGCAACAAATCTTACCTGGAAAATACACCTTTGTGTCGAGCACCTGCATGGCCCAAATTGTAATGCTCAGTAACCTGAATGCTGCCCCAATGCGAAATTTCAATTTCACGCACCAGCTCCTCAACAACAGCAAATGGGTTGTTGTTCTCGAAGTGAGCTAATACAGGCGAATATGAATACGGAGGTTGATCATCATAAGGTCCATATTTCAACTCCAGACCAGCATGGTTAGAAGGTTCTACTTTGGTGTATGATTCCACCCTAGCACTTGGCATCCTTAGGAAAGTCGTTTGCTTTTTAATTTGATAAGGAGATAATATGAATGCACTATCACGGTAATAGACCAACTGAGATTCAGATTGACTGATTTCTGCTGGGAATGGTTCAAGAGAATGAGTAAAAACATATAGGACCTCAAGCGTTATACTTCCACCTGCACTCAAAGGCTTGGCTAATGATATGGTGAAAAATTTTGCACCATTTGGTCCATCAGGTAACTTAGGCTTTACATCAAGAGTAGTGTAAGTTTTTTTCTTCTTCTTTCCAACAGCAATTGCTGCTTTTAATACAGACAGATTATCCAGCTGGCTAGGTGGGAAGGCAATGAGGACTTCTGAAACCGGAGACTTCCCAGAGTTTTCAACCTGATAAGAAACCACGAATCATATTAAACAATACACCGATCTGTACGTTTAAACTCTAATTAATTACTTTCAAGAATGTGAAAAAACTACCCTTATATCTTAAACCTATAAAACATGCAAGAATTTTACAGAGACAATGGCCAATTGCTGTATTTATGTCAGCTGGAAGAATGAAATACAAAAAATCATCTTCTGAGGCAGCCAAATGTCAAAAGATCAAATCATGGAATTGACTGATCGCAGATGCCATGTACTCAATACTAATAAAGAAATCTGCCTTTGATGTACTCTCTTTAATTTAAAATTCAAGCATGGAAAAAATTATGCAAATGTATGCAGAAGGGAAAAAAAGGGGACTTAAATTGAATACCTTGAGTGTCAAAAACACCTTCACTATGTGCGAAGTCAAATCAATCTGCAAACAGCAACAAGCAAATTAAGAATCTCATGATCAATCAAATTGATGGAACCAGGAAAATCAATAATTCCAAGCTCTTAACAATTGGCTACATGGTGGCTAAAAATTTCATTTGTCCCTAATTTACTCGCAATAGTTAAATTGTTCAATCCAACAAGCCAAGCCAACAAAGAACTTCATCTCACTCTCATTACAATTGAATAGATATTTAACACCATTTCCCTCAAAATCCGACAAATCCACATTCCCCTTCCACTCAGATCGCAAAACGGTACGAATCAACCCTATCCAAATCTCGGTGCACATGATAACTCAACAAACAAAACAGAAGAATTGCAAAACGTCGGATAACGCCTAAGAGGATCAAATGAACTTAAATCGGGGAAATTGGAGAGAAATTGCAAGTAGGAATATAAAAAGCTCACCCGGCGCTCGGCATTGATGATCTGAAGCTCTTCTTCACTAGCGATCACGAAAGACGATCTGAGGAGGAGAGAGAAGGTAAAGAGCAGAAAGAAAGCTAGAGCACGTCCAACTCGGAGCTCTGCTCCCATGGCTTCCCCTGGATTTTTCCTTCGGAGTTGTGTTCTCTGAATTGGTTCGCTTCGAGATGGACGACTAGAAGAAGACTTTTGTTGGATCTGGAGAGTGGGTGGCCGTGGAGGGTTCGGGTCTAGCTTGTGGGTTGACTATTGGTCTGGGCCGTATTGGGCCTTAAAATAAATGAACTGACGTTCTGGGCCGGTTTGAATAGCCCATACTGTGAAATTGTAACTTTTTCTCAGATTATTTTGGCTGGTTTGATATTTTTTTTTTCGGTCTTGCCTTTTGGCTCGCCTGGTTCGATCAGTCGGATACAGCTCTACATCCGGACCAGATACTTCGTGGCCCCATTTTGGGGGAGACCCTCCCAATATCAGTTTCTCCATATATGTCGTCAGTGAGATTCGAACTTATAATCTCCTGGACAACACTTAAGGAGTCTAGCACCACTTTATCACTAGACCAACTGAGTATTGGTTGGCTGGTTTGATATTTGGGCATCAAGCCGGTTTATAATTTTATTCTCCCAAAAAAAAGTTGATAGTTCATTTTAAGGTCCGTTTAGTTTTTCCTATTAGATGGAAAATGCTAGTAGTTAATCGAACGCACCCTAAATATGTCTTAGATGATTGTATGGTGCACATACAATGTAAAATATAAGACCTTTAGACAAAAAGGATAAACATCCAATATAAAATATCAACTTTTTACAATGCCAAGTGTGATTGTGTAATGTTTTCAATGGGTTTATGACGAGGCATAGGCCTAGAATGGAATGACTTAGTGGTTGGAGACATAGAAAATGTTGGAAGATTTCAAATCCGATCTTTGTTCTCACCTTTTACTTATGCGAAAAATCATGTTTCACCATCTTTTCATCCATTAGGCCAAACTAGTTAACATAATTCAGTTTACTTAGTTTGTGTTGTTTGTCAATTGGATTCCAAATTACCATTGGGTCCTTGTAAAAAAATAAGGCTTGAATGCTCATCTACTTTTTGTTAAGTATGCATGTCATCATTTTTCATTGAAATTGTGCATATGTAGTTTATACATTGTGCATGATTTTTTAGAGCACATAATTATTTACCTACTTGTGCTTATATTATATACTACATGATTCATGATCATTCGCATTTTGCATAGAAGTGGTCAAGTGGCCATTCGACCCTGGTCCAAACCCAATATAATATCATAAATCTCATATGAACACCATTAGAATCCCTACAAATTGGTATTTACCTCCATTAGAGCCTTAAACAGTTAAACTACAGCTGGTAAATATACATGTTCATACAGCTTAAACTACAGCTTTTTCAACCAAATGACAACCATATGCACAAAACAAACCTTCACAAGATAAAAGCAAGAAATGGGCAAGGTGCTCATAGCTTTGATAAAAGAATATAGTTCAACAAGTATATTATATATTTCACCAGACTTGAACCCCACCATTCCCCACAATTACAAAATAGTTGTACAGTTATACCCATTTCCCCGGTAACCATTTTTCACCTTATGTACCACCACTCCCCAAGCCCATCATCCACACACACAAAACCGATCAAAAAACACAATATACTCTGCAAACAAAACCCTAATCTACTAATCATATATTATCCCCAGCTCACCAAAATACATCTTGCAACTACTACTGTTGTCATTTTCTTTATTGACCCCAAAACTACGAAAAACAAAGCAACCCAAAAGGGATTAATTAATAATACCACACTAAACACATTTTACCTTGGCTTTGGAGAGGCGAACGACCAAATAGTTGCTTGAGATCTCGTGAGCATCTCAACCATTGACGGCGTTTGGTAAGGCTGAACAAAGGTTGACCCATCAATGGAGTCGCCTCTAACCGTTGCCCTTTGCCATGAGTGTGAGCTCAGCCCTGACAAAATGTACGCTCTTCCTGACGCCTCGTAGACATGTCTACTTTTCATTCTTTCTTGCATCTCCTTTAGCTCGGCGTCTAATGCAACGCAGAGTAGATCATGACTCTTGGCTGAAGCAGTGGATTGCAACATCTTTCGACAGGTTTCCAGCACGGAAATGGCGTTATTCAGATCCCCTTGCTCAGCTGCTGATCTCGCTTGTCTCATGGCTTCTGCTGCATTAAGCCTGTTACGCTGCCTGTCTACCTCTATTGAAACCACCTCCTCCTCGATTACAGTTTCGGGTCTTTCAATTTTCACCTCTTCGCCTTCAAACATCACCATTTCTTTCGTGACAGGGTCCTTAAACACGCATCTGACTTTCAGCAACAAAGTCGAGTTTTCGGATGCTTCTGATGGGATATTCAATGAAACAAGGAAATCTCGCTTTTCATCGGCATATAAATCTCCTATGTCAATAAATCCTAACCGTCCATCATCCGTCACACAGTTTACATAGCTTCCGGCTTTTATTGATACAAGGCGTGTGTTTGGGTGCATGCATTCAACTTCTACACGCAACTCCTGAACAACGACACTTAAAAGACCGCCTATGCACTGAGCAAATGCATCCTGGATAGCAGCCTCAGCTTCAATGAAGGAAAATGTACCTCCGGATATCTCTGAAATTGAGTGCATCAAAGAAGCATCATGATCCGTGCCAAATCCAAACGTATGGACAGGAATCTGGAACCCTGATCTGTTTTTACCCTGAATTGATAAAGGAAGAAGCAGATGATAGTCTGGTTTGTTTTGTTTGCCATTGACATTAAAGCCTGTGTAGGTATCTCGCCCATCTGACAACAATATAATACTAGCAACTGAATTCTTTTCTCTTCGTTCTTCCATCACCTTAGCTCCCTTTCTAAGGCCTTCAGCAATATTGGTCCCACCATTCGCTATCAGAGAATTGACAGCTTGTAATGCTTGTTGACGGCCAGTCTCAGACATTCTTAGCAGAGGAAACAGACGGCGTGCGGTGGAGGAGAACGCAATAACTGACAGCCTGTCATCTGGGCCGAGATTCTGAATCACAAATCCCATGGCTCTCTTTAGAAGTGCAAGCTTAGTACCCGCCATGCTACCACTGATGTCAAGCACTGTGACAAGATCAACCGGTGTTCTAGTTGAACCAGAAACAAACGGTACGCCTTGTAAAACACTGCTTATTGCAGCCTTGAGATGAATCAAAACAGTAAAATTGTCACGAGGTTTGTTTCTTTGGATAGACGAGACCTCAGGGTAAGTTTTGATGTCTATTGTTTTCAAAGAGTTGGTACTTGCTGCGGAAAGATTTGATGTGGTTCTCAAAACACGGTCAAGCTTGCCCAAGCACTCGTCATCATTGAATAGAGCAGGCTCGGTGATTTGGTATGGTGGCAATACATGTCTACTTGGACGAGGAGGAGGGATTCTTTGAAATAAAGATTCTCCTCCAGGATGAATAGGGCTCTTCAAGGGAATCTCCTTCCACTTGGCTCGGCAAATTGGGCATATTTGGTTGCCGTGCTTTACATTAGAGGTAATGCAGTGAAAATGGAAGGAATGAGAGCACTCAGCAGTGAAAATAGCATGACCTTCCCCAGGCTTCAAAGCGGCCAAACAGATTGAGCAGCTCTTCTGTAAAAAAAAAAATCTAGTACGGATCAGATAAACTGTTCTTTAGATTTCATTCTTGAAAATTGTCTTCTTTTTCAGCCAAACCAAGTGGTACAAAAGACATAAGCAGCAAGCAAGCGATGCACAGCTTCAGAATCAGGACAGCAAACAGAAGACTCCATCAACAGCTAATAGTATTAACAAGTACCACTTTTAACAAGAGATCTAGCTGGATTACTAGATCATCTTGATGACCTTGCATATGAAAGGTTCCTCTCAAAGGAAAAAATCACATAGCACCGTTGAAATTACACAAGAGCAACTTTCCAAAGAAGCACAAGCACGTGGAGCAGTATACATCTCTGCATAGTAAAGTCTCTTGGAATTTTCTACTCCAACAAACAGCAACAAACTTAATCATCACTTAGTTAAGCTAATTCATATATAACATGTATGTATCCTCACATCATGCAGCTAAAAGTCTTCAGATAAAGCAATCTACAGGAACAAAAACGTTCAAGCCAGAATCTACCAATCTCAGATTCTACTCAATTTCAACAATAGAGACAGGTAAAAACAAAATATCATCGCAATTCACAAAGACTGAAAATCAGACCTGAGAAGAGGATCTGCTGGAGGACTTCGACAGCTTAAACCGAGCAGCTGAGAACACCGCCGGCGTCGGAGAACTGCTCCAGTCATCCTTAGAGGCGGCGCGGTGAGAGAGCAGCGCGGCGTCGGAGAACTGCTCGCTAGGCGGCGGCGAGTCGTCGTCGTCGTCGTCGACAGCGGTTCTCGGAACGTAGTAGCACAGATTCAAACCGAGCGCCTGCTTCGCCTTCCTCCATTTACTTCCCATTTCCGTGCTCTCAAATCAGACCGACAGCGAATCCTGTGGAATTATCGAGAAAGTGCGGGCCGAAAACTAGGGTTTTTTGAGATCGGAGTCGAAAGAACGGGGGAGATTTCTGCGCGGAAAGGGGAAAACGAAGTGGAGCGCGCGGAAATCGAGGCAGGTGAAATCGGAACTAGAGAGCTAGGAAATCTGAAATCGGAGATTTCGATCTTGAATTGGAAGCTTCAAGTGAGTGATAATAGAGCTCTGAGAACACAGGAAGTGGAAGATTTGAGCTCGGACGCCATTGAAAGGAGGAGAGAGAAGAGAGAGAGGGGAAAAGGGAAAGGTTTTGACTTGAAGAGTGAGTGAGGATGGTGATCTGTGGAATGGAGATGGGTTATATTGGACTGGTGTTGATTTTTTATTTATTTACTTTTTTAAAGTTGAATTTTCTGGCTATGGGCTGAAAGCTTTTTGAGCTGTTGACGGGGATTTTTTGATACCGAAAATGCCCTTGCTGTTTTGACTTTTATTTTGTTGCCATTATTAGCGTTAATTTAATTATGACAGTAATTGAGTGCCCCCGTGCAACAGTGGTCACAGTAATACTACGATTTTTCTTTTTTGGTCGAAATACTACGATTTTTCTTAACCCTATACAACAAGGATTTTTCTATTCTATACTGTAGAAAGAATAGTTGTTCCATGATTTATCGTAATTTTTACGATAACAAATTTAGTTGGTATAATTTGTTTTTACATGTAAGTGTTTCAGAAAAACAGGTACATAGTTATGAGTGAGAAACATTGTGAGAAACGATAGAGAAAACGAGTGACGAATTTAAGAAGCGTGTCTTGAAAGAAACGCGTCTTTCTATTAATGGCAAGTTACCAGATATTCTGCGATCAATCTTCTAAGAAGATACGACAGTTGTAGGCGGTTGCTTGAGAAGATTAAAGGAAGGATAAGATCAAAGATCAATCTTCTAAGAAGATACGACAGTTGTAGGCGGTTGCTTGAGAAGATTAAAGGAAGGATAAAATCAAAGTTTATACGATCTTATCTAGGACATCCGAGATCATTCGGTTTTGGCAAGAATTGGCATGGTTGAGGATCCAAATCACAAATAATACTTTCTCCTATTAGTGTGGGGTTTGTTAAGTGGAAAATCTGCGTAATTAAGCAAGAATTACGTATGAGATCAGACTTGACATATCTTATAAATAGCTAGGTTATAGTTAGGTTTTAAGTGTGGTTGTAGACGGCGAACTTGGAGAGAGAGTTTTTCAAATGTACGAATGTGTGATTTTTTCCCGTGAAGAATCCACAAGTAATAATGGAAACTATGGGTTAACTTTGTAATATACCCTCTTTGTTTCTTAAAATATGTCCTTTTAGCTCTTTTTTCAAATTTATACCTACTTTATAGGAGTAATAATTACTCTAAATAATTTTCTAAGAGGAGTTGAAGAGTACACAATTTTCCAAATATAGGGATAATGTGGATAAAAAAATTCATTCCTTATAATCGTGTAATGGAATAAAAGGACAACTTTTGAGAGACGGATGAAGTAGTAAAAAAGGCTATAAAAGCCTAAACAGTACTTGGTGGAGATCATCTTTAAATGAATTACATAAATCATCTTCACTCTCTAACTCTCTATCTTAATCTTCTTCCTTCTTCGATCTTTCCCTTAATCTCTCTTTAATCTTCTATAATCTTTTGAATATGACAAATTGGTATCAGAGTCATTCATCCTAAAATCCTATTTTAAAAAGTGTGATTTTTATTTTAAAAAATTAAATAAATACAAATTTATTAAAAGCTTATAATAATTTTTTTTTCAATGAAAAATTTCCACTATAGGTAGTATTTCATAGAAGTGGCTGTTGATAATTTCATGATTGACGGGCATCAGAAGTCAAAAACAACGGACGTGCTAATTAATTGATAATGGTAGATTAGTAGTAGTGATAGAGAAGTGGGGGTGGGTTAATTTTATGGTGTGGTTAGTGGTTAATAATTTCACCTTAATGTACTTTCCAGCATGGTATGATTAAGACTTGCACACGTGCATTTCACTTAGATGATCTCTTGGATTCTCAAATGATATAGGGTCGTTGTTTATTAGCAAATTCGATTATATATATGTTCATATTAATTTGGATTATATGTTCGCAAAATATTAGATATATGTTCATAAATAAGTTTTATTATACATATGGTCCAATCTATATTTTAGGTTAAATTATATAGGTTCGGTAGTCTCTCTTAAATTACATAATTTAAATTTTGGTTTCGTTTCTATATAATTGATTAATTGATCAAGTAAATGAGTTGCTCACGAATATGTCTCACGAAAAAACTAAGGGTCTGTTTTGTAAATGGGTGTTTATCAGTGTTGATGCTGAAATTAGGTGTTGAAAGTAGGTGTTTTTTACTGGGTGTGTTTTTCAAATGAGTCGAGGAGAGTAGGGTAAGGATTTGTTTATGGGTGGTTATTTTCTTGAAAAAATTACCAAAAGGCCGGCATGCAATAGTAACAAAATAAGGCTTAAATTAAATAAAAATAAAAATAAAATACCCTAAAACCTAAAAAAATTAAAAATAAACGACAAACTGCTTCGATAAGTCTGAGGTTTGTCATTTGTGTAGTGTTGTCGAACACGTAAAACAAAACTTATTTTTCTCGAAAAGTGTTATAAGTCTCATAAACTCTCCACGATGAGGTTGTCGAACGCATTCTAAATAAAAACCTCACGAGCTAAGCTCGAGCTCGATGAACATTTAAATTAATGAACCAAATTCCAACAATACCAAACTAAGCTTGAGCGACAACTCAAATCTCGACTCAATTCGATTACAACCCTATTCCTACACAAAAATAAGTCTCTTTATTTATTCTTATGTAAAAAAATTAAAAAGAAACGATAAACTGTTTCAATAAGTCTGATAAGGTTTGGGCAGTGTACGTTGGTTATCTTTTGAGCTCGAAATAAGTCCGATAAGCTTCCGTAAACTTAGTATTGTCGAACACGTAAAACAAAACTTATTTTTCTAGAAGTGTGATAAGTTCCATATACTCTCCACGGTGAGGTTGTCGAACGACGAACGGATTCTAAATAAAAAGCTTACAATGAACATTTAAATAAACCAAATTCCAACAGTATTTTCAGCTCGAACTAAGCTCACGTTCGAACTCAAATTCACCTATTTTTAACCAAGCTAAACTTGAGCGACAACTCAAAACTCAGCTCAGTTCGATTACCATCCTATTCCTACACAAATGTAACAAACTTGAAACTTCTTTAAAAAAAATCAACAAAAAAAACACATGGTAAAAAGGGCCAAGTGAAAAATGAATTCACCTGGCCGTTCATGGTAAAACATGAGAAAAATGCACACAATTATGATGATTGACAAGGGTCATTTCTTGTAGTAAAAACTGGCGACATTGAGCTTTTTTCACGTAATTGATATGCACAACTTTTATTTTATTTTTACACAAGAATAAATAAAGAGAGAATATTCGTATACCGTTGACCTTAACCATCACGTACTGTACAAGCAAATCTTTCATTTTATATGATCTTACTTTATTTTACTTAGGGAAAATATTATTCCTCATCCATGATCTAATAATTTAATTAGTAAACCAGAATTTTTATTATTCGTCTTTTTCAAGGAACAATTTGGAATCGGTGCATTCCTATTCATATACGATGTCGACAAGCTATAAGATTGGACTAGTAATGATAAAACTCCACTTAATTAAAGTTTTGAAATTTTGTTTAAAATCATTCATGAAATATGTTTATCGACAAGAAATAGAATAATTGCAAATATTGTTTGTAATGGATAATTCAAACTATCCATCATAGCTTAATATCAAAAAGTTTAGGTGCTAACGAATATATGATAATTAATGGATATTTAATTTGGATTCGTAGTAAACTCAAGTTAAACTTAATTACATTCAATTAACTTAGTAGACGTTTAATTAGTTTTGGTGTTTAATAAAAACTATAAGCACTTATAGTATAGTCATAAATTTAATTTTTATGAAGTTTAAGAAATAATTAAATTATAATATGCTCATAAATTTATCGGATGACAATGTAAATATTTTTCGTTAAATAATTGACTTTGGTTATGCAAATCACAGGTATTAAAATTAAAACTAAAATGAGATCAAGACAAATAACTCTATGTAAAAGTTAAAAATTTTAAATTATTGAAATTGAATTTTATTGTTTATTTTTAAAAAAATATCTATTTTATTTTATTCAAGATTTTTTTATTTTTTATTTTTTATTGGAGGAATAGTTTCAACTTCACTTGGAATAATTATATGGGTTCAAACCCACTAAAGCTTTCATTTATTATTTTTAACTCCAATTAAAATAATTGCTGACATGGAAGAATATATGGAAATAATATGAACCACTACTACTCTAGCCATATAATTCTTGGGTTCATCAATTAGAACAAGTTAAAAGAGTTGGAATCTAGATAGTTTTGTGCCCAAAATATGCCATCACTCGAGGTTTTATAATGAAACAATCTAAGATATTTTTTTTGGTCCATTTAGTCGTAGTTTATTTTGTGTCGGATAGACTTATTAAGAGAGTAAAATATTCTTTTATAAGTTTTAAAGTTGCTCTATTTATAGGACCCGAAGTTTATTTTGTATCTGTAAGCCGTTAACATTGGGGTAAACACAATTATCTGTGCTAGGTTTAACACATAAACTTATATAGTAGTGGTCCTGTTTAAGGCATATTTGGATCACGCATTATAATATTGCAGGCTTTTGTATTATAATGTATGATCCAAAGAGGCTTTTAGTCTCCACTTTCAGATATGGGAATACATATTATCAATAGGTCCTCACAAGTGCAACCGACTTGTTCTAGTTGACACTTGAAAACGGACACAAGACAAGACGAACCTTGTTCTGATGCTATATTAGAATCTATGGGCTGTTAACGTGGGGCGCACACGATTGTCTTTGCGCATATGTGTGTTGAACTAAGTACACAAGTCCATAAAGTTTTATTCTAAAACCAATTGAAAATAGAAAAAATAATACATAAACTTATATAGTGATCTTGTTTAATCTCCACTCTTAAATATGAGAATGCATATTTTCAACAATATTAATTTGTCGCACTTCCAAAGCTACTCCCTTTGTTAAGCTAAACTTGTCGTTTTAGAGTTTATCTTAAAAATTAAGGAAATTACTTGATTTGACTTAAATATCCTACATTCTGTTAAAATCTTTTTTCCTGTTTTGTAGATTTATGTAAATATTTTTAATTAGTAGGGATATTATTAGAAAAAATAGACTAAAATAAGTTTAATACAATTTTTATTGAACAAGAAAATCAAGATAAAATGACAATTTTAGCTTAACAGGAGGGAGTATATTTTTCGGTCAAATACAAGTCAAGAATGACAAGTATACATAAAAAAGGTCAAATCTTTGTACATATTTGCATATATTTTGCATATCTTTACTTGTGCATATTTTTGGACAATTGATGTAAACGTGTTTGAAAAATTAAATTCCATGAATATTATGGACGATATGTATGAAAAATAGTGGAGGAAAAGCATAGGAATATCAACTATATAAAAGTCTCCATAGAAATCAATTGAATTAAGGGGAGTGGAGAATGGCACTCGAGAAGAGAACAATTTTATGTTCTCCAATTTGCTTGCTATCCATTGGGGGCATCAACATCAAACAATTGTTCTCATTTTGAGTTAGATATATGTTGTACGTGTTGAATAGAATATTTACTATACCAATATAAAAAAAAAGTAACTATTGACAAATACATACTATTTCAAATTCTTCTTTTTTTTTGTTTTGGTGGCCTTGGCTTTTGGCTCGCTCGGTTCGATCGGACAAACACTGCTCTACATTCGAACAGGGTATTTTATGGTCTAATTTTGGGGAAGACCCTCCCAGTATCAGTTTCTCTATACATGGCGCCAGTGAGATTCGAACTTCGAATCTTCTGGACAACACTTAAGAGAGTCTAGCACCACTTTACCAACTTAGTATTAGTAATTCTTCCTTTTGTTAGATGTAAGTAGAAATTAACATATTATTATTGATATAACTATTGGTCAAGTGTTACCAACTCAATTGGTAGGTGATGAAATTCGTCCCTAATAAATTACGGTATGTTTTTCATCACCTATTTTTGTCTTCTATGGACCGAAAAATAAATCCATCCAAAGATTATTCATTAGTTTGTTGTTGATGTTGTTTCCTTTTGGACTATATTGAGTTATTTTTGTGGTTATTGTTCCTCTTAGGTCAATGGGACGCACTATCCTGATGTATCAGGGTATGCACACTCCTATCTCGACTAGACATGGGTCCAGGTCCGGTTCATCCGAAACTTGGAATCGTAACCATAATTGGAACCGTAATCATATTTTGGTGTATTTTGTCTAGGTTTTTTTTATGAGGAAAATATTAGGTGAAACCCAAAAAAGTTCAGTTTAGAGAATTCTTATAGATGAGAACATTCAATTTTGGATGAGTTATAAGTTTGTTTATTAACCGTTATGTTATATTTACGATGCATGTGATTAAATTCGACAACCTAAAAAGATTGTAATATTAGAAGAGAGTTTGCCACAACCATGCATTTCTATTTGACATGGACAATTCAACTACGGCTTCCACATACGACATTTATTACTCACGACGTTTATTACCCGAATGTTATCACCCTCAATCATAATTTTATTCAATTTCATCATTTGAGCCACTCGTACTATTATATACATGCCTTGGGCCTCGACTTGTAATGTATTCTAAAATTGTCATCTTTTAGCGTCTATTTTAATTACCTTTCTGTAGTAGTTCTGAACAATATATCGTTGATGCTTGCCCTAATCACACGTTTAGAACCATCGAAATTGAGTTATTATTTCCTTCAGTGGTTTACTCCATTTTAATTTCTTACTTCTCCTCCCTTTCTTTTACGACGCGTCCTTGTTCGATTTATCCTCAAATTCTATATTATATAGAGTTATGTTTGTGATTAGATCCATTATTTAGATCAACATTCTTGAACTAACAACTTGGTCAAAACAACAACACAAGATCTTATTGGTAGGGAAAAAACATAGAGTAAAGTCCATTTGGTTTCTAGTTGATGTTGTCTTGTGGGAGATAGGAATAACTTTTGCAAGCCCAAAAAAAAGATAAAAAATAGTTTCATAAAAAATAACCTATAAATAAATAAATAAAGCTAGAATTGATATATGGGTGCATTTTGGATTGTTGTGAGCTTTGCTTTCTTTTGAAAGGCTGTCTTTTTAGGAGGGCAAAAGTGGGCTTTTTGAAGGGTTTAGAGTGGAGGAATAAGCAGCCACACCCACTTATGATACAAAGCTATCATCATTCACAAAAGTCTACTATTCTTTCATCTCTCTCATTTGTATATTTTAGGCCACTTGTTTTTTCAATTGTTTTTTGGCCTTTTGTTTTGAGTACCATTTTATCTTAGTTGTATTGAGTTTTGTATTGTTTTATTGATTCCATTGGAGCACTAGCTTGTACATGTTCATGATTTCACCTTTATACGATACACACATTCTAAGCACTAAGAGATTGTCTAAGAGTCGCTCTAATTCGATGGAGTAATCTTTTGATGGATATAATGTGCCCTAATTTAATGTTTTCATACGCGTTGTTAGAAAGATTATAACGCTTACGTGAATCTAAAGTCGCACTTTAGTTGACGAATTAATAATTGGAATATTATAAGTGATTTAAAATAAGGAATTATACAACAATGACGATAATAATATGATAATAACATTGACTTAATATAGTTCCGTTGCAGGAGAATCTAAGGGTCAAGATTAGATTTGGATCCGGTTTCACTAGAATCGAGGAAGCGACTTGAAATCGTATGGATCCGGAACCGCTGGTTTAGTCCCGAGGGTGGTCACAGTCCCGGTTCCACCACTCCTGGAACTGACGGTTTTGCCGGTTTTGAATCAGATGGAACCGCCGGTTCGGAGCCCATTGGAACCATCGGCGGTTCCAGCGCTCAGGGGTGAAATCACGGTCGCGATTTTGTATTTTGGGTGAAATCGCAATCGTAGTTTCACCAAGCTAGAATGGACGAGTTTTTTAAAATAACCCATATCACAAAAACAAGGATTTAAAATTTCCAAAGTTAGATTGATTCATTTTTTTTTGAAGAATATTGTTAATAAAAATCGAATCGGAGACTTCTGGATATTACTTTTAGAGACCCAACTATTTAACTAGATGCCCGAAAGTGTTAACATGATTCTTTTTAGCTCAATATGAAACAACCCACAATTAACATGAAGAACAATTCTCTCATAACCTAATTAATTGATTCACTTCCAAATAATCCATTAATAATCCAAAAAGATGCATTATACCAAAAGGATTTTTTTTTTCTTTTGGTGGGGGTATTGGATTCCCTTTACTGTCTCTTAAAATTTGTCACATTTTTTCTAGGGCAAGTCAACTACAAAGCTGACTTCTTTCTTTCTCTTTGTTTTTTTGCCTTTAGTTTATTTCAAGAATGAAGGATTTTAATGTCTTTGTATTTTGTGGTGGTAGTGCTCTCCACTTGAAAACTTGGGGAAGTGATTATGGGCAATGAAGCTAGCAAAGCATTGGGCCCATTTGCTCTTCTGTAAATTGATCAAACCAAAGAAAATAAGAACTAGCACATTTGAATGATTACTACTTATAATTATGAGATTTTATGATGAAAGAAAGTTTGTTTTCAGGACTTTTCCAAACATCCACCATCATTAAACAAAATTGTATTTTATTGTGAATCTATTAGTATTAGTTGTCTATTAGGTATTTGCATTTATTTTATAAAAAAAGATAAATAAATGACATTTGGTGTTGTCAGTAGAAAGTAGAGACTGTTGTACACATTTTAATTTCACTTTGAAGGTTCAAAATAAGAAGATTGCACTATATCTTTTAGGGGATCAACAAAGAGTAAAGGGGCGGATCTTATTGCGAAAATGGTCTATTTCTATCAAATCTCGAGTCATGTGGCATTTCCGAACCCAAGAATTTTATTATAATTAATACTTCGGGATGGACGACGTCTCGCCGAGTCAATCTCCTATTCCCATAAAAAAAAAGAAAAATAAATTGTATGAGTAATTGATAAAGTACGTCCGATGGACCAATCAATAAGATGGCGTAGCATATATATAAGTCTGGTAAGGTTTTGATCCAAATTCATATGAAAATGGAAATAACTCCTTAGGTTATATAGTAAACAATTTTAATTCTATTTTCTCATATGGGATACTCTCAACAGTCTCTCTCAAGTGCAATTGTATGGGTCAATTGACACTTGAAAATACTCCCTCGAGGCTTGCGAATCATCACATTTGGATCGGTCGCTCTTTTATTAGACAGACTATTTAAATATGCTTATAAGGTCAACAACTCCGAATAAGTCCCTCAACTCTGATACCATAATATAGTCCGATGGGACGATAAGATGTGGGGTCGTACGATAACGGATTTAACATACAAATCCAATAATTGAATCTAAAACAATATAATGATGAATTAAGTAACTCCTCAGGTTATATAATAGACAATTTTAGTTCCATTTTCCCATATAACAATATATGAAATTACTAATTATTTATAAGAATATATAAGTGTATATTGCTAATAAAACAAGGATAAAAATGGTAAAATATTAATTTATTCGCAATGGAGGTTCGGTGAAAGTAAACTTTATTTGATTTAGCCTTTTTTTTTTGATAAAATATTTGATTTAGCCTTGTTCGTTCTCCATTGGTCATAATTCATACATCATAAAATAGATTGTTTTTTCGGTTGAATCATAAAAATAGCTCGTAGAACATGTGTTGTTACTTACTAGGTTTGAATTGTCGTTTGCTTGGTGTTCTCCAAGAAAAATGTTAGGGTCAAAGCCTCAACGGAATCTGTACAGCGGAATCTGGGTTTCAAGATGGGGGTACCCCTGTCCAATCGAAAGAGAGTATGTCCGATAGACCTAAAAAAATTGAAATTCAGCTATATGACAGTAATAAATTAATTTAGTTATAATACACCAAAATTGATATAGAAACTAAATCCATCTTAAAAGCAGTGTATAAAAACCAACGAACATGAGTATGTGTCGTACTATTATATTATGAGATGTGATTCAAATAAATCCTTAAATTGATTTAAATTGAAGTTGGTAAAACGGTAACATGTTTTTTTTTTAAAGTAAAGAATATTTAGGGTTAAAAGGAAAATCTAAAGGAGATCGATCAATCAAGTATATATATGAGAGCAATGAGGTAGTGAAGATTGATAATGATAAGAATGGAGAAGGTGGTTTAGATGAATCATGAGTCTCCCACATGCGTGTAACCAAGTCAAAGTCAATCCTCATCCATGCATTCACGTTGTCCTCTCTATTTTTTTACAATACAAATTGTTACATGGCTCCACTTGTAATCACCATAAATTTTCTATGTTTTAGATAATTACTTTTTTTATTTTTAATTAGAGACCAGTGCTCTGTTTATCTAGTGATAAAGTGGTGCTAAACTCCTTATCTAGGAGATTCGGAATTTGAATCCCACTGACAACATGTATGGAGAAACTGATATTGGGAGGGTCTCTTCCAAAATAGGGCCATAAAATACCCGGTCCGAATGTAGAGCGGTGTCCGACCGATCGAACTGGGCGAGTCAAAAGAGAAGACAAAAAAAAAATAGAGATTTAGAGGTCGTTTGGTTGAACGCGTAAATCCTAGAAAGTTATTTAATTTACAAGTACAAAATTCGAACGAATTGGAATTTTGAGGATTTTTTTTATGAGGGACATACTTATAGTGAAATTTTGAAATCGTGGTACTAATAATGTTCTAAAAACGTTAGACGGAGTCTGGGTCGAGGGGTCACCTAGCGTTTAGATGGACAGAAAGATTGCCTAAACGGTTTTAGACGGACTGAACGGTTAGGCGGACTTGGACCTTTTAATACCTAGGCGGGGCTTAGACCGAATTTTTAGAACACTGTCGGATGCATGCACCATGAACCAGGTTAATTTATTTACATCGATTAGCTCGACCAAGAAAAGCCCGTAGGACTTGATTTTTCAATTAAGTAAAATTTAAAGAATTTGAAGAAAAAAAATATATATTTGACTGAATTTTGAAATATTTAGAAATCATAATAGAGAAGTTTGAAACTTTATATGCAAAAGGGAGGGAAGTACCTCAAAACCTATTAATTTTATAGAGCTTTTAGAGGCTCAAATTATTCTTTAGGGTTACAAGTTGTTTTGGATTATTGGATTGATTTTCTAGATGTTTAGTCAAATTGCAAATATGTTGTTGTTGCTTATTTAGGGCCCGTTTATTTCTATTTAATTTAGGGCCCGTTCATATCCTAGTTTTGAATTGGGCATGAACTTAAGTGTAATTTCTTGATATGGAAATCACTCTTTTCCATTTCTCTAGTTAAAGTATTGATTTGACTCATTTCCTATATCTGGGATATAGAAACAAACGGGACCTTAGAAGCATATTAATGTTTTTTCAACAAGATCAAGTATTTACTTTTGCTTCCTCAAATATTTAAATTCAAGAGAATTAGATTATCAACCAATCTTGCACTATACAAAGAAACTAGGAGATGGGCCCATGGTAAAAGCGAAGATCTTGCAAGGCCCAATCTCCAATGTTAAAGGCTGGAAAGCCCAAACCACAATGTGGTTGGAATTGGGCCTTTACTGGTCTTTTTCATTACTCAATCTTAAGAGCAACGTTATCAAAATCTTCCGAATTTTACGAAGATTTGAATCGTGTGTAATAAATCGTAACAAGTAGAATCATGGTAGGATCATAGTAAGATTGTAACATTTTATCACACGAATTAAGTTCAAATCATCATTTTGTATATTTTCGTTCATTTTGACTATTAAACTCTTTTTTTTGGTTGAAATGATCATTAAACTCATTTAACTTATACATTAAACTATTTACAAATGACTCATTTTTTACTTAAAAAAACGGAAAGTAAGAATATTTTTTTGATCAAGAAGCAGGCTAGTGCCTGTAAATATTATTAGAAATTAGAAACCATTACTCCCCATAGAAGGAGAGTCTTTAGCCAGCAAAAGCAGAGAGTCTTGAGGGAGATTATCAATCTCAAAATACAAAGAATTAAAATGAAAAGAATGCTGAGCTAAACTATCTTAAAAAGAATATGAACATTGCATTCTCCTTATCTTAAAAAGAAATTGGGTCTATACGGGTCCCTCTCGTTAGTTTTGAGTGACATATATTATATTAATGTTAGTCCTTTCATTATTTTATACTTTTGACAAGTTATTTTATCCAAACGATCTAGTTCTGGACCTACTATCTCCTTACGAATCGATTCAAGAATTCCAATCATGTCGATATTGCTAAGAGATTCCATAATCACATGATTTTTTGTGAATGGTTGGTGCATATATATATATATATATATATATATATATATATATATATATATATATATATATATATATACTATATGTCGGACCACATTATATTTTAAACCTAAAATTTTGTCCACTAAAATCATGTTTTATCGATCCATCACTTCAATCATCTTGTCATGTATGAGATTTAGAGATGGGAATTGTATAATTAATTGGAAGATGAGATATCGTTTGTTCGGGCGACAAGGCATGTCAGCCGACCCTTAAAATAGAATTTTCCACATTGTATCTTACTTTCCTCTAGTATAAATACATGAAATCCTCATAAATGGTAATCAAACTTGTAATAGTCGAGTGTTCGAATACTCGGGTTTCCGATAAACCCGAGAGCTATTTCTCATTTGAACTATTTTTGTAAAGTATACTATATATATATATATATTTTGGCCAAAACCCGGAACTTAGTCTTTCAATCCAAAGCTCATTTTATATTTAGAAAAGGAGGCCCATTAGAAATCCAAGCCACACCGGCCTCGTTCATTTTTAACGGAGAGTCACTTTAGGGTTTCTGATCTCCTTCCTTCGTTGTTAAACCCGCATGAGTCAAAGGGAGAACTCATCCCTTTCGCCACTCTACCCTACATACGAAGCAAGTATGTGCCGTCCTTCGTTTTCCGGCGTCGATCCACCATATTCGGAGCAAAACCGTCTTTTAGACTTGCTGCCCCAGTGTCGTTAATCTTCTCCGCCGAGTTGAATTGTCGTTGTTTGTTAGGGTGCAAGAACATCCATCGTCCCCGTCACGATCACCATCTTCGATCGTTGCCGGTGAGTGTCATTCGTCTCGGTTCTCCTTCTTCTAGCTTCTGCATTTTTTTTTGTCGTATTGCATCAAGGTTTAGTTGGTGTGGTCGATGTCGAAAGTATTGATCGGTGCCATGGATTGGGTCGCTGCGGAGATGGTGCAAGCCTCTTCGGGGTGCGCCATTACTAGTGTGTTAGCAGGTTGTTGGGCGATCGTTCAGTGCGATCGAGAGTTTTAGTAGGGGCGGTTGAACAGGAAACAAGGTTGGGTGTGGGTGGGGTCTTTGGGAAGGCATTAATTCTTGTTTAGGGTTTTGACTAGTTGAATTAATGATGGTTTTTAGATTAACGCATGTTTGTAATTTGGTAGCTTCGTATTCAGATTATATATATAAGTAATTTTTTTTAAAGAAAACCAAACTTGTTTTGTTAGTAGTGGGTATGTATTAATTAGTAGGCCCTACGGTTAATCATTTATAGGTTGGAGTCGATCGGGTTATAGTCATTAAATATTAGTTTTTTTTAAGAATTATTGGACGTGCGATTTAATTATACTCGTTATTCATTCAGGAAATTATTTCCGATCGAGCTTTTAAGTTTCGTGTCATTATAGGCTCTTCCTTCGAGGTAAGTCGTTTTCGACTTGCTCGGTTCTTTTCTCTCTTGTTAGACTGCGTATCGATATTGTAGGACGGGTTTTGGGAATTAGTCCCGAATACCTTTTAAATTGTTTTGAACTCCTTGTGTGTTGTGTGCATTAATGATTTTAAATGTGTTTTATCGGAAAATATTTTGGAACGTTTTCTCTGTGTTGGTACCGTTTCCGACACGGCCCATTGTAGCTGGTGTTGAGGAAGAGTTGGCTACTTTGACCCGTGTGACTGGGAAAATCGTACCCCTTCAAACGAAAATTATTATTTGTGTGTTTTTGGCAAGCGCTCCAGTGGAGGCTTAGCCCGGAGTTAGAAGGGAGATTGGGAAGTGGAGTGGGAGTAGGACTGTAAATGAACCGAGCCATTTGTGAGAAATTCGGTGTTCGGCTCGGTTAAATCTTGTTCGTGTTCGGCTCGGTTTGTAAATGAACCAAGCTTGAGCACAATTTTAAGTCTCGAAAGATATATGAACCGAGCTTGAGCACAAGATAACTCGGCTCGTTTGCTCATGAGAAAACTCGTTTATATGCTCATGAGAAAGCTCGATTATACACACATAAAAAACTAGATTATACGTTTATGAATAAGCTATACTTACTATATATATTATTATAATATATAGTTTATGTTAAATTACATAATTTTGGTGGTGTTTCATAAATCACGTAGTTTAAATTTGAGTTTCATTTGCTTGTATAATTAATAAGTATATAAGTTGTTCACGGATTTGTATGTCGAAGAAACTAAACGAGTGGTTCGCGAACAAGCTCGAGCTCGACGAACATTTAAATGAACGAAACTCAAACAAAATTTTAAGCTCGAACCAAGCTCGTGTTCGAGCTCGAGCTCGTCTATTTTTAACCGAGTCGAGCTTGAGCAACTCAAAGCTCGACTCGACTCGGTTCGATTACAGCCCTAAGTGGGAGGGCCTGCCTCTGCACTCGGCGCGGTGATGAGCGCTTTGGAAGTCGGATCGTGGACAAAGAAAGAATTGCATTGCTGTGTGATTGTGATTGTGAATGTGTATGTGACTTGTATGACTGATATAACTAATTTAGGTATTGGCCTTTAGAGTTATGATTGCGGTTGTGGATTTTGTATGCTGACTATAGATAAATGATTTTAAAGCGTTCTACAGTTTCCATATTCTTTCTAGCTTGGTAGATTAGAAGCTGACCCTTCGGGGAATATTTTTCAGTTCCAGGTATGAACCAGGTAGCCGTGCAGGAACCGAGGCAAGATGGCGGGCCGGAGCGGTAAAGAGCGCGTGTCATAGTGGGCTTGGTTTTACGCTAGTTTGTTTATGACTTTTTAGGATGTTGGTTTTTATATTGATGGAGTTAGTACTATTGCTTGTTTTGGTTTTCTCGGGGAATTTCTCGTTAGCAGTGATTCGTTAGATTTGAATATTTAGGTGTTTCGGGAATTCATGCATAACTATGTTTTCTAAGTTTTTTTAAATAAAGGTTGGATGTTTTATTATGTTTTCTCGTCGTGCCCGAGTTGTAAGGTCCTACAGTGCAGTTGTCAACCTAAATAATAGTACCTGGTAAGGTCTATTCCCTAATAGTGCCTCGTCGAAAGACGGGGTGTTACAAGACTCATATTCACTGAGTTCGCAAACAAGTCTTACCTTTACCTTGACGTTCAATTGACAAATTGCTCTTTTTATTTAGACATCGAAGGTGAATTAGGAGGTTCCCGCCCCATGTGTATTGAATTTTGCGGGTTTTAAGTTGAAGAGAAGTTTGTAGAGGAAGGTGAAAAAAAATTTAAAGAAGAGCATTCGATCAGTACTTACACTAAAGATAAATTTTTGTGCACTAATATTTTTAATCATGTATTTACGTACGTAGTTGTTATTTTACTACAACTTGGTTCGTGATCAAAGAGGGGTTAATTACAACATATGTGCCAACATTTTATGGGTATTTATGGATGATTCCGTGAAGTAAATCAAATTCATGAAATGTCCAAACTTTTGGGGGAATATATGTTGTGGACGGTGCCATTGTACCATAGATCTACCAATAACGAAATGTCCCATCTTAGAAATGACGTGCCAAGTTAATCAAATAAATTAAACGAGAGCTTTCCGGCAAAGTACCATAGGTCTACCCTGTTGTAACGAGAGATCGAACGAAAATAATAAATAGAATCGACACAGAAATTTACGTGGTTTGGTAACAGTGTATTACCTACGTCTACGGGCAAAGAAAGTGCATATTATTATGAAGGCTGATTATAGAGTACAGAATATAGGTATTTCGAGAGTTTATATAGTGACTCAGGAAACCTATTACAGATTATGAGCCGTAAGCCCAAACAGATCACGAGAGGCCCAAACATAACTAATATTGTATATCGTTTGGGTGGGTGGGCGTTGTCCCAGCCTCGACCCCTGAACCACTGGCGGATTCCAATCAACGACAAATTCAAGGCATATTAACAGGCACGTTGATCATCCCTGTTACAAACACTTATTAAGGAGTCTATATCGTTATAAATGATTATTATAATGAGAGCTTTCGGACATCTCATCAATCAATTTAACCTCTAAATATAATACTTAACAGATTTTTGGTTTGATTCCCATGATAATACCTACAACAAAAAGAATCAAACATGACATGACAACTCTCAAAGTAGAAAGAAAGGAATGAGGTTGATATACTGTATATAGGACGCTTAATTTAGTGCAAACGATTAATTCTCAAAGCTGTCATATTTGATTAATACTTTAATTAGGCGCCAAAAAAGCTTAGACAGGCTATTTGCTCTGTCTTATTAACAGTTACATGTTTAGTATAAAGTGGTCAAATTAAATCTTATACTCCCTAAATATACTCCCTTTCATACTCTCCTACGACGTGATTATGCGATGATTTTCCAAATTACATTAAAAAAGAAACTTAAATATTTATAAAATATTAAAAAAATATCTTCTAACCAATTAAAACAAGGGAGTATAAGAGGGAGTATGATTAGGGAGTAGAAAAATCGGACCTAAAGTGATCATACTAGCCCTGAAACTAAACCCATCTAACTCGCCCAACTTGATGGAGATCACCTTTTTTATATAATGAAAGATATTAGGGTGACCGCTAACAAATTAGTGGTAGCCCTATAACATCCTGACGGATGAAGGTAAGTAACCCCGGATCAGCTGCGAGTGAGAAGGAGGAAACACCACTGAACGATTCAGCGATGGATGGAGATCACACTTTATCATTCGAGTTGAATGACGTGATGAGAAAGTCACAAAAATAGTAAAGATTAACGTAACTAGTTTTTTATTTTATTTTATTAGATTAGTCAAATTAAGGTAATTTAGCATATCCAGAACAATTCAGTGAAAATTGACATACCTAAGTTTTAATTCTTAATTCCGTCTCCGAGAGTTTTCGAGAGGGAACATACGAATTCCTCTTAGAGAGGAAGCCAAGAAGTTCCTCAAACAAATGATTGTCTCGTGTCCTTGGTATCGAGCAATCTGTGTAGGAGCATCGATCTACAACCTAACTAGACAAGGATCGGATCGGTTGGATTTCTCCTAAAATTTGGACTGAGGGCCGGACTGATAAACTTCTCAATCCAATCCGGTTCGGTTTTAGACCGGACATTTTTTAATGTTTTTTGAACTTGTATTATTTATTAAAAAATAATGAAAATTAAATACACATAATGTAAAATGTTTTATTATATATTGGTACATATCTTTTTATAAAAATCTAATTTTTTATTATTAGTAAAACGATTTTTATAATATATGGTATATGTTAAACTCCTTAAAATGATAATATTTTGTAAGTTTTAATTTAAGACAAGAGAAAAACACGAGATTGCTATAGTAATGGAAGTTGTAAGATCATGTTATAATAAAAAAGTATGAATTAAAGTGGTAGTTGGGGCACGATCGAGCTAGTATACGAGCACGTGATTGTGATCGATCAAATGATCAATCATTCTGTTATTACATTTAAGTCTCTGACGCTTAAGTATCATATCATCAATATTTTAAGCT
The DNA here is from genome assembly GCA_964016875.1 of Fallopia convolvulus. Taxonomy (NCBI): domain Eukaryota; kingdom Viridiplantae; phylum Streptophyta; class Magnoliopsida; order Caryophyllales; family Polygonaceae; genus Fallopia; species Fallopia convolvulus. The sequence continues at coordinate 1,095,807 of OZ024719.1, forward strand.
AGCTATCTACTTAATTTGATAGAAGTATATAGTATATTACCCTTGTCAAAAGGGAAGGACCAAATATATAAAAGAGTGAAGTAGGTATTAGACCTATAGTTATACACTTATATTAGTTTGTGTATGTCTTAACTTATGAGACAAGTTATTATATTATAAACTATAAATACCATATTCATGAACGAGAAAGGCAAACTTTTATGCATCTAATGAAACGGTTAAGTTTTTAATTAAGGGAAGTACTTAGAAGTTATGGGTTCGATTTTTATGGATAGTGCCCTTTACCAAAAAAAAGAACGAGAAAGACAAGCAATTACATTCTTTTCTTTTTCCGGCCTACTGCCACTGCAGTTGTTTGCCCTAATCGTCAGCCACCACCGCCCTCATGACGAATCTTGACGACGCCCATACCTCTTCCGCCACACAATTGGATGCTCTCCGGCCAACAGGTGTTACTCGCTGCTCAAACTGCCACACAAACTGCTGCTCAAAACAGTCTGAAGATCAACTCTCCTTACTCCCTCTATCTGTCGTACCATTTCGATTTGACAATTTGCACTATTTTCCTTAAGTGGGACAATTATAAAGATTCAGAACGCCGTCCTAGCCAAAAGAAGAGTTGATTTTATCGACAATATAATTTTAAACCCGACGCCGATTGTTGGTTGTCTGTCAATTCTATGCTCGTTGGTTGGATAATACAGTCTATGGATCCGTTCGTCACGTACTTTCAAGCAATAAAAGAACTTTGGGATGATCTCAAACAATGTTTTTGAGTTGGAAATGGTCTCCATATCTTGCAACTCCCATCAAATATTGCAAACTGTTGCCAGAAAGGGCAGTCCATCGCCGCATATTATGGCACCCTTAAGAAGCTAAGGGAAGAACTCACAACTTATGTTCCTTTGGAGTCGTGTGCATGTAATAGTTGTAGTTATGGCTTGAATGCAAATCTTACAAAAGCTCGAGATGAAAAACGTATTCACCAGTTTCTAATGGGCTTTTCAATCTAAATCAATAACCAAATAATTTGCATATTTTCTTAAACGTTTGTCCAAGAATGTTTGTTGGTTGATTGAACCAGAAGATGAGAAGAGTAATCTTAAAATTAAGAGGATTCAAAGTCGTCCGATCTAGTTTTGGTTCTAATCTGCTTGGGTCCAATTTTTTTTCTAAATTTCAATTCGGTTATCATCTTCACCGGTCTTGTTCACATGAAATTCAATTGAAACTCTATAAGTGAAGTACTAAAACTCTATGTAAATTAATAACCCCTAGATAAATTAATTCAAAATAATAATAAGTTAATATGGAAATAGATCTAATTTTTACCGTTGATTTTTATTTAATAGTCAAATTTATTCAAACTCTATCTATTTTTTTTACCTACTCCTTTAGAACTAGATCCCATCTTCCACATTACTAAATTATTGAATTTGGTTCATGGAGACAAAACGTACAAAATGAGCGTTTAGCTAAAGTGGAGTTATTCTACCTAGAGTTTGAGAAATCTTGGCCACTAATTATCAAAGAAAGAGGTGAGATTGATTCCTTCTATCTCTGAATCTTTTTGCTTTTATACTTTTTTTATATAATTTATTATTTTTGTGAAAAAGTTTATAAATATATCAGTATAGTTCTTAACACAACTCCACCAAAACAAGACATTACAAAACGGGAAAAAGTCCGGTGTGCCGAAAATCTGGAGTCATGCAGCAACGGGCCTAGCATACAAGTCTAATGAAACTCCAACCCAAAACCATATGAGAATGGGTGGATTAATAACTCATTGGTTTAAATACTAGACAATTTTTGTCCCAATTTTTCCATGTGCAAACACTCTCAACACGCTACCCAAGTGCTCAGCTTGGGTATGTAACACTTGGACAGAATCCATCAAGGCTTGCGAACTATCTCTCTATTTTGGATCGGTCGCTCCTTTATTGAACGAGCTACTTGATTATGCTCTAATAAGATCGAGCGACAAGTCCGAATAAATTCCTAGATTGCACGTTGTGGAGCCTAGAGTCGTGCGGTAACGAGTCTATCCTATCATACAAGTCTAATGAGATTTCAACCCAGAATCGTATAACAATGAGTAAAATAACTTATTCGTTTATATACTTAGGTAATTCTTGTCCCAATTTTTCCAAGTGAAAACGTACACTTTTAACAAAACGAGTCAGCCCGGGTTGCCGGAATCGGGCAGGTAAGCTCGTGCATTACCACAACTATGTAAAAGACATCACACATCCTCATTCCTCACCAAACTCATCACACAACATCTCCGCCCACGTGGCACCAATCCACGCCGTCCATCTCTCCCCTTCACAATCCAACGGTCACGAGCCTCTTCCCTTTCGTTCCAACTAACTCCCCCTTCTCACCCAACACTCAATGCCGATCTCAACTTCCTTTGTCCCCTATTTAATCCCCGCCAAAGTAGTTCACCTCAAATCCCCCCCAACTCATCCTCTTTAATCCCCCCCCTCCCCTCCACAATCTCGTGATCGGAAAACACAAATGGAGAACGGAAAGTGTAACGGTAACGGTCACAGTAACGGTAACGGAACGGTGACGGATCCGTTGAATTGGGGGGCGGCGGCGGAGGGGATGAAGGGGAGCCACTTTGATGAGGTGAGGAGGATGGTGGAGGAGTTTCGGAGGCCGGAGGTGAGGCTCGCCGGAAAGAGGCTGACGATCGGCCAGGTCGCCGCCATTGCCGGCGGGGCGGCGGCGGTGGAGCTGGCGGAGGAGGCGAGGGCCGGGGTGAAGGCGAGTAGCGATTGGGTAATGGAGAGTATGGAGAAGGGGACGGACAGTTACGGAGTTACGACGGGGTTCGGCGCGACGTCGCACCGGAGAACTAAGCAGGGCGGCGCTCTTCAGAAGGAGCTCATCAGGTAATTAATAAAACGTTTTTTTGTAATTAACCTAAGTATGTTATAGATTTTTTTTAAAACAAAAAATGGGATGTAATTAAGTTGAACTTAGATGTGATTTAGTTTAGTTTTAGATGGGTATAATGTTCTAAAAAACGTTAGGCGGACTTTGGGTGGATATGGACCGCCTAACACTTATATCGATAGTCTAAATGGTGGTTTAGACGGTCCTAGACGGGTGCCTAGACGATCTGGATGGTTAGGCGGGTTAAGACCTTCCAACGAGAACACTGGATGGTTGGGTGGTTTCTACAAAAAAAAGATGGGTGGGTGGGTTAGATTGAGTTAATACATGTGAAGAAAGCTTAAATGAAAGTTTAATTTGGTGCCATAATTTAGTAGATATAAAATTAGTACATGGGAAATTTAGCATTGACTTCATAAGATATAGAAATAATGATAGTACGGTGTTCGTGCATCTAGTTAAACGATAAGGATTTTAGATAGTATCGTGAGAATTCTGTTTCAATTCTCATGGACAGTGTTGAAGTAGTATATAAATATATATCAAAAATAATTGTTTGAGTGAATTAATACTTGAATTAATACACCCATGGTGGATTGATATATGGTGATTTATTTTGCTTGTTAAGTAGTCGTCAAAATATTCTATTATCATTTTGATTGCTTCTTCGATCACATTGATTATATTTAGAGAAAAATTAGTCCTGTTCGGTTGCAGGGGTAGGTTTTTCTCTCTACCAAAACACTATGGAAAAACTCCTTGTTTTTTCTACCCTTTCTACCCTGAAGGGCGTAAAATTTGGAAATTTTGAGCTCTATGAAACGGAAACAAGCTCTAAAAAAGCTAGTATCGAACGGAGCCTTTCACGACAACCTAAATGTGTCTTATATTTGGAGTATACAATTTGCAAGATGAAGATGTGTGTGTCATTTCATTTTAACCTCAAATCAAATAGATTATGATTTGTTGGTGAATCTTGAGTAAATCATAGTTATGATTCTTACCTCTGGTTTGCTAGGAGGAATATTCAGGTTCAGGCTAGTTATATTGGAGTTATTTTCACATTAATTGAGCCGAATGCAGTGTGCTATTCAAAGCTCAACTAACCAATTTTGTGTTATTGTCACACTTAAAACCACTTGTCCTTCGTTTGGGGGCCAATCTTAACTGGCTCTGCTCTGCCAACAAGTAGGGAGTACATTTTAGGCTAAGTTGTTAAAGTATGTGGACTTTAAAAGAAGTTATTGGTTTATGTGGACCCATATATAAGCTTGCTATAAAAAGCCCCAAAAAAGGGACTCCAATTGAATTGGCCCACTCTTAATGGATTTTAACTAGTAGTAGTATTTTTTTTGTTTTTTTGAATAATGGATTTTTATAACATTATAGTTGTGTTTTATATGATAAAAAAAGTTTGTATACCTATTTTATGTAAGTTCAGAACATAACACAAAAAATAGAACATCCTTTTATTTCATTCGACCCGCTAGAACACACAGATAAGTTTCATGGATGATAGATGAGCCAGGTGAAGAAATTAATCTCTCAAATTGAATAATAGAAGTGATTTACCGACCTATTAGTTGAACAATTTCCATCCCTATCATCTTACCAAAAATGAGAGAGGAATTTCAATAACAACAAATAACCCAGTATTAACCCGCATCAAGCAAGGTCGGGAGAGTTAAGACTCAAGATATATACACAATTATCCCGATATCGAGAAGGTGTATGTTTAAGGTCTAAAAGAATTTTTTGTTGAAGAAAAGAAAAAAAAAATCCAAGACTCTCTCTTGTTGTACATATTAACTTTTGCAAGAAATTTTTGTTGAAGAAGTTTTATTTTATTTGGTTGAATTGAAGAATTTTTTGTGAGATTGGCCTAATTATTACCATATTAACATGAATTAGATGTATATCTTTTGTAGATGATTTTCGTTCATTTCCCACCAATAGTGTTAATCTAAATTTTGTTTTATTTTTAAATTTGAACTTACAGATTTCTGAACGCTGGAGTCTTCGGCAACGGAGTTGAATCCCGCCACACCCTCCCGCAATCCGCCACCAGAGCCGCCATGCTCGTCCGCATCAACACCCTCCTCCAAGGCTACTCCGGCATCCGCTTCGAAATCCTCCAAACACTCACCAAATTCATCAACCACGATATCACCCCCTGCATCCCTCTCCGCGGCACCATCACCGCCTCCGGCGACCTCGTCCCGCTCTCCTACATCGCCGGCCTCCTCACCGGCCGTCCCAACTCCGCCGCCGTCACCTCCGACGGACGCCGCGTCTCCCCCTCCGAGGCCTTCCGTCTCGCCGGCGTCGACTCCGGCTTCTTCGAGCTCCAGCCGAAGGAAGGCCTCGCGCTCGTCAACGGCACCGCCGTCGGCTCCGGCCTCGCCTCAATCGTCCTCTTCGACTCCAATCTCCTGGCTCTCCTCTCGGAAATTCTCTCCGCGCTCTTCGCCGAGGTCATGAACGGAAAGCCTGAGTTCACGGACCACCTGACTCACAAGCTGAAGCACCACCCCGGCCAGATCGAGGCGGCGGCGATAATGGAGCACATTTTACACGGATCCGGATACGTCAAGCACGCCGAGAAGCTCCACGAATTGGATCCGCTCCAGAAACCGAAACAGGATCGTTACGCTCTCCGGACCTCGCCACAATGGCTAGGCCCACAGATCGAGGTGATTCGAGCGGCTACAAAGTCGATTGAGCGAGAAATCAACTCCGTGAACGACAATCCACTGATCGACGTTTCCAGAAACAAGGCGCTCCACGGCGGAAACTTCCAGGGAACTCCAATCGGCGTTTCCATGGACAACACCAGGCTCGCGCTCGCCTCAATCGGAAAGCTAATGTTCGCTCAATTCTCGGAGCTCGTTAACGATTTCTACAACAACGGACTCCCGTCGAACCTCTCCGGAGGCAGAAACCCTAGCCTGGACTACGGATTCAAAGGCGCAGAGATCGCGATGGCCTCCTACTGCTCGGAATTGCAATTTTTAGCCAATCCGGTGACGAACCACGTCCAGAGCGCAGAACAGCACAATCAGGATGTGAACTCGCTAGGCCTGATTTCATCGAGAAAAACCGCCGAGGCGGTGGAGATTCTCCAGCTGATGTCCTCCACTTTCCTGGTGGCGCTCTGCCAGGCGATCGATCTCAGGCACATAGAGGAGCTCATGAGGAACACCGTCAAGAACACGATCAATCAGGCGGCGAAGAGCGTTTTCGATGCCAAATTGAGCTCCGATCTGGTCCGCGTCGTCGATCGCGAGTACGTTTTCGCCTACATCGACGATCCTTGCAGCGCGAACTACTCGCTGATGCAGAAGCTTCGTCAGGTGCTGGTAGATCGCGCATTAGAGAACGAGAATTCGTCGATCTTCTATGAAATCGGAGCGTTTGAAGAGAAGTTGAAGGCGGAATTGCCGAAGGAAGTGGAATCGGCGAGGAGCGAGTATGAGAGTGGAAATTGTGGTGTTCCGAATCGGATTAAGGAATGCAGATCGTATCCGTTGTATAGGTTTGTGAGGGAGAAGCTTGGGACGAGCTTGTTGACGGGGGAGAAGGTGAGGTCGCCTGGAGAGGACTTTGATAAGGTGTTCACCGCCATTACTAAGGGGAAGATGATTGATCCTTTGCTTGAGTGCTTGGAGGAGTGGAATGGCGCCCCTTTGCCAATTTGTTAGATTAATTTTTTTAAATTTAATTTAATTTGATTTGATTTTCTATCTTATGTATGTTTGTGTTGGTTTGTTGCTCATAATGTATGCAGATAGTTTAAATAAATCCACATGTGCTCGATCTATATGTACTCTCTAGAAAAGATCCTTTGTTTCGTTTCGTACTATTAAGTTGCTTTTGATCTATCGAAAACACCTTCTCGATACGATCCAAAGGATAGTGTTTAACTTAGTATAGTTTAGAAATTATGAGTTGCTATTGGTCTAGCTAAGTAGTTAGTTAATTGAGTGTATATATCTTGGGCCCAAAGTTAGTTGATGTATATCTTGGGCTTATGGGTCAAGGATTGGTCCAGCCCACGTGGTACTTGATGTGGTTTAGACTTTGATGCATGATTATGACATTTTTAAGAGCATTGTCCGTGAAAGTCGAGTTAGAGACCTCTAAATACTATTATTGAAGGCTTAATTATTTGACTAGATATTCGAAGATCATAACATTATTGTTATATGGGAAAAAAAACAAGAGAGAATTGAAGAAATCATGTTAAAGTGGTTCAAATCAAACAAGAGAAGAAAATGGTTTGATATTATTTTGGACTTGGTTGAAACAGGGTCATGATTACCCAAGATGTATGAGTGAAATAAAGTGTCAAATTGAATCTCTAAGGTATGTTTGACAACCTTGCATCTCTAAGAATTCGCTCTCCGCTCACAAAATCAACCGTTGACAATTAGTGTTTATTTTATGAATACCATCATCCTATCTGTTTCACACTTCCATTTAGATAGTCTTTCCATTTAGATAGTCTTTCTAAATGTTTCGTTACTACTTGATAACATAAAACTTTCTACAAAATACATCCAAGCTCATTACATCCTTTTCTTTGCAATTGGCAAGTATATCGCTTATCTCACATCGCTTATTCTCCTCCATGAAAAAACACTCATTCTAAAGTTAGGCACGAATAGATACATTGAAATCTATAGGTATTATTCTAAAAAATGCTACATGTACTCTAGGTAGAGATGAGTCGTCTAACGTCGAGACGACATAAACAATTTTTTAGACAGTTCTAAATGGATTAGAAAACTAGGTGGACTTAAACCTTCCAATACTGACCGACCCACCACGTATCTAAGAAAGAGTAATCGTTTTTGTTTCGATTGTTGTCCAATGTTGACTTCTCCAAATCTACATTTCACCACCAACTACCAATATAAACAATGCCATCAAAGAATACAAATATTCTCCCTACCATATCTCACTTACACCTATCATCATCTCACACCATTTCCACTCCTATAAATACCTTCACAAACCCATCCAAACTCCACACCAAAATTCAAAAATGGCCGCCACAGCACCGCCGCCTCCACCGTCGGATCACCCCACCGGCCACCCGCTCTTCACTCGAATCCGCCTCGCCACGAAATCCGACGCCGGCCACATTCAAAAGCTCATCCACAAGAACGCCGCCTACGAGCGCCTCGCTCACATGGTGACCGCCACCGAATCCTCTCTCGCCTCCACGCTCTTCAACGCGCCACCCTTCCAATCCTTCACCGTCTTCCTCCTCGAGTCCTCACGCGCCCCCTTCGTATCACACGCGCCGAATCAGTTCTTTTCCCCAATTCTCAAAACCCTAACTCTAGCTTCCCCGATTTCGGACCCCGAGGAGGCGGAGTTCGTCAATTCGGGCGAGGACGGCGTCGTTGTGGCCGGATTCGTGCTGTTCTTCCCGAATTACTCGACGTTTATGGCGAAGCCGGGGTTTTACATCGAGGATTTGTTTGTTAGGGAGTGTTACAGGGGGAGAGGGATGGGGAGGATGCTGGTGGCGGCGGTGGCGGCGCAGGCGGTGAAATCGGGGTTCGGGAGGGTGGATTGGGTGGTTTTGGATTGGAATGTGAATGCGATTAGGTTTTATGAGAACATGGGAGCGAAGATTTTGGAGGAGTGGAAGATCTGTAGGCTTACTGGTGATGCTCTTGAATCGTATGGTGATGATGATCATGCTATGATTTGAAGAGGGATTGAAGATTTCTCTGTTGGATTTTCCCTTCATGCTCTGTTTTTGTTTGCTTGCTGTTGTGATTTGAGTGTATGAGTAAAAGATGTATGCTAGTGGATTGAAGATGATGAAGGTGATAACTATGGAGGTGTAGAAAATTAGAAGAAGGTGTTGAAGATCAAATCTTTTCTGAATTAAAAGCACGGAAATTGAAAAATGGATGTCAATGTCATGCATGATGCATCTGAATTCTGAAGTGGAAAAAATGACCACTATTTAAGTCTGCTAGATCTTTCAAAAAGGACCACTTAGAAAAATCAAGATGAGAAAGTAAAATCTTGGAAGCTAAGAGCAATCCAAGAGATTCCCCATATTACATGATAAAATAATTATCTTGTATTATAATAAAAAATCATTTTTACATTATTACATGGTAAAAGTTTTGTTTTTCCTGATGATTGAAGTGTAGGGGGGAAGGCAGGCTTGTTGATCAATGATTCAATGTACAATAGCCCACTGCCTTTGGACATTTTGTTCGACAGTTAGGCCTCTGGGTAGTACTCCAGCGGTTTGCCCTTAAGAACGAAAAACTCCATGGTAGAGAAAACGACTTGTTCTTCACTGTTTAATCAGTTGGAGGTATTTTTTGGGCAATTTCAAATAAAAATTTTCATAACATTTGATCAATCTGGTGTTAATTGGCAATGTGCTTTGGTGTGTGAAGCAAATTTGGGATAAGGTTGGTGAGAGCCATGGCTGCCAATACACCATCTATCTATTTGTTTGGGTAGTCTTGTATGCACCATCCTAATTTGGGCCCATTGGCCCAATTTGGTTTCTACAAGAAACTGGCCCATTTAGGTAAATTACAAGCATAATGACCCCTAAATATATTCATGAAGAGATTGATCATTTTTTTTGTTTTAACATTAATGTGGGCAAAGCCATCTTTGGAGGCTTGTGCTCATGCCCCTCTAGCTAGGCCCTAGAATGGTTGCCTTCTTGTTCAACCAATGGTTCAAGTTCTTTCTTATCATGAACAACAATGTGTCAATTCCTCCTCACACCATAAACTCCAATGATTGTCCCACAACAAACATAAAAAAAGGTCTCTAATGAGAGAGAATTTCGTGTGTGGTTTGTATCCGTGTACCATTAGATCTCTTGATATTGTACTCATAATTTTGTGTATAAATATAAATAATACTAATGGTGAGGTGGTGCTAAGAGAATTAGATGGTGATTGTGCTTCTTATATAGAATGCTTTTACCTTGTTTGATAACCCGCCTGACTGTCTGAGGATTTGAAATGTATTCTTGATTTTGATAAGAACATTAGTTCAGATATGTAAGCTCTTTTTATGATTAATAATAAGGGATAAGACCCATCATTCAATACCAAAAAAAAATATAGAATGCTTTATTTGTGGATATTTTATTTTATTTTTTAATAAGGAAAGAAATCAAGGAATCTATATCAATAGAAGATATTTCGTTCTGTAGTATTCTCGCAAATGAGGTCATAAAAACCTAGACCAGTTGCAAGCGGATGAAAAAAATTGCAACGAAATAAGACGACGATAAACTCCGAAAAAGTGTCGGCCTCACAAAAAATATTAAAGATGTACCATCTCTAAAATCAGACCAATACGTATATAAAATCAGACCAAGTCAAACTCAATTCCATAAGAACAACTCTATCTTACCTTTTAATAGCTTTAATAGCTTTTATGCTCGAAAGGGAATGTTGGATAATTGAATTTATCCTTGAGCCTAACATGTTCCCTTTCAATTGATAAAACTAACATGTTGGTTGCCCTTTAGTTTAAGAAACACGTAACACATTCCACATCCTTCTACATTCTTCTTTAATCCCACATAACCAAAAAAATTTAAATTAGCAACTTAAATAAATAAAAAGATAAATTCCTAATCGCTACATATAAATAGCCAACACTGGATAAGTTTCCACAAAACCTCCGCACAAATCACAAACCCTAGACTTTCGCATTCCCCATTTTCCCTCTCTTTCAACCGTCATCACTCATCAGCAATGGCCGCCGCCGCCCCACCGCCGCCGCCGACTCCAACACCAGAGCTAAACATGGACGCGCCGAACGACCACCCGGTCGGCAACCCGCTCTTCACTCGGATCCGCCTCGCGACGAAATCCGACGTCGGCCACATCCAGAAGCTCATCAACCAGATGGCGATCTACGAGCGCCTCACTCACATGATGACCGCCACAGAGTCCTCCCTCGCCTCCACGCTCTTCAACGCGCCGCCCTTCCAGTCCTTCACCGTCTTCCTCCTCGAGGTCTCACGCGCCCCCATCGTCTCGCACGCGCCGACTTCGCACCTCTTCTCCCCGATCCTCAAAACCGTTAACCTCTCGCTCCCGATCGCTGATCCCGAGGAGGCGGTGTTCAGATCGAACGAAAACGACGTCGTTGTGGCCGGATTCGTGCTGTTCTTCCCGAATTACTCCACGTTCATGGCGAAGCCGGGGTTTTATATTGAGGATTTGTTTGTGAGGGAGTGTTATCGGAGGAAGGGGATGGGGAAGATGCTTTTGTCCGCGGTGGCGGCGCAGGCGGTGAAGCTAGGGTTTGGGAGGGTGGAGTGGGTGGTTCTGGATTGGAATGTGAATGCGATTAAGTTTTATGAGACCATGGGAGCTCAGATTTTGCAGGAATGGAGGCTTTGCAGGCTTACTGGTGATGCTCTTGAGACTTATGGAGATAATGCCATGATTTGAAGAGGAATTGAAGGTTGATAGAAGCTTTTTCTTTGGTGAAGTTTTGTTGAGGTTTTGGGAATGAAATTTCATCTTGGTTGATAGTTTGTGTTTCTTTGTAATAACTCTTGGATGCTAACTTTTATGACATTTTCAATGCTTTCTGTGTTATTCATGTTCTGTTGTTATTGCTCTAAGAAATTTCACACAACACCAAGTTGAATAGAATGCACAAAACAAAACAAACAGTGAATGTTATGAAAGTTATTGTACAAAGATTGATCTCTGGGTCAAGGTGTTAGCCTTTCGATAATTTGGGATAGAGCTGAGTAACTTCCAAATGCTGATGAGATGAGTCCCACACAGATGACTAGTATGCAAATTGAAGCCTGTAAAAGGTGATAAACAAGATGAAATTACAGGTTATTCTGTTATAAATTTAGAGGAAGTTTAAACATGAATGTATGTTATATTGTTATGTACCTGAATGCGTTGCACTTTTCCCCTGAGAATGCTCAGGTAACAAGCACAAGGTAGTATAAGAGTCTGAAATTGAGAAAGCAATGAAATTTAGATTCCATGGAACTGGGATTCCTACAAGTTGCTCAATTCAATATGACTAGGGTTGAGTGTCTTGTTGTTTAAGACCAAAATTTTAAGCTGAACTGAACTGATTCGAAACCTTTTATTCGGTTTCCTAACAAATGGTGATTACTCAAACTGAAAAAACTGAAATCGACCCAAATTAAGTGGTGATTACTCAAACCGACAAAACTGAAACCAACCCAAATTACCCAATTAAGTTTACCTTAAGCCAAATTTTGTTTTTTGGTTCAATTCGGTTTTTGTCGGTTGGGTTCGGTTTTCAACCGATGCTCAACCCTAAATATGACATTTTTAGTGAATGAAAAAAGATGGCAGACTTACAACAAGCATTGTGAGTAAGGATCCAATCAATGCCATGACCAAACCTAGCCAAATTTCAAAGGACAAAAAACGTCAGCATGCCAAGACAAGGACGGTTTTAATGCATTAAGTTGAATCAAATTGACCATTTAATACGACTTTAAATAAGGTGATCCAAACAAACCTAAAGGAGGTTCAAACTTACCGAAGAAGGGAACAGAGAGAGCGACTAATAGAGTGGAGATGACAAGGGCGGTTCGAATGAGAATAGGATACATGTGGGATTTAAGATGTTCCCTTGGTATCAATTCCTCCAAACTCATTGCTACTGGAGACAGGGTTAGAGCAAATGTGTTCTTCATTAAGGAAACTAATAAAGTGAACTCTTAGGTTGCATTTGGATTTCCCAATTTAATAAGAAAAAGAAATGAAAGAACAATGATAATTTGCAAAAAATGACCACATAGAGAATAGAAAGGATATTTTGTGAATGGGCTCACCACCTGCAGAGCACCAAACGGGAAGTAAAGCACTGTTAAATTGCAAGTTGCAAAATTTCACTCATAAAATCAAGATGTGAATATGTAAGGAATATATCATCTAACAAACACTTCTTATGATAAGAGCAAATGACTTAACTTAGACTATGATATTCAACATTAATTGAGTTTCCTTATCTCAAACATTGATTTCTGAATTGATAGTCAAAGTTCAAATTCTTAGTTTTCATCTAATAGATGGTTCTTAACAGATTAGTATCTGTAAAATGCAAAAAAAAAAAAGTGCAAAATAGCAGGTGGATTTGCTCACCGTTGTCCATACAGCAATCTTGGAAGCTATTAGATCTTGAGGCAAATTGAGAGTGAATTGTGACTGTGTTGATTCACCAAACATCAAGTAACCGAGAACAGCAACTCCAGCATACAACAAGGTACAGAGTCCAAAACTGCATCAAAAAATAGCTATACATGATGAACAACTTAATATACATGCAACTATGGAAAAGACATTAGAACAAAGTTTTATATTATGAGCTTTCTTTTGTTAGTCAGAACTATAAAAGCGGAATTACCTAGTTAAGAGGACTGATGGATATTGGTTCGGTTTCTCCATTGAAGTGTAGATATTGGGAAAGACAGCATGACCCGAGTAGCAATATCCATAGAGACCAATAGCTACAGGCAAGGTACCGAGATTGAGTGTTGATCCTTGTCCTTGTCCATGATAACCAACTTCATCAACCAAACCGACCCAAAATAAGCATAATACCACCAAAACTGAAGCAATGACTCCACCAGCTGTAACCAAACGTGACACAAAGCATTAATCTCAAAGCAAATGACAAGTGAAATCATAAACACATCCATTGATTCATCTAAAAAAAGATTGCATTAATTATATCTTCTTACCAGATATGTAGCTCAAAACGCTAAGATCTCGAAGCCAACATGTAGGAAGCACTGCAAGCGTGGTCACTAATGCAAACAGGTGGTGTGCATCTAATGCACAAAAGCCCAAATTCAAATGAGCATTTGGGAAAAGTGAAGATAAGTTGTCACTCTCCAATATTATGAATTCCACACAACATGCCTGTCAAAGTATTTTATATATCAATAATCCAGATACAGGGAGCCATTTTGAAAAATATAATACGTTTCAACGAACTTTCAACACTCATCTTAATGAATTTTTCAACGAACAATATTACTATAAAATTTCCTAACAAATGGTGATTACTCTGTTGATTCACATATATAAAGAGTGATTCTTACATAAAAACATATAGACAGTATGATTCATAAGAACATGATTAATGAACACATGATAATATAGTATACTTACATAGAGTTCCACATACAGAATTATCTGCAACCACAGACAAATAAAACAGTTAGCATCACTTTAACAAAAACATAAACTCTACTTCTAGAACAGTCTTACTATTATGGAAAATCATGGAATCCAATTACTTAAAAGAGAATTTTTCTAGTAAGAGTTTATATATTACTTTTGCCTAGTAAGAGGAAACAGAAAGACGTACAGATATCGCAATTCGTCCAGCTTGACCAAATGCGGCTTGGCCAATATCAGGATAAGTCTCTAATCCAGGAGAACTATCCAAACAACAACGCAAGAGGATTCCGGTGTAATATGAAATTATGGCGAAAATCAATAAGATAGAAAGGCTAATCCATCCTCCCTCCTTTACAGCATACGGAGTAGAAAGAATTCCAACTCCACACAACACATTCATACCTAATCACATCACACCAGCAAAAATCAAACTTCATTTTTCATCTTCAGATCAAGACAGATAAAATCATGCATGAATTTTCACTATTTACCATTTAATACAGCTTGTCCATAACTACTTTTTCTAGAACCCAGAAATTCGTGCGCTATCTGATCATCAGTCTTGATTATAAGGGAGTGAGAACTAGTACGCCTTTGTGGCTGATCATCTGCAGTTGTTGTTGGTAGAAAAGGCTTTCCTATTTCTGGTGTATGCCTTTGTTTTAGTGAAGAGGATACAAATGAACCGGTAAATCTCTCCAATGTAGGAGTTCCCAGAATAACACTTGGTGATGGTACACTGCTGTATAAATCAATCGATTGCCTGAAATCCAAGTTCAACCATGATCATTTGGTTAGTTATCGATTTCATTCTTCCCCAAAATGTTTACAAGATAATTTCCCTGTTCTCTAATGCAAATTTGTATCTAAATTAAGAATCTAATCATGTTGCCTACTGTGTATTCTTAGATTAGGCACATCCAATGAAATAGCACTTTACAAAATTGCTAACAAAACAACTAACAATAAACAAACCAATTGCCATTTGAATACTTGTGTAGTTGTTTCCCCATCAGAAAACAAATTCAGAAACGACCAAGATTGTTGGTATCAAATGGGCATAGGGTTCGAGTGTCAGCATCAGTGAATCCACATGCAACAAGAGTAAAATAATCACAGAATCCCACTAGCCAACTAAGTGAAGAATGTCGTATCCCCATTATCAAAGCCAAGTTGAAAGCTAAAGCCAATAGGAATCGAGTATCCATAGCAACCAATGAAATGAATTTCCCCCAGGCTCCACCGATGAGCACAAAAAAAAAAAAAAGAAAATCGAAGAATGCAAAATCGAGAGAAATCAATACCTATAACTTTGGGGCCATGAGGGATTGTACGAATTAGGTCTACTACCGTGCAATCCATCTCCATCCGCCGAGTAATCAGATGAATCTGAATCGTTTTCGTCGCCGTCTTCGTTCCTGTTCACCAGAACCTTCTCCTCGTCGCCTTCCTCGTCACTCTCGATGTAAAATCCCTGATCGGAAGCCGAATTCTTCATCTCTCTCACTATACGAAACTAGATTAGACGAAAACAGTATCATTCGCATGAGATTTAACACATCCAGCTACTTGAAATTGATAAACGAGAACAAATTGAGCAACGCAGAGGTGCAATCAACCACACCGATCACATATTTTGATCTGGATAAGCGAAATTCACGAACGGAGCAAACAAGAATAGATCAGAATTATGGATTCCGGACGGAAAATTGAACTAATGGCGGGAAAAATCCATTCGTAAATCATTCAGAGAGTAAGAGCTCTCTTTCAGTTCAGAGAGAATACCTGCAATGTTGAACGGAAAGGTTTGTCAACGAAGTTTCTTCAATTATTGACGGTCTTCATTTTATAGTGACTCCAAAACCCCATTTCTCAATTAATTAATTAATTAATTATATCATTTTACACATTAATGTGTTTTACTTTAGTAATTACATGCAATCATTATTCTGGGGATATCATTTGGGAGTTTAAAATATTTTCAAACCATATAAAATAAATAAATATTTAAATCTAATGGAATATTTTCAAAACAACCTCGTATAAAAAAAACTACATTTTTTTTTTTTTTTTTTTTTTTTGGGTTGGGCCCTCGCCCAGTTCGACACTTTGTGCCTACGTCTGGACCGGAGTGTGGTTGGACCCCGTAAGGGATGTTGCTCCTCCCAAGCCTCTCTGCTGCATCCACACCGCCAGAGAGTCTCGAACTCGAGACCTCTGGACAAATGCTTAAGCGACCTACATATGTATCACCAAAAAACTACATTTTTTGGTGTAAGTATCAAAAAACTACATATGTATACAATTTGTTAAGATTTGTAGAAGAGCTTAATCTTCTAAAAAATCTATTTTTAGAGTAGATTCTCGTAGATTTGTTTATTTAAAATTTTAAATGTATTTATGTGGGATTTTTCCTTTTCAATTTAGCATAATCATTTTTGAATCTTGGTGTTCCACCTAGGTTAGTGAATTTTAATTTTCCTTAGATCTTCTGGCTTATGAGAATACATTCGGCTTCTTCATACACCATCTCGATTTTATATTGGAGTAAGGATGTGTATATGTATCTAGAGGCAGGTTAACACTGAATTAATGTTGTTGTTGTTGTTAATGTATAGGTTAGAAGTTAGAAATTAGAAATAATATATATATATATATATATATATATATATATATATCATATATGCATATGTTATATAATTAATTGTATGCAATTTCTTAAACTTTTTCTTAAAACATAAGTTCAAAAATCTTATTTTTAAAAACTATTATTCTATTCTAATTTAGAAAATATAATAAACCATTTATTGAGATAGAATTGAAAACGCATATCTCCTTCATGGTTTTTTTTGAGAAGACAGCACATCAATGATTAATGATGTACTTGATCAAGATGTCATATATATCATGTGGGTTATTGGATCTTGTCATTTAGTAAAACAAGCATATAGGGTACAATTCTGAATATATGCTTCTAAAGTGGCTAGTTTCTTGCATGTATGTAACCAGGTTCTTAAAACATAGGAGTAGCCATGCAATAATGTGTATATTATCATTGTACTTTGTTGTTTTATGAGAAATACTAATAATATGTTAGCTAAAAAAAATAGTAATACTAATGTGTTTTTTGACTGAACCTGAAACAAATTATTCAAAAACAAATACACATAATTACCATCATTGAAAAATACTACCCCCTCCGTTCAAAAATACATGATGTTTTAGCTCAATTTTCTTGTTCAATAATACTTAATATTTGATATAATTTACCATATAATAACCATATAAAATATAAAAGAAAAGATCTCCACAATATTTTGGGGTATTTAAGTCAAATCACATCATTTCTTAATTTCAGAGATAAAATCTAAAACATCATGTATTTGTGAACGGAGAGAATACTAAGTACGAAACTGGTTTGATTTTTGGAATATTTTTTCCTCCTCGCTTTCAATTTTTAGTACTACGACTCTACGAGTAAATGATATACTACTTAGTTACTATTAAAGTTATTCTTTTGATTTTTAAGAAAAAAGAGAGAGCAACTAGTGTGTACCTACCAAGATGTTTGCCATCATAGGTAAGAAATGGACCCTTTCATCACTTCTTTATCAAAAATATAAAATAATGTAAACTTTGACTAATGTTCTTGAGGAAAAATATACAATTTGATGGAAAAGCTACGGTGAAAAGCTAGTTTTAGCAATGATTTAACACAATGTCTCTAAGTTTTTGCCTTTTTCTTTTATTATTCAAGAAAAAAAAACTTATTTATTGATACCGTTAAGGTTTTGACTTTTCCCATTACGCCCCTCTCCGGTTTAAATTAGTTAATTTCAAGTTTACCATTATGTTCATCTCCCTTAAATTAATAGGATTCAAATCTTAAAACACTTAAATTCATAACCAAACTATGTCAATTTGAATTTCAAAACAATCCTCTATTTTCAGGCGATGTTGACAAAATGTTTATAAATTCTAATTGGAATGGTTAGGTTATGAATTTCAGTGTTTTAATAGTCAAATTACACTAATTTAAGGGTGAGTACCACAACAGTGAGCTTGAATTTAACTAATTTGAACCAGATAGAGATATTAATGGAAAATTCCAAAAATAAGTTTTTTCTTAGATATTAGAAAGCTAAGATAAAAAACTAGTTTTAGCAAAGTCTATAAATATAGAGACCGTCTCCTTCACTATTGGGCCTTTTTGTACAATAATACATGATGGGCCTTTAACCAATTGTTAAAGTTCAGCTTTTAGGCTATATAGATTGGACCTGATCAACTACAATTTTTTCAAGGTTGATAGAGTTGCAGACACTTTTAACATTTTTTTCCCACGAATGTGATCACTCAACTAGATTATTGAAGTCCAAGGCCGGTACAGTCGTGCATGTAACAAACCTAATATATATGTCTAATAAAATTTTAATCCAAAATCATACGATAATGAGTAAAATCACTCATAGAATTATATAATAGGCAAATTTAGTCTCAACGAAAACATATTCTCGATAATTAGTAAGAAACTAAGACTTAACAACGGTTTAACAAAAATTAAATGAAAATGAGGAGTTATGTCTACAATTTATTTCTCCCCAGGCATGACATTCTTTTTTTTTCTTCATGTTTTTATGTCGATTTGTTCGACTACTAAGACTTTTAATCTCTTAATCTTTTAAGCATGCCTGGTATCTCAAATCTATTATTTAAAAAAGAAAAAAAAAGAAGGACTATCTAGCTTTTAAATGGGGTAATGTGAACCCCAACATTCTTTAAAACAACATTGGAAATATCAAATATACATGAAAACCAAAAAGAAAAGTAAATGTCAAAGGTCTAAGAAAATTCACCACCATATTATTGGCTTCATATTTAACATGTCAGAATTGGATAAACAAATCCATTCTAAAAAAGTCTTGTCATTGTGATACTAGACTTAAAGAAGACATGCCATCGAACAAATTGTTTCTCCAATAACGAGACCGTTTAGTAAAAAAATCGTCTCTATAGTCCTGCTCAGTCAGGATCTAGGAGGTCAATATGAAAACATTCATATACTGAACATGTTAAAAAGATGTGTCTGATAGATTCAAAAAAACTGAAATTCAGTCAATTAAATTTAATTAAAATACACTAAAATTAATACATAGGATATATACATCTTTAGTAAATGACCCATTCTTAATTTATGGACAACTTCTTTAACTTCCCTAGCTACCATCTTCGCAAGTTGCATGTGAATGTATACATCAATTATTCAATTGGACGAAACAAACTGGGTTTGTTTGTGTTTCTGTGTTATTTACTGTCTCGTTTGAAAAGAATTATAGGACCCTAAGAAGCTAAAACTTACTGAGATCCACAGATATAACGACTATTGGTTGTGAATCGTACATAGTTAGCTAGCTACTACATAAATACAATTTACATGATATGTCACACATCATATATTTATTTATGGACTCACATTATATATATGGCTGAAACTTGTAGGCCATGTGAAAAAGGCTCATCCATGGAGAAATTAATTAACTTCAAATATATATTGATGGAGAGTTGTGTGTTATTATAGATTCAAGTAATTATTTTTAGGGTGACTTCGGTTGGTCAGCGAAATAAACAAATAAGTAAATAAATAAATAAGTAACGATGAATATTATGAGACACGATTTTTTTTTATAGAGGGATCTTAAGTTAATCAACTAGTTGAATGAGTAAATTTCTATCCTATTAGATGATTTTTTAATATTTTTTATTTTATTGATTCCTCAGTTACAATCAACAAGGCTTGAACTTCCCAGTTCAAATAAATCGCTAAACTTCTAATCAACGCAAACGAACCTATCAACCTAGTTGCTAAACAAATAACTCAATCAAATTAAACAACTTAAACTAAACTTTTCCTCACGATCACCATTAAAATTCCCTTTAGCAAAGATCACCGCTTCTCCGTTGAGATCACACACCTGTTGTCGAAGTTCCGATTACCTTAACACGTCCTTTGATTATTCCCTTGAACAAGTTATCCTCTCCTAGCTTCTTCTTCTCCAAGCGTTCCTTACGACATTTGTCATAGTTTCCTTTAGATCTGAAATCGCCTTTGTCGTCATAGAGATCAAATACACGCCGTTGACGTGTTCTTTCTTGGAATGCTCTTAATCTTGGATTTTCGCTATTCACTCAAGCACAAAAAAAAACCAAGTCCTTTTTATCTATATACAACGAGTGAGTTTTGACACTTGTCTTTGCAAATGGCACATTTACAACTCTACACTTTTAACATTGGGGTGCAAGACAATTTTCCTAAGGACGTCTATGCCCTTATTTTCCTGACGTGCTAAAGACACTTGTACCCTTCTTTTATTGACGCACAAGACAGACTTCTTTAGAGGAACAATTCCTTCAAATTACATTGACAATTCCTTTCACAGTTCCTTTAAGTCTTCTTTCTTTGTTTTCCTTCTCCTAAAAACCTTGAAATTTCATAGTTTTTGTCACTGTCCCTTGTGAACAACTCGACCGTTCCTTTACTTGAAATACTTCTTATATATAAGACAAGATATCAAATATCAAGGATTTGTTATCATCAAAATCCAAAGAACCAAGGAAACCTTGCCTCAACATATATAGGGCTCGTTTGGTATCAATCTTAAATATATGACATATCAATATCAATATGAATATCAAGTTACGAAGGTAAACAATATGAAGATATCGAATATAAATATCGACATGAGGATGTATTTGATATCCCAAATGAGATTAATATTTAACATATTAAATAATAATTATCAGTTTAATATCGATAACAGAATATTTCACATATACCATATATAAATATGAATATATCACATCTATAATTAATATTTGAATAAAAATGCCAAATGGACCCTAATATATATACACCACACATATAGTACGATGTTTGACAAGATGAGTATCTATCATATAAAAGGTTAAAAAGTTAAAAGAAGGTGGTCCGCAAATATACTTTTAAAACAATGTCCTTTTTATTTAACTTCTTATAATCTTATGGTGTCCTTTAATAATAAAATTAGTGTCACTGAAATTTAACTTGTACCTTTGAAATTGAAAAATCAAATTGAAATGAAGGTGGGGACTCATCAAATTAAATATTTTTATTGTCATGTACAATAACATCTATCAAGCAAAAGGGGGTCCAAACTTTATGTATAATATGAGCCCCTTTGATGACAAAAGCAATGCATATAAATAGTTAATCTAACAAAAGTGACAAATGAGCAAGGTGGATTGATTGTGAGATGTGTCATTTTTCCAATAATTTGGAGTTATTTAGATTCGAATCATTGACAAGTAAACTGCTTTTTACTTGCCTTTAACTCGTAGATGTCATGTGTATGCCACTAAAATTACAAACTTTTTTTTTAAATCTCTTGTCTAGTTTGAGTAGTCAGAGACTCAGAGTCAATCTACATTCAGATCGAATATTGTAAAGGTCTAATTATTGAGAGTGACCATTTCAATTCAGTTTTTTCATTTTTTCATAAACATCGTCAGAGAGATTCAAACCTCTTAAACAAACATGTAAGGAGTTTATCACCTCATCCCACATTCTCACTAGATTAGCTAGTTATTGTTTTTTCTTATTGTGAGATGCGCCTTTTTAATTAATTTGGCCTTGGGAAGTAGGTTATATATAATTTGGCCCCAGATTCCAGTGTAGCGGAGTATCACTGGGTTAAAGATGATGATGATTTTTAAAAAATATTTCTTAAGGTTATATTATAGAAAATTTTAAATTAAATTTTTAAAAAATAATAAAATAATTTAAAAAAGTTATACGTAATAAAAAATTAATTAAAAATTATTGTCATGTATTTTTAAGACACATTATATTAAAATTAATATAACTTTATATGGCTCCTTACTTGGGTGCATGTGTAGTATTATTTGTAAATAGTGTTTCAATTCTTTTTTTTTTGGGTGAATTTGCTTACATATTATTATCATCCATGTTTGCTTCTTTGTAGCAAAACAATCTTTCTTCTCCAGTTCAAAGAAGGATGATAGTTTTGTGATATGGTCTATATATAGATTGCATGTGTGTTTGGAGTTTCATTTCTTGTTGTCACGGAATTCATGAGATAGATGAGATTGAATATCAAAAATCAACAAATGATCTTAAATGACCATTACTAATTAAGGGTCCGTTTAGTTGCACACTAAAAAATGATCTTAAATAACCATCACTAAGGGTCCGTTTGGTTGTACTGTAAAAAATGTAAACGGAAAAATAAATTATATATTCTTAAAACTAATATTCTCTCCATTTTTCACAATGTAAGTCGTTTCTACCTCTAAAAGATGTTTCATAATGTAAGTCATTCCTTCCCCTATTTAATGTAAAACTTTCTAAAATAGGTCATTACTCCATTTAATTTACTTAACATTCCAATAACATTCATTAACTCAAGCAATCATTAACTCAAGCAATTCTAGTGGTTAAAGAGTTAATAGTGCAGTTGATAAAAATAAATATTAAATTATCATCTTTTTTCATTTTAAGCTTGTCTTGATTCCTATGCAAAATCAATAGAAATGGCTTAAAAATCATCTTGTAGAATTTATTCTTGACTTTCAGAGGCACTTTTTTGTCACATAATAGCCCCGAAACTCCCATATTTGCCAATCCATGGATCCGATGCATAAGATCTATGTCAATTCCTCTGTTGCTCCGTAATTAATCTCAGGTACTTGAAACTCTTCTTCTTCGAAATTGTGTCTTCACCGAGTATCACTTCTAGACCTCGATCTCTTTGTACGTAGTTTTCCAAACCTGAAATCCATATACTCCGTCTTGGTCTTTATCTTGCTCATTTTAACGCCCTTTAATTCAAGAGCCTCTTTCCAATACTCAATGTTCAAGACTTCTTCGCTACATAAAAAAATCTGTGATTTATAGCTTAAAGTACACAAATTAATCCAACGAGCTTGGAAGACTCAATTTCATGACATGATAAAGCTATATACCTTCCTTTTAGTTAATAATTAATCACTCATAGACATATTAAACTTAAATAAACATGTACCACAATTCATAACCAGGTGTTTAATGTATTCAATCAACTAGGAGAAATTAAACCTAAGCAATTTCAACCTGAGAAAGATGTAAATTCTCAACACACCTAAATCTTCATTGAAAACTAAAACTTCCATAAATTGCAGGACATCATTACATAAAATGCTGAATCAATATATAGCTAGGGATCACAAAACTATATATGAAATTACAAATTGAAATATACAACAACAACAACATTGACACAGTGTAATTCCTTCTGCTTTAGCGGAATCTGGGGGTCAAATGAAGGCACCCCTAGCAGGGATGTGTCCGAAAGACCCGAAAAAACCACCAAACAGGCACCCAGTAAGTCAAGAAAAACGACCCAAAACACATAATAGAGCACAAAAACCACAAAACAACGAAAACAAGATAGAATTGATGCATATAGATCCATCTAAAATTGGATTTAGGGATATATAGATCCATGTGAATCTTGATCAATGATCGATCGATCGATGTAGGAGCCAACGAATTGCCAATGCAGCATCATCAAGATTCTCATGGATGTATATATATATAGATCCATGTGAATCTTGAAGATGCCGCATAAGCAATCGGTGGCTATTTTGAATCTTTGATCCTTCTTCATCAGATGCCATTGATGTAAGATGTTGAATTAGGGCTTTAATTAGTTTGCTATGTGGAAGAAAAAGAAAGAACATTGATGGGAAGAAAGATGGACACACAAGCATATATTTATATTGTGTGAATGCATTCACCCAAACCCTAGCTAGCTTGGCATATATTATATGTTAATTCTTGGGAACTTACGAAAAGAAATGTAAAATTAAAGCCATGTGTATGTGTTTTTTTGTTGTTCTCATCACATGAAGAAAAATACAAAACCCCTTCACCATTTTTTTTTCAAAACCCATGTAATTAATAAATAATACTCCCTCCGTTTTATAATACATGTTCTTAGACAAATTTTCACACATATTAAGGAGGGAAATTCTCCCAAAATTACCCCTATTAAATAGTACATCATACTCCTAAAAGTTGCTTTGGAAAAAGTGTATATTATTTATATAGTGTAATGATTAGGGGTATAAATGGAAAAAATTCTTAAATGAACATCTATTGTGAAACAAGAAAAAATAGTCTATATATATGAACATCTATTTTAAAACGAAGGGAGGATGATATATACATATATATATTCAAAGAAAAACAAACCCATCCATTGATTGATCACCCGGTTCCAGTGTCGGAGTTTGAATCACATCATTCGGAGTGTAATTCGGTGGCGGACTATATTGTTGGTTCCTTTTGCCGTGTCTCGTCCGTACCACTTACAGTCGATTTGGGTCTTCGGAATCGACCTCATCCATAAGTCGCTAGCTTGTTAGCTGGCCTTCCTAATCACTTTCGTTATAAAAAAGCAAAATAATAAAAACAAAGTATCAAACCCATTAATAAATAGTTTTATGTCAAAAACATTTAAAATAGAGATTTTTATAATCAAAATTTGATGATTTTGTACAAATAACCAAATGAAATCAACGAAATTAAATACAAATAATTCTCTAATAAAGTTTGATACCAGAAACCCTAAAAAGAGTCAACTTTGATTAAAACTTTAGATAAAGAGGACAACTTAGAGTTTAAAAATCTTCTTCGGGATTTGTTTGTAATTTGAAGAGTATATAGCTGGACAAGGCATGATGCTATAAACTGACTAGTCCGAGGAATCTTTCTCAGATCTAGCACTTCAATCAATGTATATTAATTATGAATATAATTAGTCCTTTTACAAGTATTAATTATGAATATAATTAGTCCTTTTATTTGTGATTATTGGACACCAATGACACCATGGAGTATTAAATTAAGAGTTATTTTTTAGGCCAAAAAATTAATCTAGAAAACAAATAAAAAGTTAAATACTTATTGATCATAAATTATACTGTACCTATAATAATATTATTCCTTACAAGATTGTCATTTTATTTCTTAAATTTTATTTAGGATATACTTTGTATTTGACAATGTAGAGTTTTAAAATATGATTTATTGGTTGGTGGGTTATGAATTTTTTCATTTGATAATATATAAAATAAAATTTTTAATATGCATTTTATTTAATCATGGACTTAAAATGAGGTAAATGGTTTGGTTGATAATTTACAAAGTTTTTAATAAAAAAATAGCATTTTAAAATTCTTTAATAATTGTGCAATCTCCAAATTGACAAATTTTAGTGAAAAAGTATAAAAACATAACATAATTATTGAGCAATGAACATACTACTTCCGTTTTGCAATGTAGTTTTTTTATTGATTTTAATACAAGTTCAAAATAGAATAAATATATATTTAATGGATGATTTTAACAAGTACAATAACTCATTTGTTATATTTAAGAGTAAAACTAAATATTTCATGTGCATATAAAATGACTTATGTTTATTGAAGTTGGAAGTACCTTGACTCCTTGAGTAAAAAAAAAGTTAATTTATTAAAAAAATATTTACTACTTAATGTAGAGACTTGTATTATGAAATGTGTTTTAAACCTAAAAAAATCCTTAACATTTTAAAATGAAGAGGTTAATACTTAATAGAAAGATTCCTCGGATTTCAATACCACGGGCCACCCATCAAAACAACCTAGTAATGCTACTAGCGGTGTTGGAAGCCACTTTAATTAGTGTGATAATCTTATTTATAAACTTAATTAGGCGTATCAAATTGTGAGGTCCAAACTTTGGAAATAATAATTTATAATCCCATCCTCGTATGTGCTCATTATGTCGACATCCCTCAATAATCAATTCTAAGAACTACGGAGTACTAATTAGAACATACACTTAGAAGTTACCTCTATATAATTTTAGGTTGAAACCTTATTGAACTTGCATGCTAGGCTTTCTAATACATTTTCAGAATATCGGTCGCCGAAATTTATCACGGTATTAGAGCATGTTTCAGTGTGTGCATCATAGGCCCATTTAGACAGTCTATCCAATAAAGGAGTGATCGATCTCAAAAGGGGTGGTTCACAAGCCTTGAGGCGTGAGGAATTCCGTCCAAATAACAACTGGTCCAAGCAGTTTCACTTGAGAGAATGTATTGAGAGTTATCTTACATGGAAAACTTGAGACTAAAAATGTAGAAAACTTGAGACTGAAATTGCTTAGTATATAACCCAACGAGCTACTTCATCCATTGTCACATGGTTTTAGATTGGAACCTCATTGGACTTATATGCTAGGCCGTTACTCACAAGTTCCCAGATTGTCAACCCATTGAACTTTATCAATATACTACCAAAATTGCAGTTCAAATTATCTTCGGGTATCTAGTGAAGCAGTTAAGATCACTTTATCGACTTTCGTGGGCAGTATCCTCGACAAAAAAAAATTCTAGTTCAAACTTTAAAAATGCCTTTATGTAGGCTGGCTAACAAGTTCCAACTTAACTACTATATACTAGTATATACTATGTTGGGTAATTGGAAACGTAAACTTGAGAAGTCAACCATTTTAGTTTTGATAACAACGGTTAAGTTTGATTTATTTACTGGTCTACCAAGTAGTTAAGAAAGTGGGTGATTATCAATAATTCAATAGTGTTTATAGTGCCAATTTTGAATGAATGACCCTCTTCACTAATCAATTAAGATAAGAAAACAATAAAATCACCATCTTATTGTTGTCAAATGCCAAGTGAGCAAGGTTATTTAGGCCCAATTGGAGCAATGCACATGGGTTCTCTAGATCATGGGCTCATCAAAAGGCCCAATATAGAATCTCCTCATCTTGCTTGCTTATTCTAATTTTTTAGTGTGAAAAATAGATGATATTGTATATTAAATTCTGCCACCATGACTAAACATTAACCTCACCATGACTTTAAACATAAGTTCAAAATTCTAAATCTTTCTAAATTTAAAATTATAAACTTCATCAAAAATACTTTTAAAAGTCTCAAATAAAACAAACCAAGAAAAATCTTTTCAAAACAAAGTATTAGCCTTTTACCAAGTCCTATATTAGAAAATTCCTAAAGAAAATAACTTAAATTTGTGAAATTCAAAAGACTAATTTTTTTTTTCGGTCGAAAAGACTGATTTATATTTGAAAAATTCTGGTTGATAATCTCGAGTTTTTAATTTTTTCGAGTGGTGCACTGAAAAAAAATCTTATTCCGAGTGGTACCCCTGAACTTTTGCAAAAGTCCGGTTGGTGCCCTTACTTGTAAATTTTCGTTAGTTTATAACTAAATTAGTATGTTTTCTAACAAAAAATACATTTTTATATTTAATTAAATTAAAAAAATTAATTTAATAACAATGAAAACAAATCATATTAAAATAAATTTTATTATATATATATTTGCTAAGTAGAGTTTATGTTGTATAATTCAAAGTTTTTAAATTAAAACCAAAAATATTATAATATTTATATTAAAATAAATATATTGCAAGATTAACATTTTCCATATAGATTTTATATAATAATTTTGATTTTTTTTGAAAATTATTAGAAATTAAAATTTTAATATAAATCGATAATACCATAATGAAATTTACAAGTAAGGGTACTGTTCAAATTTTTGCAAAACTTCATACATACCACTCAAAATAAGTTTTTTAGGATACCACTCAAAAAAGTAAAAAACTCAACACTACCAACCGAAATTCCTCTTTATATCATCTTTTATTTTCAACACTCTTTTGTACGTTCCGAGTATATCAATTTGTCGGATTGTCATACATCGAATTTTTTTTTTCCTTATAAAAACAAAAGACACCTTAATTCCAATAGTTGACTTGTAATTGTCAACACAACTTGAGAGTCAAGAGACGACTTTGATGACACCTTAATTCCTCGGCGCCATTGCAATCCACAATTCAATTCTTCCCCTTTTCACCCCAAATTTTCACACTAATTTCTTCCCCAATTCTCAATCTCTAAATCCTAAGATTGAGTATGAGTCCAATTGACGAATCCGAGGGCGAAATCATCCCTAAATTGACCCAAATCGTGAAAAAGATTTCATCTTTGCCCGAATGCAAGAACACTTCGAGATTCATGTGGTCGAATCTGGTTCGAAGAATCAAGCTTTTGAGTCCCATGTTTGAAGAATTGCTCGATAGAGAAGAACCAGAGATCAGCCATGGCGGACTCAAATCGTTGTGGGTCGGTTTGAATTCGGCTAAAGATCTTCTCTTTTGGGTTCATGAAGCCAGCAAACTCTATCAAGTACGTGGGTCTTTATTTCTTTCTATGATAGTTTGATGCTTTGTTCTTGTTTCCTTTGTGGCTAGAAGTGTTATCAAGGCACAAATCCAATATGGTAGCCTTGTTAAGTTGATTAGGATTAATGTGGTTTAGGATGATGTTGGATTACTTGTTAAAGGGTTCTTCTTTGGAAGAAAGTTCACTTGTTTTTGGTGTTATGAGACAATATAGTATAGAGTTTGAGGGCAAGCCCTAGTATCCTTAATGTATCATGATCAATGTTCTAAAACGCTAGACGGACCTTGGGCGGAAAGGGACCGCCTAGGCGGGCTGGAAGGCTAGGTGGATTAAGACCTTCTTCTAATGTCTAGGCGTAGACCTGTCAAATGAGTCGGGCGGGTTGGGCTCGGGTTTGGGTCAATTGGGTTCGGGTCAAAAAGGGTCGTCGGGTCGTTAAATTCACGGGTTCAATTGGACCGGGTTGTTACGGGTTTGGTACGAGTTAGAGTTCACGATCGTTAATTTTGTGAATCTTTATTTTTATATTTATTAAAATAATTAATTATACAACAACAACAACAACAAAATTTATACAAAATTTAGCATAAAATATTTAATTGTTAATTGAAATAATACTTTATCGGGTTGGTCGGGTCAACCCAACGGGTTAGTGACCTAACCTAGTTTTTTCGGGTCGACGGGTTCAGATTACTCTTTGATTTCCGGGTCGGGTTTCGATCCAAAAAATTTCGGACAGATCGGATCGGTTTTTCGGGTCGCCATTTCCTTTCCGTTCCCGTTTCCATAGTCAGTTACCAAAATATGGCCTTCAGAGTGTAAAACTGTGAATGAGTAGTCTATGACTATATCTAAGGATATGTTAGTTCATATTAGTGAAAACTATGACTCTTAGTTGAAAGCTAAATATGTTTCCTTTTCATTTATTGTTTTCCTTTATTTGTTGGTGATTGATAATTTAATTATATGATAATAATGTAGATTTTTCTAAGGCATAAAGCTGCAATTTGATAATACAAGCAAGCAACCAATTGTTTTTGCAATTTGTTTCCCCTGTGACAGGCAACACACAATGAAGAAGTTTCATCCAAGTTCCTGAAAACCACATCTCAAATTGAACAAGCACTAAGCGAACTCGATTATAACAAACTTAATTTGTCTGAAGAAGTTAAAGAACAGGTACATTCCAATGTCTGAATTTAAGCTAAACAATCATGATCATCAATACAAATTGTCTGAAACTAAAATCATTATGCTTTTACTCTTACAGATTGAACTTGTTCATGCACAATTCAGACGAGCAAAAGCTAACAAAACGGACTCATCTTACAAACAATTACAAGATGACTTAAAAATGGCGGAAAACGAAGAACAGCCCGGCATTGCTGTTCTAAGGAGACTATCAGAAAACCTACACATCAGAACAATAGAAGATCTAAGAAACGAGTCGCGCAACTTCCATGAGATGGTCGTCGAAAGCAATGGAGAAGTCGGAAACTCTTTTGCGATGATGTTCACCATTTTCCGGAGGCTTAACGACTATCTAGTTACGGCGAGCACTGAACTTGATCTTTCTGATGCAGAAAATGGCTTCAGTAAGCACATCAGATCGCCTGTCATACCCGATGAGTTTCGTTGCCCTGTCTCGCTTGAACTGATGTCTGATCCTGTTATTATCTCCACTGGACAGGTTTGAATCTTGTCTTATGCTGGTTTTTATACTTTGGAATGTGTCTATTGTTTTGATTTGAAATTGGTTGATGGCTTTTCTATGTTACCCAGAAAACTCTAATAGAACAGCGTTTCTAGTTTCCGATTCGTGTTAGAAACTCATTTTCTAGTGTAATATTATGGAAATGGTATGTTTCCATGTGCCTGTGACCAGTGTTCTAAAAAACGCTAGACGGACCCTAGGCGGAGAGGGACCGCCTAGCGCCTAGGCGGCCTAAACGGGAGCCTAGACGGGCTGGAAAGCTAGGTGGGCTAGCACCTTATAGCGCCTAGGCGGGGATTTTTAGAACATTGCCTGTGACTCTGTGTCGTCTCTGTTTCCTGTTTCCATGTAACATAGGATGACTATGGGCTTATGCAAAATGTGAGAAAAATGACTTTTTGGATAAAAAGAAACCTTCTTTGTGATTATAAAGTGTAGTTGAAGACCAAAGCATGCAATCACTCTTCTAAAAATCCCGGTCTAGGCAATGAAAGGTGCTAGCTCACCTAGCCTTCTAGTTCGTCTAGGAGACCATCTAGGCGCTCGTTTAGGCCACCTAAGCGCTAGGCAGTCCCTCTCCGCCTAGAGTCCGCCTGACCTAGCGTTTTTTAGAACAGTGCATGCAATATATCCTAACTTTTGGTTACTAAATTTTGTTTTGTTCATTTTCTGTGAATGCAGACGTTTGAGCGCGCCTGCATCCAAAAATGGTTCGATTGTGGGCACAAGACATGCCCAAAGACGCACCAGACACTCGCGCACACAGACCTGATACCGAATTACGTGCTCAAGAGCCTGATCACTCACTGGTGTGAAAACAACGGCGTCGAGCTGCCAAGCAAACAGCGAAACCGAAGGCATGGCCTAGAGTACTATGATCAAGCAAAAATCAGTTCCCTAATAGCAAAGCTAAGGAATGGATCCACACAAGACCAACGCGCTGCTGCAGGGGAGCTTCGGTTACGGGCCAAGAGAAACGCCGATAACCGAGTCTGTATAGCCGAGGCCGGAGCCATTGTTCCGCTCGTTGAGTCGCTCTCGTCGAGGGATTTTCGGGTCCAGGAGCACGCGGTCACTGCGCTTCTTAACCTCTCGATACACGAGGCGAACAAGGGGCTTATAGTGAGCGCGGGAGCCATTCCCGACATAGTTGAAGTGCTGAGACATGGTAGCATGGAAGCGAGAGAGAATGCTGCTGCAACGCTCTTTAGCTTGTCCGTCTTGGACAAGAACAAGGTATGTGAATTATAGTTTTGTTGAAGAAGTATTTGTCATTCAAGAATTTTGAAGAATGAATTTTGGCGAGTTATAGTTTTC
The DNA here is from genome assembly GCA_964016875.1 of Fallopia convolvulus. Classification (NCBI taxonomy): domain Eukaryota; kingdom Viridiplantae; phylum Streptophyta; class Magnoliopsida; order Caryophyllales; family Polygonaceae; genus Fallopia; species Fallopia convolvulus. Next base: position 1,127,266 of record OZ024719.1, read on the forward strand.
CTTGGGTCTTTCGGGCGCATCTTCCTGACATGTTTAGGTTATTGGTGCCCCATCTTGACTAGGGGTGTTCAAAAATACCCGATCCGGTCAATCCGATCCGGTGATCCGACGATCCGATCCGCGAAAATCCGAATCCATTGGTAAATTATCCGAATCCGATCCGATCCGAGAAAATTAGCCGGATCACCGGATCGGATACGGATCGGGTCGCCAAACCCCCCGGATATCCGAGGGTATAATACTATACATATATATTTTGTGCAATAACAAAAAGTTTAATAGTCCAAGTAGTTTTATGTGCTTCGACTTCCTAGTACTACCCATTTTTTGTTTGTTTTTTAATTATTTTTAATATATTTCACCCCACAAATAAAATTAACGATAAATAAAACCTAAATCTATATTTAACATCCCATTTTTATTTTTATTTAAATTATTTTTTCTCTTTTTTTTATGCGGATGATTATTTGGATCATGATTTTTGGGTGAGATTTACCGACTGAATAAATTATTTGGAACTTAAATACAAAAAAATACAAAAATATGAATATTCGGATATTCGGATATCCGCCACAAATATCCGATCCGATCCGAGCTATACGGATCGGATATCCGGGTATACCGGATCGGATACGGATATGATTTTAAAGAAAATTTTATTGCGGATATCCGATCCGATTAGCCGGATCGGATCGGATATCCGGTTATGAACACCCCTAATCTTGACCTCCCAGTTCCTGCTGGAATTAGGGGTGTCCAATGGGCGAGTTGATCCATAACCCGACCCGCCTGCAATTTTACGGGTTATGGGTCAGATTTTTTTAGTTTATGGGTTATAGGTCGGATTACGTGTTGACCCATAATATTTTATTATTATTATTATAGTAAGTGAAAGGGAGATAAAAGTTTACGGGTCAAAACGGGTCGAAAATGGTCAATTTTACGGGTCAAAAAGGGTCAAACGGATAAAGTTTGACCCATTTAACCCTTTTTCGACCCATTTGACTCAGTCAAACGAGTCAACCCGTAACCCTACCCGTATAAACGGGTTACGAGTCACGAGTCGACTTTAATTTTCTAAGGGTCAATGAGTTGACCCGTAACTTGAAGAACGGGTGACGGGTCGGGTCGGGTCGGCCCATTGAACAGCCTTAGCTCGAATGGTGAATTACGAGATTTGTTATTGACAATTGCACATATTGGCTAGGCATATTTGGTAAAGTTATGATACCTTAAAATTTTGATTTGATTTGTTTATATGGTGAATGACAATCAAGTCTAAAGTGTAATTTTCCTCACCAATTTCTATTACAAGGTGGCCATAGGAGCGGCGGGCGCAATCCCGGCCCTAATCAGCCTCTTATGTGAAGGCACTCCAAGAGGTAAGAAGGACGCATCGACCGCCATTTTCAACCTCTCGATCTACCAGGGTAACAAGGTCAGGGCGGTACGAGCAGGCATTGTACCGCCATTGGTCGGTTTCGTGAAGGACGTAGGAGGAGGGATGGTGGATGAGGCCCTAACGATACTCGCGTTGTTGTCGAGCCACCCCGAGGGGAAAGTCGGGATTGCAGAAGCCGAGGCGATGGGTGTGTTTTTGGAGGTGGTTAGGACCGGGTCGGCTCGTAATAGGGAGAACGCCGCGAGTGTGGTGTGGGCCTTGTGTTCGGGAGACCCACGGGAGCTCGAGAAGGCGAGGGTGTTGGGAGCCGAGGGCGCGTTCAAGGAGCTCATGAAGAGTGGGATTGATAGGGCTAAGAGGAAGGCTTTGAGCATCCTTGAGCTCTTGCAAAGCCTTGAAATCATGGTTAATGAGGTTGGATTGGATGAGGATAAAGGTAATGTGATTGAGTGACATATACAAGAAACTCTAATAGACCTAACTATACAAAAAATTGTAACATAGTGTATGATTATGGTAGTTATATAGAACTTGGTTGTCAAGAAGTGGAAGCTAACCATTTCTAGGATGCTTAAGACAATAGCTTAGTGCTTATAGAAGTGATTACAATTGTAACTATGTATTTGACCATAAATTTGAAACTAATTATTTGTTGAATTTTGCTTTGTATGCTAGATTTATAATGTAAACTACAATAATTTTACAAAATTAAATATTAGACACAGGAGTTGAATTTTGGATAAGGATAATCGGACTGAACCGAGCTGATTTTTGAGTTGCTTAAGTTAGACTCGGCTAAAAATAGGCGAGTTTGAGCTTGAATGTGAGCTGGATTCATTAAATGCTCATCGAACTCGAGCTTAATTCGCGAACCTCTCATTTAGTTTTTTCGTGAGACAAATTTGCGAACAACTCATTTACTTGATCAATTATACAAGCAAATGAAACTAAAACTAAAACTAAAACTTTGTAGTTTGAGAGAGGCCACCATAAGTATGTAATTTAACATAAACTATATATGTAATTATTCATGTACGTATAATCTAGTTTTTTGTGAGCATATAATCGAGTTTGCTCTTAAGCAAATGAGCCGAATTATTTTGTGTTCAAGCTCAGTTCATTTATCTTTCAAGGCAGCCGAATTATTTTGTGTTCAAGCTCAGTTCATTTATCTTTCAAAGCTTAAAACTGTGTTCAAACTCGACTCATTTATAAATCGACTAAACACAAATAAAACTTAACCGAGTCAAATACCGAATTTCTCACGAACGAATCTGCTCATCCAGAGCCCCAATTTTGTATGCAAATGTATGCAATGACATATTTATCCACTTGATTAGGAAAAATTAAATAAAATAATCCATTTGATTAAAAATAAATCAATAAACAAATATCTGCACGTATTGCTAAACACGTCATCAAGAAAATATCAAAAGCAAACTCCTCCTCCCTATCTCTTCGTATCCCTTTTCCGATCCCAATTCAAAGCGCCAAAAGCTATGGCGGCGGCGGCAGCGGCGGTGGCCGGCGTCCTCTCGGCGCTCCAACTCTCCCGAACCACCTCCTCCTCTCTCTACCTCCGCAGGAGCCTCCGAAGTCTTTCTCCTCGAATTCGCTCCTCCCTTTCTTCTCCTCCTACCAAATCATCGAAGCCTTCCAAATCGGAAAATCGCAACAGGAAACATCCCCCCGCCACGGCCGATGAGGCTCCGAAAGTGCCATGGACTCTTCGCGGTAGGACCAGCCGGAGTAGTGTATCTTCCCCGCCGGCGCGTTTTCTTCACGGTGTTTCGGATGCCGATACGCAGAAGAGGAGGAAGGAGAAGAATAAGGCGACGGAGAGCGGAGAGAAGGCTGTTGAGGCGCCAAGGTACTCCAAGGCTGCTCGGAGGTTCTACAATGAGAGATTCCGGGAGCCTCCTCAGCGGCTTAGCAAGGTTCTCGCCGCGGCTGGAGGTAAAATTGGAAGCTCTTTCTCATCTTCTAGGGTTTTACAGTTAATTCAATTGTAATTGGGGATAGAAGATTGAGATCATTTACAGAGATTCAATGGAGATTATGGATTTCATACAATTTCTTAGTAGTACATGTTAGCACAAGTGATTCAATACTCACGAAAGGATGAATTTGAAGAAATGGTAATTGGGGATAGAAGTCTGAGATCATAGAGATATTCAATGGAAATTATGGATTCTATTCAATTTCTTAGTAGTACATGTTAGCGCCAGTTGATTCAATACTCATGAAATGATGAATTTGACAACATGGTTGATTCAATACCGCATGAAGTGATGAATTTGAAAAAAATGGTTGAAAGCTATAAAATTTGTAAATGAGGCATTTTGTTGGAGTATTTGATTGTATATTCCGTGGCCTTCTTATCATGCCATTGCTCATCAAAAATGAAAATTTGCAGTGGCAGCGAGAAGGAGTTGTGAAGAGCTTATATTTGATGGCAAAGTGAGTGTTAATGGCTCTGTTTGCAGTCTACCTCAGGTTAGATGGTCCTTCTGAATACTGATTGTGCATAGGTTTTGTGCTATCTATCTGAGAGCTGATTGAATGTGCTTAGGTTGAGGGAAGCTCTTTTAGGACTTGTACAACAACTGAATGGTGAAATTTCACTAGTAATGGTATTTTATCTGGTAATATGCAGACAAGAGTTGATCCTGCTAAAGATAGCATCTATGTCAACGGGAATCGTCTTCCTAAAAAGCTTCCGCCCAAAATGTATTTTGCTTTGAACAAGCCTAAAGGGTGAGATATCTTCATTTAAAACCCTTTGTTCACAATTTGTGTTTCTAGTCTCATTCATTATGTGTCTTTTTACTAAGATCCATGAACACTAGTCTCCATTCAAACATGTACACTCTTCTACTTGCAGTTACATCTGTTCTTCTGGGGAAAAGGAAACCAGATCTGTCCTAACTCTGTTTGATGATTATTTTACGATTTGGGTATGCATCTCTTGATTCCTGTGGTTAGACTAGAATTTGTTAGCTGTATAGATCTCACTCACTGTTGTGAGGCTTTGGCAGGATAAAAGAAATCCTGGGCAGTCAAAACCACGTTTATATACTGTTGGTCGCTTGGATGTTGCCACAACTGGACTGATTATTGTGACTAATGATGGTACCAAATCATTTTTTTGCTAAACAAGCAATAATTTAATCAATTTCATTGAATTTACACAGCTTTGATTTATTGTTCTCAGGGGAGTTTGCTCAAAAGATTTCACATCCCTCCTCAAATTTAACAAAGGAGTAAGTTATATCCTTGCCTATGATTTGAGTTAATATTCCGAATGCCCTGTATCAAAATAAATTACTAATATGCTTTCCTCATTTCACTGTTAAATCAAACATTCTTCATTACTAATATTCTCATTGACCTCTGTGTTATTGGTTTGTTTTTTTAGAAGTTTTCAATGGAAATGATTCAATATATCCAATTGTTGCTCACTTGTATAGGTGTTTATCATTTGTGTGTTTGCTTATACAGGTATATAGCAGCAGTTGTTGGTGAAGTCCATAAGCGACACCTAGTGACCATTAGCAAAGGAGTGATGATTGATGGGGTGCTTTGTGTTCCAGATTTTGTGGAGCTAATACCAAATCAGCCAGATTCTCGTAGACCCCGCATCCGTATCGTGGTATCATTTCTATCACTTGTGACTTGTATTAGTTGAATGGGTGCTTTTGTATACTGTTACTGTTCATATTTTACTTTTTATGGTAACAACTGGTCTGGGGTTTTCAGGTTCATGAAGGCAGAAACCATGAAGTTCGAGAACTTGTTAAAAATGCTGGACTTGAGGTTCGTTGCTCGGCTTGAATAAGAAAAAATGCTTACTAATTTTATGTATGATTGCAACATCATTCTCCATAAAGCTCACAAATTTTAGTTTCTCATAAAAGTTGCTATGAGAATTTTATCTTCACTTTTTGTCTCCATATTGAGATATGTGATCAACTTCTCTAAACTCATGCTGTTATCTTCTGACAGCTTCATTCTCTAAAGCGCGTCCGAATAGCTGGTTTCAAACTTCCTCCTGATCTTGGGTAATTGACCAAACATTTCCTTCACTCAGTTTATTTAACAGATTCTTGATACTGTTTTTTTTCTTATGTCTTGTCTGTTTGGTTTGTGATTACAATAGACTTGGGAAACATGTTGAGCTTAAACCGAACGATCTCAAGGCACTTGGATGGAAGAACTCAGTCTGAGTTGTACCAGATTTATAAACTTTAGGTTACTCTGACTTGCTATATTAGTTAAGTGTACAGTTTTGTGAGTGAAATGTAATGTGCACAAGATATGACCATTGTCAAAACTGATCAAACTAACTGAGTAAACTGACATTGCTGGCTTGGATTCATGACCTGAAATCTGGGCGCTGTTGAAGTTTTGTTCATACATGATCTTCTAGTGTGATTGTAAACATTCTGATTATTGATTGACTTGTTGTAGACACAAAAGAAGATGATTTAAACCGTGGGAATTTGGGATTGCTGAGCTCAGCTGGTCTGGTATGTAAGTTGTGATTTAACTTTTACATGAATAAGGAAAGATGTGATGAATTTGTATGGGTAGCTCTTTTTTTTTAAATAGGTTAAGGATTTGAAGTATTACTTGGTATTTGGTAAATCGAGGAACCGATAAAATTTACAAATTTGCACGATCAACACAAAAAACACGGCAGAATATAACAAAATAGTTAGATTTGAAATAAAATAACCTCAATCCAATCAAATTAGTCAATGTAATTGTACACAGAAATCTGCCCAGCCAACAATATGTATGTATGTCAACCTGCCAAACTAATTCCATAAATCCCAACTACTAAACCGACCCCACGATAAAAATATATTCATATCTAAAAGAAGTATCCTTCTAGCTTTTGACACAAATATTAAGTAAAATTTTAATATCTTAAAGTCTTTTCTAATCTTGTAACTTATTATATTCACCACCCTTTTATACTAATGAATGAAGATTTTAAGTCAATAAAAACAAATTTTAATAACAATATTTATAACTCTCTCTTAAATAAGAGCCTAGATGTCTTAAAATGATCGAGTTGATCAAAATTTAAGTGCAAAAAGTGACACTTAAATTAAATCAAAGGGGTAATAAAAATAATCTGGAAATTTACCTGAACTTTCTTCTCTTCACTATTGCCAGTATACCTGTTTTATTATCCACCAAACTTTTTTGGTAGAAAGTTTTATACACCAAACTTAATTAAAATACTATAATCCCTTGTGAGAAACGAGAAGGTACAACTTCACAAGAAGATTTGAGCTCATTAATAATGTTAATATAATACTATATAGTATATAGTATTTGTATTTTTTTAGAGTGGCAATCTTTGAGTCAAAGTGTCAAACCCTAAAAGTGGTATGTTCGATCTGGTCAAATATGGTCAGACGAGCAAACGATTTTGACCATTCAATATTTTAGAGTTTTATTCGAGTTCATTTCAAATTGAATATTCGTATAATAAAGTTGAGTCACGTTTTGTGTACATGTATGTTTTAAACACAATACTTACATTTTTGACCTAGTCACACCAAGTCCTCCTCCTCAAAACAAGCCAAAGACCCGTAAAGCCAACCACCCCATAACCAAAATTTAACCATGCCAAAAACTCAAATCACATGAAGTACAAATCCAATTTGTTTAGTTATATGTTACCAAGTCCACCTTTCTCATCCTCCTATGGAGCCGTTCAACCAATACCTAACTTCTACATATATTAACCCAACCAAATCCCTAAACTTCTTCAAACCCAACTTCCAAATTTCCCCAAAACCACATTCCCCATGGGCAACCATGGCTCGCGCAACGTCGGAAAAGTCATCCTCCCAGACGGGTCGGTCCACGTGTTCAATGAGCCACTAACCGCCGCCGAGCTCATGCTTGACCACCCACAACAAGTGGTAGTGGAGATGAGCTACAAGCAAGCTAAGCCGGCTCCATTAGCCGCGGATAGTAAGCTTGAGCTTAACAAAGTCTATTTCATGTTGCCTTTAAGGAGGGGATCAAAGATTCCCTCCTTTTCATCCCAAGATGCTCATAGGATCCTTGTTGCGATGAACGCGGTCTTGAAGGCACAATCGCGGATTACTTGCTCACCAAGTTTGCTGCCCATGGTCGCTAGGGTTTGTAATGTGAGTGGCTCAAGTGGGCAATCCAGGATTAAGGCTGATGCTGATGCTGACACTGATACTGATGATGGTGAAGGATTTGGATTTGGAAAAGATGAGTATTTGACCCGACAAGTTTCGAGTGTAGGGTGGAAGCCGAGTTTGGACACCATTGAAGAGAAGAGAGAAGGGAGGAAAGAAATGAATTTGGTGGTTCTTGCTACTAAAGTTGGGAGGAGGATTGAGAGGAAGGGCTTGATTTGGGGTTAGAGGGATTAATTTGATTAATCAATGTTATATGATGGTTTAAAAGTTTCATATAAGAGTGTTTTGGTTTGGGATGTTTTGAGTTTTTAATTTGTTTAATTTTCTTTGGCATGTTCATATGAAATTCCGGCTTGATTAGTGTTATGTATATGTAGCATACTAGCCTTCATTTTAGTTGTAACATATTGTAATTGGTCAATTTCGCACGTCCAATGGCGTGTTTGAATTACCGCCTTAATTACATTATCTTGCATTATATGGCGGTAATCCAAACAAACCCCAATTTGAAGGAAAGCTAGTTAGCTAGAAACAAAGACAATTTTCTTTGACGAATGCAAATTTAACGTCAAGTTCGATTCCCTACTAATTTCTTTGACGTAAGACATATGTAAATTATTCTACGAGTGTGGGTTTTTCCGTACAGATCCTCACACTCCACACTTTATTGACCAGAAAAACACACATCTAATTGCAAAAACATATTAATAATTTTTTTGGTCTTGGACACTACCTGTATGAGTTGAAATGGAAACGTTATGGTACTATTATGAAGTCTTAACAGCTTGACTAGATGCCCGAAGACAAAAAAAACATATTTATATAAGATTGTTCGATTTGTTGTAAATTATAATTTGAATTTGACCAAGTTATTAAACATCGAATTAATATGGTAATTTTGGGTCAGGCTAGTCAGATTCAGAAAAGTCTTGAGTTTGGATCAAACTCAAGTCCAAGCACAAGGATTTAAATATTTACGATTAACTCTTGATCAACGCCAATCTAACTTAAGGTCGGTTTGAATCGCTACAAATAATGCATTAATTTACATTAAATTATAAATTTAATGCAACTTAGTGTATTATTTGTAGCAATTCAAACAAGGGCTTATTTTAAAGTCTACACGGCAATATTGACTTCAAGTGATTGGCTTTGAAGGTGTACATTTTGTGGGTCAATTAGATTTTGGTCAAATTTGGATTTTGCTCGAGCATTAATTCCCGGTTTAAAAATATATCATTTTATGTGTGTGTGATCGGTCATTGGTTTAGGTGGGATCCATTCATGTTTTGACTAACTTACGAGAAATGTTGATCCTTATTAGGGACAAAAGTTTGTTCAAGGTGCATAAGCCCGTTACTATGTACGTGGGTCCGAATAATTATAAAGCCTCTATTTTCTTACACATTGCTAGAGCATTCAACTCCACAATTGAAGGCAAGTTCAAACTTTACGTACAAAAATTGAAGAAGACTTTAATGCATTCACAAATTATAAAGCGGGAATAGCTTTCGAGTATCTAGTCAAGCGGTTAAGACTTTATGGTAATATCATGAGGTCTCCATGCCATTTCGATTCTCATGGGCAGTACCCTCAACCAAAATAAATAGATTATAATGCTGTAATGGACAATGAAAACTATAGACTAACATTCTAAAACAAATTTTGAAAGAAAGTATTTTGAGTCAAGCCCCGTAATGATGTCCATGATTATTAGATCGTGAGTTCGAATCTCATCTTCCATATTGCAATAGTATAAATGTCTTTTATGAACTACCAAAAAAAAGTATTTTTAAAAGCAGGGCTGAGAATGGGCCAGTTCAAACCGTAAATTTAAGCCGAACCGACTGAAATCGAAATTATTCGGTTCGGTTTAAGAATTTTTCAAATTTTGGTTTCGGTTCGAATTTTCTAAAGAATAACCTTTTATTTATCTAAAACCGATAAAAACCGAAACCGAACCAAACCAAGCCAATTCGGTTCACCTTAAATGAACTTTCGATTTTCTGTTCGGTTCGGTTTTGAACCGATGCTCAACCCTATTTAAAATAGCCACCAAAATTCAATTTTGATGACTCTAAAAGAATGAATAACTCATCTTTCATTAATTATATTATTTGAGATGGTAACTAACACCAGTATTATTTAGATGGATAATCAAAAGACCTAAAACGAGCCTAGGTAATATTTTTAGAACAATGCTCATTATTGGTTGATCTTGTGGGATTTACTCTACATTTTTCAACATTTTAACAACCTTTTGTTTGTTAAACAACATTAAATTCTCCATACATTGCATAAATATCCATGGCCCCGTTTTCACCAAATCTCTTTACTCTGACATTGTTGGCCTCCATGCCTATTGATTGCTCACAAGTTAACATCATCCTTTGATATTGATTGCTCACAAATCAACATCACCCTTCAATTCTCAATGAGTGATTCGATCTCTTGTTAGCGCCTTTTATATTGTTACTGTTGTAACGAGAATAATAAACGCAAACAAAGACGTAGAGATTTTACGTGATTCACCAATAGAGTGTTAGCTAGAGAAACATAATTATTATTATGGAGGCCAATAGAACAGATCGATAACAATAATAAGGTGTTTTATGATAGTAAGACATGATAAGGCGGCCCAGGGGACGAAGCCCACTGAGACCCCTGGTAAGGCATATCGATCAACAATAGATTTAAGAAATATTAACAATTACATTGTGCGTATAATCCTCTCGATCAATTTTTTCAACAATAATTATTACTCCCCCGATCTTTTATCGATCCAAGTAGTTAATTTCATGAGGGAAAATAGTACTTTATGAAGCCCACATATAACTACCAAAGAGATTTACAATCGACATATACTTGGACGACAAGTTGAGAGTACATCGATCTGTACTCTATTCGGATATAGTTTTTCTTTTAACCAAATTCACATAGAAGATAGCAAAGCCATACTAAGATTTACTATCATCAGAGTCTAATGCTCGTCCTGCATTTAAAAAGGCAACCAGTTGCATGCCTAAGGACGAGACTATGTTTAATTGTACCTTTTAGATACCGAAGCAATCTTCTGAATATATGTCAATGTGTCTTTGTATGAGAATGTATAAGCCGACAAACTATATTCACAACATATATAAGATATCTCAACATTCGATATCTCAAGACAAGTTATTCTGACATTTGGCAAAGCACCAACAACATTCCTATATAAGTTAGGATCGTTGGGTCACCTAATTGTGTGAGACGTATACCTGGCTCGACTGGGAAAGCTATTGGTTTTGCTTCCTGTATGTAAGATAATGTGTTTAATAAAAGAATCTTATTGCTTTCATTCAATTAATAAGAAAGTATTGCTAATATGAATAGAATCATCTTTACAATATAATATTATGATCTATCTTGAAATAATAATCTACCTTGAAATAATATTCTACCTTAATAATTAGAGTGTCACTAATATACAAAAGTATATATTTCAAAATTTCAAATGCTTTGGCAAAAAGGTGATTACACTCACCTCAGTTGTCTCTATCACACTTTGTCCTAGGTCAGCGTGGACTCGTGGAGGATGGTAAAAATTTCAACTGATTTTCTAATGAAGTAGTAGTAATATTTTATGCTCTTTCTTTGCCTCTTTCTAATGAATGAATAGTACGTGAACAACAACACAAATGAGTAGTATTATCATATAGACAACAACACAAATGAGTAGTATTTGTCACAAGTTCGTACTAGCATTTATCAACATTGTCGAGCGAGCAGTTAATAAGGTGCGGGCCTCTTCAATTGATTAATATGACAGCAAAGAAAATTGAGGTCAAAATTCAAGGTCATTTCAAATAAGTGAGTAAGATATGTCAAATGAAAAATATTACTGAAAAAATCAGAATAGAATGACAATTAAATATGAAGGATTGATCAATTGTTCGAGCCTAAACAAGTAACATATATCTAAAAACGAAACCTTAAAACTGCTTGACTAGATATCTAAAAACAGCACATAACTGTCATATTTAGGATACTCAACCAAACTCTATATATCTACTTCCCTAGTAGACCTAATTTTTGGTGGTTGTGATTTAAAAAAAAAAACACATCACAAAGAGAAATTAATGCCACTTCCAATGAAACCAACCATTTTTCCTTTCAATTTATAACCTACAAGTCCAACACATTCATTGTCATAAAATTAATATTGTATTCGAAAATAATACTTGTTATTTTAGCCTGATTCTTTTGTTAGATCAATAATATTTGTCATTTGACATATTTTTCCATACTTTTTTCGATATTATCCTCATTAGTTAAAAAGATTTACACACATATATAACAGATCGAAAAGGAAATATCTTCACAAGATTATGGTTATTTAAATCAAATCATATAACTTCTTATTTTTAGAGACAAATACATGTAGTCGATCAGTTATCTCTTTCCTACTTGACATTAATTATTGTACCGTTATTATAAACTAATTTTCCTTCAGACATCTAATCAAACGATTAAGCACAACCTTCAATAATAATACTCAGAAATCTCTGGTTCGATTTCTATTAATATAGTCCTTCACCAAAAACAATCATTATAAATTGACATGCATGTACACTAAAAATCTAGCTGGCTAGAGGTACATAGCAAACTAAATTTGGCTAAGTCATAACTCATGGGGAGTAGTAGTACTATTGAGTGTGAAGTGAAGTTGATTGGAGGGCTTAGAAGCCCTTTTGTTGCAAGAGCTATGATTGCTCTAAAGCTCAAGAATGTGGAGTTCAAGCTTCTTGATGAGAAGCTTGGCAAAAAGAGTGAAATCCTTCTCAAATCAAACCCGGTTCACAAGATGATGCCGGTTCTCCTTCACCATGGCAAACCCATTTGCGAGTCCCTTCTCATCGTTCAATACATCGACGAGGTTTGGTCGTCTATGGCTCCCGCGATCCTCCCTTGTGATCCGTATGATCGAGCCATTGCTTGCTTTTGGGCTAGCTACATTGATCGAAAGGTAAGTGATTAATAATCCAACACTTGTTTGCTTGATAAGTGTGAAACATGTCTAGTAGACCAAGATTTCGCTAGTAAGAATTAGACATGTTAAATAGGTTAGTCAGGTTGGGTTCAAGTCGGGTCATTTCAGGTTCAGGCCAATTACAAGCTGGGTTATGTCAAGTCACGAGTCGAGAAATACTCAACCTTAACCCATATCTACAGGTTTACCTTGAGACACTTTCTTCCTTTTTACCACACGATCCAATAGATTGACCCGTGACCTGAACCAATCCGATTGAAAATTTTACGAATTAATGGGCTTGTCCATCAAGAAATGAGATCTAGTGGAGTTCTAACTAATTCTACGAGTAAATTTGGTTAAATTTTGATATTTTAATTATAATTTAATGCATTTGATGTCTATTTAAAATTTATCCATTTATTACTACCTATAGGCAGAATAACTCCATTTTCATTTTATTTTTCTACATTCGATTGTACATTTCTTACACCACCCACATAAATTGATTATATCATATCAATATCTTTATCCCACCTCATTAAAAAATGTTACAATAGCAGATCGTTGGACCACGAGAAGTGAGCATTAATTTAAACATCAACATATAATGAGAGTCGACAACTTTTCTTTTTGGTCATTGCATCAACCACAACTACTTCCAATTCTTAAAATATTTGCGAGTAATTCTTTAGTGTATTGAATGGAGGTTGCCCTTGTTTAGATTTGACCCAATTAATGCATAAATTTAACCAAAATTCATTACAATGTGTAATTTTCTTAGGCAAAATTTCATTACTAAATTGTAAGGGCATTTTTCGCACAACTTAAATGAATCATCTAGCTAAACTAACCATGTTTGAGACAGGGTTGTTCAAAATGTCCATTGACCCATAACCCGATATAATCTGTTTGACCTAGTCAAATGGGTCAAACGGATCGACACGTAAAACGGGTTACGAGCCGAGTCACAGATTGATTGATTTTTTTTACGGGTTGGGTCGACCCGTTCAACAACCTTAGTTTGAGATGTAATTACTTGATATGTATTTTTGACGGAGACAGTGGATGTTATCTCTAAACGAAGTACTTGTAAGCAATATAAAAGAAGAAGAGATAAATCAAGATGCACTAAAGCAAGTGGAAGAAGGGCTATTCCTCTTAGAAGATGCCTACAACAAGATCAACAAGGGTAAACTTTTCTTCTCGGGTCAAGACTGGATCGGATTTCTTGACATTGCACTCGGGTCCTTTTTGTACCGAATAAAAGTGTTGGAGATTATGAACGACTTGAGCATGCTCAACGAATCCAAGACTCCCGGGCTAGCTCGATGGAGCGACAAGTTCTTGGATGATCCGGTTGTGAAGAGTGTGCTAGTAGGTGTTGATGAGACCATGGAACTCTTTAAGCTCATTGGTAAAATGATGTCGCCTGATTCCGTCGCTACTGCATCGGATGATTCCGTTACTAGTATTGCTATTACGATGAATGATACTGCTACAAGTGCAACCGTCGCTACTGCCGTTGCTATCGTCGACCTTTCTGTGGACAATGCTTGTCCAGTTGGCAATACTTCTACGGCTTCAACTGTTGTCACGAGCGATGCTAATTCTAGAACCGTTGTTAATGATGCATCGGTTGAAACCGCGGGCATTGTGGGTGGTTGATTTATGGTTGTTCTTGCTCGTTCCATTGCTTGCATGATCAATAATATTTGTTATGTTTCTTAATTTTAATAAATAATTAATGTATGATTAGAATGAGATCTCGTTTAATGTTCATTTGTTAGGTGTAACTTACTTAATTAGGGTTTACCCATTATGGGTCTATTTGTAACTAGCTTGCTAGCTAGCTAGTTCCTCTCAAATAAAATAAATTTGCTTGCTTAGTTTTATGTGACAAGGGTAAATCTAGTTGTTACTATTTACTTACCATTATCTAGGTAAATATGTTTTTAACTTGCTTCGGTTTTTCTCCTCATTCAATAATATATATTTCTTCAGTTTATTGTTCATTATATCAATTTCTATATCAACAGCTTGATCCATATTTTTATGATCCATGTTTAAATAATTCAATTCTCTAATAGAAGCCCACTTCATTAACCCAAACAATGCTGGTTGGTTTTGGGCCACCACAAGCCCACTTGATGCTCATCTAAAGCCCAAGAGTACACCGCAATGTATTCTTTTGATTCCAAAATAATTTTTGTCCTAATACTTTAGGGATCATTTTCAATTTTTTAGTCCAAATTGTCTATTCTTTTATATGTACTTTCTTCCATGATTCATTTACTGTAATTAGTTAGCTTAAACTTTTTTATATGTACTTTCTCAATAACGTCATCAACGACATTTGGAGCTATCCATGGAAAATTGAGATGATTGCTTCTATATACAGGAGATTCGAGGGTTATCGGATCTCTCACATCTTCCCGCGAACTGTAATGCAAAGTGTGACCTTATCATTAAAAATCTCGAAGGTACAATATTTAAAGATTTAGAGATTTCATTCGTTTGGATGCCCTATGACGACTTCATGTTACGCCAACCCCCTAATTCTTCACTTATAAAAAAACACTATAGTGAAATATATCATTGTTTAATAATAAAAACATTAGTATAAAACTAGTCTTCATTTTAGGTTTGGTAAGGAGCACTTAAGTTATTACTCTATAAGATGGAGGATTTGAACTCCTGATCTAGTGATTATGAATGTCAAAACTTATCAGCAGACAACAAGGCGACTAGTGTGATTTGACCAATGTTCAAAAAAAGATTAGGCGGACCCTAGTCAGAGAAGGGTTGTCTAGTGCCTAGATGATCAAACAATTGTCTAGGTGGTCCTAGACGGGCTTGACGACTATACAGGTCGAGATCTTTCAGCACCTAAATGGGGTCTAAACAGAACTTTTAGAATAGTGGATGACTAAAAAAATTTAGTCTTTAAACACGTTCCTAAATTACTATGAGACTCGTGAATCGTTACCTAGTGAGGCTTTAACAATTACCCCTTTGTAAATTTGTATTCCAAAACATGAGCATTCGAGAGTTTGACCTTTAATAAAGTGTTTGAGCTTTGTCCTTGGTATTCAAGATTTCGACTTTATTAAAAAATCTTTCTCGTGAAGGTTTGATGATTCGAATCTACACACGTCTCGTGGCAAAGCCTGAATTCGTGTCGTGGATCCGCAGATCAATTAATTTGCAGAGGTAATTAGTTGGTGTAATTATATCGTTTTAGCCCTAATTAATGTATACTCCGTACCTTGTAATGATGATACATGTGTTTCGCATTATCATAAATATATACTTCAAGGAGCTAAAATAATGTGTACTTCTCAAAACTTATGTACATTCTCAAATTTAAAAATTTTCAAATAAAATTCTAAATAAGTGTGTGAGAGTAGGTGGGCCATAAACGGGAATTGTGCATACATAATCACAATATAAAAGTTTAATGGGGTTCTATCTTGGCGCAAGAATGTATTCTAACACGTCTCTCGTAAATGTAGTTGGCCTAACCTAATTGACGCTTAGACAAACGAGTCTAAAATCTTAATTTTTTTATAGTTAACGATAGTGGGGTAACATTAACCGATAAAACCAAAGCCGAAACAAGAAGGAAACGGCCCACTGGCCCAAGACCAAACCTTCAACTAGGGTTGAGCATGGGTCGGCTCAAATTAAAATTTTAAGCCGAACCGAAATTGATATTATTCGGTTTAGTTTAGAAATTTTTCAAAATTCAGTTTCGGTTGAAAGTTTCGAAAAAATAACCTTCTTTTTATCTAAAACCAACAGAAACCGAATCAGTTCGGTTTTCGGCCCACCTTAAATGAAATTTCGGTTTTTGTTAGTTCTATTTGGTTTTGAACCCGATGCTAAACCCTAACGTGAACTCTAATACCATGTGAAAGTCTGTGGACTATAAACGTAAATCTTGCGTACGTAAGTACAGTACACAAATCCAACGAGTATTCCATTCTATAACCAATTGATAATAGGATGTGTAATCAAAGAGCTTTTATAATAGATATGTTTAGTCATAACTTTTTCATGTGTATGAAATGAAATTATGGAAGTGATTAGGGGGATTTGAGGTGAGATTTGTGGATAAATAAGGTGGATTTAGAAAGGGTTTAGTGATCCCGAAACCGTGAGAAGTACTCAACAGACAACAATCATCGAAGATTGAAAATGGTCGATCATGAGCATAATCATGTGGGTGCAGAAGCAACTTTTGTGCACTTTGGATCTGCTTTATTAAGATGTGTTGATGCTATCGGCGTTAATTTTGTGCTGACAACGAGGTAAAACATCATGTCTTGTCTCCCCTTTGATAGTGAGATCGCAACTTCCATTCTTCAATTTGATATTGAGATTGCAACTTCCATTCTTCGTCTATGGAATTAAGTGTGAATCAAATCCAAAGCTAGATATCTTTGTCGAAAATTTTGGTTTGTGCTCTTCAGTTTAAAGGTACTTCACTAGGTGATAGTGTGTGTAATGAGTCTAGTATACACGTTCAATAAGGTTTTAATTTGAAATCATATGAAAATAAGAAAAGTAACTCATTGAATTATACAGCAACAACAACATTGACCTAGTGAAGTTTCGACAACGGAATCTAGGGGTCAAGATGGGGTACCCCTGCCCAAGGGAAAGGGTGTATGCCTGATAGATCTAAGAAAAAGTGAAATTTAACTATGTGACAATAATAGTTGAATTTAGTTAGAATGCACCAAAATTGATATGTAGAAATTCATATCAAAGGCAGTGTATAAAAGTCATTGGGTATGAAGATGCGCCCCCAACTCATTGGATTATATACTAGATAATTTTAGTTCTAACTTTCAAATGTATTAAAGTATTCACAACAGTGTTTCGAGATTATCTTATTTCCGAGTGGTACCTATGAGGTTTTGAGTTTATTTGATCAAGATATTTTCTCTCCGAATTCAAACATTTTGCTTTGAATTGATCAAATCAAAGCTCTCCATTAATGTTTATCACCCTCAAATTCCAGTTGAATCTGAAATAATAACTCATTTTTGATTCCCAAATTTACAAATTTTGGTTGTCTCGGAACTATTTTTAAGGTTGTCATTCACACTAGTCGGCAAAGCGCATGTACATATAAACCGGTTTGCATCGAACAGCTCGACCTAGTAATATAAAGAATGGTGAGACTTGATTTTTCACTCAAGTAAAGGAGCAGAGGTAAGGATCGAGTCTGGGACCTTCCAACATCTCCCTCGTGCTTCTTATCACTAGGCCACCCCATGTGGGACTCTGAAACAATAACTCGTTTTTACTACAAAATTTCCGAATTTCATTTATCTCGAAATGATTTTGAGGTCGTCATTTGCCGCCTCATAGCTTCTTGACATCTCGTGAGTCAAGCTGCATGGAGTTGCACCTAAACAAACCCATTTGGTCCATGTTTAAACAATCTGAATTAAGACCCCTCCTAGCCAATCAAAATTTAGGCTTCGTTCGACATACAAGAGCGTTCTCCAGCTACCCCCATTAATCTAACGGAAAAGCTCTCCCTTTGAGGGTAGCAGGGTGCCAAAAATTTCTAAATTCAGCTCCATCTAGCGGGGAGAAGCTCTCAAAACGCTAATGCCAAATGGTACCTTAGTTACGAAACAAACATACTAAAAAACATAGAGATTAGGACACTATCCAAAGTATCCTTAAATTCAAGGACACGTTCATTCGATCTCTTAGCTTCAATATTGTACTAGTACTTTTTTCTTCTGATGGATTTCAGTGTACTATTATGATAACATTTCATATAAGTTTTGGATACCCTATATATGGACACCATTTCAGAACTCATTGGTAAGGAATGAGAGAATTCCATTCATGAAACTCTTATTACTCCATATATCTAGGGGGTGTCATGATATGTCAGAAATAAATCCCAAAATAATTGTTTTGTCATTGATTTCTTGGGAGTACTCATCACTTATTTTAATTTATTACATGGTAATTTTAAAAATAAATTTAACTTGTATTTGTTGGTATATATTTGTCCAAATTTTCTGTTTACTTCTCTCTTTTCTAAGTTTTCTTACTCACCAAATAAACTTTTACAGTTGAGGAATATTAAGTGAATAGATACCAATTTCTTACTCACTAAATATCACTTAAGTTATGTTTGTTAAGTCACCAAAAAAACTAGTTGGAATTGTAACACTAATTCTAATTGTAAAGTAATTGTAAAAGTAGTTAAAGTTTCAAAAAAAATACACACCGTTTGGTTACTTTGGTAATGTTCAACTAGTTTATTGTAGTAAGTAGATTATACTTATTTAAGAAATAATTAATTTTTTAATTAAAAAAACTACTTTTTTTCAAAAGCTTTAAAAACTAGATTTCTTTAAAAAAAAAAAGCAAACTAATTTTACAACTAGTTATTGATTTTATGTGTCAAACAAACAATATTTATATAAATTTACCCAACTACTTGAAAACCCCTAATTAGTTACCCAACAAACATAGATCACTTTAAACCAATTGAAACACTAGATCACTTTATTTAGCTTGTATTTGCTGGTATATATATGTCCAAATTTTCTGTTTACTCTTCTCTATTTTTTTCTTACTTACCAAACAACACTTTAAAGTGAAGAAAGATAGACAGATAATTTTATTTAGCTTGTATTTGCTGGTACATATATGTCCAAATTTTCTGTTTACTTTTCCCTATTTTTTTCTCACTTACCAAACAACACTTTAAAGTGAAGAAAGATGTTTGCTTTATCATTTTTTTGGTCAGAAAAAGAGAGAGAGTAATTGTCTTCCATATTACCACGCAATTGTTTATTTCTTGAACTCTGAATCAACACACCAAACTTTCATCTACCACATTAAATGCAGCCAACAAAATGGGTTAACCACAATTAACTTCTCTGATTAGTTAGTAAAGAAGCCTTACACATGTCATTTATTTCCCTAAGAGTTAATATTATTCTTATGCATATGCTAAAAAATTTATATGAACTAAGTAGTGATCAGAAAAATCCAGGATCAGTTGATCTACTTGTCGGCCTTTAAATTTATAATTAATTCTACAAGGAAGAAGAAGAACAGATGGCCATTAATTGGTGGTGTGGTGGCTAGCTATTATCACATTTTCATGTGGCTCAAGCAAAATAATGGCTGTTCTTGTCGATTTGGCATTAAATAGAAAATCTAGCAGAGTCAGATGGATGTCAATTCAATTCAATTATCCAGCAATTCATGAAATTAGTCAGAGATTGAGCTAGGATGAGAGACATACAATTTGGATTGTGGATTATAGATCGAAACATGAAGAAATTACAGGATAATTTAACCGATCAATGAGATAACAACAGGAGTTGCCGTGATTGATCTTCCACTTCAAGGAAATTAGCAATTCAACATCTATACCGCAAAACATACAAATCAGCCAGAAAAAAAGGGGGCAAAAACAGAGAAAAAAGCTCTATCTACGCTATTAAATATTCAATTACTTCGGGAATGTGGAAGAAGATCGAAGCGGTGGTGGTGAGAGATCCGATCCAGGCGAGTATATAGAAATTCACAAAAGCCTGATCGATCGGAGAGAGTCGAATCAAAATCAACTCAAACAGTACACACAACAACAATCAATCAATCAATCAATCAATCACGTTCTCTCAGATTTTCTCCTCTTAGCGACAAATTCGAATCCGGATCTGAACAGCTCGCGTACCTTATCGCCGTTAACCGTCTCGACGAACTCCAGCTCCGGCATCAGCTTCCTCTTGCACGTCGTCGGCCGGATCTTCCTCGGCGCCGGCGGCGGGCTCTCGATCGGCGGAATCCGGTGCTTCTCCGACTTCGGCGTCCGGCAGAGCTCCGAATCGGCCTCGCTGTTGTTGTTGCTGTTGTTGTTGCGGTCTGGAGTCTTCTCCGTCGCGATTGCGGCTTCTCCGCCGCAGAGGCGGCGGTCGAGCTTGGATTCGGCGAGCGGGCGGCAGATGATTGGATGCGGAGTGTGGATTTGGATCGGAGTTAGTTGGATTTTGAGATCTGTAGACATGGTGGTGGTGGAACTGGAAGGCGGTGGGGATTGGGAAGAGAGGGAAAATGTGGGGGAGGGAGAAAGGGCGTGTTTGTTTATAGGGGGGAAAGGCGTGTATGGGAAGGTAATTTTGAGATCTTCTTTGGTAGGTGGGATACTGTTTATTTTTTTATTACTATTACTTTATTTTATTTTTAATTGTACTAGTAAAGTGTAAATAAGGAATTTTTTACACCAGTTGTTTAAAGTAATTAAACTAAGTCAAGTTGAGCTAAGATTCTTTTCCATAATTGAATAGTTAGCTGCCTAGGTTATTTGGTTCCACGGTTAAGCCTTAAGGTAGTACATTAAGATTATCGTTTCAAATTTCATAGGTTGCAATTAGCTCTTTTTTCTTTAGAATTTGTTAGTAACCAGTTATCGTCTCTAGTAATAGGTGATATAGGCGAGCTCAATTAGTAATTGTGACGACCAAAATCTCCTATTAAAAAAAATTAACAGATAGCTGGTTTTTTAGTAGGGTTCGAGTCATTTTGATTGAGGTCGTGGTTATATTCAATTTTTTTAAAAGATTTCTCATTTAGATTGAGTAATATCGAGGTGATCTATTTACACTTTTTTATACGGAGATGCGAGATGATTTTCTACTTGCATATATCTAGTGGTTAAATTTATCCCCTCTCGAGCTTCGTTAGCCTTTTACTCGTTAGTTTGGAGCCTTTATTCGATTTTAGGAGTTTTCGTACTTGTATAGGGAGATGTTTCCTGCTTTTCTACTTGCAATTTTCAAAATTTAGTGGTTTAGCTTATCCCCTCTCGAGCTTTGTTAGCCTTTTACTCGTTAGTTTGGAGTCTTTATTAGATTTGTTAGGAGTTTTCATATTTTTATCGCCATGCCGATTTGTTCTGCTGTTAGTTGAAGAGTTAGCTGGTTTTGAGTTGTTGATAATAAATCTTATCTCATGTTAAAAATTCAAGGAGAAATAAGTTGTTAGGAGTTTTTATATTTGTATTGCCATTTCAATTTGTTCCGTTGTTACTTGAACAATTAGCTGTTTTTGAGTTGTTGAGATTAAATCTTATCTCACATTAAAAATTCAAAGAGAAATAAGCTTAGTATATATGCTTCAATTATTCATCCTATTATTAATTGTTTTTTAATTTTTTTTATTATTTCTTAGGAATTTTTGTATTTGTATTGTCATATCAATTTATCCGACTGTTAATTTTTTCAACCTCTTTTCATCGAGTCTATTTTTTGTAACTAAGAAAATAAACATAAATCACTCATATTTCAAAAAAAAAAAGGGTTGTGGATAAAATGGTGATGTAGTGCAATTTTTAATGTGGTAAATTTTGTGAATGACTATTTGTTTTATGTGGAATTGTTAATTTATTATTATCCGATCATTAAAGGTTGTGAAATGTGTGGAAGGACAAGTGGGCACTTGCTGGATTTAATGGACAGCTCAACTTAAATATTGCGGCCAGCTACATGTTAAAAGGTGTTTCGTATATCTGAATTTGTCCATACTCATGAATTATGGTGGTACTTTTTTTTTTTATCTAATGGTTGTTTTGGACACATTTCAATATTCTGAATTTTCAGAAATTATGCTCAAATTATTATCTTAAATAAGAAATAATACAGACTAAAAATCTATTTAAAAATATAGTAGTATTTAATGAGATTAAAGGTTTTTATCAATTTAGACCTTGTTCAATAAAATGAGATTTTTTTTTGATAAACTAAAAATTCGGAATACCAAACAATCTTGATAAACCGAGAGGCCGTAATAAAACGGCTAAAAAAGTCAAAAGCAAGTAGAAAAAGCTAATAAAAGTACAAATCTATGAAAAATGAGTAAGAAGAGTTTGAGATTGGAGTGAGTAAAGCACTATAAAATAGCGTCGCGGGCGACATCCATCAACAATAAAATGAGATTTTAAAGAAGTGCAGGCTTTTTGATAGGAATTTAAAAATTAAATTAAAATAACTCAAAATCTAATTGTGTGTTTGATATCATAATGTTTTGGATATGCTTTTAGCTTTATAGTTTAGAAAAAAGTAGACTACTTCAAATTAATTAACATAAATATTGTTGCATGAATTTTCAAGCCTCCTAGTACATTTATACCCCGAGAAATCTAATTTACATTTTTCCGATCTTTCTAAAAACCGACTAAAATCTCAACATATTTACAAGCCTTACTTGAAAAGGAATAACAAAAATTCGAGTGGCGGAAAGAACTACTTTCAAAGTAGGAGTGAAAGAGTTAAGAGGATTCCTCGCTTCTCTCATTCAAAATCATGTACATAACTTTCATCTCTCGTATGTATATTGAATGAATTCAATTTTTTTAAAGATCGTTAATTCTTAACTTTTCGAGGAATCTTTTATTATTGGTTGCAAATGATCATTTATTTTCAATCTTTTCGATCTTGGTTCTATAGAACCAAGTCAAAAAGTTTGAGAGCTAGAATCATTCGATTGGATTCATTCTCAATAGCTTTGAGATGATCATCTTATAATGATTCTAAGATATTTTTTGTTGACGGATGCTCCTATTACACTCATAGTTTTTGAAGATCGATAACCCATGTAGCATCTACATCGATCTTTCAAGTATTGTGTCTGTCATTAGTCTAATTCTTTATAGCAACTATCGGTAATAACTAACTTGTAAAATCAAGAGATTTGTGGTGTTCGACCTCCTTCACCTTAATTATTACTTGAACAACTAAATTTTATGTCTTGGTTTGAGTGCGAATAACATTTTTCTTTTGTGTATCCATGGAGTTTGAGAAAATCCAAACATCTCGAAGATAGATAGAGAGCTGAGAATTTTTCAAACAAACCATACTTCTTTGTATGCGTTATGATTCCATTGATGCGAAGGGGATGGGAAAAGTTTGAAATACTTGAAAGATTTTTGGTTAAATGTTACTCCCTTCATTCTATTCTACTTGTCCATAAAGCCTTAAATTTTTTTTCAGTTCTATTTCTCCTTGAAGCTATATTTGTACAAGATTTTTCATTTGTACTCTTGTTTGTAATTAATACACTTGGGAAAAGTCTTTAAAAAAAAAAGAGAAAGATATAATTAATAAGGATAATTTGGTAAGATTATACCATGCCTTAATATATGTGTATTAGGTCTTCATGGACAAGTAGAATAGAACGGAGGGAGTAACTTTTACAATTAACATAATGAAAATCAATTAACTTCAGTTAACATTTACAATTTCAAACTTCCACTAAAACAAACTAAACTTTCTTCTTAAAAACCTTACTTTACTAAACAATTAATTGAGGTGAAATTTGGAAGAAAAAAAACTTTTCAAAACCTTCTTAAACATGCGGTGAATTAGTTGCATGATTAAACTTTTGATTAATGAATGGTTAAATTTTGTTTATTACAATATTGAATTAATGGTTACCAAGTTACCATGTAGTATTACAATATTGATTTGTTAATAAAGGTTAGCCATTAATAACTTTTGTTGTTTACTTTTGTAGCTCAATAATTACTTTACTCGGGATCGATTTGTTGTTATCCTAGCTATAAAAATAGTTGCTTGGTTTTCTGGTAATACAAAAAGTTGAATTGACAGATACTTCTTTTATTTAATTTCATGTGAAAAAATTCATAACCTAATCATCTTGACAATTGATTATGTTGCTAAATCAGCCGTATGCATCATGTGAACCAAAACACTTTTAATTTATCATTTACATGAGGCATGTTTTATGGCAATGGACAATAATTGAACAGATTTGACATAGAAAACAAGAACGAAATGGAATATATTCACCGAACACACAAACTTTAGATCTTCAAATCTCCAAATGAAAATGATAAAATGGTCAATTAGGTCATCTATTTGATCTATGATCATAATTGAGTTTACAATTTTATTGTAACGAGAACGATAAAAACGTAAAGAAAAACAAAAAATTTACGTGGTTCGCCAATTATGTGTTGGCGACGTTCAAGGGCAGAGAAATTGAGTTCTTTATTATGGAGGCTAAACAGAACATATTACAATAATAAGACGTTTTGATCATGAAACTTCAATCAGATAATATGGCGTAAGCCTGAAACAGATCATAATATGATAAAGGACCATAATGCACGTACGAGTAATTAGTTTAGGGGCCAAGAGATACAACCTTAATTCAATTTTACAAATAGAAACACTCGCGATCCGAGATGGAGTTCGAAAAGCCCAATAGCTAGGGATACGAAAAATTAAAATTGAGGGTGACAACCTTACAATCATTAATATAATGTAGTTAAGCGCACTGGAATTTTCCCTTGGGAAATAGAGATGTTAGTTTCGGATATCTTGGTTTCTCTTCAAGAGTTCGAAACTGCCCGCATACTTCATGTAGTTAAGATGTGCAATATTGTGACCGATAAAATTGTAAAACTAGGTTACACTATTCTTAATGATCATTAACATAATCACACAGAATTTCATGTTCTCACCCACAAGAATGTTTTAGGACGTTTTCCGTAAGAACTCTTAATCTCTACGTCTTAAAAAACTAGGAAAATATAAAGAGATAAGATCCAATCTAAAGTTTCACAAAATATCCAACGATATATTATTATAATTTATTCTTCTCATTTTTTTGTCTACAAGCCTAGACGATTTCGTCCCAAATACAAGTTTGGATACAAAAATGTTAATTTTCGTTTGCTAGCCTATTACATTTCGTCTCCAAGCACAGATCTAGATCCATTGGTGCAGCCATAGCTGTTGACAAGTACAACCTTCGAATTTGTTCTATTCTCTACCAAGTTTAAACACTTACATTTACAAGATTTAAAATGGACGATGAGATTATTTATATCGTGCGTTATAATGCAAAAATGTGTATTATAATACAAAATTTAATATAATTTCGTATTAAATATTGTATTATAATATGGACTTTTTCATTATAATGCGTGATTCAAATATTTCTGATATCACACGTGGCGGTTTCATAATCAAACATCAATATTGGTGTTTTGTTTGTAAGAATAATTCATTAATTGTAAGGAGGGACCAAATAAATAAATAAATGCAAGGAAAGTAAAGGGAATGCAATCTACTAGAATTTTAAATAAGCTACTCCGTATATGGATAAATATGGTAAAATGTAATTTTTGTTTTACATTTAATTTTTATAAGGTTCACTTAAATAAACCTACGAAAAAGTACAATAACTTCTAATAATACCAAGTATATATTTTGAACCAATAATAATACGAACTTTAACAATCACTAATCAATATACGAACTATTACGATATTAAATCAATATAGTAAAAAGTTTGAAAATGACTTATAATAATATCAAGTGTCACTATAAACGAATAATAATACGAACTCTATACAAATCTCTCTTTGTGATAATACCATGGATAGATTTCGAACGAAATTTCAAAATAAACACAAATTATCATAAATCAAAACACAAACTCTAACTCGATAATTAGCAACCATGGATAGAATATCAAATGAATTCTCAAAATCAACATAAACACTCACAAAATCTCACTTAAATTAGCACAAATGGTTGGACTTAATTAGGGGACTCAACTTTGACAAATTGGATTGAATCCCAACAGTAGAGACATGGTTGTGGGTGATCTGAGATAGGGTAGTGGCAGCGTCGTCTCCGAATATACCGATTTAGGGGAGACGGTCAGAGATCAACGAGGCACAACGAGTGACGACCCTAGATTTGGATTTATCCGATTTTAACGGTGGATTTGATATAAAAAATTGAATTTAAACTAAGAATCCATAGTATTTGACATTTATTACGTACGTAAGATCTCAACCTTAAAGCACTTTTTTTTAAAGAAAGATAACCTCAAAACACTAATAGCCTTAATTAAAGTATCACTTTTAGTTCAATACGTACCTACTTATACCATCGATTTATTTCATTTCATGGAAGTGCTTTTATTGCTTGTTTTATGGTACATGAGACCTATCTTATCTAGGTCACTAAGTCTTAAATTCATTTTGTAGTTAATTTGTTTAAGATTATAAATCTAGAGTTTATAACTCCATCATTTTCATTTATGAGATGGATGTGCATGTGTATACAGATAGACTATTCTATTAAAGTATTTTTTATAAATTTATCTCATTTCATGACAAATCATTAAAAAATTAAAATTTTTTTTTTCTAAAAGATAATTAGATAAATTAAATTGAATTTATATACCAACATGTTACCATTGTCTATCACTCCTTTAAATTGAGGTTCTTATTTACATATTCTAATATCGATTTGTCTGATTATCAAATTTTTTAACGTCTCAATCCATATTAATGTTCATAATACATCAAATATTTTTAATAATGTGCCATATTATACGATTATTTAATTAAAAACTAATTTTTTTTAAATTCTAATAAATATATATGAATCTTAAAATCAATATACATTGTATAGAAAAAGTGTACTTTAAATCACCTTATTTATACAATAAGCTCATTTACTTACCATACAAGACCATTGTAGTAAACATAGACATGTATCATATTTATAAATGCTGACACGTGTCGCGTATCCAGAGCTCCTAACAAGCCGAAAGTGATCAAATCCACATCATCACATTGCCCAAAAGGATATATCGGGTTGCCAAACGCGCCTTTAACTCAGATAAAAAAGTCACTTAAAGTCAGCCACATCAGCACGTGAACAGCACGCACCCCAGGACCCACACCCTATCTATAATTTATTCTAATTTTTTGAGCAGGTAACAATAAGGCAGAACCACAGCTCGGCCTAGAGTATTCTTACGGATGAGAACTTGAGATTCTAAATTATGCTAAATTCGGTGGACATTTAACGAACGGTGTTAGCGTAACGAACAACCAAATCAGCGACCAAGTTACAAACCGCGAGACACGTGTGTAATATTCAAGGCTGAGCATCAGTTCCAAATCGAACCGAACTAAATTGGTACGGTTTTGTCAGTTTAAGATGGATATAAGGTTATCTTTTTGGAAATTCAAACCGAACCAAAATTAACCGAAAATCGAACCAAATAATATCGATTTTGGTTCGGTTTCGATTCAGTTTGATTCTGTTCGTCTTAAAAATTCTATTTGAACCGATCCATGCTCAATCATAGTCTCAAAAAATGCAGGTCTACCAAAATATCAACAACAATTATTTTGATAGGCCATGGACATGATCGACTACCCAATAGCAACTATATAAAATTTATGGCAAAAAATAATATCGGATTTATAATTATTATTTGTATAATTATTGGGGAAGAAAGAAAACAAAATTGAAGAGCATAGGATGCCAATTTTGGGATCAACAAAAACAAGGCCATCTTAACCACCGAAACAATACATGCATATAATACGAGAGAACGAGACGAAAAGACGTCGCAATATTATTATAAAAATAAATTGGGATTATTATTATTTATTTATTATTTGTGAAAATTAAATGAATTGGTTCACCAAATAGTCAAATGCCAACACTCTTTTGATGCATCTTTACACGTGAAATGTTCCCTATCGTTTCCAATTGTCACACCTCACCACGATCTAATTAATCGAATCAAGTGTAACAAATTATGATAATGTAATGTAAGTTGTTTTAAGTCAAGTCCCTTCATGATTTTTTTTTATAAGGAAAGAATTAGGGCATACGATAACGATTTAATGACCTTTCTTAATGCATCATACAAGACGAGGTTCTGAAAAATCGGATTAAATATAAGTGGAACGAAAGAGACAAAACGAAAAGCAGTAGTAATATAGTCTGCCATCGAATTGTCCTCCCGATCGAATGACATGAGAAATATCCAATACCGGAACCGGACAACTGGGCAAGCAAGCAGTGGATATTTGCTCGTAACATCTCGATTTCCCACGGACAGTGACAGTCACCAAGAATGGCTTTGACCAGTTGTAAGTTGTCGCTTTCAATCTGGATGTAAGCTGGAAATGCCACGCCGAGTGGCTTCAATAATTCTCTTGTCTTATGGCGATGGTCTCGGATATTCATAACAAACCGCCGACCAATCAGTTCTCAGCCAAACCTTCATGATAAATGTTACTATAAATATTATCTCAAATTCTTTTTCATATTTCACTTAAGTTTTCTACTACAATTAACTTTTCTTACTTTGCGATTATTAGCTGATATTATCAATTGTCTTTCTAACGAATAAGAAGCCTATTTTAAAAAACTAAAATTTTAAAAAGAAATGTATAAACTCTAAGAAAAAAAAATAAATTAATAAAATAAATAAAAAAATTCAAAACAAGGTTCTTATCCTATCAAAATAATTAATTAGGTTTTGAGATCGTATTCATTAATAAAAACAAAAGGGTTTCATGCAAGATCTTATCATATGCAAAATTTTGACATGTAAAGACGAAGATCCCTATATAAATTATAATATATATCTATGATCTATCAATCTCTACCATCACATTGTTTAGATAATAGGTATGAATTTTAGTATTTTATATATCACATTCTTCACACACCATGCATCTAGTCACTTGAAAAGTTGGGATGCATACAAAAGTGTTTGAAATTACATTTAATTGAGGTTGACCATTTTGATAAACATGCACAACCTCTATTGAAAAGATTGTCTTTTTAGGTATCTAATTTTGTTGAGTTTGCCTTTGTTAAGTTACAAGTAATGTTTTGTTGGTAAATTGTGATTTTTATTGAAATTTGCACATTTTATTAGTTCTATATGTAAAAAAATGCTTTATGCATCGGAAATAAGCATGGTGATGAATATACGATTTATACTTTTATGGCAAAAACTTGTAGTATTTTAATTTGACCTTTGATTAGCATGCTCAAGTTGGATCTATCGGATGTATCCCTTTTTTCTTGGATAAATGTACTCAATACTCCCATCTTGACCCTACAGATTTCGTTGTAACAGAACTTCACTACGTCAATGTTGTTGTTGAGTTGCATGCTCAGGTTTGCACAAGGTCTCCCATAGGTTGGGTGAAGATTAATTGTGATGCTTCACTGAAAGAGGTAGTATGATAATGTTGTCTTTGCTTGGTCAAAGAAGATTCAAGACGAGACTGGTGCGAAGATAGCGAAGGCTGAGGCTATAAGATGGGATTACAAATGGCGAAATCTCTTAATGTTACTCATGTTGTGGTGGAATCGAATTGTCAATAAATCATTCAGAAGCCGAAGCACAATGTGCCCCCTCGGCTCGTTCCGCCCTTGGTTCCCATTTTCTCTCTTATGTTTAGATTTTAGTTATGATTTTACTTTGTATCGTTGGGAGTTTGTACGACGAAGCGCCAATCAAACAACGAATTGGCTCAGTAGCTAGGTGGCTTTCATTCTCTCTTTTTTTGTTATCTAGTCGTTTTCACTTTTCATCTGATTTTTATGATGTTTTGTCGAACAATTTAACGTTAAGTTAATAGTACGTGTATTTTCATTAAAAAAAAAGGTGTATGTGTAGCTAATACTTATTGAAGGCCATGTCCTTTGTGAATCTAGAATAATGGAGTTGGGAGAGTATGTGGCATGAGAATGATAAACTTTATTATAGAGTATTTGATTTGTAATTAAGAATGATAATTGAACCAAAAAACCTTATCTATTTTGAAAATTTGTGGGATTTTTGAGACCTTAAACAAATGGCAACACAACTTAATTAAAGTATTGTATCAACTACAAGTCTTTGCTTGTTCTTGACATAAAGCCTATTCGAAAATTGTAAATGCAGCTACATATGTCGGGAATAAAAGCTTGTAATAGTCTTTTTGAAGGAATGGAATTTATTCACTTGCGTAAAAAATAAGGTGTATTTATTTTTTACCAAAAGAAAAATTAGGGATATTTGGCTTATAGTTTTGAAGAAATGGGAACATAATGGAACTAATGTACATTGATGGAGTTAATGTACATACCAATAATCAATTGTTTATCTAGTAGGATGAGGTGTTAGGCTTCTTAATTAAGAGTTTGTTTAAGAGATTCGAAGTTATAATCTTCTTGACGACTTGTATGTAAAAACTGTATTGGGAGAGTCGTCCTCGATAATGGGCCTCTATAGTACTCGGTCCTGACATAAATTGGCTCTGACTAATCGAAACCGGACGAGAGATCTAAAAAAAATGGAGTTAATGTACATTGATTCCTTATTACTACTCCCTCCTTTTAGTTTTACTTGTCCTTTTATATTAAATCATATCAAAATACCCTTAGTTAAATATTTGCTCTTTGCATTGAAAATGAGACGAATTTAGTTCAATTTTTTCATTAAATAAAAGCGGTCAAAGTGAAAAAATTGTGTTCAAAATATGTAAATGACAAGTTTTTATAAACATGATTTTAGCCTTAAAAAGATAAGTAGAACTAATGAAAATATTAATTTTTATATAAGGTTCAAAAAGTTAATTTGTTATTTTTAATTAAAGAAAAACCCCCTTTAATTTTCCCAAATATTTTGTGGTGTGTGTGTGTTTTCTCATCCACAAAATTAAAGCATGGTTAGGTACACCTATAAGGCTATAACTCATATTTTATCCTCAAAATAAACACTAATATTGTCATCAAATAATGGAATTGATTTTAAGTTTTTAACCCATTCCATTGTTGTGTTAGATGAATAGCACATTGTTAGGTAAACTTGTACTTTATATCCAATTCCCTTAAAAGACGTGAACCAAACAGCCTCTAAAATCCACTCAATTATTGATCAAGATTTCGGCTATTAAATATTTAGCTTTTTCATAGGCGGGAAATGCCTCTTATTTCAAAATTTTCATATAATAAATAATAGGAATATAGAAATGGCTATTCCTTGGGCACATCATTATGCATGTTCTTATACGACATCTCAAAAAGAAAAGATAAAGAATATTTTCATTTTCCAAAATTTTCTTGGGCACATCATTATGCTATTGATAATCTTAAGTTAATTCATATCTCTAGACTTTTGGGTTCAATCAATTTTCATTTTTGAACTTGTATAATATACTACTATTATAATTTTTTTTAATAGATTTTTCTAAAGTATGCCTTAAGGGCACATTATAAAAAACTAATCTTGAAAGTATTTATAATTTTTTTAATTAAAATAGGTTAATTTTTTTCCCTAAAATTTATTTATTTTATTTAGGATTTTAATTTTCAAATTAAAATATTTAAATGTAACCTGAAAACACAAAATAAAAAGACCGTTTTCTAAATGATAATAGAATATTTGAAATATAAAACGAAACAAGTCCAAAACTTGACTAGCTGACTAGAATACATTATAATAACGATTTTTTTATCCTATGCCTTAAGGGCATAGATTGAGAGTACTAATTTAGAAAACTAAAACCCTAATAGAAAATTAATAAACCCTATTAAAAAAATAATTAAATCTAAATAAATACAAATTCTAAATATATTATCAATTTTAGTCTCTTAAACTATATTCAATTTTTTTTAATCGTTATAATAATGATCATGATCCACAAATTTTTTTTAAACTTATAATTCAGATCGCACTACCCAATTAATTCATCTGAAGGCCATGAACAGATTTATTAAAATATAGGGTTGAAAAATCCAACAATCATGACATTTTCCATCACTTTCTCCTTTAATACAAAAGTGGACAATTCCTTTTTCTTTCCTTTTATAAAAAACAATTGGTAATTAAATAGTCATTTTTTTACCCTTATTTTACCTCTTCTAAACACACCCAAGATTCCTTGTGTGACGCGGTTTACCGTTTACAGTCTTTTGGATCTGGTTTTAACACCTTCACTTTGCACGTTCATGTCATTCTCAGGATTTAATAAGCAAGACATTCTTTGCTTTGCATTATTTTATACTAGTATCATCACCAACTTTCACTCCATACTCCAAGCACGTCTATTTACATTAACATTAATTAACCCTTAAGTCAATCATTACCTTCACTAATGATGTCACAGATTCCCTCCCTAAGCAACCTTATCTTGACTTTCACATCCAAAGAAAAAAGAATTCACAGAAGAATCAGGATCACAGATTCTCAGTCTGTTTCTTTTGATCTTTACCTATCCTTGTCATGTTGAATCAAGCATATATATATATAGATAAACATTTACCATATTCAATTTTTTCTTCCCATTCTGTTATTTTCCAACTCACCTCATTATTACCAGTATTCACAAGACAGTGTAAGCTCGAACGATCTCGACGATTGGCGCCCGACACAATGGGCACTTTCCGTCGCCACGAACCAGCTCGTTCGCACACTTCAAGCAAGTGCACATGTGTCCACATCTGAAATGAACCACAACTTGTCAAAAAAAAAATATCATATGAATTTTTACCTTCGGATTGCACCATTTAATACGGGGCGCATCCTCATGCTCATTGATTTTTATACAACCCCTATATCAATTTCGGTGCATTCTAACTAGATTCAGTTATCATTGTCACATAGCTGAATTTTAGTTTTATTCTTCCAGGCAATAATACTCGGGCCTTCGTCATATACCCTCTCGATTTTATATTGGGGCAAGAGTGTGTACATCATGGCCCCCAGATCCCGCCTAAGGTGGGTTAACACTGGGTTGATGTTGTTGTGGATCGCACCATTTAATGCATTCTCTCGTATTAAATTCAAGATGTAATGCAATTTAATACAAACACAAACTTGGGTTTTCCTAGATGCTTCGAATTTTACCTATACAGAAGGGTGTCAATATGACTGTCACAGCAAACGCAACATGTTCCCTTTGTTACTTGGCTCCATTTAGATCCGTCTTCTGATGTTCCTACATTTATACCTGGGAAATTGGTTTAATGTAATTTTAGGAATCAGTGACCAATCATTTTGCTTATGCAGTTAAGATTAAGTTAAGAAGTGGATTACCATTTTCCCCAGGTGAACGATTTAAAGCTGCGGAAACCTCCTGACGAACAGAGCGGTGTAGCTCGAGTTGCATGTCCATACACGCCTCCAACATCCTCTGCATATTGTTCATACCTTGCTGAACCTTTGATACATCTGTTCTAAGGTCATTTATCATTTCCAACTCCTGAAGGAAAAATCACAAACAGTACTTTAGAGAAAGGTTGAGTGTCAAGTGCCAAGATCATCCACAAGAAAAGTAAACAGCACAATTGTTGCCCATCTAATTATGCTAAATATCATAATTTGTACATTAATTATGTTTTTTGAAATGAATGTATGCATCAGTTAAGGTAACAACTACTTTTTACTATGTGATTCTGAATTTGATTACCATTATACTAATGGTGAACATAATAATTATATTAAGGCATGTTCATTTGCCATGTCTTGCCTTCTTTTACCTTAAGGTGATATGACAAATGTTTTTCCCAGTTACCCCATTTCTTTATTTTTATTTTTGTCTGAAAATCTGAAAAGAGTGAATCCACCTAGTTGTAGCAAAATGATGAGCATAATAGCACTCAACATTGCAAAAAGGCGCTTATTTGTAAAATGTAACCAATAGTAGGCCCTTAGTATAACAGGATAACAACACTAAAGCTTACTAGTTCAGAGCGTTGCATTCCATGACGAGGCCAGTGGGTATGGCGAATACGGTGGGGCCAGAGAGGCTGAGGTGGCGGGACAGGCGGAGATGGAAGAACAAGTGAGGGTCTGCCAAGTGTCGCTGCCATATTCTGTGGTAATGATTCAGGAGCAGCTATGTTTTCATTGATCTCCCAGTCAATGGGAGTCTGACCTTGCCTTTCCACATACGTCTGTATTAATTGGTCTAAGTTCTCACGAAACCCACTATCAAGAAGCGTAGAGACACTTCTCCTACATCAAGGAGGAGTATGGTAAAGCAAAAGTCTAGTAACAACAAAATCCACTAGCAAGTGTGTATAATCATATATATTTACATACCTGCTAAGAAGTTCTTGAAGTTCCATACTGTAAACATTATCATCATCAGATGCATGAAATCTGTTGAATCGTCTTGTATTGAATACACGTCTTGTTCTTGGAAGGTTAATAGGTCCTTCTGTAACTGTGCTTCCTGGAGCCACATATGCAGATGGTTGTCTGTTCCTCTCATCCTCAGTGTTTTGCCAATTTCCTTGATTAGTTTCATGCCCAGTATTGCCATCAATAGCAGAAACGATTTCGACATTTCCAGCATTTTCTGATGTATTTGGCCTGCTACCATCCTGATTTCTGGCTGGTGATGGTTCAAAGTTCTCGAATCGGGCGGTAAAAGAAGTGTCACTTTCAGTCTGATCACTTCTCAAACTTTCATCATGACTGGATACTTCACTATTGTTGTTGGTTGCTTGACTACGAACAATATTCTGTAATCTTGAACGAATATCTTCCCTGATTTTTACAAATTGTAGTTTTAAGTATATGAAAAATGCGTAGCAATCAGGTAACAGCTTTTGCTAGTGATATAAAGGAAGTTAATATTATTTGCTTAATTTAAGTAGTATATAACTGTTAGTTTTTGTATCATGATTGCATTATATTATGTTTTGTGCCTGTGGTTATTTACAAAGTGGCCTAGCATATTAACATATATAGCTCCGCATTGAAGTGTACTGGTTTTCCAAAGAACATAGGATGAACAAATATTATTAGTTCACTTCAGATTTCAGATGAATGCACAAGATGCTAACTGCACACATAATTGAAGGATTCATATACCTGGAACCAGATACAGAATGCCGTTGTCTCAGCCGAAGCAATTCACTTGCTGCAATTGAAGGTGATCTTTCTTCTTCAAGGGATCTCTCACTTCTTAAAAATCTACCTCGAAGTAGTGACTGAAACAATCAGAATAGAACGTGTCAGGATAGCAGCACAAGCAAAATAAGTAGGACTCTTTCAAAAAATAAGAAGAAAAGTTAGTAAGGCAGGAGAATGAGCATAATGACTACAATAATATCTCTTACAAAAGGACTTGCAGAAAATTTTACTAGCACAAAGACCAGCAAATTTTATTAGCAAGGACAGATATTCCACTCTAATTTAGTTTCTATATCTTGGACTGATCACATTTAGGTGAGTTTAGGCACTATTTCTTCATAATTGTCCAATTGCAGCTTTCCCTTCATTAAAGGCACCAAAAATTGGCACTTGCTAATATCATTCCAGGAATGGATAAAGATCCAACTAATGGACCAAAAACTATCACAACCATCAGAATTTAGTACTAACAAGAGAAAATAAAGCAAAACAGCAACATATAGCAATGTAGAGAATAATTATTTTCATTAACATGTTGAATTTGAAACAACAAGACACAAAGAAGATCTAACCTGAATGCGATTGCGATGAGCAAAATCTGATACAGCACGATGATCCAATAAACCCTGAAGCTCCCTCTGCCGTTCACGTTCAACCCTCACAAGCAAATCTATAACAGCTTGTCTTCCCCTCAGTCTCATCATGTCCCTTTGAATATTATTCTCTTGTTGTCCATTCTCACTGTCACCAACCAAAGATTCACGGGTTTGATTTTCTCTTCCTCCTCGTATCCCTCTTTGATCACTCGCCATTTGAACCCACTCCCTAACAATTCTCACCCGTTCTCTCTCAGTTTCACCCAGCCATTCTGATCTATGATTGCTCTCATGTGTCACACTAGACGAATGATCATTAATCTCACTCTCCATCCATTGACGTGCAATCTGCCTCACTCGCTCCCTCTCAATTTCCCCAAGATCAGGAGATTGCTCTCTGCTAGAATCACTAGCATCCTGCAAACTCGCTTGATTATCTCCAGTGTTTGGTAAATCAGTATTCATTAAATTCATATCTACTCTATGATTCAACAAGTGTTCATCCTCCAATTCACGCCACATCTGCAACATAGAAGAAGCCCTAGTACTCAGCCTCTCAACATTTCCTTGTCTCCTTGAAGTAGGAGAAGGAGACTCACTCAGAAACGAAGAATCAAGCATTGAAACCGCTTGCAATCCTGCAAGAGCCATCAATTCCGTCTCCCGATTCCTCCTCTCAATTGTGGTAATCATCTCCTCGGCTTCTCGGGCAGCCCACCTACTCAGAATCCGAGACTGCCTTCTCCTTGCAGCTGAAGACTCAGCCAGATCATCATCTTCTCCTTCAAGATCCGAACGGCGCCTTCTACCAAGAAGCTGACCAGACTCTTCTTCATCTTCATCCTCTGTATACTGAGGAGAGCTACATGATGCAAACATACAATCCCCTAAATGCCCACGCATTAGCTCCTCCAAACCACGCTCAAATTCAACATGAGCATTTTCAGGCTTCTGTTGCATTTGCTCAACATCGTTCATCTTCGACTAGTATGCCACTAACAACGAAACCGCTCAAACGTACTGAACTCCAAATCTGAAATCAAATTCAGAAAAGCACAAATTTAACCCTAATTGCATAAAGACGAAGAGTGACCTAGACTTGGTTGATCATTTCAAACACAATTGAGTAAATCAAAAGCCCCCAATAAAAAAGTAATGATCAAACATTCCTACCACACAATCAACAAAATAAATTCGCTAATCCTGATCACGTCAATGAATTTGGGGAAAATCGAAGCCAAATTTGAGATTGATCAAGCGAAACAAACAAGCATACCTCGGAAGCACTCGTCGGTTTCTGTATTGGATTGAAAAGCAAAATCAATACTCTAGATACGGCTTAAGAATACGGGGAAAAACATTTTCAGACAAATTTGATCAACGCAACGAGAGAGAGGGCAGGAACAGAAAAGGAGAGATTGAAGACATGGTCTCACATCATGAGAAGATATGAGTGATTGATGGAACGCGGGGTTTGGTGCATTTTTGCAAAATTTCCAAAATTAGGAATCAAAATTGAACTTTTAAATTATTGCTTATAGGGGGCATTTTATAATTAGAAGAAAAATAGAGAGCGGCAATTAAAAATACAGTAATAATTAAGTGAGATTTTACAATGATCCTAAAATATAGAGTATATGGTATGATGGTAATAATTCTTAGAAGAAAGATAAGTGTAATTTTTCTAGACTTACGATCCAAAATAAAATTATTCTATCATTTCCCAAGAGTCATGAGAGTAGATATGAAAAAAAGATCATAAGGTAAGGGGGTAAAATGTAAATTATGTAATTGTTCATAGGCTTTAATAGTTTTTTTTTTGAGGTTACAACAAGCAAGCAAAACAAGCAAACAAACACGTAAAGGGAATACATCAACCGAACTAAGAGACCACTAAGTGTTTGGAAGTAGGGTGAGTACGACGTAAAAGAGGCATTCGCGGCAAGACGATCACGTAAAGGACAAACTTTGGCAAAGAAAACGGACTCCTAACGTTGCCACCAACATAATGGAGGATCTTCGGAAGCCACGAAACGTCCACAACCACGCCCGTTGACTCTATCTACAACCAATCACAAGTCCCAAAAACGGACAATATCCACCAAGCTTGAGTAAGACTTCCAAAAACCAACAAAAAGAAACCCAAAAAAAGTTACCCGACCGGGCTTAAACTCAAAGAGAAGTCCAACAAACAGAGCCAAACCACAAAGTCAAGAAAGCCCAACAGGGCCTAACTTAAAGACCAAAGGCCCATGCTCAAATCACACACTCAATGAATGTCTAGAAGAGAGAGGATAAATCCAAGCAGTTGGTTGCAAATCAGTTAAAAGGCCTTCTCGACCAACTTTTGGAGCCTAACTCATTAACACACACATATATATATATAGTTAATGTTTCTAAGTCCTTACTAGAATTAGGGGATAGGATAAAATTATTCCAAATATACTTTATCTACAAACAAGGAAGATATAAGTAATGTAATTATGAATTTTACGAAGAGTTCGATCATGAGTTAGGATGAACACCGGCGACATATTTAACACATGCAAGTTAGACAAGTAGTGTTGTTTTCAATGACGGACGAGACACGAGTGATCGAGTGATGTATACAGCCTACCCTTGGGAAGGGAACAACATTTGAAAACAACTGCTAATACCCCGTAGGCTGAGGAGGAATCCCCTCTTCTTGCTTTGTGCAGTCCAAAGGTGTCACCTTTGTTAGGCGCTTTGTTAGGCTTTAGGAGTCTCTATATCGGGGTTGGTCACTGTTCTAAAAAGGTAGGGTCTAAATACTTGTCTCTTCTTTTAATGAGTGAGTTACCAATACCTTATTCAAAACCTTATGTCCTTTTATCATCACGAAGCTACAATTTAGTACTTCCATATTCTTTAACTGCCATTATAAAAGCGCAAATTTTGTCCCAGATGTTATTCGTTCATGATCTTGTCCTTATCCTTTTATTTTATCGATACTTGATATTGTTTGGTGCTCACTGCTCAGTCTCTTGCATTTGATAGTTTCGTTGCGGATTATGCTACCGGTAATCAAAGTACTCAAAAAAGCCTTCTTAGCAACATCCGGATCCATTAAGTTTCCAAGTGCTTTGTTTAGGATGCCCATGTTACAACTTTGGTATAAAATGAAGATTTTCCAATCGTTCTTCTTTCAATCTGAAATAAGAAATGCACCCTAGGATACCCTAAAAGTCAGTAATAAGGCAGCTAAGTTTCCCAACTCATTAGTTTCCCCAACTCATTAGTTTGAACTTTGATTCTATTTATTTATTGAGGATGTACGGGACAAGAACATATATTGTATATTAAGCGTTCATGAAGTCATATCAATTGTTCTATTTAGAGCAAGGAGGTCATTGCTAATTTGTTTTTAGTCATATAATTTTGCTAATTTCAGATAGGATTACAAACAACTTATCATTAAGGTTGGTATAGTATTACTTGCTTCATGGCTTGTCCTTCCTTGAATGAAAGATATGCTTATTCACACAAGATTGAGCTCCAACAATTTTTCTTACCTCTCTTTCTTTTTGTTGTTGCCTTTTTAGGTTAGGATTAGGATTAGAATTTGGATTTTGTTATATAATCTAGTTGTTCTTGAATATACTATTGTTGCATTCTACATTAGAATATAGGCGTCACTTTTTCTTATCTTTTGTAGTAGTTGTACAATATAGGTTGCTGATAATGGCCTACGCAATAAGTGGAATAAAGCAATAGCCTATCATTTCTCACTCATATTAATCCATTTTCAGGTATGCAACTACCATAACAATTTCTGTAACTTGTTCTTAATGAATTGTGTTTCAAACACCTTTCAAAAACCATACGCATGTATGATGTGTTGTCTCTTCTATATGCTTGTAATTTTATTCTGCTGATTATCATGAAATTTAGGGTTACTCCATGTGTTTTTCGTTATTAAATGATGGAGGACATATAAATTTGAGAGTTATGTCAATTCTTCTTTTAGTTTTTCAAACACCAGAGAAGAGATAGTACTAGATTTCGCTAGCTTTGTAAAGGAACTGCAATGTTGTAAGTTGTTCCTAAACTCTCCTAATTGAAGCTTTAAATGGATTGTCTTTCTAATCTGTTCTCGTTGTTACTTGTTAAGAGAAAGAAAGAGTAAGGTAAAGAGTTAGAGAGATAGAAGTATTATGTAATTAGTTACCAGATAAATCATATCGCAAAGTTGTCATGCAATGTCTTCTACTTAGGTTGGCTCCGGAACTCCGGAGGATCGATTCGGAGCCAATTTTTAAAATATTAAATATTATTTATTAACAAAATATATATGTTTGTTATTATTTGACTCTATCTCTTCTTCAATTTATACATTACCCAATTGCAAGATGTGTTGAACAGGAGGAAGCCGAATAGGAACAGAAAGAACCCAAAATGACATTCATGGACACGTACAATGATCACTCTCTAGATGCATTAATTAGGCTCCATTTGGCTATACTCTCTTTACTTTTTCTTTTTTTAGAATATACTTTTACCAAATAACTTTTTACAGGTTAGCGCTAAATCTACGCAGTTTTTGTGTCTTATGTTGGGTGTGCTTGACACCTTGGGAGATCTTACTCTTTAGTAGATTGGTTCCACTTTGGAAAAGAATCACCATATTCACTAGTTTGATTTATGGCCTATCAATTGCTGTGGGAGTAAGGTAAATTTTATAATTTTTTTGTTTTTAATAATATAATATGGAATGACATTTTTTAACCATTAATTTTTATTTTAAGTACGTACGAGCCTAAAATCCAGTTGGTGATTGAAGGAATTGCAGCTATACCTTGAGAGGCTTTTTACGCGGTAAATAAATATTATTATTTTTAATTATTTTTCAATTTATATAAATGTATATGATTTTTGTTAACCTATAATATAATTGTTTTTTTGTGTTTGTTTCTTAGGCTATTGAGATAAGAGTCTTTATACTTTGCCTAGTGATTAGACTGGTAGGGCTTTATAGGTTCTATCAAGACTTTGGCAGATTTGAGAAGAAAATTCGAAACTACTATATATTGCTCGAGTTCAAGGTATTCAGCCTAGCAGTGTTATATGTCTTATGGGTTTACATTGTCGGAAGCGTGCTTTGCATTTTCGCTGGGATTGATCCAAAAAATGGTAATTGGGGACTGAGAGAAACCAGCCATTCAAGTGCATCGGATTTTGTCAGCTGCGTTTATTTCGCACTTATTACTATTACTACGGTTGGTAAGTTGAAATCAATTTTAGAATTTAAATAACTTTATTTTCAATTTTTGGTGATTATTACTTATTACTTGTTAATTATCTATATTTTATAGGTTTTGGAGATTTTCACCCGATGTCGGTTCTTGAGATGGTTATTATTGGAGTCCTGATAGTGATTAATATGTGCACGATTAGTACTTGGATTGCCACCTTTACATCCAAGGTAGGAGACATGTTCCAGAATCTAAAAATATATAAGAAACTGTTGAAGGAGGAGAAGGAAAAATATAAGAGGTATAAAATTTATAGTTTATGGTAAGTGCTTATTAATATATTAAATATATTTTATATATATATATTTTTTTCTTCAGGCGACCACCGTTTGATTTGGAGGAGGGCATCAATATATTTTGTTACTTGCTGTTTACCAGTAGAACATCAATATTGTCTGGATTTGTTACTTGTTGTTTACCAGTAGAACATCAATACTTTGTTTGGATTTGTTACTTGTTGTTTACTGTTACTACTACTTGATTTGTCAATGTAGCTAGTATTTGGAGAAGGGCATCAATACTCTGTCTGGATTTTTATGAATCTAAATTCATAGGAAATATAAGCATGTAGCTACATCTTAACCTAAACCAGATGTTTAAAACAGATGAACATACTGAATCAAGTTCTAGAATAGCATGTTGATATCACGTTGAAGCTTAGGTTTTTGATTTTACTACTACCACCAACCTCCTTGACAGCTCCTCCTACTGAACACACTACTCGATCAGCAGAACCCATGAATTCAAAGAATCTTGCACAGTAGTAGATTAACAAACTATAATGCAATTAGTTTCGTTTGGAAAAGAGTATATCATTTGTGTAAATGTTCTTTTAAATATTCACAAACATCAAGTTTAAATGTTCTTTTTTCTCCGATTTTTTTTTATATCTACCCTCCGGAAAAAGTTTAAATATTCACAAACATCAAGTTTAAATGTTCTTTTTTCTCCGAATAAATGTTACATCTACCCTCCGGAAAGCTGCATATATTTCTCAGTCGTGATCATTAGCACAGTGGGTAAGTTTAATTTATTTACCTAACTCTTAATGATTGATGGGCCTCCTAATTAATTATCTTATTTTATATTTTTTATGATTGTTGTAGGGTTTGGAGATTTGCATGCAGGGACAACTCCGGAGATGATTGTCATCGCACTCATCATACTGGTGAACCTCTACATTGGTATATTCGCGAGCAACCTCACTTATGAGGTGCATATATGATAAACAAAATCCAGATGAGTACAAGAAGATTGAGAAGGAGGTGAAGAAGAAGGTGAAGGAGGAGGCGAGGGAGCAACTAATAGATCAGCCGGTGGAGGCAGATGATGATGATGTGATCCAGACGGAGATTTTTTTAGCTAGGTTGGGGGACAGAAGGGAAAAGGGGGAAAAAGTTGATGATAAGATAATGAAGGATATCTTTATAGATAGGTTGAGGGATATGAGGAAGAGAGGGAAGACAAAGGTGTGATAGCTTAGATAGTTGTATGCTGAAGGATGCCTTCGTTTTTTATTTAAGTCTGATTATTTTGATAGAGTTTTTTTGTTCTCATTTTTCAAGGTATTCTTCAATTTATATAACTGAATACTATTTTTTTGTTGAGACCTTGTGAATAATCTTCTCCTGCGTTGTTGCTTCTGCATACATTAGATGTTTTTCACCATCTAAATACCAATAATGACCACCATAAACATTAGATTAAAGTTTTGAACCAAAAAAAAACATTAGATTAAATTGAAAAAACAAGGCAATGTGTTGCAGCCTTGCAGGCATTGTTCACTGTAATTCCAAAATTCCATGTTTGTACATTCTTAGAGCTACTTGCAAAACCATAATAACTACCATAAAACCCACATAATTGCAACAGAACTACAGAAGCTAACTCCAATCATCCAGCGGATTCAAAAACTAGCTTTAACTCAATATCCTGACCAGATTCACCAGAAGCTCCATCCATGGATTTTGCAACTTATCAGAGTTCCTCCACTGCAATATACAGAGGCAAGTATCAGTCAGCACAAAATTGCTATTTACCTCACAGCTCTACCTAGCAACATACCAAAAAATTAACAGCCACACCAGTTGTAGCGTATTCAAGGTTCACAACACGAATAGTAGTTGTTTGGCTAAATGCTACACCATGAGTGGCTTTAGCAATGTTAAGAACTGGTGAAGCAACAACTGTTGAAGCTGTAGTGGTGAAAATTGCAGTCCCAAAGGCCGACGAGTGAGATATCGCACAACCACCAGCTTGTGCCACCGAACTAGCATCTCTTTCAGCTTGTTCTCGGTCCAATTGGAAAAAACAGGTAAAGAAGTAAGAAAAAAAAAGATAGAAAACTGAATGATCCTAATATCAAAATTCAAAACATGATTTATAGTAAATCTCAACAAATTGCAACTGCATAGTGTCTTGGCTCACCTCTATAGGAGTAATCAAATCCAAAGTTTTCTCCCAACTAGATTGCTTGGAATTCTTGTAGTAATAATATCTGCTCGCAATAAAAACAATCAGCCAAATTTTATTCAACAATCTGAGCAGAGGTCAAGTTTTTACCTTCTTGCCAGTCAGATGAGGATTGTTGATTCATCTCAGTACCTGTATGAACCTGAATGAGGATTGTTGATTCATCTCAGTAACTTTGTTCCCCTGTTTGTTGTTTATTATTTCCTAAGCTACCTAAACCACCTACTGTAGAATCTAGTTAAACAAGTAAATGTTAGACCTTGAACACAAGAATCATGATGTTGTATATCAAATTCAGTCCAAAAAAATTCTAACCCTTTAGCCTTATTTAAAAAAGAAAAGAAAAGTAGAAGACCCCTGCTAATACTTTTTATTTCCTCATCAGATCATTCATCTAAAGTAACTGATAGCTAAGAGAGATCAAAATACCATATAT
Organism: Fallopia convolvulus; assembly: GCA_964016875.1. Taxonomy (NCBI): domain Eukaryota; kingdom Viridiplantae; phylum Streptophyta; class Magnoliopsida; order Caryophyllales; family Polygonaceae; genus Fallopia; species Fallopia convolvulus. The sequence goes on from OZ024719.1 coordinate 1,171,408, forward strand.
ACTAATATCCACAAACCAAAAAACCAGTAACCAAAAAATAAAATGAAGTTCACCCATCCCAACACTATATATTGTATGATCAAAATGGACAATGAAGAAGAATGGAGAAAAACATGGAAAGAGAAGCAAAGAATTATATTTGCCAACATTAACGATTTCTCCATGATATGAAATCTTCACCAATGAAGTCCTACGTGAGAGGATCTTTCCTTATTACACCTTTTTGGTCTAAATTTGGGCCTAATTGACCATCATGTTCAAAGTAATTTATATGGGGAAAAATCATACAATTAGCAACCCTGTAAGCCGTATGAAAAAATATAGATTTAGAAGAGACATACTTGACTCTAGGCTTGTCAACTCACCTATTATAAACTTGATGATAATATGATATTGGCTATGAAGCTGCAAAGTGCAGTTCCCAACTTGTTAGTAAGCCCATGGACTAACACCGAGGACCACCAAATTCAATATCTTTTTATACTCCTACACAAATAAAAAATGATGGCATGAATAGTTGAGAAGAACTGACAACAAAGAACTAATTTATACAAGTAATGATCTACGAAGTATTGATGTCTGGATGAACAGAAGAAGCTAAAAATCTGTGAAAGGACTATAACAGCTTCACCACCAACAATTTCTGCAAATGCCTGATCAAACCTTGAAGAGATCCACCTACTTCTGCCCAAGAGAAGATATTTTTGTTAGTTCAATTACCTCAAATGCATAACCAACCAACTGAATAAGGCAATCAAACACACAAATCTTAAAACTAATTCATATCAAACTATGCCCAACAGGAAAAACTTGACTACAATCCTCAAACTCAAAGAGGGTGAAGCTGTTTTCCTGGAAAACAATTTAGCGTAATTGGGATGGATATAATTACTTAAGAAACAATATAAGTAGAATTTCAAGTTATTAACTTGTAGAGGAAGTTGTCAGGGAGAAGAACAAGGGCAGCTACAGAATAAGAGTAAGTAACAAAGACATCGAAAGTCAAGCCATTATTGAAGGAGGCAGCTTTGAAGATGGTGGTTGAGACAATGCTTGAGGATTCAATGGCCACTGTAGCTGTAAAAGGAAGCAATTCATTGTAGCCCAATCTTATTTTTCTCATCTCATTATATAATCTGAGTGGCAACAGAAAGTCAAATAACTTGGATCCAATATCAACTTTTCAGTCGCAACAAACCTAGAGAAGTAAGAGCATCAATCAAAATAACTGATATAGAAGAATAACTATGGATAGATTGACTAATAAAATTGAGGACCTTTTGATTATTAGTAGAGAAAACCAAGATGCAAGCAATGTTGACATAAATTTTTTCAGATAGGAGACAACCCACTTATAAGACAGAGTGTTGGTGGCATACAGGATAATCCTCATTTGAGTTAAAGGCATGTCAAACAAAAACCATAAAGCGAAAGCTAGAGAGATCAGACACCAACTCGAAAACAAAAGATGAACAAAGGACAATAAATAGTTAGCTCCTACTACTATTTCTCGAAACATCCTCAACCAAAGTAAATAAGTTTTTGAAATTCAAATGTATTGTCCTGGTATAAAAATTCACCAATAATAATAACAAGAAGGTGTAAATAAACAGTGCAGATATAAAGAAGCATGAATAGATATTTACTTGTCTAAGTTTCCTACTCGTACAAAAACAGAATCAACTTAAGAAATGGTAAAAAAAAATAAGAAAGGGAGAAAGCTTAGTCATAGCTATGCATTACTTTATAAACAAAATAAGATTCAGAAGCTGACCAAAAGGTCAACTCTAGAGAAAAAGAAAGCATGGGTATTAAACTTAATTAGCCACATTATATAGACAGAGAAGATAACTCTGAATTATATATTTAATCTTCAATCAATGGCATTCTTCAAACTATCAACACATTTGTAGTGAATTCACAAGTGAAACCATAAGCTGACCAAAATTATCACGATTCACGTTTCTTTATGCTCAATGAAGAAGTTAAATACTACAATCAATGCATACATAAACAGAATACCAGGGAAATTGGTGATTCACATGGGATACCATGATCAAAACAACCTTTGTAATTTTATTTCCAACAAACTAATTTACTAATTCAGTAGTAATACCCACTAATTCATAAAAAATGTATTTGTTACATCCTCATTCCACATGTGTCTAAGATGAGTCTCATAGAAAGCTAAGATACTGACTCAAATTCTGCACCGAAATCTCACTTTCATAGCACCATTTAAATCTCTATTGGGCATTTTATCAAACACTTTAAGTGCATTAGCAATTTGAAATGGAACAACCCCAAAATTTGTTGCAAAGCAAAATTTGCCTACTCTAACAATTCACAAAACCACCACCACTTTCGACAACTCCCCCGGCCATGGTCATGTCACTCCACCGTCCTCTCCCTATTTCTTACTACTTAGATGTCCTTCCTTTTATCAATATCCTCTCAACAGCTACGCAATTCTATAAATCAAGACCAAAAAGGAGAATCCAGAGATCGTTCCATACCGGTGGAGTTTGAACTTGAACAAGTTGGGTTGGCGGTGAATCCGGTGATACCAGTACCGAATGTGCGATTTTCCGAAGGCGGCACAAGAGGGCGATTGTCGAGCGAGAGGGCAAGTGGTGATGGAGGTGAAGGCGGGGCTATCGGCGATCGGTGAGTGTTTTTCTTTACCGGTGGTCCAGTTACAACTTATCAGCCCACCTGTAAAAAATGATGGGCCTTGACAAGATTTTGGGCTTCTAGATCCGGGCTTGGCCTTTTTCGTGCCATTTAACAAAATTGTCATGAAATTTTATTGATCCTCAAAACTATGATCCATAAAATTATAAATTCATCCATATAGGGGTTTTGTAAGAAAGAAGTATCATAATCATAATGTAAAAGTAGAGTTTGGCTCAAATGAAAAAAACTCTTATCCTGAAACGAATGTACTTTTTGTAATTAGTAGTGCACTTTTCCTACTTTGGAGTGCACTTTTTCGCATTTGCACTTTTCGTACTTTTTCGTATTGCATTTTTTGTATTTTTCAATACACTTTTGTATGAAAAGTGCACTACTAATTAGGAAAAGTGCATTCGTTTCACGTTTTAGGATAAGAGTTTGTTTCATTTGAACCAAACTCTATAAATTAAAAGTATGTTTAGGGACACCTAGAGGCTAGATCTCATGTAACCTTTTCTTTTATTACTTATAAACAGTGTTCTAAAAAACGTTAGGCAGTGGAATTGGGCCTGGCGCCTAGACGGCTAGGTGGAGTATAAGGATAAATTAAGGCAGAAAGAACGATTTTTGGTGTGCTTAATTTAATCACCAATTAGAAGAAGGTTGAACAATCTTGTTAAATAAAATATGAAAAACAAACAAACAAACAAACAAGTCCTCCATCTCATCGGGGTTATCGGGCTTAGAAATATCTCCATTGATGAATCCAAACTTGCGTTTCACGCGAAGAGCGTTACGCAAGCAAATTTCCCATTCCTGGTAGTTGTGGTCTTTGAGAACTATCGGGCATATCTTCATCCCGGGATGATCAGAAGGATGAAGATAGTAAGGAGAAGTAATAGATTTCGAACCGGAAGAGGTAGTCTTGCGTCAGAAAAACAAGTGGAAGACAACCGGAAATTTGTGGCGGCAGTCGGAAGCGGAAGCAATTAGGGTTTATGATCGAGGTTTGCCTGATACCATAAAAGATTATTTTGGGTTGCAAATCTGCCCTTTTTATTAATTAAGAATACTATATATACCAGCTATGAGTTGACCTAATGAGGCCCACTCTAAATACATAAATTGAGCTAAATACAATAATTACAATATATATTATCCAATAGGTTTTTTCCATTTTTAGAGTTTATTTGCAAAATACAATCCAAGTATGAAATTAAACATATAGGTATATTGTATGGCCAAGCAATGTAAATGTCATCAATTTTATTAAGTCGATCCTCTACAAATAACAATCCACAAAATTGTAAAATAAATTCATCCAAACAAGGCTTTTCTTAAAAAATGCATTATAATGTAAAAGCATGTTTTATAATGCGAATGCATTAGGACCCTTTTTGGTAAGCTACTACGAATCATATATAAGCATTGCTTCCTCAATGTAAACACCGCAACTTGGACACTTTGAGCAATTGTTGGAGCAAGATCTAGCAAAAAATAAAATAAAATAAAGACTTAAATTCTATGAGAAGATTGAAAATTTGAAAAGAGATTAATAATGAAGCAAGGTGTAGGTAGGTAAATTAAAATCACCTGCAAATGCACCAATGTGTGCAAGGAAATAACACAACGTCGATCTCCTTCTCACAACAAATTTTACACATGACCTTTTTTGGAAAATTTTAATGTCCATAGTTAGAAATATTTCTTATTGTGTGTGAGATTAAGAACATGAATTAAGACAAAGAGCTTAATTACCTTTTGCTTTGCAATATTTTCAATGGCCTTAATCTCTTTGTGTAAAGCTACTTGCAACATCCACACCTATAATAATAGTTGAAGAGAAAAAGGTACTAGAATTGAGATTAACCATGTAAGATTTTGTGTATGAACTAAGCAAAAGAAAAAGGAATTGTTCATAGACAATTTCAAATAAATTATCGTTCATTCAAAAAAAATTGAATGGAGTAAATAAATTAAACGGGCTAAGAATTATATTTTTTGCTACTTAATTTAATAATTAAGTAGATTGATTTTTTTATTAAACAATAAATACAAAATCCCTCAACTATATAAAACACAAATGTGAGAATGGTAGGAAATCAATAAAGAAAACGATTATTCCCTCGATTTTCCAAAACATGTTTTTCTAGCATTTTTTTCTTGTTTTACAAAACTTGTCTTTTAAGCATTAATATTTTTTTTCCAATTTATCCTCCTTTTATAGAAGTAATATTAGTATTCTTAATTTTCTAAGAAGGTTATAAGTACACATTTCTCTAAATGTAGGAGTATTTTAGGCATAAATTTTTTTTCCTTAATATGTATATATTGGGTTGAAAATAGACATTGGTCGGTTATAGTGAAACCGCCGGCTTCCGAACCCATGTCCCACCAGTATCAATCGAAATTGTGACTGCGGTTTTTTTATCTGGCTAACAGAAGAAATTTTAGTTTATTTTTTTTTATAAATATTTCCGAACTGGGAAATCGACCCAAGGCCGGTTAAGGTTTCGGTTCTTAGGTCCGATCCGGTGGAACTGGAACCAGGTCTAGTTGAAAAGACATATTTTATAAAACAAAAGCAGTAAGGTTCATCAATTAATATATGCACCTACCTCCTCAAGAAGATCTCTCCTTGAAATATTCTTCAATGCATCAGGAGGAGTCTCACTAAAGTTATACCATCTGCACACACAAATATACAAAGAATTCAGTGGTGAGTAAGGTTCATCAATTAATGATAATTAGGAAACTTGGTATCGAGAGATCAATGTAATATAGGTTGTGTAATTTGCATTCTAACAATCCCAAATGAATATGAAAAATTACCCTTTTATTCAAAAACAAAGATAAGGAAAAAAAAAAGAGATGAACCTTGATTCACCATCATAAAGTACTTCTTTATCTGGTTTTCTAATTCCTTCAAGAAACGACCACCAACCTAAAAACCTGAAATTTGCAAGAATACTTAGTTAATTACATATTGTACACAATGTTCTAAAAAACATTAGTACGACTCTTAGTGGAAAAGGATTAGGCGGTCTGAACAGTTGCTTAGATGCAGACTCAAAAGCTAGGTAGGTTGAGCCCTTACAACGCCTATAGGCGGTGTAGGAAATTCGCCTTGAAAGTATGAGAGAACAATAGAAAACGAGGAAAAACAATTTGTTCACCCAATCCGCCATGAATATGACTACGTTTGGAGACACTACCAAGTCAGTGTTTCTTTACTAGATTTTTCTGAAGATACAATTACAATAATAAATTGTTGATATAATAAACATACAGAAACCCTAATTCTGTATTGTACGGACGATCCCTTTTTTTTGGGACTCCGCTCCAAACCCTTGTTTAACTCGGTTCGCGAGTTGGGTCACAAAATCGGACTTTTAATTATCAGTAAGTTCATCAGTTTCCATACCCACCAGGTGAAGCTTAGACGGGATCTAAGCGGGATTTTTAGAACATTATTAATTGTGCATATGAAAGTTAAAGGAGCAATCCAAAGAAGTTATTAGATTGAAACTTATATATACCTTGAACCATGGAGCATAAACTCAAGGAATTCATAAGCTCTTGAAGAAAACATAAAATACCACCGTGCATTGCTAGGTTCAATGTTTAGGTGCACAATTGCAATTCTTTCCATAAGTTGTAATGTAGAAAACACAACTCCAACACCTTGCAAGAGGAGTAAAGGTGAAAAAATAACTCCTAATGGAATCTCTCTAGCTCTAACATGAGTTCCCTGCAAAATTGTATGTATATATACAAATTAAATTAAATTGATTATTTAAAAGAATTCTTTCAAGCCTATAGACATGGCACGATTAATCGAACGAGCGATTCTGGTTCCTAAACCTACCTTGGTTTCAGTTTCAAATTTGACCAAACCTTAACCGAAACCGCCCCTCCTTGGTTTAAAGATTTAGGTTCCAGACCTTCCGGTCAACCAGTTTGGAAACTGGTTCCGGTTCCGATTTGGCTTCAAAAAAAGGTAATAAAGAAAATCGGTTGTTAACCGGTAAAACTTTAAACTGCCGGTTCGAGTTCAAGATTTGGTCAAACCTTAACGTAAACCTTATTATGGATAAATAAACCGACAATTTAGATTCTGGTCCAATTCCAGTTTAGGCTGGTCCGATTTGACGGTTCAAACCTCAATCGTGCCATGTCTATTCAAGCGGTTAATTTAGTCATTGCCATACCTCCAAGTACATGCAAAGAAGAACATGGAACACCATTATCATAACCATCATGAAATGACCACCACTGGCTTGCAAAGAGCACAATCTAGTGGGCTTCTGATTATCATGTTTGAGATAATCAACTGATCTAGATGATGATGATGATGATGATGATGATGAACTACACACTCTAATTTGAGGATGCCCATTTATCACAGGAGAGGTCCACTTTGTACAGACAGAAAAAGCAAAGCAATGTCCAACACTGTAAATAGATAATTAATTAGATAAACCCATAAACCTCATTAGTAGACAATTCTCTTAATTAATGAAATCAAAGATGAGATATATTGAAAAGGATTTCATGACATAATGCAATCCCACGTATATAGGTAAAAATGATACCTAAAAACTAATGATGGACCCCACCAATTCCTTGTATTTATCGTGTGATTAACTGCAAGAATCGATCGATCAACACTTAATTAAACAATCTAATGAAATGTAATGCATGCATTGTTGAGTGAGAAGGATAAAATACCAGTTAGCATAAGAACCATAAATATTGTAGCACCAAGGTAGAAAGCCATGGCCAGTATAATCAAGCAATGCTGCATTAAATTAAATCAAAGAAAGTGCTTATTTGCATCTATAGAAACACCAAAAATGAGTTAGCTATCTTAATTGATTAATTAGCAAAAGGGATCAACTCTTACAAAAGGTACTGACTTAAATAACTAAATTAACTTACAGTCATTTTACCCCATGTAAAATCTACCGTACTCGGGTCCCTTGCCTCTTCTTGCATTATTGAAAAGCACATTCTGTAATTACATATATAATCACTCTTTATTATATATATAACGAGATAGGAACAACAAACAAAAATATCAAGTAGAACTTAATTGATCATTTAAGAAAAGTTGAAGAACAAACTTGAAAAGACTTTAGTTGTGCATACATAGTATAGTTAACGCCAATATAGCAAACTCGGGGTATGTTCGGATGACGTTATAATGCAGTATAATGTCATCATCATTGACCCAGTAAAGCTCCGTTATAGCGGAATCGGGGGGGGGGGGGGGTCAAGATGGGGTACGTACCTCTGCCTAAGGAAAGGGGTACACCCGATAAACCCAAGAAAAACTTAAATTTAGCTATATATGTGACAATAATAACCGAAATCCATATCTAAAGCAGTGAATAAAAGCCGATGATCGAGCATGAGGATGCACCCCTTAATGCATTATATATTAAAATCTTAGATTATAATAATGCAGTGTTTTGCATTATAATGCGTTATCCAAAACATATTGAAGTCATATGAAAAATATAGACATACGTACCTACAATTATCTATGATAATAATTATTTCCAAGAGCACAACAGGTAAGAAAACAATCTTCAAGTTCACGGCTGCAACAAGATCTAAAAAAGAGTAATTAATTTTTGATGAAAACATATAAGAATTAATTCATTGATTGATGATATATCACAAGTTAAAGCTGTTTTGTACCAGAAGAGTTGTCCAAATGTATACAAAGGAGCAGTTCAAAGGCAACAAGCAGCGGTGTTGCAACAATAGCATGAAATGGAGGCCACTACAAACACAATACAAGACAATGATATAAATTATATGATCAAGATATCATCTATTGGGTTACACTGGGTTGATAAGTAAGTAAAATTTCGACCCTTAAGATGGAGATCGATTGAGTAGTTATTTAGTTATAGAGAAAAAAGTACGTAGGGCATACATACTTGACAAGAGTATACATCTAAAGGGGCGGGTATGGAGAATCTGATGCCTTGGGCAACAAGTGCATGAAATAACCATAGCGGCGAAAACACAACCCTGCATAATGTACAATATTGACGAGTTAAACCCGTATCCTATAGTGCATAGTGCCTAGACAGCCAAAACAGTTGGCAGTCCTAGACGGACTAGACGACTTAACGGGCTAGGACCTTCTAGCGTCTAGGCCCCAAGCGGAGCCTAGACAAGATTTGTATAACAGTGATCCTATATGAACCTGAAGCTCTATTAATCACCAATCCATTGATGTAGCAAATGCAATGCAATGTTCTCTAGGCGGAAAAGGACTTTCGGCGGTCCTAGACAAACTAGACGGTTTGACGGGCTAGTTACTTCCAGCACCTAAGCCCCGCTTGATATTCAAACATGATTTGTAAAACAGTGATCATATATAAAGTTGAAGCTCGATTGATCATCAAACAAGATCAATCCATTGATGGAGCAAATGCAATGCAATTCAATTTAACCCACATATCCTATTAATGTATCAAAAACGCTAAGGTTTAGGCGAAGAAGGTCAGCCTAGCGCCTAAACAGTCAAAATAATTGTCTAGTCAGTCATAGACAAGTTGGACATTTAGACAGGCTACGACCCCTCAGTGCCTAGGCATCAGGTAAGGCCTAAACGAGGCTTAGACAAGATTTTTAGAACAATTATGCTATATGAAGTTCAAGCTCGATTGATCGAGCGAATGCAATGCAATTCAATTCAGGGGAATTAATTAAACGAACCACCAAGATCCGGAGAAGCCATGATCGAGTTTGCGAACGAGAAGAAGGGTGAAAGTGAAGAGCAAGGCGTGGGCGGCCGAGCGTTGCGCCGCCGGCGTCATATCTATAACCGTACCCTACGTACTACGTAGTAACAAGTTAAAATTTATAGCAACCAAAGTTAAATACTTACAAGTAAATAATTGATCAATATTTTACAACTTACGTATCGGCCGGCCGTATCAATATATAATTGATCAATATATATACCTTGAAACTGGAACGGGCTCACTTTAATATCATTATCGATTTATCTCTTTTCTAATCTATAACTATATATTAAAGTTGTACTTTTTCGAGCCACCAGAACGATTCTGCCCCCACCTCATATTTATAAAATTAATTTTTATTTTTAATATTTTAACTTTTTTCTATTAAATTCTTCTCTAACTATTTAAATCTATGTTTATTCTTTAACATCAAACAAATATCTATTTAGTATACAAGTATTTAAAATTAAAGATAAAATATTTTAAAATAAATATATATCTTTTGATGAATTTATTTATAGATATATAGTACTTTTTTTATAGATAAATATTATAATTTTTAAATTTAATAAAAATAGATAATAAAATATTTAATAGATATATTGAAATGTTTGATAATCTCTAAATTTACGTACATAAAAATTAATAAAATATAAAAAATATAATAGTTGATTAAAAATTGTACATTCTATTAACAACAAATTACTTATATTAAGTTTATATTATATTTTTATTTATTTATTAATATCATATTCATAATGTCTATAAAATATCGAGTCGTAGTCGTACATGGTACGACGGGTATAACTAGTTATTTATATATATATATATAACTAAATTAAATAGATGACGATCAGGTGTAGTATGATAATGATTAGATAAATTAGGGTTTTTGAATTCAGGATTAGAAATTCTTGGAGTATTTATGTACGTAGCTCAATCATAACATTACATTAGGGTTTGTTTCTTCTCCATGGAAGTGGAAGGCACGTGGCGGTGGCGAGTGTGGAGTGCGGCACGTGCATTGGCCGCTCACGCCTTGCTTCTTACTTTCACCATTCTTCTCTTTCTCAAGCTCCGTCATGTCTTCTCCTGTTCTTGGTGGTTCGTCTTCTCCATCTCTCGATCTGTTACTTTTTATTATTGTTATTATTGATCTTGATTTCTTTTGTTTAAGAAAATATTTCCTGTTAGTTTGTCCTTTGTTTTCTATTATTATCGATCTTGATCTAGAGCTTTCAAAAGTTGGTTAAATTCGCAAACTCGATTCGAATCGTTCGAAAATTTCAGAGTTAACGCCCTTAAATTTGAAACCGAAAGCCGAAATAAATAAATCGAGCCGATAGATCCGAAACCAGTTGAAACCCGCAATCCGAAACCCGATTGACCGATTTAATATATATTTTATTATTAAAATAAATAAAAAATAATGACCCAATCTGATTAATCCGTGATCCATTATGATCTGAACCCGGCTCAACCTATACACAAAATGACCAATCCGATCCGACCCGACCCGATTGACGGATCTGATTCTAATCAATCGGTCAAGCTTTAGTCGTAGGGTAACTCTTGTGGAATTACTTACGATTCTTTATTAATAATTAATAAACCCTACAAAAAAATAAATCAAATGAGAAAAATATCTTGAAAATTCGTAGATATTTGTTAGTGTTGTTATTTATTTATGGTAAGGGATATTAAGTCTGTTAGTATTATTAGTCAAAGATTGCTTCCGATATTATTAGTCAAAAATATCCGGATCAGAACAAATGACTTGACCGATCCATACTTTAATCCGACCTACTAATCCGAATCCGATTCTAACCTAAAAATATAAGATCCGTATCCGACCGATCTAATTGATGGGTCTAGTCACTAGTGGTATCTCTATTTTTCTATTTAATAGGAGTAAGAAGTTATCTCCTCTAATGAAATATCATTTAAAGTCAGTATCAATATTATTATCTAGTATAGTCCTGCTCAAGCAATATCTGAGGGGACATGCATATTAAAAGAATACGTTCGAAAGATTATATGATAATAATAACTGAATTTAGTTAGAATATATGCAGGCTTGTGTTTTCGCCTCTATGGTTATTTCATGGTGTTGTTGCCCGAGGCAGAATCTCCATACCCTCTCCTTCAGATCGAGATGAGTGTCTTGTATGTGCCTTCTTAATTCTCTAACGTTTAATCTAGGGCAAATTGCATATTATAACTTAAATTTTTTTTTGCATTTTATCATCCTTTATGTGTTTTTTTACCAAAAAATCACCCCTTATATATTGAGCCTTACAATTCACCACCTTAGTTAACATAATCCATTATCTCTCTGTTGAATGTGCTCAATTACTTTTTAGCCTTCTTTTTATTGTTATTTTAAATAGAAAAAATATTATCTGGGGTTTATATCCTAAAATTGACTCATTTGATTATTTTTGATCCGTTTTGACCCATCTAACTTGTAAACTTTTATTTCCCCCTTTCATTTATTATAAAAATAATTTTTTATTTCTAATTTTGTTAATATTACGGGTCAACCCGTACCCGTAAACTAAAAAAAATCTAACCCGTAACCCGCAATATTGCGGGCGGGTTGGGTCGGGTTACGGGTCAACCCGCCCGTTGGACACCCCTAGTTAAATGTGTGGGGTCGTGGGGAATTGTAAAGAGAAGGTTTTGTTTTTTCTTTTTTTAAAATTAATACAAAGGGTGATTAAATATATAAAGTACTCGATCCAGTCCTTCCTGGACAATTGACATGCTAATAGCGGATATTCTAGTCATGTTGCAGTTTTTTGAGGTGGTCATTACCAACCATATACCTCGAGAATGTAATTTTGTGGTTGTTTTGATTGGAAAGTTACACCACGATTGTAGTATCAATCAGATTCTGACTCCATCCACAAGAATGCTTAGACTTAACTAGTCTGCCTAATTGTTACCTATTAAAAAGGCATTCGTTCGATACTGATTGAGTGATGTATGTTATGTAGTGGGTCCCATTTCATGCTGGTGTGGCTACAACGTTACTTGTTGCATTTGAACTGCTCATTTGTGTGTATTTGGAGAGCACCTATGGTACAGTTTCATCATACACAACTTTACAATTTCTTATTACGAAGTATGATGGTGTGTGTTAAACTATATATGTACGTTCGTAATTTTCTTAACAGTTAATAAAGTTGCTGCTGTGAATTTGAAGATTGTTTTCGTACCAGTTCTCATCTTGGAAACAAGTATAGTAATAGACAATTTAAGGTATGTACTTCAAGATTTGGATTTTTTGTTTTGTTATTCCTATGTATCCTTAAAATATTTTGTAGATTTATATCTATTTTTATAATTACAGAGTTCCGATTGGTCGTTTCCTTTCACTAACCTATTTTTATATAATTACAGAGTTACCTTTTGGACAAGTGTTCTAGAAGCAAAAGAAAAGATCAACATACAAGAGATGTGAGTATTTCTTCACACACACACATATATATAGAGAGAGAGAGGTGAGTTCATGTAAAATTATTCTTAGAGTGTGAACATGTGAATAATTTATATTTATAATTTTGAGTTGTATATTTATGATTTTGTATGGTTGTATTTATATATTTAAGTTGCATATTCATTCATATTCATTCTTTCCATATTATACTGTATTTATGTTTACAAGTTGCATATTCATATGTTTATATTATTGTATTTTTGAAGCTTTTTTCATATCCCATCTCTTTATCGTGCTTATAGAGTTACATAATCATATTTTTAAGTTGTATATTCATAAAAAAGCAAGTAACTCAACATAATGAATATGTAACTCAAAATCATGAATATAGTCATACAAAATCATGCATATATAATTCAAAATCATAAGTACGGAACTGTTCACACTCTAAGAACTCTTCTCACTTGAACTTAAATCTATATATATAAATGGTACGTCTAAAAAAATAAATGGTACGTCTTAATTTCAAATTTGTATGATGCTTCCCACTAATGTATGTGTGGTAATCTTGACAATAGCACACCTGATCGGCGGAGGGGTGAAGATGTTCAATGTGAGATAATGCTTGTAAGTTTTATTAGTCAATGAAGGACTTGGCTACACTTACTTACAAAAATATATTTTTTTTACATTTTTCAAAGGAAAAAAATATAACTACACTTAACACATTTCAATATAAATAAACGCATTTTTTAACTAAAAGTTACTTTTTATTTAGCAACTATAAAGGACAAATGTCTAACCTCTACTACGATCTATACAGAATATGATGGCTATTTTATCCATGGCTTGCATCCTAGGTGCTACAGTGTCCATGGTTCAATATTCAGCTGGTATGAGCCCTTTTCACTTATATGGTTACTAATGAATTAATATGTTTCAAGCCATTTTGCTCGATTCATAGGTATTTTGAATATATATTGTCGGTGACGCTGGTTGAAGAACATTTTTTTTGTAGTGTGGAGAAACTCTTATAATAAGGAGTGATCATTATCATTGAGGTTACCTTCTTAGGCTTTGTTCGACGTAGACAATGCCCAAGCTAGGGGTGTCCAAACCCGGTTAACCGAGATTTCGGTTAGTTAAAATCATGAAACGTAACTGAGCCGTGCATCCCGGTTAACCGTAGTTCGGTTAACCAATTTTTCGGTTCAAAATACCAATTTTTAAACATAAACTTGATTAATTAAAAATGTGTAATTAAGGTCAAAATAAGGCTCTTCGAACGGGACTAGTCGGCACCGCTCCCTGCAAAGCAGGTTCGAGCCACGGAAACCCGCGACCCAAAAAAAAAATCGATTTCGTAAATCGATATTTCTAACCTATGTCCTGTTATGCTCCTCAAAATGGCAAGATTTTATAAATTTGTAATTATTTAGGATTAATTAATTAGATTTTGTAAAAGGGTTTATTAATTTCCTAATAGGTTTAGTTTCCTCTATTAGTATGCTTAACCTATGCCCTTAAGACATATGTTAGAAATTAAAAACCGTTCTTAAATAACTAATATAATACAAATTTCAAGCAATTAGTTGGAGTTGCAAAACTAGCTGAAGTTGTAACAACTAGCTGTAAAAGTAGTTGAAGTTTTAAAAATATATATAAACAGTGTTTTGTAATGTTCAACTAGTTTATTGTAGTAATTAATAATTTAAAATTTCATTTTATTATAGAGTTATTCTTATTTAGGAAATAAATATTTTTCTAATTCAAAAAACTACTAAAAATTAGTTCAAAAGATTTAAAAACTAGCTTTGTCAAAAAAACTAGTTTTACAACTAATTGCTAGTTTTTATGTGTCAAACAAACAGTATTTATACGAGTTTCTGCAACTAATTATGATCAAGCACACCGAAATCTTGCAGGAGATGATCAAGCGAATGAAGTAAAAGCTTGGGCCATATTTACCTTGTTTAGGTATTCAAATAATTACCTTAATTAGTCACCCTTTTATATTAATTTACTCTTGTTCACATGATATAATAATCCTTGTACGTATATATATGCACAGAATCGGACTATTCATCGGTTATTTAGTATGCATTTGTGATCTGGAGGCGTTTTCATCTCCATGGAGAAAGAGAGATTGTAGATCATTATCTCGAGAGACTCGTTATTCTGATCCATCATCTCCTCCAGATTGGTCTAAAATTATATCTTTGCGAAGCCTTGGTGGTCATTTGACCATGGTTTTGCTATACAGGTTCATGGTTCTTGTGTATGTGCACTTGAAGGTATGATGTGTTTTAACTAAATTCGGTTTTCTTGTCTTGCTCTTGTCATCTTTGTGGGTCTTTCGAAAACATAGATCTCTCGAGTTTTTCGGGGTAAGGGTGTGTGTACATCTCGGCCCCTCAGACCCCGTAATGAGCATGTTCTAGGTTGGCAAATAAGTAGACCTGCTAATCGGGTCGGCTCAGTCGGATTCGGTCATTTAAGGTTTGGGTTGAGGACGGGTTCAGGTATATTGGATAATCGACTAAATCGAGTCGGGTTATAGCAAGTTATCGTGCGGGTTTGCCAATGAAAACTATTTTTTTTTAAAAATTATCATTATATTGATACTTTTTTTGAAATTTTACATTTACCGGCCAAGCAAGTCGGAGCCCGGGTCGGTTGGGTTTGAGTCATATACTCTCGGTTCAAAATCGAGTTAATTCGGGTTAAAATTGGATTTCGTGTTATTCAATTCGAGTTTAGGATCGGGTCGGTGAGATCTGTTTTTCGGGTTTGATCAACTTTTTCGGATTCGTTTACATTTTTTACACCTCTATAAGTAGGTAATTAATTTGAATGAGTTTTACGAATATACTAATCTCTCTTATTATACACAGGGAACTCCTCCGTCTACGTCGGAGAGTTTAAGCACGGATCTTCTACTTTTTACTCCGGTTAGAGCTGGAGAGACTCCATTAGGGCACGTTTTTTCCCCACTATTCCTCTTACAGGGGATTGGAGTTGTATTTTATACAGCACAGCTGGTGGAAAGAATTGTACCAATTGATAAAGGTAATAATATATACAGTTAAGTCACCTGAACAGACCGGTCCATGGAGACTTTGAGGCTTCAGCTCTATCAAGGAAGGACCCAGGAATTAAATTTAGGGTGCATTAATTGACACTAAATTTTTTTTATTTTTTATTTTTTAGGGTAGCTGGGGTCCGTGCATGGGCGCTATCTTTCGGTTTTATGTTTTATGTCTCGTTTTTTATTTTGTTTTGTCTTGTCTTTGATTGTTTGTTTTCTATGCTACGTGGTCCCATCGGGGGTTTTTAGGCGCTTCTCTTTGTGTTTAGTCAGGGGTTCCATCTTAACCCCCTTTCAGATTTTCCGTATGGAAAGTTTCAATGATTATTGTTGTTGTTGTTGATGAAGACAATAATAGGCGGCGATATTATTCAACATTTGTTGCAAGAGCTGGCGAGTTCTTAGAGTTTGTGTGTCATGGTTCAAGGTTTCTAGCTTGGTGGTCAATTGATCAAGGAATTGCGGAAATGCAAGCACGTCGACTTCATGACGACTTGAATTCAGGGTTAGTCTTGTTTATCCCTAATCAACTTAATTATAAATATGTACATGTTTTAAAAAACGTTAGTCGGCCTTTAGGCGGAGAGAGACCGCCTAGCGTTTAGGCAGTCTAAACGAGCATTTAGACGGACTAGAAGGCCTCATAGGCGAGATGGAAGACTGGGCGAGATAGGACCTTCCTGCGCCTAGGCGGAGATTTTTAGAATAGTGATATATATTTGTTAAAGTCCAGTGAGTCATTATAACGTGGAAGTGATCAACATATCCGACCCTACGTATATGCGCGTTAGGTTTGTTTCATTGTGGGCATAAAGTGGTTTTTGTGTGAAAAGTTATTTTTAGTGTCTAGAAAAAACGTAAAAAGTAGAGAGAGTTGCACAGATTTCAATAATATTAAAAGTAGATTTTGGGTAGAAAGTAGTTTTGTGGGGAAAATGATACAAGGCCACTATGAACCATGCATGAAAGTGTTACCTTTTTTTGTTCTGTTGAAACGTACATATGTAGTACGTACCCATGCATATGCTTAATAATGGTTAGGGGTGTCCAACGGGCGGGTTGAGTCGTAACCCACTCGACTATCCCACAATTTTACAAGATATGAGTTATATTTTTTTCGTCTATGAGTTACGGGTTGACCCGTAATAATAAAAAAATTCCGGGTTCTCTGATTTAATAGGAAGATAATATTGTGTAGTTTTTTTTTCCCTTTTCTATTGGTTGTTTTTTTTCTACTTATGTCACATGTATTACTGATTAATATAAAGCTTTTTTGGTATTGAATCGAATAGGTGCAACACATTTTTTGGCACTCATCCTGATTTAGTCAAGAAAATGTCGAAGAAAGATCTTGTCGAGGAGGTGGGTGCATTCCTTGTTTAATTAAATTCCATTTCGTTGATTTAGCGATCACTTATAATTAGCGACCACGTGGGCGCTGAATTTCGTAAACAAAAGATATTAGCATCCACGTGGCCACTAATCTTATTGCGACCAAATTTTTAGTGACCAGATTTATGTGGTTACTAAATCCACAATTTGTTTTTATAGTGCTTGTTTGAAAAGATTTGTCTATCTTTTTACTTTTGTGATAACTATATATACTATTTTAAAAATCTAATCTAGGTTTTTTTTAAACCCTGTTTAAATGTTGAAAGGTTTCAAACTCATTTACTATTTAAATCCGTATAAACTTACAGGATTAAAGGCTAGGTACTAAACGTTCTTTTTAGAACATTGACTTTTTATACTTTATTTTAATCTCCTTTTGACAATAGGTCCGTACTTTGCAAGCGGCACTCAACGAGCAGCTCAATAAATCTAGTCAACAAGATGATCAGCGGGTACGAGATCTAACACCTTTCTATATTTAGAAAAAATATTAATTTTTTTCTCTCATTAAACCAATCTAAAGCGTCAAATTTACTAGTTTTGATAAGCAAAAGTAATATGTTAGTAATTCTTGTCAATAAACCGGTAAAACGTGTTGTGAAAAGTTTTGTGGGATTAATGGAAAAATTGTTATCTAGAATTTCGATTTTTAGAAAACAATAAACATAGATATCAAAATTCTAATATACTAAAATGATTTTTTAATTTTAAAATCCAAGACAACGATTTTCATTATGATACGATAATCTTTAGGATTCCATACCAAGAAAGCGGTTAAGAACAATAGAACCAATGAAGGGGAGAAGAGTCGATGGCCAGGGAAAGAATGAGACCAGACAAAAAAGAATGCTAGAGAGAATTAGGGTTTCAATATTTTCTTCTTGATTGATTGATTCATTAAAAACATAACAATTAAGAGTATTTATACTAAGTCCTACCGGTTTAATAAAAGTGTCATGAGAAAGAACCAGAAAGAAAGCCCATGAAAGAGCATAAATCTCTATTTAAAAATTACACTAATTAATTAATTACCAACAATAACTCTTAGTCCATATTTTTAGCGTATCAATTGTCCCTCGTTGACAATCGACTTGTCCTCAAGTCAAAAATCAGGAGGAGACTCATGAATCATATCTTGGAGCATAATCCTTCATAGTCTCATTGCATTGTTGGGTTCAAAAGAGGCATCTGTCATGTATGGGAATTATATGGCTATTATGCGATTAGTTGGAAAATATGGGCTTTAATTATAATTGTTGTAAAAGCCTTTAAGAGACATGTGAGTGAGTCTATACAAGCTATCGATGAAATGACTAATGAACAACTCTTTCAAACTCTATCTCCTTCTCGTCTGCATTCTCCTTTTTTTTGATTCTTCTTCTTCCTTTCCTCTAATTAATCTTCTCCTAATTTCTCTCTTATTTCCATCTTTTTCTATCAAATTGTTGTTATAGTCCTTTGGGACATAACATCACCCTCCATAACAAACAGATTTTAAAACAAGCAATACCTTCCAAGAACCAATTGTAGCCCTTCTTGAGTAGCTTCACAAATCCTGACTGATATCAACCTATGTAATTTCTTGTGCGACCAACAGAATGCTTGCAACCCTTTAACACTTCCATAGGCATTTTATCAAACACGTTATATGCACTTGAATTAGCCAAGAATTAAACGAAGACACTTTAGAGCCATCCAAACTAATTTCAACAGATGCAACCGATTCATCAGTAAGGTCACCAGAAAATGACATGGTTCGCGAATAACATAAGGTCGAATTCCACTTTGAAAAACTATGGTCGAATTCCACCATTCTTGCTTGACAATTTCCAAGTCCGAAAGAGCCGTGGGCGTCGCGATAGAGGCAGTAGGCGAGGGGCAAGGAGCCGAGGGCGCGGGTAAAGGGTCCGCGGGCGAGGGGGCAGGGTTTGGCGGAGGTTCGTTCGCATCTTCGATAGGAGTCTCCCTCTCGTGTCGTTTGCTGCTGATTCGGTTATCATGGAACAATTCCATTCGACAACATCCATCGTAGATGCATCTTCCGTCATAACATTCAAATGGTTTGAATGCCGAATCGCAATTTCGGAAAACAACTCTTGAATGAAATTCGGATCCATGATCTAATTTTTCGATGAATTCCAAATTCCCGATATCCGAAAACACTTCATTCAACACTTCACACGAAATTGAGTAGACTTCAAGAAGAATCTTAATGAAAAGAGTTCGATGACAAGTATTATCGTCCCCAATATTCCGAGTATCTTGTATGTGACAAACGTGATCCATCTGACGACGTTGAACCTCTTGTTCCTGACATCAGATTATGGAACTCCAACATCAGATTTTGGAGGAGTTGCCGGATATCCCGGAGATCTGCGTCATTGGACATGGTAATTGAGAAGTTTAGGGATGAAAGTACCAATTAATACGATAATCTTTAGGATCTCGTACAAGAAAGTTGTAATAAGAACAATAAAACCAATGAAGGGGAGAAGGGTCGATGGTCAAGGGAAGAAGGAGACGAGACTAGAAAAGGAGGCTAGAGTGAATTAGGGTTTTAGTATTTTCTTCTTGATTGATTGATTGATTAAAAACATAACAACTTAAGAGTATTTATTCTAAGCCCTACATGTTCAATAAAAGCGTCATGGGAAAAAAAACGAAACGAAAACCCGTGAAAGAGCATAAATCTCTACTTAAAAATTACACTAATTAATTAATTACTAACCGTAACTCCTAGGTCATATTTGTAGCGCATCACATTAATCTCAAAATAAACATTTACTATTGTCATGTTATCTATTACACTGAATTTTTCAACTGAAAATATTCTTGTATTATTTTTTGTAAATATAATTAAATTTGGTATATATTAAAACTGGTTAATTTAAAGTTATTATTATTGTGTGTTGAAAGTTAAAGGAAGTTATTATTTTGAGAAAATTTACATTCATTTTATACCCAAATTGGTGTTTGTAAGGAACGTATATATACACATTTTTATAAATTTATTTTTTGTCATGACTTAGCTTAATTATAATGTTGGTCATTTGAAATATCTTCAGGAAAGGATTCTTTGCAAAATATGCTTTCAGAGGGAAATCGATGTTCTGTTACTTCCCTGCAGGCACCGAATCCTTTGTAGGTGAGTTTACAGACATCTTGATTCAATTCCATGTTATGATTGTTTTTCGAATCTACGGAGTAATATTCTTATTTTAAAAAATAAAATAAAAAGATGGATAATAATGATAAGTTTTTTAAATCCCAATCTGTTTGTTTGTGCCAGCACGTGCGGAGCGAAGTGCTCGAAGTGCCCAATTTGCCGTGTCTTCATTGCCAAGCGAAATAAATGGGCTTCAAAAGTGTTGTAAATTAACTTGATAGGTAAAGTTAATGAAATCTACACTATTAAAATACTAAATTAGAGTAATTAATTTAACTGCTCCTGGTAATCTTAAATTCATTATTTTTTCTTATTTGAAGCAGTGGGTAAAAATGCCAAATTTGGTTGTAAAAGGTGCAATTGAAAAATAATTATAGTTGACACAATTTAATGTTTTTTATTACTCTCTCTGATTCAAAATAAGTGTCATTTTAAATATTAACACTAGTTTTAATAAAATTATTAATTAAACTCAAAATCTTAAACTTTTTCTCAATCTGATTATTTACTACTTTTTTGACCAATGAATAAATACTTTTAGTTAATTAAAACACATTCTAATAAACATTCTCATAACTCTCTCTTATTGCCTAGAAAACTTAAAACGACACTTAAAGTGGATAAAATATAAGTGTTAAAAAGACACTTATTTTGAATCGAAGGGAATAGAATAGATGTTTTTTCTTTAAAGAAGATTAAAAAATTCCTAAAAAACTTTGATTTGTGACAAATAATCCTAAATTTTACTAAAATGATTATATCCTCCTATATTCCTATAATTTCTTGTTCTAATCGTCCATTACATAATTGGGACATAGACTAGAGCGAAACCGAGAATTATAACCCGGGCAGGTTAGATTTATTTTAGTAGACTAATTTATCTTAACTCTTATTTATCCAATATTTATTAATTTGGATAAGCTAAAATTTAGCTTAATACGGAGTGTTCACTTATCTAATACTAAACTTAACTTTTTTTTTTTTTTTGAAAATCATATTAAAATTAAGGGATTTTCTTTTTGGTGCCCTCGAGGTTTCGACATTTCCTTTTGGTAGCCAAAAAAAATTCTTATTCCTTTTGGTGCCCTCCTAGTTTAAAATTTTTGGTGCCCTCGAGGTTTCGACATTTCCTTTTGGTGCCCAGCCGTGGACGACGAGGTTGTGGTCTTTGAAGCGGCCGGCGGTGATGGCGGAGTTGGAGTCAGACGACGGGGTGTTGCTGTAGAAGATTTCGTAGTCGTGGATCCGGATCCGGATCCGGGTGTAATCGACTTTGTTCTTGAATAGGCGGAGGAGGAAGTGATCCGTTAGGGTTCTGGCAGGGATTGGGCTAGGAACCGGTGACCTATGAGGATGCGCTTGCCGGCGCCGGAGGAGAAGGAAGGTTGGAGGCGGAGCCAGCGGCGGCGCTTCTCGTTCCAATCGTGGACGGGGGCGGAGGAGTGCGAGCTTTGGCGTGTATTTCATGAGAGAGTTCTGGGTTTTTTTTCATAACAGAGAGACCCGGGTTTTAGGATAAAAGAAATATAGGTTTTTTATTTTAATTATTAACAAAAAATTTAGAAAAATGGATGGAAAAGCCATTTTGTGTGTGTTTAGGTTACGGAAAGGAAAAATTTAAAAGTAGGAGGGCACCAAAAGGAAAAAGAATTTTTTTAGGCTACCAAGAGGAAAAGTCGAAAACTCGAGGGCACCAAAAGGAAAATCCCTAAAATTAATTAGGCAAGCTCCTAGTTTTGTTTACGGATATAACATTATTCTATGAGTTTGATTCAAATAAAACAATTTCGTCTTATCTTATAAAATAAGGAGTGTTTAGAATATAGCTTGAATCTCTTTGATCAAAGGGTTGATATTCTTGGAAATTAGGGACGCGGTGACATTTTCATAATTTCTGAAAAAATACAAAAGTGGATCGTTATGGTGAAAAAGTGTATTACAATATACCTGAAGTGCATTAGTAAACCAAATATTTTGGATGATTGAGTTCAATCAGAACATTATCAAGCACTTGAATTAACATATGATCCGCCGACCAACACAGGTTAAAGGCAACGCCGATTGAGATTTATAAACCTAAAAAAGTCAAATCGAGACAAAAAAATTACGCAGTATAGCCCAAACTTTTGCAAATCAGAGAAACAACAGAAAAGTGCGAGCTCGATATCAACAGGAAGAGCCTCCCATTTCCACTGCTTCTCAAGCTTCTTCCAGACACTGTTCTAAAAACCCCTTCTAGGCCCCGCCTAGGCGGTGGAAGGTCCTTGTCCGCCTAGCCGTCCAGACAGCCTAGGCACCCGTCTAGGACCGCGTAGGCCACCGTTCAGGTCGTCTAGGCGCTAGGCGGTTCCTATCGGCCCAATGTTCGCCTACCATTTCTTAGAACATTGTTTCCAGAACAGTTTCACAAGAACAATCACAATCCCCATGTAAAGCCGCTCCATGAAGAGCATCAACGACATTGTCAAGCAAATGTAAACTCCCAATCTCAGCAATGGAACTATCAATGGTTGCTTAATAAGCTCCCACGTCATTTGGATTTCCCCTGAGATCTTGCCTCGAGCGCCAATCCACTGGTCTTGCATTATCCGTGCTTGCTCCGCCATCGATTCACGAATTTGGGGCTTTTTTGGAAGTTAGGGTTAAATTGGGAAAAGATGAATAAAGGGGGAAGTAGCGGAATCCATATCTCTTATTTTTGGGGGGAAATTGGAAGCGTAAAAATACTCTTTTGTTTGTTGTTTATGCTAGGATTGGAGCAGACACTACTCACACTTGAAAAGCATTGGGGGCATGGATGATTTACTTTTTTGATTTAATAATGCACTTTTTGGTAAGTTACAATGCAGTTTGTCATGATAATGATGCACTTACAATGAACAGAACATGGAGTGTGTGCCTTGTTAGCTTTATTTTTGTTTGTACTTTTTCCGTTTCTAATGCATTTTTTGGACTTCGCAATGCACTTTTTCACGATAACATATGCTTTTGTAATTTTTGAAAAATTACAAAAATGTCATCGCGTATTTAAAAGAGATAGAGCACCAGCCTTTGGATCACCTTGATCCAGGGGCTCTAAATATTTCTTATTTTATAGAATATGAATTGTTTTATTTTAACCTTACTCTTATTCTATTTATTTAAATTAATAGTTTTTCATTCTTTTTTTGGAGATTGGACTTGCCATTAATTTTAAATTTTAAGAACGATCCGGTTGCTGTGTGACCATAAACTTACATTAATAATGGGCTAAAACGATATTTTAATATATTAAAAGAATACCTCAAGACATATTGGTATGTTATAAGTTATAACACAATAAGGATAATTGAGCATAATAAGTGACCTCCAATGAATTGTTAAACCTTTTTAACTCATCGGTTTTGGGTTCAACAAAATCATCTGGTTTACTTCAATGAGTTTTTTTACTAACACAACGGTATAAGAGCAATCCCAACAGTTTCCCCAAATTCTTGGAAATTGAATTTTTGGGGAAACAGATGCATGTTTTTAGCCCAATAATTTCCCCATCTTGTTCTCTATAATAGGGAAGGAGGCAAAAATATTAAGTGTCTTCCCTAAATTTGGGGAATGAGATAATTCTCTATAATAGAGAAAGGGGGTTAAAATGATTTTTGATTGACTTGATTAATAAATAAATAAATTATTATACAACAATAAATGCTGCATTCTCTAAAATAGAAAAGATGTTGGACTTAGAGCAAATATTTTTTAGAGTAAATGACTTTTGTTTCCCCAATTTGAAGAAATATTTGGAGAAACTGTTGGGGTTGCTCTAATAAAACCCAAACCTAACTCTCCCATACCTTGTGCGATTTTTTTTTTAAAACACAAGTTTTCGGGTCTTGCGATCCAACTATTCCTGCGCCTCCTCGGACCCTACTCTAAACCCAGAAGAGGAGGTAAATCGTGGGTGGGAGAGCGGCAAACCACTGACTCAGAGGCGGCGCATACAGGGAGAGCTACCTTGTGCGATATAGCGTTATCCTTTTGCTCAAATCACACGTAATCTCGTGTCAATATTGATTGTTGATTATGATCTTTCAAAAGATAATTCTTGTAAGCCAACTAGTTGGCACGGTGGTGTAATCGTATAAGTTTATGTTGCGTTAATATGAAAAAGGGATATTTTTACATTTATTGTCTGATAATGTAAAGGGTCGGACTATCCTCCGTTTGATTACTACTTAATCCTCTTTTTTCATATTAATGAAATGGGCTAAATACCCGGACTCTCCTTGACTGAAAAAAAAGATATTTCGATTCCTGATTCCAATTCGATTAGAGACTTGTAAGTCATACCAAACGAGCTCTTATGTCGGTGTCACGCCTCATCTAGATGATACTTAGTTTATGGGCTGGGCCGTGACCCCAACTACATATATAAGTCCATTTGGATATTTATGTGGAAATGAGAATTTCTTTTACTTACTAGTAGGGGTCCCCATGCCTTAGGCACGAGGTTAATCTGTTTTTTTATTGTATCTGATGACATGTTGCAAATTTGGAAGTATAAAAGGTAACTGGAAACTGGTAATGCAACAATAATATATAGGTGGTAAGCATGAAACGCAGGTAGGCAGAACACTGCTGCTAAATGTAAGAATATATTACATGGATTTACGGTTTTCGGCATCTACAGAAACAAGAAGTTGTAGGACTTGAATGAGATTAGTCGCGCTCTACGTACTTGAGTTCCCAATCCAGCTTCCCATGCTTGATCTGAGTCACATTCGATTTTAAGATGATTGGGATCTTCGTGGTACGCAGACGCAATGCTGTTGCATTGATATAGGCCGTACTTCAATGAGATTTTAAGTTGTAGAATGGTTATTGCGAACGCATTTGGAATTACATTCATGTTTGAACACAAGCCAAAGAGAGCAGCTGAGCTCACTATGAAACTTTCGGTCTTTTTTAAATGGGAGGGCATCTCAATGGACAAGGTTGGGGCTTCAGTGAAAAGTGATGAGTCTTGGATTACCACTTGGAATTATCACAGTGGATGGATAATATTTAAAAAAATTACTAACCTTTCAACAAGGTAAACTCTGCCTTCAAGTGTATATGAAATTACCAAAAACTCATGCTCTAACTGTACTGCATCTATCAGGGCTGATCTTTAACTTCATCCAATGTAGTGATATTTTCAAAGAACATGAAGATGCAGCATCAATTTCTTGAAATTCATCAATTGCAGCTTAGTTTCCACTTGTTCTGGTAAGACAGCTTAATTTTCATTTTTCGACATTAACTACTCATTTAAACCTCCTGATGGCTGGCGAGTCAGAAGTTATCACACCAAAAAACATTATTTTGCCTAGCTTAACTATCAGATACAATACAATATCAATAAAGGAGCTAATAGATAAGTATCATTTGCGCACATAGTTCTTACTCTTGAAATTCCAGAATGGGTTTGTCAAAAGAATGAAAGTCTAGTGTTTAAAGTACAATCTTGCTATTTGGCCTCAAGGAACAATACCCAGGTCAATGATGACAATATGCTTCATCCTAAAACATATACATATACCGAGGATCTGGATCACATCATCACGACAATGGACTCAACTAAATTGGTGTGATCTGTATGAAATTCACCTGGTGTGATCTGTATGAAATAAACCCAATAAAGAAAGGTATAAAGTGGGAAAACTGGTGTGATCTGTATGAAATTCACCTGGTATTTGACATCGTACTTGGCTGGATCCTTCAGTATGTACTTTTCCTGCCAGAGAAATTCCCCCATGTCATTTATTTGTCTTTCATAAGAAAATCAACTTTCTGGAGAGTTTCAAGTCTCAAGCAGAATATTCTTTCAAGAGGGAAGATTGTCATCATTGAGTCATTAGATCTAAAATATGCATCTCTACAAGATATCCTACATATTCTATCCAAACTGTCGCCTAAGAGTATGTCTTTGACAAGCTTCATGGATTAGGTGGTAAGACATCAGTAATTCAGTTATATACGCAGAATAATAATTAAGCAAGTTGAGCAAACGATCAAACAAAGAAATCCCATCATTCTTCACCTGGAAATAAATCTGAGGCAGCATCAAACCAAGGAGAGCAAGGGCGTGATACGGCTTATGTGCTCCTAGAAGTGTTTTCTTTCAGTTAAAAGATATGTGTGGCAGATTGATTCACTAAACTACATAAAAAATATTCAGTGACATTATTTTCTTAGATCACTGGAGTCCGATCCAGAGCATTGCTCTCATACACCATTGCTTATCCTTGACAGATATTTCTCTCCCAAAGGTTGCCTAATTGTTAATTTGTCCAAGTTTATCTCCCCACTCAGAAAAGAAAAGTCAGGTTTTATAGTAGAATGTTTGAGCAATCTTCAGAGTTCCCATATTGATTGCTCCCTGTGTCATGCAAAGTTGAACCAGATGTGGACAAGATCACCTCCGCAGGGATTTCAGTTGGGCCCTTGTTATCCATGACATGCTGATCAAAACTGGGATTGGCAACATTAACATTAGCAGATTGGTCAGCAGGAGAGTCACTTGCAGCTCGGCGCCTTTCTTCCTCTGTAACTCTTTGCAGCATCTCATCATTACACTACAACCACAAAAAGATCAAAAAGGGGGAGAAAATGTAAAAGGCAACCATTTCCAGAACAATTAGTGATTCATAAGATGATTGTAAATATAAGATTCTATAATCTGATGTAGATGTGGGAATGAATGAAGTGATAAAACAATTTTGCATTATATAGTGATAACAAGCAAAAAGTAGAAAGGAATTATTAAGATAAAAAACTTTGTGGCTTTGACATAGCTGTTTGAGTTGTGTAGATTATGCTGAAATGAAAAAAAAAGAGGGAATAATTCCTCCATTCAGCCTTAGACTGAAAAAGCCTATGAGTTAGTGATAAGCATAAAATCAAATACCTCAACAATAACATTAGACTGTTCTTTGACACCTTTGGAGTTCTCATACTGTGAAAAAGCTAAAAAAAAAAAGAAGAGAATCCATCAGAGATGGCATCCATAATCATTGAATGATGCTTAAAACAAAGAATAGTAGTCCATGAATGACACGGATGAAGTTAAATGAAAGTTACTATTACTACAGAGATGGTGAAGTTCATAAGACCAGAATAAGTAAACATGAACATGCCATCATCACTGTGATGTTGATACTACAAAAGGCCCTGACATGATAACCAGAAGAATGAAGAGTAAGTGTAAGTTCACCTTCATCTCCATAAGTCAAAAGTTTGTCAGGCAAATCATCTTCACTAAAGCCAAATCCAGCTGTCTGCATAACATCAGCAACTGAAAACATTTCGCCATTTTCATAGTCAAAAAAATCATCAACGTCCATAAGTTCATTGTCTGTAGCAGGAACTAATCTCCCATCAAAATCAACCTAGTGACAGGAGTGAGCTTTAGAACACCAACACCCACCATTGCCCCTCTCATTGTCCTGGAAAAGAAGAGCAATAATCAACACCTTATACAGTTTGTTACCTAGAGTGATAGGATTGCATAAACTATTTCTTCCTGGCAAATGTTTTCTAGCTCAAGGGTTAGGAAGCTTCAGTACATTGCTGAATTGAACAGAACTGTAAAAGATTTGCAGGTACATAACACGAAGCTCAATTATGCTCTAATATCTTCTTTTTTTATGTTATGCAATTTGTTCTTATGCTATGTAAACACTTCAGTTCTCATCCTAAATTTGGCAGGTTTTGGTATGAGAGGAGCAATATAAAGTTTCAGCTTAGCTACAGCAAGATCTAACCTTGTCCGTGGAGAACACTAAATTGAAGCAACAGGCACTGAAACTGCAGCAACAAAAGCTAATTTTTGATAGTAAGTAAACTGTTGCCTTTCCATTCGAGCAAAATCAGTTTGTTCATATTTGTTGAGTTGTGGCATGAATTTGTTTCTACAGGCGATACCAAACTCTAAGAAGGGAAGTCGATAGGCTGAAATCAGGCTTGGTGGTAAGATTGACTTAACAAAATAAGACTCTGATGCATCCAAGGCCGAGGTTGAACAATGTCAAGGTTTCAACTGCTTTCAATACACCCGTAGAAAAACTGCTCATCACCTTCCAAACTGCATTAATATTTTTGAATTTGAAAATTTTTAGAGTTAAGAGACAACCAGCTAAAAAGTTCAAGATCTTGATTCAACTTTATATTACTCTAGTTGCAATTGTCGTCATTGTTTTTTCAGTGAGTATACGCCATTCTCTTTCCTTGTTCTTGTCTTCTCTTTCCCTCTCAATAACTCTCTCCAGTGTCTAGAATTCATAGCATTTGCAAGGAAGTTGGTTAAAAGTAGGGAGTTTCAAGGTAGAAAGGAAGCTACTGTATGCCTTGCACTAACCTGTATCCTCTTGTCCTTTTCATTCACAAGGGTATGATAATCAACATCCCCATATGGATGATGATTGATGGAGAATCTGAATGACCTAATATTCCTTTTCAAATTTGGGTTTCTAACCTTATACCCTTCGAATGCGAAAAAAGTTTGCAGTTTGATAGTCAAAAGATACAAACCGAACAACGAAGAGAAAAAACTGAGAGACAAGCAAGATTGATTCATTCTCAGGAGAAGTAATCAGGCCGGCTCGTGACCATGGACCCTGATTCGATAGATGCAAGTGTGCGACGGGTTTCCATGGTTGGATTTGAATTCGAACTTGATGATGTTAACGACTACAGAGCTGGCTGAATCAAGCACGTTATACGTTTGTGTAGTGCTCTTGTTGAGATCATAGGTGAACTCTGCAAGAAGCGTTTTCTGGCCCTCAACAGACCACTTGGGACCAATACCTCTTAGCCAGCCAAATACTCGGCAATCTCTGGGAGCATCTGAGCGGTCGTTGGTCACACTCTGTTCAAACACAACCCGATTAGTTAGTGACATGACAATAACAAAGTTCATAGGCTCATTACATATTTAACTAACATTCAGAAATAAAGTTAGAACAAGTTTGAACAAATCCTTTGCAAAGCTGGAATACCTTAGCAACATGCTCTAAGGTTATGGCCTCGGGAATAATGGTTGCTCCCAACCGGACTACAGCGAATCCACTAGTACCTTGCAAAGCATAACATGCGCCAGGCTCTCCAAAGCTGGGCCTCAACATCTTCTCAGTAGGGTCACTTCCAAATAGTCTGTTGAACGTTACCCTGTATGGATAACGTTCATAAGGCCTCGAATGATCAAGCACCACTGCATCACCATCATCACCAGTGATCAAAGCATAATCAACTCTCCCAAGGCCATCAGCTGCATGTTTCTCAATCTCTTGCTCCACTATCTGCCTAGCCAACGCCCTTAACTCATCCAAGCTCGGATCAATACGGGCTGAATCCCCGGTCCTGGACTTGCTGAATCCTTCATAGACTGCTGCAAAATCTTCTCTGGACAACAAGTCCTTTGAGTTTAGTTGACCCAGAGAAAGCTGATACTTTTCATCCAATACATTTAACCTAGAAGTCATTTCCTCAACCTGCCTAGCCAATGCCCTTATCTCATCCAAACTCGAACTCGGATCAAGTTGGCATGAACAAATGACCTTTGGGTTGAGTTGACCTAAAGCCTCCAATCTGTTTAACCTAGAAGTCATTTCCTCAACCTGCCTAGGCAATGCCCTTATCTCATCCAAACTCGAACTCGGATCAATTTGGCATGAATAAATCTCCTTTGAGTTGAGTTCACCTAAAGCCTTCTCAAAGAGAAGGTGCTTTTCATCCAATCTGTTTAACCTAGAAGCCACCATTTCCTCAACCTTATTCTCAAACCTGTTCATCTCACCCCTCAAGCTCAAAATTTCGCCTTTCAAATTCCAAACTATACGAGTCATACCTGCTAGAAACAAGAGGAGCAAACTGAACTTGACAGTCACACTCAGAGCAGTCTGCCACCATGGCTTCTTCACCAATATCCGCTTCGGATGCTTCAGCACTTCTTCCGTTTCCTTGTTACCATCGTCAGTGGCCTTTTCGGCAGCGGCCACACGCTTAAGAAGCGAGGAATTGTTTCTCTGGTCGGTCGACATCGACATTCCTGTGCTCGTGGAAGAAGCGGAAACCCTAATTTGCAGTTCAGAATACGTCAAGGAGAGATCTTTCTTTGGCCGATACCCAGAAATTACAGATGAAGTGAAGTGAGAGAACTTACCGATCAAGTTCGTCTGCTTGAATTGAGAGAAATTACGAAGCGAAAGGAAGCGGGAGGAAGAGAACTGGGGGAGTAAAAGCATTTTATCTACTACGGTATATTTTATTTTTTTCAAATAAATATATACTTTTACTAAGGGCTCGTTTGTTTCCATACCCGATATCGGGTTGGAATGAGGTATCGGGTTTGGATAAGAATCTCTCATATCTTAAGTTTGAGGTGGGTATGAACTCTACTGTATTTTCTTGGTATGGGAATGATTCATTCTCATCTCTTTGTTAAAACAAACATTGGTACGGGTTATGGGTCGGATAATGGTGAGATTTTATCACTCAATAACCCGACCCGTCAACCGTCCCATCACCCGTTTCACCCAAACCATCCGCATAACCATTTCAACCCATAATTTCTAATATGTACGGGGAGTGTTGTTTTTAATGGAGAATGGGAGAGTAATGTGTAAGAATCTACCCTCCTAGGGAACAACAACCGGAAACGGTTGCTAATATCCCGTAGACTGAGGAGCAAAAGGAGGAATTTGTTCGAGGATAAGAAAATGTCATATATATAGTAATATTGGGTATTAAGAGGGCTTAGAATGTAACTTTTCTGACAAATCTCAAAGCCGCCTCTGGAGAAAAATCTGACAAAGGCATTCCCCTAGCAACTCGAATTTCGTTGAGATTTTGATAGAACTTGCGGTCGAATTCTTGCATTTGAAGCCTAAATTCCTGCCATGAATTCAATTGGGAAGCTTCTGCCATATCCGAGGAAGGATAACTCTGATACCACTTTGTCATATCCGAAGGATTATAGAAGGTTAAAGAAGGAATTAAGGAAAGAAAGAGAGATTAAGGGAAAGGAAGAAGAACAGAGAAAGTAAAAGAGATAATTGTTCAATGATGCCCAAACCGAATACACACTCTATCATTTAAGGCTTTGAATACTTTGACCATATTACATTCTAAGCCCTTTTAATACCCAATATTAAAGTATATGACTATTAATTAAGGCTTGTTTGATATTTTGCTAAAATTGTGGAGGATAAGAAAATTCGTTAGTAATTTTTCGTCAGCAACATAGTGACATCTTTATAATTTACCAAATGTTCTTACCCAAAAAACAATATGTCAAATATAAAGGTCGCAATAAAATTCGAGAATTCAGGGTAAATTTGCAAAATTTTCAATTTAAAAGATTACTAGGGCCGTTTTTAAAAAAGTTTTACGTGGCCCGAACTCTTACCCGGCCCATTTATAAAAACAAACTCTTCAAAATAGCGCCTTACTTTGCTATCAAAGTCTATTATCATTGTAAAACGAATAATCATGAATAATCAACATATATTATAATTTCATTTCCATATAATCCCAATCAACTCAATTGAACAAATACCAGACCGAAAATTAAAGTAACCCACTTTAACTAACTTTCCCATTTTGACGGAGGTATGAATCAATAGCTTGTTAGATTTTGAGGCACTTACCCAATCTAATATATTTATACATTACATTGGACATATTCATATGTCCATTGGCTTTTTATACCATACCTTTGAGATGGATTTAGTTTCTATATCAATTTTGGTGCATTTTAACTAAATTCAGTTATTATTATTGTCACATAGCTGAATTTCAATTTTTCTTGGATCTATCGGGCTACTGCGAAATCTTGGGTCGTTGAAGTTTATCGGGCATACTCCTTGTCCGATAAACTTCAACAACCGAGAACTAGGCTTGGCTTGGTTAGTAGTGCCCGCTCATTCTGTCTCGCCAGCCTGCCGGCCCATGAATTCTTCCGAGCGGGCCGGGCGGACGGGGACCGGCGTATAGGCACGAGGCTCATCTTTCTAATTATATTACACGCTGAAATGAAGGAATTGAAGCATAGAGATAGGATTGGCCCATCTTGAATGTTCTCGCCTAGGATCATGTATCCTGGTGAGTCTCTAACCTCTGAAGAGACTGACCTTTCTTTGATCTCTTTTCTTATCCGTTCGACTGAGCCTGCTAACTATAGTACAGGTGCTCAAAGCAGAGGAGGAAGGGTGAGCAGCAGGTACCACGAGCTCTCTGTCCCACACATCTATCCAGTTAGAGAGGCCCTCTTTAATACATTAAGAAAAGATGTTCACAGGGTCCAGAAAGACTCGGTCATAGGAACTTATACTACCTACGCGCTGGTAAACGAAAACTATCTCGACCGGATCAGAGTAAACAACAATGTCGAATCAGGCCGCCCCTTGCCTTGAAAGAATTCACACGCGGCCACCAGCTTTCCCAAAATAAGTGTGAACAAGGTCTTAGTATGTATGGGTATTCTGGGCAGGTCGCAATAAGTCGCTGGTCGAAGGTTTGGACCAATCGCAATTCATCACCATATTGCCCGCTTCCAATTGATGACTAGCTATTATATAAGTGTTGACCTAAGCCCCTCTGTGCTGGGGCTCGGCTCCCGAACCGTACGGAAAGATACTTGAGCTTACCTTATTACCCAAAGAGTACAAGAATGGCAATCCACCTATACTATAAGTATAGCAACCTTTTATAACAACAGTGAATCTAGCCAACAAAACAAAAGAAAAGCGGCCGGTCGAAAGAGACATTCGGGAAGCGACTCTGAAGGTCTAGGCAATATCGGGGAATCCAATGGATCGTTCGAACGAATGACCTATCGGGCTTGAAAGCAGAGGAGAAAGAATGATTCCCCCTCAAACGAATCAATAGGAACGGAACGTGAAACCTTTTCTATTATAGGTATGCATTTACCTGATAGGTGGTGGTATCACACCCTTCTCAAAGGAACCGTACGTGACACTCTCGCGTCATACGGCTCCGTCCCGGAATAAGGGGAACGAATCTACAGGGCTATCACCTTCTTTGGCCAGATCTTCCAACCTTTTCACAATTACAGTTCCCTGCGCCCTTACGCCTAAGAAATAGGCCTAAGTGGCTTGAAAGCTTACTAAGCCGTAGCTTGCTGGTTTTTCCATCATCCAATCCACAACAAATCGAATGAAACCTGGCGAAAAAGAAGTGAACACTTTGCGGGAAGAGAGGTTGCTTCTCAACTACTAAAAAAGAGGGACTCCGGGGAAGGGTCCATTTGGAAGTTTCATTACTAGTTCAAGTAGCTCGCTTTAAGGCTTTCAACAAGCAAACCCGAAAAAGCGCTTCGACCAAACTGGAGAGGTCGGTGAAGCATTTCCTGGGGAACGAGTTCTATCTCCCATTGGTCTTTGGGAGGACTCTTCTATTACATTACGGATAAGTCCATTCTCGTCATGATCGATCCACGTCCTACCGTAGTGCCCGGAGAACTAGGCTTGCTTAGCTTACAAAGCTAGCTTACTAACGCGAAGGAATTTTTCGTTGATTGCACGAGCTAGCCAGCCCTTTTCTTGCTTCCATCCGCGCGCCTAGAAAAACCTATTAGGTGGGCCGACCTTAGGCTTGACAGCTCGATGTAATAGAGCATCAACGAAGTATTTGAGTAGCCTCTTGGCCGATTACAACGGCACGCCGAAATCTTTCCGAAGTGAGAGAAGGAGGGAAAGCGCGCTACAACTAACATAAAACAGCCAGCTGAAAAACATCATCTGTTAGGTGGGCTAACCGAGCGACCGAGTTGGGCTGAGCGTCCGGAAATCCAAGCAATGGATACTTTGTAATCCAGTAATTACTGGTCGGTCCCAACTATTGAGGTGGGCCCTTTCCCGTTTAAGAAAGAGGCACCGAGACTATACTATTGACGAAAGATGGGCTAAGTCAGGAGGCGAGATAAATGAATGTAGCTCCCTCGATTCACAGCTTGGTCCGACTCGTAATTCACTTTTGACTCCGTGTTCGATAGCCCGACGTAACACATTTCTGACAACCGCGCCAAAAAGCAAGAGGACGAACTTAAGGCATTGAAAGACGTGAACCGAGGGGAACCCCCCAAATGAAGTAGTAATTAGGAATTAAAAATCTTTGAAACTCGACATGAAACAGCCGATCGCAAAGAGAATAAAAACATAAAAACATAATAACAGGAAAGTATTTACATCTATTGTAAAAAAAAATGATAAATAGCTATCATTACTAGAATAAACAAAAATAAGAACAGTAGAAAGTCTACCTAATGAGGTTATCGGCCTTCCCGAAGAGGAGGGACCCGTACACCTCATGGTTGGGACGGAAGGCGGGGCCCGTATCATCTTATTTAGACTGACTTACATCTGCCTACGACTCTCAAGCAACGAAAGGAGCTTAGGCATGCGAGTGAGTGGTAGAAGCAGGAACAACTGGTTCAGCTAACGAACTTTGACCCTTTTGATTGTACGTAATTCGCTATCGGAAATTTTTCCGCCGCCTATCTCATGCTTCTTCTTTCTCCGAATTGGTTCCTAGTCTCAGTCAATCAACATTGCCGGAGTTTATCCCGCCCAAACTGTCGTCGGGCAGCCTAGGATTATCGCCGATCAGCAATCATGGACGACGCCCTCGACAAAGAAACCATTGGTCCATGGAAGAGCATGAGTAAGCTAGTATTTCATTTCAAAAACCCTGATTTTATACTTTAAGTCAAAAATCCTAATTTGAGTTTATTCTGAGATCTCGTTTGGTTTGTCGTGACTTATGTAAATATAAACGAAAATGAAAACGAAAACGAAAACGAAATGAATCTAGACCATTTTTAGTGGCATAATACATTTATATATAAAAAAATCATTCAATAATTTATCCACTGTCAAGGTGAAATAAAAGGGAGTGATTCTACCATTTTGTTACCCCACTCCTTGATGGAAGAATAATTGAGGTGGTACAAGTCTCTTTTTACAATGGATAAGAGGTTGTGCAAAATAAGTTGGTTTTTTTATCCATTGTAAATTTATCTTTAATTTGGTTATTTAACATTTTGTTTCATTAAATTCTGATTATTTGGAGTTTATAATCATATGTGGTATTTGACATGTAAAAAGTAGTATATATATGATGTGTTATTTGAAGTTAATAAAAATATATGACATGGAAAATAGAAGGGGTAAGGAAATATCGACACGTATTAAAATCTGATGTGACACAATATAGGATCATCAAGTGGTATAATCTAATCTGGCGCAACGTGGTGGCTCAAACTTTAGGAATTTTAATTATATGTATAGACTAGGTAGATGGTAGTGGTAGAGACTAATAAAGTTGGACAACAATAATTCGACACAGAGAATATGAAATGGAGAGTGGAGACTGATACTCTAATAAATGGAATATAAACTCCAAGAGATAGAGCAAATTGCTATCGTTAGAGCCGCTAGTGAGAAGACATTCCAACAGCGACTATGAATGCACTAGTCGCTCGCGAATGGTGGCTCGACAAATTGGACACTTGGAGCACTTATAGCAGCACGACCTGGTACCCAATGTAACAAAATATATACTATTATTAATTACGATTTAGCTAGAGGATTTAACGTATTCGTGGGTTTGTTTCCGGCGGTTTCAAAACTGGAGGTTGGCTGATTCCGGTTCCACCTTCCCTAGAACTAGAGAATGATTCTCCGATTCCGAACCGCTAGTTCCGAAAGACCAAACCGCAACCATAGATTTACATTCTGTCTAGAGAAATGTAAAACAATGACCGCAGTTTTGGTTTGGTGTTCCAACAATTATTTTTGTAAAGAGTTGGAACTGAAACCGGAATCGGACCGACCCCAAAACTAACAAAAACTGGTTAAAACTGGAACCGAAAATCGAACCGAGAAATCAGAGTTAACCGGTTCTGGTCTCGGTTCTAGAACCGAACACACGACTAGTTAATTAATTAAGTAAGAAGCAAAAATTTTCACCTGCAAAGGATCCGGTGCTTGCAAGGAAGCAACACAGCACAAATCTCCCCATCAAAGCAAATTTTGCAGACAAACTTTTCCTGAAAAAATACAAACATGTAGTAAGTATAAATCATATTTAAATTATGAACATTATTAATTCACAAAATCATTATGCCTAAAAAATAGAGTAGAGTGTAAGCAAGCATACATTATTAAACCGCTGACTGGATTCAGTATCCAAATTTTGCTTATTAATTGCCAATTGTAGAATCCGCACCTATATTATAAATTATAAAGATATTAATGCAATAAAAACTTCGACACACAATTGCACAAATTAATTAATTAATGGGAAAAAAAATACGATATCAACTACATGAAATGAAATACTTGTGCACCCACCTTCTCAACAAGTTCATTTTTTGCCATTTTCTTCAACACATTAAGAGGATTGCCGATGTACGCATTGCATCTGTGCTCATGTATATAAGAACAATATCAATTTTGTTGGCCTTTTCTTTACCATAAACAAAGGTTTAATTGAAATCTAAGAAATCATGCATAATTAAGTATATTATCAGAATACAAATTGAATTTGGGGATCAATGTTCTAAAAAATGTTAGGCGGAGAGGGACCGCCTAACGCCTAGGTGGCCTAGACGAATTAGACGGTCTCCTAGACAAACGGACTTTAAGGCTAGGCGGGCTAGTACCTTCCAGCACCTAAATGAACTGTGCCGGGGATGTTGGGAGGTCCCAGATCTGATCTTTATCAAAATACAAAGTGAACCCAGGGATCAGTGTTCTAAAAAACGCTAGCGGAGAGGGACCGCCTAACGCCTAGGTGGCCTAGACGAATTAGATGGTCTCCTAGACGGACAGAATTTAAGGCTAGGTGGTCTCCTAGATGGAGTTAGGCGGGGATTTTTAGAACAGTGTCGGGGATGTTGGAAAGTCCCAGATCTGATCCTTACCTCGATTCCTCTTTTTACTGGTCGGCTCAAGCCAGTTTACCTGGTTCGTGTGCTTTACCGACTAGTTCCCAAACCCCACCAAAGGTGGATTTCTCGTTAAAAAAGGACAGAGTAACACTTGAGATAATTAGAGTATATATTGTATACTATTGCATTGCATGGGATTAAGTTACAAAAAGAGGAGACTTGCCCTAATTCTTCAAGTTCTTGTGCCTCCGCTCCTTCTTCAATTGACCACCAACCGATAAAACTAGCACATATAAACATTATTATATATACATATATACTTTATGAGTTCATTAGTTCAAGTAAAATCATTTTTAGAGTATACACGTGTGCACAATTTATACTCATAATTTTGAATTGTATATTTATGAATTTATATGGATATATTTTATATTTTTGAGTTGCATATTTATTCATATTCATTCTTTACATACTACACTGTATTCATGATTATAAGTCACATATTTATATTTTTATATAATTATATTTTTGAACCTTTTTTCATATTCCATCTCTTTATCACGTTTATAGAGTTACATAATCATATTTTTAAATTGTATATTCATAAAAAACAA
Organism: Fallopia convolvulus; assembly: GCA_964016875.1. Lineage (NCBI taxonomy): Eukaryota > Viridiplantae > Streptophyta > Magnoliopsida > Caryophyllales > Polygonaceae > Fallopia > Fallopia convolvulus. The sequence goes on from OZ024719.1 coordinate 1,209,477, forward strand.
GTAACTCAACATACGGAATATGCAACTTAAAAACATGTATATAGTCCTACAACATCATGCATATATAACTCAAAATCATGAATACAAACTTGTACACTTTAAGAACCCTTCTCACTTGAACTTAAATCTATACTCTATTCGATCTAAAATAATAACACGTCGTTTTAACTTTTGACACAAAATTCACGAACAATTTTTAATAATAATATATGTTCAATTCCCCTAAAATTAAAGTTTTCCAATATATATATATATATATATATATATATATATATATATATATATATATATATATATATATATATATATATATATAGCTTCCACTTGCAATTAAATATGTTGCATATACGTACGTACGTACCATGGAAAGCGAGGTAGGGATTCACAAGCCATTGAGGTAAGTCTAAAATATGTTGCATTAATACCAACTAGTTGTAATGCACAACACACAACACACGACGAATAAAGGCGAGAAGACAATCGCAATTGGAATCTCTCTGCCTCCAACACGAATTCCCTGCATTAATCGATAGAGGGTCACTACATGTTTAAAAACCCTATCAAAGTCCGATCCAATCCGTTTAGGTTCTCGGACAACCATCTAGGACTGTCTAAGAGACCGTTTATTCTGCCTAGATACTAGACAGTCCCTTTAACTGTTTAGAACCTTAGTTAATTAATTATGATGAAATACAATTATAATAAATAGTAATAAATACCTTCAAATGTATATAGAGGAGAATCTCGAAGGTAAGCATAAGAATTATCATAACATGATATTCAGTTTTTGATCATCAAGTAGGACTAAAAATATGTTACCGGACCACGAAAAATAAGCGCCCATTTGTCCAGCCCTGCACGAAAGTTTAATTAGGGGTATGCATAGATCAAATTCATAAGTAAATTAATGTTTATAAACAAATACTCCACTAAATGATTACCCAAAACAACAAAATGAGAGCAATAAATGATCTTTTTCAAATGGGCCTGGGGCACCTGCAAGAATATTAACGATGATGAAATAGAATTAATTAACAAGTACTCGGCTATTTTTTTTTTTAAGTTAACCCAAGAGTATACTCTCTCTGTTTCGTAATATAAGTCGTTTTTAGCTTTAAAAAGTGTTTTATAATATAAGTCATTCCTTCCCAGCTTATTTAATATAAAATTTTCTAAAATAAGTCATTATTCTATTTAATTTACTTAACATTCCAACAACATTCATTAACTCAAACAATTCTAGTGGTTGGAGTGTTAATAGTACATTGATTAAAAAAAATATTAAATTATCATCTTTTCTATTTTAAACTTGTCTTAATTCCTGTGCAAAATCAAAAAACGACTTACACATACTATGCTTGTTTATATTGAAATGTAACTTGACACATACTATGCCTTAAGGCACAACAACACGGGCGGGTAGCAAACCGCTAGCCCAACCAAGCAACTAGGAAGTGGGCCTAGGACGAAACAGGTTCTGATATCATGTTAAAGTTCGTGGGTCAATAGTCAATACTGACGGAAGAGGTGTCCGTTTTGTGCGCACATGCGCATTACGGGTCTAGCCTATAAGATTTCATCGTAAAACCAATTGGTAATAGGAGGAATAATTTAATAGTATATATACTAGGCTTGTTTTATATTAAAACTTCGATATGGATACATACTTTTTTTTTTTTGATAGAAGGATACATACTCTTTTACAGAAGTGAAAAGCAACTAATTATAATTTCGAAGAATAGGATAATACGTACCAGTTATCCACATGAATATTAACTTGGTGGCGCATAGGATGTAAATCATGAATACAATTATAACATATGGCTGCATATAAAGAGAGAATAATGGAGAGTGATTAACAATATTTAAAAAGTAGCTCACCAGCTTTATTTAATTAATAAATTAATGGGTTTCTCTCTATATATAATTACTACGGAGTATATGATAAATATGACTTAATAACTAATAAATACCTCTCAAGAAAATTAACAAATTAGAAACAAACTAGTATGTATTCCTGTACTTTGTATGAGTTTCTCTTAAATAAAAATATTAATAATAAAATATTTTTAAATATATTTATTATTTGAGAAAAATAATTATCTAAATGCTTAAAAAGTTACATATAATTTTTTATTATGATCTGCGTAAAAAGATAAGACAATTATCGTATACCTAATCAAGATCTTTTCATATAAGGTAATAAATGATTGAGAATTTGTATGATAGCATAAAAAATATCCCAATGATCTTTGTGGTTATCGTATCCAAAAATTAAAAAAAAAATTAAGAAAAGGATGGTGTGGTCCAATCTAAAGGTGACATGTGTCGTTTAATAATTTTCTTAACCTCCACTTCAGGTTATAGTTATGATTCACTACATTGGTCATATAATTATTAAATAATTACAGAGCATTCACAATGAGGCTATGCTCCGTTACATCTGCTCAGAGATAATATAAGAAAATGTGAGTTATGTTTGTCCCAAGATAAGTTGGAGCATGAGATGAGATGAATCAGAGAATAAAATTGAATGGAGGGGTGCAAGCGTGTGATGCGCGTATACCTAGTCAAAACGACACGTTTTGGAGTAAAAATGGTAGACACGTCATGTTTTCTTTTGATCGAAAGACACGTCATGTTTTGATATTTCATGGACAAAATTATGAAACAGGACTGCCAAATTACCCTTTCGTTGAATTGCATAAAAAAATTATGAAATATATATTTGACTATATTTAAACTTAATTGCATATATTTGATTAAATTTGCCCATTTAAGTTCACTAAAATATTTTTTGAGTTGCTTAATTATTATTGTTTGAACCAATTGTATATATTTGAGTGCCCAATAAATATTATATAGTGTATTTTTTGAGTTTTTTAATTGTGTTTTTTAATCAATTGTATTTTTGGGTTATTTAATTTTGTTTTCAAATCAATTTTTTAAAAATAAAATATAATTATATGTTGCTTGTGTTTTTTAAACAATGTGTTTTTTAGTTCGGGTTATGAAATTCTCATTTACTACAATATTATGATTTTTAAACCAAAATTTATCATTGTTAAATTAATAATATAATATTTGTTTATTACAAAATTATAGTCAAATTATGAATAAATATATTATAAGGAGAGGTATAATATAATTTTTATTAGAAAAATAAGTATATGTGTCTTATATATGGAGAGAAAAATGTGTTGAAAATGGAAAAAGTAGAGGTCGTATTGGGTCCATAAATGATGTGGTAGAGAGAGAAACAATAAAAAAAATAGAAGTGCATTACACTGTAGCGGTTCATTGTTGCGGATGTTCCACACTCATGGGCGGAGCTATGTTGGGGTGGGTGGGGGCTATGGCCCCCCAATCCAAATTTTTGTCCGTATATATGTTCCTCTTATCAATAGTTTCGATTTGATATATTATAAGTTCAATTCTGACGTTTGAGAAAAAAGTTATGAACGTTTGAAAATTATGAAACATATATTTGACTATATTTAAACTCTATGCATGATTGCTTTTGTTGATCGAGCTAGTGTTTGGTTTTCCTAACTTGTAAGATCCTTAAAGTGATATTTTCTCCGATCAGTATTATAAGTCGTTCCAAAGAATTGTGCAGTAATGTTTTAACCAATAGAATGTCATTTATTTAACATCTTTCTTAACTTTAGAGGTTCATGATTTATTTATTTTATTGGAAATGCACGCAAATGTTAACTCTCTCTAGCTGTGAAGATAAAATCTTTGAATGAATATTTTCCTTGATTAATCACAATACCCAAAGGGGTTTATATATACAAAAGATATATCTATCTTGAGATCCAAGATAAGAATAACTTAAAAGATATGGAGAATATTACAAAAGATTACAAAAGATATATGTATCCTAATACCCCCCCCCCCCCACAAGCTCATGGCGGATTCCGAACATGAAGCTTGGAGCGTAATTGCAAGAAACGAGCAGTGCCAATGGCCTTAGTGAAAATATCTGCAGTTTGATCACAAGCTCTGACATGACGAACAATCAATGATCCATCCTCTACTTGCTCACGAACAAAATAGAAATCAATCTTGATGTGTTTAGATCGTTGATGAAAGACCGGATTAGCCGACATATATGTAGCACTCAAGTTGTCACATAAAATAATAGGAGGTCGAACCAATGGAGCCTGTAATTCAAGAAGTAATTGTTGGATCCAAATAAGTTCCGTGGATGTGAATGCAATTGCCCGATATTCTGCCTCAGTGCTGGATTTGGCAACAACATGTTGTTTCTTTGAAGCCCAACTGACTAAATTACCACCACAGTAGATAGCAAAGCCATGTTGTGATCTGCAGTCATCACTATCAGACGCCCATCCAGCATCACAATATGCAATCAAACGATGATCGACAGATGGTCGAATGCATAAACCAGCCGAGAGGGTTCCTTTAAGGTAACGTAAGATACGCTTGACAGCAGCCCAATGAGTTTCAGTAGGGGAATGCATATACTGACAGACTCGGTTAACAGCATAGGATATCTCTGGTCGAGTAATGGTGACATACTGTAAGGCACCGACAATACTCCGATATAAAGAAGGATCTGATAGGGGATCACCGGAACGAATCAACCGAGAGGCCGGCTCGGCCGGAGATGAGATTGGCTTGGCATCCTGCATTTTGCTGCGAGTCAAAATATCTCGAATGTATTTCTGTTGAGATAAGAGGAGGTAATCGGAACCCCTAGAGACTTCAAGACCCAGAAAATAGTGCAAAGGACCCAGATCACGCAAAGCAAATGTTTTATTCAAGAGATGAACAAAACAATCAATGTCGGTAGAAACAGAACCAGTAATAAGAAGATCATCCACATAGACAAGTATATAGAGCACAGAAGAGCCACAACGCCGAACAAATAAAGACGTGTCAGAACGACAGGAGCGGAAGCCATGACAGAGAAGAAACTGGCGAAGTTTAGTGAACCAAGCCCGAGGGGCTTGCTTAAGACCATAGAGTGCTTTCTGAAGAAGGCAGACATAATTTGGTTTTGACTGATCAATGAAACCTGGAGGTTGTTGCATATAGACCTTTTCGGACAAGTCCCCATTGAGAAAGGAATTGTTAATGTCAACCTGTCTGATAGGCCAAGAGTGTTGTAATGCAATAGACAGAACAAGTCGAATTGTAGTAGGTTTCACAACAGGACTAAAAGTGTCAAAATAGTCAACACCTTTTTCTTGATTATAACCCTTTGCAACTAAACGAGCCTTGTAACGCTGAATGGAACCATCTGCCTTTTGTTTTATCCTGTACACCCACTTACAACCAACAATGTTAGAATTACAAGGGCGAGGGACAAGTGTCCAAGTACCATTACGCAAAAGGGCATCAAATTCGGCTTGCATGGCATGTTGCCATTGGGGAGATTTGGATGCTTGTAAAAATGTTTTGGGTTCAGTAGGAGAATCAGGCAATACAGGCAAAGGGTGTTTTGTGGATGTATAGGTTTTGGGCTTAAGGTTATTTGTCTTAGAACGAGTAACCATTTGGTGTGTGGAGTTTTCAACAGGACGAAAGTAAGATGGAATAGAGGAGGAGGGAGTACCTGAAGATTGTGAGGAGACAGCAGCGAGTTCTCCATCAATGGATCGTGACACCGAGTTATCAACTTGGTTGGATGGGGAGATATGTGTAATTGGGGATGGAGATGGCAGATTAGGTGACGGGCTAGCTGGGGATGTGTCGTGAGCAAGGCGTGGCGAGGGCATCGGCTGTGGCATGGGCGAGGACGCCACCATTTGAAGTGGCGCGGCAGTGGAAGTCTCGGTCTGAGTCTCAGTCGAGACTTGGACCGAGTTATCCGCTGGTGGGAACGGTGCCGAAGCAAGCTGAAGGAGCGACGGTGTGGGGTGATGGGGTTGGTTTTGTGGTGCTGGGGAATCATGTGTTTGAGCATGTAGGGGGTAAGGGAAGGTGGTCTCATCCAAAATAACATGGCGTGCAACATAGACCCGACGGGAAGGAACATGAAGACACAAATAACCCTTGTGTTTAGAACTATATCCAATGAAAATACACGGGGAAGATCGAAATTCTAGTTTATTATTCATATAAGGTCGTAAAAAGGGGTAGCATAAGCAGCCAAAGCTTTTAAGAAAAGAGTAATCGGGAATTTTGGAATACAAGACCTCAAACGGAGACTTATAGTTCAATATAGGAGTGATGGTTCTATTATGCAAGTATACTGAGGTATGAAAAGCGTGCTCCCAAAATGAAGATGGTAGTTTTGAATGAGATAAGAGAGCCAAACCCTTTTCAACGATGGTACGATGACGACGCTCAGCTGCCCATTTTGAGACTGCGTGTGAGGACAGGACACACGATGGAGAATACCTTGTGTTTGAAGATAGTTTGAGACAGAACGATACTCTCCCCCCCAATCCGATTGAAATTGTTTGATTTTTGTAGAGAATTGAGTTTCAACCATCCTTTGAAATAGTTGAAAATAAGATAATACTTGGGATTTATGGGAGAGAAAATAAATCCATACAAACTTAGTGTAATCATCCACAAAGATAAGAAAATATGAATTGCCATTAAAGGAAGAAACCGGGGAAGGCCCCCAAACATCAGAGTATACTAAATAAAAAGGCGAAGAACTAGAAACATGAGTACTTGGGAGAGAAAGGCGATGACTCTTACCAAGTTGACAAGACTCACAAATAGAATGCAAATTGTTCAAGGACACGGGTAATTTAAACTTAGAAACTAAACGACGAAAGATAGACTCATGGGGATGACCAAGACGCTCATGCCAAGTTTGAAGAGTGGTTCGTTCACCAAGGAAAGCTTTAGGAGATGGGGAACTGGGTTGAGAGGGTGCCAAGTGATAAAGCCCATTGTCAACGGTTCCTTTGAGGAGTGTTCGCCCCTGTTTGTCCTTCACAAAACAACAAGTAGGATAGAAAATCATGTAAGCATCATTGTCCTTGGTTAATTGAGAAACACTAATAAGGTTTTTCTTAAATTGAGGAACAAAAAGTATGTTATGTAAATGGACAGATTTGGGATAGGCAGGTAAAGTATGATGACCCAAATGCGTAATAGGAAGAGACATACCGTTGCCTACTTGTAAACCATCATTGCCAGTGTAATCAGAATGCACAGAAAGATTACCAAAGTCAGCGGTGACATGAGCATTAGATCCCGTATCAAAGCATCAATTGGGATCAACAAGAGTGGAAGGCGAATTGCCCATCTGAAAAGAGTATCGTGGTTGTTGTTGCATAAAGTTCGATTGAGCAAAACTCGACTGCTGTTGCTGATTTGAATCATCACGGCCAGCAGTGTAGGCGCGTGAATCTCCACGGCCACGACCGCCTCGTCCGCCTCGGCTGTTGCGTCCACCACGGCCACCCCTGTTACTGTAATTGGGGTTCGTGGGAGGATATTCTGTAAAGTTTTGACGTTGCCAGCAATTGATCGCCTCATGACCCGGAATAGCACAAAGTTGACATGTAGGACGAGTCGAAGAGGAGCCAGCGTCGGAGCCCGATTCAGGTCGTGATTGATTGGTGCGAGAACGAGAGCCACGATTTGCCACATTGGCCGAGAGAGATAAATCCGAAGAAGGCGGATTGGCTGCATTGAGACGCTCTTCTTCTTGTAATAAGAGGCCAAATAGTTCATCAGAGGAAATAGGATGTCGTTGCATATTATAAGCAGTTAGAAACGCAGAGTAAGACGAATCTAACCCATTCAGAATATATTCAATGAAATCATGATCAGAAACAGTGTAGCCACATTCAGCAAGAGCATCGGAAAAACTCCGCTTTTTCTCCACATAATCAAGAATAGATAAATTGCCTTTCGTCAAATTTTGCAGCTGTTGTTTGAGAAACATAGAACGAGCCCGAGTTTGGGCAAAATACATGCGCTCGAGAATAGCCCAGGCCTCATAAGTGGTCTTGGCGCGAGCAATATGTGCTAATAAGGGTGTAGATAAAGTAGAACGAATCCATAAAAGAATAAACCTGTCTTTTTGAGTCCAATCGGCGAAAGCAGGATTGGGTATAAGAGGTGATGTAGATCCCGAAGCAACTGGAAAGTATGCCGACGGCGCACTATCGGGAAGAAGAAAGCTGTCAACATTGTATGCCTCAAGAGAGGACTTGATGGTATGACGCCAAAGAATATAATTTGTGCGATCCAACTTGATATTAAGAGTCGGAAACGCAAGAGAATGAACTGTCGCACCCGATGCCATAGCCAGAAGGGCACCGGCGGATTTGGAGGACGACGCCTCATCACGAACGGCTGCGGGAATGGCCGGCGGGACGAGGGGAGCGAAGACGCCGGGTGTGGTGGTCGTGATTTGCGGTTGAATTGTGGGCGTAACGACGCTGGTGGTGGCCGCCAATGGTTGATGATCACCGTCGGACATGGCTAAAAACTAGGGTTTGAAAAAAAAAATTGGATCGTATTATGCTCTGGATACCATGTGAAGATAAAATCTTTGAATGAATATTTTCCTTGATTAATCACAATACCCAAAGGGGTTTATATATACAAAAGATATATCTATCTTGAGATCCAAGATAAGAATAACTTAAAAGATATGAAGAATATTACAAAAGATTACAAAAGATATATGTATCCTAATACTAGCTAGATTAATGAGATGACCCTCGAACGTTAACCTTATCATTCTTCGATTAAATTGAATTTTCTAAAAGTCTTATAATTTCGATGGAAGGGAGTAGCAGTTTTTGTTTATTTATTTAGGATTAATTGATCTTTTAAAAGAGTTCTACTTTTTCTATAGGATTCAGTTTTCTTAAATAATATGCTTATTCTATGCCCTAGCATATAAATTAGAAAAACCGAATTTAGTTTAGTTATACATACGGGATAATAAGCATAGGTATCATCTCGAGCAGGTATGGAGAATCTCCATCGCGCAATAACAACGTGAAATAACCATAGAAGAGAAAACACAAGCCTGCATATAACATATACGTTCTTAGATCCCGTTTGTTTCTATATCCGAAATCGAATTAGAATCAAGAATTGAGTTGGAATAGGTACGAGATCGAGATACCATCTTCAAAATCCTTACCAAACCCTAAAAACAAGATAGGTGATAACTAATCCGATTCCATACACCCTAGATATAGAATCAAACGGGCCTTAATCGAAAGCAAAAATTAGATAGAAAATCAAAGGAACGAACCACCAAGATCGGAAGAAGACGTGATGCAGCTTGAGAACGAGAAGAATGGTGAAGGCGAGGAGCAGCGCGTGGGCGACACACGCTCGTCCTGCTTTCCATACTACTTGACTCATCATAACTCATAAGTGTATAACTCGATCGATCGATCTGATTGATTGATAATGAGACCAACAGAATTCTTTGAGCTTTAGTTCCACAAGCTCATTTTAAATAGGCCAGAAATACTTGCCTTGGAGATAGGTGGGAGCGTTAATGAGATCCGGATATTGATATGATTTAGTTGATATTTTTTAGGGGTTAGGGTTTAAACTAGCATTTGTTCCTGTACCTTGTACGAATTTTGATTAATAAAATGTCATATAATGAATATTATGTTTCTAAACTTGCCAAATTTTAAGATATCTAAATATAATTATATATTAATAATATTATTATATTTAAAAAATTATTTCATGATGAAGATTATGTTTCTATCGCTTGCCAAATTTTAAGACTCTATATATAATTGTATATTAGTAATATTGGTAATATTTTTATATTTAATAAAAAAATGTTCCATATATAATGAATTATACTCCAAATATAACTTGCCAAAATTTAAAATTTCTAAATATAATTGTATATTAATAATATAAGAAATATTGTTATAATATAAAGATTGTAAATACTTAAACAAATGAAGGGCAAAGAGGTAAATGGAAAAGTTAAGACGCCTATGTGGCATAGTTAAGACGATGACACGTAGGATAGAGGGATTCGACTTTAGTTATAGTATATTGATAAGTTGTTTTGTTGGAAGAGAGATTGTGTCTCCTAGAAGAGAAAAAGGAGGCCTTGAGGCCTTGACTTTTTTTTATTTTAGAAAAGGTAATTTTCATTAGAGGTTCTTTTATAAAGGTTTAGGGTTGATGTTCAGCGCATCAAATATGATATAAGTTGATGTTGATGATGATTTAATGGTTGATGTTGATTTTACAAGTTAATTTTAGGAGTTGAAATTATTAGTTTATTTTTATGAAAAATTATATAGATGTTCGGTAGACTAAATTGATCGAGACTGATTTTATGAAAGATGGATGCAAAATTACCAAAAAGGATATATTTATAAATTTATAAAGAGAAGATTAATATTTAGATCTTCCAAAATTAAATTAGTGAAGGGCAATCGAAGGAAATAAATTCCATAAGGCTGGATAAAGCTGGGAGGGGTAGATTAAATTTTGGGTGAAATATAAACTACCATCAACTCCCATAAGCTACAATAATAATCATCAACTCCCACTATCGAACAGATATTAACGACTTTATTTTTTTATTGTAAGCTTGAATAAAGCTGTATAAGGTCAAAATAAGGCCCGCCGAACAGATCCTAAGGGTTCGTTCATTAGAGTTAAAATGGAAGTTGAAATGAACTTATGTAGTTGAAATGTAAAAAAATTCAACTACATGGGTGTTCGGAAGTGGTAGTGAATATGTGTTTATACTAGTTGATAATAGTTGAAATTTTAGGAAAAAAGGAGGATCTTATGGAATTGAAATGCGTTTATTTGAACTAGTTGAAATTTAATCCAACCTTTTTCTTATCATTTTTAACTCTCATAAACTATTATTTTCTCAAACACTATGTAGCTTATATAAAATATAAACATCTCATTTCAACTACAAATTTTAGCATATTATTTCAGCATGAACTACATCAAGTCATATAAATAAATCGTTGCCAAACGGGCCCTTGAGAATATACAAAGCTCGCATCAAGAAAATGTTCCCACAAATTCAAGGTTACAAGACACACCAAAAGCTCGAAAATAAAAGCACATACATGATACAACCATAGACCAAAGATAAGTGAGTTAGCTATCAAGCCAAAACCTCAAGGAATTCTTAATATCTTTGACCCTTGTACGAACTCGAATCTTGGTGAGATGAATGACCTTCATCGCACATACATAAGGATTGGCTCTTTGACCTTGGAAGCACACAAGGTTTCCATGAATCCAAGTTTGGACAATTTGTGCAATTTATCTTCTTTTATAAGATTGAGAGATTGAATTTGATATTTATTGTCTATTTGTATCGATTCTTAAAAATAGAATTAGATTTGTGATTCGTATTTATAAAAATTTATGAATTTTCTTTGACAGGTTCATTAGTTTTCAAATAGGATTTTAGTTTATAAGAAAAACAATCTTAATCTATGCTCTTAGGGCATAGGATAGAAAAAATATATTTTGTATTATAATGCAGAATCTTGCATTATAATGTGTAATTCAAACATGCCCAATTTATTACACAATTCTCTCTTTGTTTTGTGACGGTCCAATTACCATTACCAGCCCGGTTGTATAAAAAGGATGGGCCTTGACCAGATTTTGGGCTTGGCAAAGTTTGGCCTAGTTCGACCCATTTAACAAAATTATTCAATCTCCCTCTCGGACAAAATATTACAAACAATTTGAGTTATAAATGGCCAAATTGTTACTTTTTTTTTAATTATGCAGTCTTAAATGGTTATATGTTACTAATGTTAGCTTATCTCATCAAACTTTGGACAATCATATATTAGTAGGTATATATAAATTTTGTTTTTTATTGATATTTTAAGACTTTATTTCCTATATATGTATTCGTAAAATAAAAGAGATTATCTTGTGTGATTTCATGTTTTCCTAGCATTACAAACAATCTTTTTTTCTTTGAGTTTTACATGTTCGGAATCAATAAATTTTGGCCAAAATCAAATTGGTTTTTTCGATTTATAGGGTTTATATGCAAAATACAACCCGAGTATGAAATGGACAAGTATATTCAGTGTTCTAAAAATCGCTAAGTTAATTCTAGATTGGAGAAGGACCGTTTAGCGTCTAGGTAGTCTAAACGGACTAGAAAGCTAGGCGGGTTAACACCTTTCAGCGTTTAGTTTAAGCCTAGACAGAGTTAGGCAAGGATTTTTGGAACAATGGGTATATTATATGGCCAAGCAAACTAGCAAAGTTTGATGAAGGATTTTGATAGATCTTATTTCGACGTTGTGCGTAGTTATGTAAACGTCATCAAATTTTATTAGTCGATGCTAGAGGTGTCAAACGGGTCGGTTAGGTCGAGTTCGGGTTCGATTATTTTAGGTTCGGGTTGAGTTGAGTTCGGGTCGAGTCGGGTTCGGGTCGTAACGGGTCACCGGTCAAATCGGGTCGGGTCATTGCGGGTTGTCGGGCGGGTGGGTCGACCTAACAGGTCAAGAAAATTGTTTTTTTTACAATTATTAAAATATTTTTATATAAAAATAATAGTTAATAATAAATCTATTATTTTTTATTTATTTTAATAATAAAATATATTATAATTTTCAAAATATATTATATATTCTTAAAATATAACAAATTGGGTCAACCCAACAGTTTTTTCGGGTTTGAACCCAACGGGTTCAGGTCTATCGGGTTCGTTATATTTTGGGTTCCGGGTTCAAATTTTCGGATCTTGACCCTAAATTTTTCAGGCGGTTCGGGTCGGTTTTTCGGGTCGGTCAGCTTTTGACAGCTCTAGTCGATGCTCTACAAATAATAATCCACAAAATTGTAAAATAAATTCATCCAAACAAGGCCTTTGTTAAAAAAATGCATTATAATGTAAAATCATGTTTTATAATGCGAATGCATTAGGACCCTTTTTTGGTAAGCTACGAATCATATACAAGCATTGCTTCGTCAATGTTAACATCGCATCTTGGACACTTTGAGCAATTGTTGGAGCATGATCTAGCACAAAAAATAAAAATAAAAACAAAGACTTAAATTCTATGATAAGATTGAAATTTTGCAAAGAAATTAATAATTAAGCAAGGTGTAGGTAGGTAAATTAAAATCACCTGCAAATGTACCAATGTTTGCAAGGAAATAACACAACGTCGATCTCCTTCTCAAAGCAAATGTTACACATGACCTTTTTTTGGAAAAATTTAATGTCCATAGTTAGGAACATTTCTTATTGTGTGTGAGATTAAGAACATGAATTAAGACAAAGAGCTTAATTACCTTTTGCTTTGCAATATTTTCAGTGGCCTTAATCCCTTTTTTTAAAGCTACTTGCAACATCCACACCTATAATAATATTCGAATAAATTCACCACAATGATCATAATTATCCATTGATCGATAAGCATGAATGTAAAACAAAAATTGAATGGAGTAAATAAATTAAGAGGGACAAGAATCATATTTTTTGCTACTTAATTTAAACAATAAATACAAAATCCCTCAACTTATAAAACACAATTGTGAGATTGTGAGAATGGTAGGAAAGCAATAAAGAAAATGATTATTCCCTCGATTTCCCAAAACATTTTTTCTAGCATTTTTTTGTTGTTGTTTTACAAAACTTGTCTTTTAAGCATTAATACTTTTTTCCAATTTATCCTCCTTTTATAGAAGTAATAATTACCGTTCTCAATTTTCTAAGAAGGTTATAACTACATATTTCTCTAAATGTTTGAGTATTTTAGGCATAAAATTTATTCTTTAATATGTATATATTGGGTTGAAAATAGACATGGGTCAGGTTACAGTGGAATCGCTGGCTCCCAAACCCATGCCTCGCTGGTATCATCAAAACCGTGACCGCAGTTTTTTTTATTTGGCAAACAGAAGAAATTTTATTTTTTTTATTTTTATTTTTCAAAATATTTCCGAAACTGGGAAACCGGCCCAAGGCCGGTTAAGGTTACGGTTCCTAGGTCCGATCCGATGAAACTGGAACCGGATCTAGTTAAAAAGACATATTTTATAAAACAAAAAGAGTAAGGTAATATATTCACTTACCTCCTCAATAAGATCTCTCCTTGACATATTCTTCAATGCATCATGAGGAGTCTCACTAAAGTTATACCATCTGCACACACAAATATGCAAAGAATTCAATGGTGAGTAAGGTTCATCAAATTAATGATAATTAGGAAACTTGGTATCAAGAGATCAATGTAATATAGGTTGTGTAATTTGCATTTTAACAACCCCAAATGAACATGAATGAATTACCCTTTTATTCAAAAACAAAGATAAGGGAAAAAAAAGAGATAAACCTCGATTCACCATCATAAATTACTTCTTTATCTGGTTTTCTAATTCCTTCATAAAACGACCACCAACCTAAAAACCTGAAATTTGCAAGAATACATAGTTAATTACATATTGTGCACAATGTTCTAAAAAACATTAGTACGACTCTTAGTGGAAAAGGATTAGGCGGCCTGAACAGTTGCTTAGATGCAGACTTAAAAGCTAGGTAGGCTGAGGCCTTACAACGCCTATAGGCGGTGTAGGAAATTCGCCTTGAAAGTATGAGAGAACAATAGAAAACGAGGAAAAACAATTTGTTCACCCAATCCGCCACAAATATGACTACGTTTGGAGACATTACCAAGTAAGTGTTTCTTTACTAGGTTTTTCTGAAGATACAATTACAATAATAAATTTGTTGATATAATAAACAGACATAAACCCTAATTCTGTATTGTACGGACGATCCCTTTTTTTGGGACTCCGCTCCAAACCCTTGTTTAACTCGGTTCGCGAGTTGGGTCACAAAACCGGCCTTTTAATTATCAGTACATCAGTTTCCATACCCACCAGGTGAAGCTTAGACGAGATCTAAGCGGGATTTTTAGAACATTATTAATCGTGCATATCAAACTTACAGGAGCAATCCAAAGAAGTTATTAGATTGAAACTTATATATACCTTGAACCATGGAGCATAAACTCAAGGAATTCATAAGCTCTTGAAGAAAACATAAAATACCACCGTGCATTGCTAGGTTCAATGTTTAGGTGCACAATTGCAATTCTTTCCATAAGTTGTAATGTAGAAAACACAACTCCAACACCTTGCAAGAGGAGTAAAGGTGAAAAAATAACTCCTAATGGAATCTCTCTAGCTCTAACATGAGCTCCCTGCAAAGTTGTATGTATATATACAAATTAAATTAAATTGATTATTTAAAAGAATTCTTTCAAGCCTATAGACATGGCACGATTAATCGAACGAGCGGTTCTGGTTCCTAAACCTACCTTGGTTTCAGTTTCAAATTTGACCAAACCTTAACCGAAACCGCCCCTCCTTGGTTTAAAGATTTAGGTTCCAGACCTTCCGGTCAACCAGTTTGGAAACTGGTTCCGGTTCCGATTTGGCTTCAAAAAAAGGTAATAAAGAAAATCGGTTGTTAACCGGTAAAACTTTAAACTGCCGGTTCGAGTTCAAGATTTGACCAAACCTTAACGTAAACCTTATTATGGATAAATAAACCGACAATTTAGATTCTGGTCCAATTCCAGTTTAGGCTGGTCCGATTTGACGGTTCAAACCTCAATCGTGCCATGTCTATTCAAGCGGTTAATTTAGTCATTGCCATACCTCCAAGTACATGCAAAGAAGAACATGGAACACCATTATCATAACCATCATGAAATGACCACCACTGGCTTGCAAAGAGCACAATCTAGTGGGCTTCTGATTATCATGTTTGAGATAATCAACTGATCTAGATGATGATGATGATGATGATGATGATGAACTACACACTCTAATTTGAGGATGCCCATTTATCACAGGAGAGGTCCACTTTGTACAGACAGAAAAAGCAAAGCAATGTCCAACACTGTAAATAGATAATTAATTAGATAAACCCATAAACCTCATTAGTAGACAATTCTCTTAATTAATGAAATCAAAGATGAGATATATTGAAAAGGATTTCATGACATAATGCAATCCCACGTATATAGGTAAAAATGATACCTAAAAACTAATGATGGACCCCACCAATTCCTTGTATTTATCGTGTGATTAACTGCAAGAATCGATCGATCAACACTTAATTAAACAATCTAATGAAATGTAATGCATGCATTGTTGAGTGAGAAGGATAAAATACCAGTTAGCATAAGAACCATAAATATTGTAGCACCAAGGTAGAAAGCCATGGCCAGTATAATCAAGCAATGCTGCATTAAATTAAATCAAAGAAAGTGCTTATTTGCATCTATAGAAACACCAAAAATGAGTTAGCTATCTTAATTGATTAATTAGCAAAAGGGATCAACTCTTACAAAAGGTACTGACTTAAATAACTAAATTAACTTACAGTCATTTTACCCCATGTAAAATCTACCGTACTCGGGTCCCTTGCCTCTTCTTGCATTATTGAAAAGCACATTCTGTAATTACATATATAATCACTCTTTATTATATATATAACGAGATAGGAACAACAAACAAAAATATCAAGTAGAACTTAATTGATCATTTAAGAAAAGTTGAAGAACAAACTTGAAAAGACTTTAGTTGTGCATACATAGTATAGTTAACGCCAATATAGCAAACTCGGGGTATGTTCGGATGACGTTATAATGCAGTATAATGTCATCATCATTGACCCAGTAAAGCTCCGTTATAGCGGAATCGGGGGGGGGGGGGGGTCAAGATGGGGTACGTACCTCTGCCTAAGGAAAGGGGTACACCCGATAAACCCAAGAAAAACTTAAATTTAGCTATATATGTGACAATAATAACCGAAATCCATATCTAAAGCAGTGAATAAAAGCCGATGATCGAGCATGAGGATGCACCCCTTAATGCATTATATATTAAAATCTTAGATTATAATAATGCAGTGTTTTGCATTATAATGCGTTATCCAAAACATATTGAAGTCATATGAAAAATATAGACATACGTACCTACAATTATCTATGATAATAATTATTTCCAAGAGCACAACAGGTAAGAAAACAATCTTCAAGTTCACGGCTGCAACAAGATCTAAAAAAGAGTAATTAATTTTTGATGAAAACATATAAGAATTAATTCATTGATTGATGATATATCACAAGTTAAAGCTGTTTTGTACCAGAAGAGTTGTCCAAATGTATACAAAGGAGCAGTTCAAAGGCAACAAGCAGCGGTGTTGCAACAATAGCATGAAATGGAGGCCACTACAAACACAATACAAGACAATGATATAAATTATATGATCAAGATATCATCTATTGGGTTACACTGGGTTGATAAGTAAGTAAAATTTCGACCCTTAAGATGGAGATCGATTGAGTAGTTATTTAGTTATAGAGAAAAAAGTACGTAGGGCATACATACTTGACAAGAGTATACATCTAAAGGGGCGGGTATGGAGAATCTGATGCCTTGGGCAACAAGTGCATGAAATAACCATAGCGGCGAAAACACAACCCTGCATAATGTACAATATTGACGAGTTAAACCCGTATCCTATAGTGCATAGTGCCTAGACAGCCAAAACAGTTGGCAGTCCTAGACGGACTAGACGACTTAACGGGCTAGGACCTTCTAGCGTCTAGGCCCCAAGCGGAGCCTAGACAAGATTTGTATAACAGTGATCCTATATGAACCTGAAGCTCTATTAATCACCAATCCATTGATGTAGCAAATGCAATGCAATGTTCTCTAGGCGGAAAAGGACTTTCGGCGGTCCTAGACAAACTAGACGGTTTGACGGGCTAGTTACTTCCAGCACCTAAGCCCCGCTTGATATTCAAACATGATTTGTAAAACAGTGATCATATATAAAGTTGAAGCTCGATTGATCATCAAACAAGATCAATCCATTGATGGAGCAAATGCAATGCAATTCAATTTAACCCACATATCCTATTAATGTATCAAAAACGCTAAGGTTTAGGCGAAGAAGGTCAGCCTAGCGCCTAAACAGTCAAAATAATTGTCTAGTCAGTCATAGACAAGTTGGACATTTAGACAGGCTACGACCCCTCAGTGCCTAGGCATCAGGTAAGGCCTAAACGAGGCTTAGACAAGATTTTTAGAACAATTATGCTATATGAAGTTCAAGCTCGATTGATCGAGCGAATGCAATGCAATTCAATTCAGGGGAATTAATTAAACGAACCACCAAGATCCGGAGAAGCCATGATCGAGTTTGCGAACGAGAAGAAGGGTGAAAGTGAAGAGCAAGGCGTGGGCGGCCGAGCGTTGCGCCGCCGGCGTCACTCTCAGCCGCTTCAACTCTTCCCAAGCCTTGAAAACACAAATGAAACGCATATCTATGAAATGTAACACGTGACAATCAAAGTTAAATATATAAGTAAATAATAATTGGTCAACATATATGGTTATTAGGGCCGGCCGTAATCTTTATCGGATGAGATTTGGGAGATTTGTTAGTGTAGTGGATACTAGATACGGATAGGATTTATGTATATAATTTATTTATTTTTCCTAATTTCCTTAATTATATTTTTTTTGGAGGATTCACTCATATTTTATTTACTTATTTTATCGTAAATTGAATCAAGATATATAAAAAATCGATCTCATTCGATGATCGAAATCCTATATAAGCTAAATTTTACTCGTTATATATTACATAACTAAAACAAATTATTAGATTATTACTATTTTTATTATGAAAATCATTCTAGGAATAACAATCCATAGAAAATATATATACCTTGAAGATGAAACGATGCGTTTAATGTTTTTATGCACCCGTTTCCCGGTCTCCTTTTATTAGTACGGGTTCAGTTTAATTTCCCGGTTCGGACAGGTAGTTTCCTTAATTATCTGCTTGTTCATCAACGAGTCAGGTAGTTTAGTGTGATCTGTAATAGGTTCAAACTGGACATAATTAGAGTAGAATAGTAGATATGGAGGATTTCGAGTTTGAAATATTTGAGTATTGATTCGTGCAGGTTGTGTTGATATTCAAACTAGGTTGGGCTGTGAGTAGAGCCGTTGTTTGTTGAGATTAGGATTGCAGGTGTATCTTATACAAATTTAGATGAATCATTAAAAAATTCAGATATATTATGTGCGATCTAATTAAACTACAATGTAAGAAATATTGGGCCAAGGAAAGCAATATAACCATTTGGGTCCAAAATAAGCGTTTCAAACATTTGGCCCAAAAAAGTAGATCGGCGGACACTTGCAAATTGCCAACACCATTCTTAGGACAACCTAAAAGATTTTCCATATACATTGATATTTGTGTTTTTTGAAGAATGTTAGAATTTTTTAGCCCAACAGATATTCTTAAAATAGGGATGGAGAGGAAAAAGTGAAGTGTTTTTCCTAAATTTAGGGAAATCTTCAAATACATTTAAGAATGAACTAAATGTAAATTTTACACATGTTAACTTGTAATTGGTTATAGTTGAAGCATATATTTTTTAGAGAATTTGACTTTAAGTTCTCCATTTTAAAAAAAATTATAGGAAAGCTGTTGGGCTTGCCCTTACTTGCCAAAATCAACGTAAGCCTTCAAAAACACACATATATATATAGATAGATAATTAAATAGATGGTGATCGAGTTACTTTGATGATAGTATATGCGTCCCACATTGAACCCAACCAAAAATGGCAAACATTAAAATATGTTATAAATAGGAAGGAGGTGAGTCATAATAAAGGAGCGAAAATCCTCTTCAGTCGGGATCTTTTCCTGTAACTAGATTCGATGTGTTAGATCTTTGAGTGATATCACGTTATTTACTATATAAAGTTTACATAAAGTTTAAAGTTAAAGTCTGTGTAAAGAGGATTATAAAAACAATTAGTTGGTAATCTAAAGACTTTATTTGTAAAGAGAATTACAAAAACAATTAGCTAGAGGGCGGGAAAGAGGAATAATCTACGTACCTTTGCAAAAGACTCTTGTTAAAGGTTCATGTAGAGGAAAAACACATAGCTTTCTCGAATCGATTAACCATGTTTCCATCCTACCGCTCCAGAAATGCAAATAAAACAGGAACTAAAGACTTGATCGAGTTGATATGGTGGAACGACAGTGCTTGAGCGCTGGATAATGGAGAAAATCGATTTCCGAAGCCACAAAGACTTGATCGAGTTGAACAACGACGCTTGATCGATTGAGTGATCGAGAATGTAAGGTTGATTTCCGAAGCCACGGAGATTTGATTGAATTGAAAAAGCCGGAATGACAGTGCTTGATCGTGTCATATACTTGTAATAGGGGAAGAGTATGATAAATAATAAGAAAAAGGGGCTAAAAATGTAAATAAGCTTGAAGTCCTTAAATGGTCGTGAGCTGGGTTGTTAGAGACATTCAAACGATACAGCAGTATACTTCTCTCCATTTGCTTCTTCCCTTTAACTCTTTTCTTTCCCTTAACTCAACCAAATCAAGCTAATCAAGCCCGATTCTATCAAAATTCCTCACAAATTGGAATCAGAGCATTGTTTCCGGTGCCGATTTAGTTTTGTGACTGAGAATTAGACCTAATTCTCTTAATCAAACACGGCGGACGGTACAAGAATGCGGACGATGGAAGAGAACTGTAAGAGAGTGGAAGCACACCTCGAGACTTTGAACAGATTCACAACTTCGACGGCGAATTTCATCGAAGGAACCAGTCGGCGACTAGAAGAAAACCGAGTGGTGATGGAAACGTTGCAGCAAAGTAGCGAAGAAATGAAGAAGACGAACGAGGATCGATTTGGGAGTCTGGCAGCCTTTACTGAGGAAAGATTCAACAATTTGATGTCAGTAATCCGAAACGGTGAACATTTGAGAACGACGATGCCAAGGGAATCAGAGGCGGATCCGAATATGGCAAGAATGTCGAGAGATAGGCGATCCGAATCTTTATCGGGATGAGATTTGAGAGATTTGTTAGTGTAGTAGATACTAGATACGGATAGGATTTATGTGTACTCAGTATAAGTCTATTTGTTTTTTAAAACTTAAAATATTGTACTTTTACATATTTTAGACTTAACATTTTCATTTTCAATACATAAAGTAAACATTTAATTAAGGATATTTTTTAATTTAAAATTTTCTTAATAATTTTCTTAATATATGTGTCCAACTTCAGGCCCGACCCAACATCCAGGGCAGCATGGGCGACGGCCCAGGTCCAGTTTAACTAGGGGTCCAATATATTTAATGCATTAATAGTATAGATAATATTAGAAAGAAAAAAAAAAACTGATGGATTCTAGTAAAAAAAGGCCCATTATTATTTGAAGCCCACATACTAACTCATACCATCAAAAGATGAAAAAAATTAAATCAAAATTAATTAGTACTAGCAGTCCTACGTTCATTGATTGTTCTTTTCATCAATTTATTTATGTAGTTTACTTAGTTTCCAACCCAATTAACTAATTAAGTATTATATACAGTATTAGTTTTCAAGAGCCAAATTCTATTTCTATAGGATGATAAAGGCCTATCTTTATATTTTTATTATTTTTTCTTTTTCAATTCTTCTAATCTCTAACCTCAATTTTTAAGCCAATTTACTTTTTTTCCCTTCCCTAATTTTCCCAATTTCCCACATCAGTCATTCAAAAATTTTAAAATACACTTTTTGGGTGGAAAAACATCATTCTTAATCATATAAAATGTTTTTATAATGGTCAAGTTATTTGTTTCAGTAATTTATTTTCTTGTAAAAAATATAATTATATTGAGATTTCAATTATTAAACAAAGACTAGCAAAGTCCTAAGGAGCTATTTTTTGAATTGGAAAATCTGATTTGGAAATACACACTTATCATGGGAATATTAGTGTTATATGTTACTGTATGTGCATTTTTAGATATTATTCAATGCAACTTGATGTAGTAAAAATGTGCCATTTAAGTTAAATAAAATCCATTTTTATGATAAATGTCACTAGTATGAAAAATTAAGGGCCCTTAATTTATTTTTGCCCAGAGACTTGTAAATGTTAGGACTGAGCCTGTCCAACTTATACGAAGGGAGTATAATTTATTTATTTTCCCTATGTTCCTTAATTATATTTTTTTGGAGGATTCACTCATATTTTATTTGCTTATTTTATCGTAAATTGAATCAAGATATATAAAAATAGATCTCATTGATCAGTGCTCGATGATCGAAATCCTATATAAACTAAATTTTACTCGTTATAAATTACATAACTAAAACAAATGATTAGATTATTACTATTTTTATTATGAAAATTATTATAGGAATAACAATCCATAGAAAATCTTTATAATTCTAAAAGTTCTCCCTCAAAAGATAAATAAATGTCCTATAATTACTATTCAATTCATTTATTCAATCAATTGTTCTTTGATTAAAAAATGCACTTTATCTAGACATAATTCCATTTACAAAGAGGACAAGCTCACAATAATGCCTACGGTAACTTATGAATTCTCTAATTTAATCTACACAACACATTAAAACTCTCAAAATTGATTACGGTGACTCATCTACATTTTTCAACATATGAACAGATAATTACGGTGATTTCTAAGCGCATGCATTTAAAGACAAAGACAATAAACAATGACTGTTGACCTTACACTTTAATTCCATAATATTTATTTATGGCTTTTGTAATTCTCCTCATTAGTGTGTATACAGATCAAGTACTGATCTCCACATATGTTATACTCTATGCTACCATTTGTCTCATAAACACACCAAATATCAAAACTACGCTAAGTGCCTCACCAGAAGCGGTGGAAAAGAGAAAGAAAGGAAGCAAAACTTAGGGTTTCAATATTGTCCAATTCAGCTTGCATATGCATTTGAAGAAATAATATATATGGAAGTTGTTGGGCTTGCCCAAGGCATCATCTAGTAAAACATAGAATTTGAAAGTGAATTAATATGGACTATATACGGAGTATATTGAATAGTCAAAATGTACATTGATTAATCAAATAACATCATATAATAATAATATATAATAATAAATAAATATGTATGCAGCTCCAATGCATATGATATGAAATTTTACATAGTTTTGCTATGATCATGCTTTATGAGCATATCTTCACTTAATACGTAACACATTTTTTTCAATTAACCGAATTTGAAAGCGGATTTTTGTAAAGAGCAAAATGCTGGCGCAGCCGATCCGAAGCCTCGAGGAGTGATTCCCTGCGGGCGAACGCACTGACTCGGATGTACCCTTCTCCTCCGGGCCCAAATCCACGGCCAGGAGCGACTGACACGTGTGTGGCGTCCAGGATCTCGTTGAACACGTCCCAGGAGTTCCTGCCAGGGAAATGAACCCAGATGTAGGGTGCATTTTTGCCACCGTGGACCTCCCAGCCTAGCGATGTGAATGTTTCTGCGAGGATTTGTGCGTTTTGCATGTCGTATTGTATGATGGATTTCAATTCCTGTGTACACAAGATTGTAGAATAAGGTTAGTTTGGGCTTTTGGTTGGATAATGGGCTTGGGCCGAGAATTTCTTTTGATCTGTAGGCGGCCCAAAGAGTGAAATATTATTTTTGAGTAGGGTTGAGAAGGTCGATTCAAATTTCAAACCGAAAATTTAAGTCGAACCGATGGACCGAATCAAACCGGTATTATGCCTTGAAAACATTAGGCGAGCACAAGCAGGCAATTGAGGTAGAGAAAGTACGAGGAAAAGGAGCGTGTAGAAGACCTGTTTGAAGAATTGTGCCAAGTCTCAAATTGAGAAAGACGTAACCACGCTAACAATCACCAGCAGATCAAGAAGGCAAATTCTGGAAAAGATCTCTAACAAGCAACAATGAAGGAGTACTACTGTAAGTCTAATAAAGAGGGGATCACATTAGAGTGATGATCTAAGATGCATCTACACCCTTGACCTAGAGCTCCTGAAAGTAGCTCTACATTTTGGGCAACAATTTGGGCAGAAGCTTTCGTTTGGACTTGGAGCAGGGTTAAACACCACTCCTAGAGCTCCTGAAATATATGCAACGAAGCCAATATTTGCCACAAACAATGATGTTGCAAAAAGCATTTCCCTCCAGTTTTGTGGGTGTATGTCGCCATAGCCTGCCAAAAAAAGGACTATATGAGCACTTGAAAGTAGAAAACATTGATTGATTAATGACCAACATAAACACTTGCATGCCTAACAGAACACTGCAAAATAAAACTACAACCATGGCAACATAGAAACATAGATAACCTAAAACTTACTTACCTACAGTTGTGAGTGTCGCACCAGCAAAATAAGTGCACGTCGTATACACCTTCCAGAACCCCATCCGTTTGAAGTCTGAGTAGCTTGTAGTGCCTAATTTTAAAGATCCCAGCCAAGTGTTGGCGGGATCGGGCTCGGAGGCTGCCAGGTAATAAAAGATGCATCCAACTGCATGAGCCGCGAAAAGCTCGAGGAAGAGGACGCGTATAGCGATCCATATCCGGGCCCTCCGGACGGGGATACACCTCTCCATGACTCCCATGAAGATACCCAGATGATGGAGATGATACAACCGTATCCACAAAAATAACCCGACCATTCCGTCGGGAACAACCTGTAAGAAAAGTTCAAAAAATAAAATAAAAAATACAATGAAAAAACAAATTAAAATTATAAGAATATAACCATTTTGAAGTCATACCACCGATAATAGCCAAGACAACCAACTCCAATTCGTACTGGCTACCGAATCCAAAATGAAATCTAAAAGCATCATGACCCTAACAAACAAACAAGGATTAAATTAAGGTAATTATATATTGGAAGTTTGAGAAAACAATATAACTATAAAAAAGGATGACAAATCATTTAGTTTACCTTTGCAAAAGAGTCCGGTTAGGCCAGCCTTTTTTTAACCTAAGTATGTGGTTAATGTAGAGGCCGAAACACATGACGTTCTCAAATGGATAAACCATGCTGACATCTAACCGCTCCGGGAACGCGAAGAAAACAGGCGCTAGTACGAGCCCGTAAAGTCGGAGAAGGAGAACTACAACACTCCACAACCTCTTGAAGACATATAGGAAGAATCCATAACCTCCAAGTACCAAAAGTAGGGAAGGACCAGGGTCACCTATACACAATTCTTTCTTAGTTGTGTACTCACCTTCTCAGTTTGTGTTTCACCCTCAAATTGATCTAAGTTTGTGTTTCAACAAATGATTCATATAAAAGCAACTAATTTGACCAAATTCATCAACTTGCTCAAAGATGCCCATAACATTATAGGCTAAACCAACAGAAGATGAACTGAAAACAATATGACATGATAACAAACATATATCCTAATCCTTTTTAAACTCCAATTGGGTCTCTCTACTAGTATTTCTAAACACAACATCATATTACAATATTAATTAAGAAATGAGAATTAAATTATGAAAAAGAAAATTACCTCGGTGAGCGACGGATGATGATGACCCCTCTACACATATATGCTGTTGTATATTTTAATAATTAAAATATAATAAAAGCATAAATATAATAAAAATTATGAAAAAAATAATATTTTTTTATATACCTGTGGATTACTGATAGTCTCCTGAAGGTATGATAATCTGCGATCTATACCCTGAAGAGCACCCTCCAGCTTCTTAGAATGGTCCTCTAGCTTACAACATATCTGCATTATCATAAACATATCTCTTGTTAGTAAAATCCTAGAAAATAATAAGAAGATCGTATTCATATTTAATTTACCTGAGTTAAACCATGGAGATCGTTGGATGCGACGGCCTGCATTAATAACGTATAGTGTAAAGTTATTAAAAAAAAGTCCTTACATATAAGATATACATAGAGTTTTTACAAAAATGAAATCAGATAAATATACATAGAGTTCTTACAAAAGTATTAAACAATTATCAAAATGAAATCAGATAGTTGATGATTTCATGTTACTTGATGAAGTCCCAATTTTGGTAGTACTTGTTTTAAGTGAAACAATTCGTTCCTTAATTACTCCCCAATCAACAACTATTTTTTCTCTTACATGTACTTGAATCTACGTTGAAAAAGTTAATGAAAGAGAATTCGGAATGATGGTTTAATTTAATACAAGTTAAAAAAAAATACTGTATTTTTAGAATGGTACGTAACGTAATTATAACCTTGCCCTAAAAAAAAGACCCTAAACATTGGAAAAACATCTCAAATTTTCATTATTTAAAATATTATTGGTATTTAGAAAGGGCCAAAAAGGGAGATTCTCACATCAGCTGGGCAAATGCGGTGGCGCACTTCATGAGGAGGACATGCATGTTTTGTTTGCCTTTGTAGTGCTTGTGCACCGCAGAGGCGCAGACCGGTACGTACTGTACGTACTCTAATTTATTACTATATTTTTGTATCATAGCTACAAACTGAAAATATATACCAGTATACCACCCCACCATGCTTTGCTTAGTATGAGTCCTAGACGTGGGTCCGGTTCGGAACTAATCCAATTAAAACTAATATCAAACTAATCCAATTCTAATTATGTGTTTTTCCATTTGGAATCTGGATAATTTTTTCATGAAAGGAAATGATTGTAATATGTGATTATTAATATCTTTATATTTCTTTTATAAAGATATATATGAAATTGGTTGTTCGGAAATCGGAGCCGGTGGAACCGTCGGTTCTCCGATTCAAAGGAACGAGGAACCTAAACCGGAACCGGCATACCGTCGATTCCCTCGATTCTGGTTTGGTTCCACGGGAATCGAACCCACCTCTAAGTAGGTTTCCAACTAATACCGCATTGTTTAAAAAAAACTAATATCACTCTAATCCAATTGTAATTATGTGTTTTTTTAGAACACCCTTTGTTTCAGGCTAGGGCGTCTACATCTTGACACTCATATTTCGTTGTGGCGTAACTACACTGGATCAGTATTATTGTTGATGTAGTTGTACATTTTATCCTTTATCGAAGATATCTTCTCTTGTAAATTTTATTTATTGCTAGATCAATTTTTCCAACTTCATTCGTGTCAGTTTCGGAGAAAGAACACATTTCCTACAACCAATTTCTTCCATCAATTGTGACTAGTATTTTATGAAAAGTGGTAAACATATGAAGAGAGCAATTGTACAAAAGCTCCTTAACTAAACAAAGGGTTAAGGCATAAAATATAATGTAAAAGGCGGATCATCGAGATCCAACAACCCCTATCCGCCTCCAAAACCCCACAAAAGACCCACAAGACTATGCAAACATGTGCAAGCAAGTGTAAACTAAGTACGCCCCAAAAACCACTCGACTAGAACGTGCCAAGGTGGCAAAATGGGCAAAAAACCAAGAGTCCATGAAGGCATTCAAATGTCCAAGAACAACAAACATCAACACACCTCCGCTGGCAAGCAAGAGGGTGGTAAAGTCAACATGCAAAGAGAGAGGAAAAGAGAGGTCAAAGGTGGAGAAGTGGGCGAAGACGAGTACTTTCTCTTCCTCCAAGGTTGCAACTTGTTGTGATTCGTGACTTGCATTGGCTAATGATCTTTGTTGTGCAAGCGACTACATTTGGCGTTTCTCCTCGGTAGATCACATCATTCCGATGATCCCAAATGTTGTAAACCATGCAAGGAGGGTGATTAATCTTGCTTTATACAAAGGGCAAGTCTTCCTCGGAGAGGTAAGGAACCAATTCATCCATTCCTACAAGTTTGCCTTACTTACTTGTACTCCATACCATTGCCAAAGTTTCTCCAAAACTTCTTGAACAAGACTACATGCGCCCCAAAGATAGGCCCCGGTCTCCTCTCCGTTGCCATATATAACAAAATTGTCATCGATGACAAATCTCCTTTGCTTCAATCGGTAGTGTGTGGGAAGCCGGTCAAGATAGGCAAGCCAAAACTGGAAACTCTAACGATTTGCCTTAAATGACTAGTATTTTTAGAAGAGTAAGAAATTCTAAAATTGTTGCCCTAAAAAAGAAAGACAAAAATCCAAACATTATTATATGCAAAATAAAGAGATGAATGATAAGAATGTAAGAACTTTATAAGAGAGACATCCAAATGTTCATCATTGAATTTGGAAATATTGATAAGGAGCCAAAAAGAGAGATTCGGTCTCCAAATTCCACATCCGGTCTAATTTTACAATAAAGTCAAATGCAGTGACCATGATGGAAAATTGGAAATTGGAAAAGAATTGAAAAGTGGGCCACCCAAGTTTGGATTTAGAAGTTAGCAAAAAACAACACAATAAAAGATAAACGTGACTCGTATTATGGGGTTTTAATTAATTCTTTTTCAAGTTTTATTTACAATATGCCATGTGCACCTAATAGTAACTTGAAATATGATTATTTTTTTACTGGCTATCCCAAATCTATTACTAGAGGGTGCGTTTATAGAACTTTTTTTTACCAATTTGTTTAGTAGATAAGAATTCGGTTTATCGGATAAGTCAGGAAAAACTTAGAAGTTGAATAAACGGCCGTCGGAAAACTGACGAGATGGACTTAAACGAATAAAACACGATAAGTAAGTACAACTGGCGAAAAAATGGCATTAGCATGAAAGGAGTATTGAGAAATGTGAGGGGCTAAAGATCAACATTTTTTTATTCGAGTCAAAATCCAGATTTAGTATAGAACTTTTCGCTCGAAATTATAAGGAGCTTCTTGCTCGAATTGGTAAAAATAACCATTAAGATAATCTAAATTTGGTATCAAATTTGTTGCTTGGGTAGGTCCTCGGAAATTTGGACGGTATAGACAGATATATACAAGAGAAAACCCATAACGACCCGACCCAATTTAATCTGTGACCGATTATGACCACAATCAAACCTGACTTGAACCCGAAATAAACCGACCCAAACTCAATCAATCGGATTGACATGTCTAGTGGACATGGATCTTTAATTTTGTTGTCCGATCCGTCGTCAAAAAAATCATCTACAAACCAATTTTGAAATGTTGAATATGAATGCGTGAAACTTTTCGATTTTTAAACGAGTTAGCAATTTAATTTTCATTTAAGCCCTTTATTTCTATATTAGATTAATGAATTAATTTGCAAAATATCACTTGCTATATATTATACATAATAAATAATCACCGATGTATAAAGTTGGAATTTTTTATTATATAATATTATTTCTTTCGTCCGCGATCTACCCCTAAAGTATTTGTTGCTCATTTCTCCATAAATAGGATAAAATTACCATTTTGCTCTTTGATTTTTTTATAGAAAAATACATAAATAATTTTTCAGAAATTTGCTGATGTAGTATTTGTTTTAAGTGAAACAATTAGTTCCTTAATATCTCCCCAACCAACAACTATTTTTTCTTTCTTATATCTACATGTAGAGTTGTCGATAAAAAGCTGACCTAATCCGCTAACTCGGCCCGAATGACCTGATAATTTTAGGGTCAAGACCCGAAATTTTGAGTCCGAAACCCGAAATCAACCGACCTTAAAACCCGTTGGGTTGAAACCCGAAATCCGTTGGGTTGACCGATTTAGTATATTTATAAATTTTTTAAAATTTATTTTTAAAATTATAATATTTTTTATCATCAAAATAAATGAAAATGATATATTATAACTAAATATTATGTTAATTAAAAATTGATTTTAATAATCATAAAAAATGACATTTTTGACCCGCTGGTCAACTCGACCCAAACGAAAACCCGCTATAACCCGACCCGATTAACCCGTAACCCATAACGAAACCGAACTCGATTTAACCTGAACCCGAAATGACCGAATCCGAACCCGCCCGACCCGACCCGATTTACAGGTGTATCTACATAACCCTTATTAATAAGTATGTACTTGAATCTACGCTTGAAAAAAGTTAATGAAAGAGAATTTGGAATGATGGTTTAATTTAATACACGTAAAGAATGATGGTTAAGATTTTTTTTTTGTTAAAAAAATAGAAGACACAATATATTAATGAAAACTGGTGATCTTATTTGTAGGGCACTGTTGGATGAAAAGAAATTATACAAGATCAGCCCAATATGTGCTTTATTTTTAGAAAACCAACCACAATTTTTTTTATAAAGTGCCAATCAGCCGTGTATAGCAATGACTTTATCCTTAAGTGGTTTTTTTTTTATTATCAATTTACTTTCTGATAAAGTTGAATTTGAATAATTAATTACCAGGTACCATGCATCGTAAATTATACTAAAAATTTGTGAGTTCTTAAAGATAAAGCTTAGAAGTTGGGTGATTTTGTGTAATTATCTTTTTGTACATGTGACTTGGCGAAATCCTTTTTTATAATACGGAGATAATAATGTTCAATTTATCCAAAGATAAACAATAGATATACCAATTTTAAGTTATTATCACATCAAGATACAATAATATTTTCTATTTATCATTTTGTTGTGAAAATGTATTTTATTTGTAATCTATGATAGTAGGGCTTAGGAAAAATACATGACCCTACTAAACCCTAATGTACGTTTATATTATGCAGTCGTTTTCATAGAATCAATCAGAATAGTAGTAGAATACAAGCTCATGTATATTGTACAAAATGGGTATCTTAATTTGAAAATCGTCAACACTTGCCAAAATCCATGCAAATTGAACAAGCTAAACCTACAAATAAAACAAAGAAACTCAAATCCAATCTTCTGTTGTAAGCTTTTTGTAAGTTTTGAGCTCAAATTGGTAATAGTCAACCCAAAACCCTAATTCTACTGAGAAAATAAAGCTGAAAAAAATAGGAGCTTTCTCGATCAACAGGCACAGACAAACGTACAAAAAGGCTTGCTGGGGAATTTGAAAAGGGCATTTGCAGGTTCTAGCTTTCATTCATGGGGTTTGTCAACAGCCCACAAAATGTGCAATATGGGGCTCTTCTGCAAATTGCTTTTTAAGCCCAGAAAACTTCAGATTTTGTGGTTTTTGGCATGTAAATGGACATGTCTAAAAACTTATATAGTGTATTGTCTAACACTGTTCTAACTTGCATGCTACAATACAATTGCTTCTACCAAAAAAATAACCTATAATTGCTTACTTACTCAGTTATTTATCATGACTAGATGAAATCAAAGTATTCTCTAAAATTTTAATTTATTACATTTTTCTAGCACAAAATTATTATATCTACCTAGTACAATTATAAAAAGTAAAAGCCAAGTTTTTGTTGGCAATTTAAAATATTTTTTATTTTTTCTAAAATATTTTGTTGGTAATTTAAAATACTTTCACTTACCCACTATCTCAGTCTGTAAATCCCGTACGCCTTGTGCGGATTGCAAACGCTAATATATCAGGTTAACATTGTCCCCTTTTTTGTTTTTTTGTTGATAAGTATTTACTAGTATTACGGTAATATATCATGTGACTTTTTTTGTCCCCTTTCATTTTTGCCAAAGACATTTTTATTTGAAAGACATTTTTGCCAAAAATGGTTATAAGAACATGTTAAGTCCGAGTAGTTTTACTTTAATTCTTAGGAGCGTTAAACTGTGCAATAGGTCGAGTGGGCCTTTTATTGGGCCGATATATGGGCTGTATAGCGGAGGTTTATAAACTGGGTGTAGGATAGAAAGATCCAATGCTGATTTAAAAATGTCTTATAATTGAAATTTGCAATGAAATAATATAATATAGATTTTTTCATGTTTAATGACACATTTTTACCGCTTCAAATATTTATATATGAACATTCTAATATTATACATAAATTCAACTATAAACCGTCATAAAAGGAGGGAGATTTCTTCCACTTTGATGAATGTGGGTACTTAGATGTATTCATTTCTCATTTAATACAATTTTTTTTTATCTTGCACTTAACATAAAACAATAGATTCATTGTTCGTCTAATTTAAGCGTATACTAGAATCTAACTTAAGCATATCGTAGAATCATTCAGCTAGCCTTGCATAAACATCAAGTGCAAATTTGAGAACTTTGCTTCCACAACTCAATTTTAAGCATAAATATCAAGCACAAAAATGTAGTCAAGTTGCGACAAATATACAAAAGTAACAAGAGAGGGTTGGGATACACCACATTGTACGAGTAGAGATCTTAAGCTTAGGACAAGAACCTCCTATAGCAACCATTTGCACGTCATGAAACTTCATACTTAAGACACACTCTAAGGGCCCGTTTGGTTTTTTTTTTTTTTTGATACGGAAAGAAATTAGGAGGGAGGCCATCATCTAGATGTTCTCCGCCCTAGCGCATCCTTGCGGATGAGATCGACGAGCTCTGAATCCTCTTCAGGGATGGCCGCACCACTTCTAAAAGCCTTCTTAGCCAAATAGTCCGCAACACGATTAATCTCCCTGAACACGTGCGTAATGCTCCACTCTCCGATCTGGAAAAGATGACAGCGGATATCCGAAACAAGGATCTCTATCTCCTACGGGCAGCTGCCTTTGCCATTGATGGCATTCACCAAGCAAAGATTGTCGCCTTCGATCTCTAGCGACCTATAGCCTCTTCTCATTGCTTCCTGAATTCCATTCCTAAGAGCCAGGGCTTCAGAGATGAGAACAGAGTTTGTTCCCAACGGGCCATAGTTAAAGCTGATAGTCTCTGCATTGTGATTCCTTAGGATATAGCCGAAAGTGGCATGGCCTTGGTTGTTCTTTGCTCCATCAAAGTTCAATTTGATCCAGTTTTCTTTGGGTTTCTTCCAATTAATATTTTTGGTCTTTCGTCTTGCATCCATTTTAGTTCTGTTGTTAGCATTCTTGTCATTTGTATAGATATCTATGTCTGGTTTTCCCGCGTCTTTCCACCTTTCTATTTGTTTTTTAATGAATTCAGTAATTTCGTTGTTCTTGATTGCTTCCGTTGGGCTGAAAATTTTCTGGTTTCTTTGGTACCAAATACTCCACCATGTGAATGCCAGAGTTTCCATTTCATTGTTAGTTAGTGCTCCTCTTATATCATCCATGTATTGCCAAAGGGTTTTATTATTGACATCTAAATCCTTCCGCAATTCATGCCGAATCTAGTTGTTTCTCCTTCCATGGATCCCTCCAATCCATTATACTTGCATCCGTGTGATCATCTAGGCCTAATTCTAGTTTTACAGGCCCTTCGATGGTGTGAATTTCGGAGATTGGCGACGATCTATGCGACGAGCGCTGTCGGCAAAGAACAAATGGAGCCTAATCACTGGATCAACGCCTAGGCCAGCTATCGGACATGACGATCTTCCTCTATGGGAGCGGTGTAACGACATGATTGTCGCTTGGATACTCAATTGTTTGTCGAATGAAATTTAAAGTATTTAATATTAACAAATAAGCCTGTTAATACCGATATAAAGATCAAACAAATGAAGGGCTTGCTACATTTTACTTATTAGAAAGCAATTTTTATAAAACGCTTGTTTTTATACATTTTTCAAAGCAAAATTACAATTATCTTTAACATATTCCAATATAAAAAAGCATTACTAATTAACAAAAAAATACTTATTTACACAAAGTGTAGCAAGTCCTAAAGTATTTGATACAAAATTTCAAGTTATAAAATCACCGGGCTTTATAAGCTAAAACCAAGGTTCCTCTCAAAAAGAAAAAAAAATAGCTAAAACCAAGGGCGAAAATCTCATGTACGAAACTGACCCAACAAGGCAACAATTTCTGCAACCGCCTTTGTTGCCTTTGATTCCGATTTCCGGTCAAATCTTCAATGGCGTCCGCCGCCGTCTCGTCTTACCGGGACTGGACGGCGGAATTTCGAACTTTCACAGCGACGCTAAAGAAGATCGGCGGCGGAGGAGGCGGGGCGGGCATCTCAGCCGGCCGTTACTCCGGAAACGATCCGTCTTCGGTGAAACCCTTGGCCGAGGACCATCAACTATCTTCCAGATCCGAATTCAACAAGAAGGCTTCGCAGATCGGGTTGCGGATATACGAAGCGTCTCAAAAGTTCTCCAGGCTCCCAAAATGTAAGCAATCGGATCTCTCCGCTGAGTAAACGGATTTTTTTTTGTTTATCCATTGATTGCCGGGGACTCATGTAGCTAATTGATGCTGAATTTTGATAGGTGTTTGTGAACTGATCATCCTAAGTCGTTCTGCATTGGATTTGAGTGTAATTATATACCTTTATGTTATGGAGGAGTAGTTCTGCATTGGATTTGAGTGTAATTATATACCTTTATGTTATGGAGGAGGAGTTTGTGAACTTTGGTTTCCATATTTAATCATAGATCCATGTAAATGTTTATCCTTGTTATATGATAGTGCAAGCATTCTTTCCAGCAGATTCATAAGAACTCGGTTGTTACAGTTCACTCCCAGGTCCTATTTTAGGTGGCCATATTTAAAATTTTCTTACATAATGCCTTATTTTTTGATTTTTCCCTTCTAAGATCATCATGTGTGAAAACTGCTGCAAATTTCATTCATTTCTTTTGATCCTGAATAGATTTTACTTTTGTTGAATGGACTTGTACTTTATTATACTACTAGCAAATTCTTTCTGGAAGGAATTTATGGACTTCTTTCAAAGCTTTGCCATTGTATTGATTTGCAAATGGGGTTCATTTCCTTAGTTTATGCACTAACCTAAGTGATTTATGTGTCTATAACATTATGCTAACATGTAGTTTCTGCATATTTCAGTGGCAAAAATATTATCTGTTGATGACCCCACGATGGAAATACAAGAGCTAAATGTGTTGATAAAAAATGATATCACTGCACTAAACACAGCTCTTGCAGATTTACAAATCCTTCAAAATCTGGAGATAGCTGATGGAAATTACTCTGAAGATAGGGTTGTCCATTCTAATTCTGTGTGTGATGACCTAAAGAACAGACTCATGGGAGCTACAAAGCAGTTCCAGGACGTCTTGAGTAGCAGAAAAGAGGTCTTTGTTGTCCAAGGAATTCAGCTTTTGTCATCTTTTTAAGTGTGGTGCTCTTATATTCACTTTTCTTTTTCATGTTTGAATGCTTTAATGTAGAGTATCAAGGCGCAAGAAAATAGGAAGCAAATCTTCTCTGCTGGTGGATCAAGACAAGCCCATTTCAGCAGCCCATGAAACATAATGCCCAGCCAACTCCATGATCAAACTCATTGAATGCTTCTGGAAATTTGCAACCTACAATGTCAGTGGTTTTCTACTTGTCAAATTTCACATACGATATTGAGTCTTACTGGAGTATTGGATTAATTTGTGTGGATTAAAAAGGATAATCAATCTGAGATTGTCAACTCTAACTGCTTCTGATTTTTCCACCAGAGGACTTCCTAACAATGGTGTCTAGGCTGGAAATGAACTGAGGTATGTTTTCTCTTCCTTCATGACTGTAACATGCTTTCTGGGATTTTTTCCAATTGAAGTTCTGTATGAACTTTCCCTCTATCTGCATTTGATCTTCTCCGATAGTAACATCTTGCTATTGAATCTTGCCAAGGCAGAAGGCGACTAAATACTGACAGCACTCCTCTAACCACATGGAGATGACAATGCTATTAGTGGCTCCACAGGAAGAAGAACATTCTCAAGCTCGGGCTTCAGCGCTTAGGAATGTAGAATCCACAATCACGTAATTGAGTGGGATTTTCACACATTTGGCTACAGTGGTTGCACAGCAGGAAGAACTGGCAATCAGGTCATTTGTTTACATTATTTCATGCACGAAGTTAAGAAAATTGTTTTAGTTATATATTTTAGTACTTACTGAATCTGTATCTACTCCATATGCTACGTGATCAGGATTGATGATAATATGGATGAGTCACTCGCAAATGTTGATGTTGCCCACAATGCTCTACTGAAACACCTGCACCGAATTTCATCCAACAGGTCTCTTATGATCAAAATATTTGCCGTTTTGATATTCTTCTCGTATTCATAGTCTTTGTTGCTTAATGAAGATTCATGACTCACTGCTGGTGGTTATCATGAATACGTTCAGAACCTTATACTGAGTTTTGAAACGTATACATATCAAGGGGAAAGATTGAGCTTCCGAGAGTGGTTATTTGTTAGAGCGCACGACGCTGTCCGAGACTGTCTACACCAAGTGCAGAGCCTCACTGATGAAATGTCCTCAACACCCGAATACCAGTCTGTTTACAGGTTGTCTCTTTTGCAAAGATTGATGAAACAAAGGAAGGAAGATTTTCGAGTGTTGAGTGGGAGTCTGGTGATCAAAACAATGAGTCTCAGCTAGAGGAGCCACTTCTGCCCAAGCATTAAGCATTCTTGATGCATAACCTTCATATTGTAAGAGGAATGCAATTTGATCGTGGGTTTATGTCCCTATATCTGGCCACTGATAGACGAAAGATGATTACAGAGTACCATAATTGCAAGGTTTCAGCCATAGAGCTTAAAAATGATGTCAAACTGGTGAATATTCTCTTAATTGACATGTCTTGATCTTATAAACTGAATAAGGACTGCACCCCTTTCCTAGCTTTTGATGACTCGTTTGCATCTGAGCAGTCATATGCAACAAAGTTAATTGAGAAGGAAGCAAGGAAACTTTTCCAACAACAATTGATGCAGTGCAATATTGCCATCGCATTATCATAGTGGAGTATATCCTAGGAATCTAAAGTTAATTCAACAATGACTTACCCACATAATGCTTTTAAATCATCAAACCTTGATCTCTTTGTCAATCAACATTGTTTTATGTGTTTGTAACTTAGGGTTGAAGAGCGCAAATTCAAAGAGGGTTATGCACCACCATTGTCAACGCCAAAAGGGTTAGATGAAGATTCCACACCAAGACCTTCTACATCAGAGAATGGATGCTTGGGTGGTTTGATTTCACTATTGTAAGATATTCATTAATTCTTGAGCCTTATCTTCATTAATTTAAATGTCTTTTTATCAAGATTTGACCTTCTAAATATGGACTTGCAGGTTTCAAGGGCAGCAAAAAGTAGGAAAGTTGAAATTAGGTATGCTCTGTATTTCCTTTTGGTAATTTTCAAACATTGTGTAGTTTGTTCTGGATTCAATGACAATGCACATGTTGCTTTTAGCTTTCTAATGACCTGTTAGGTAAGTGTTATAGTTACCCTGTTATGACTTTTGTCCATGTCCATTCATAACAAACTGTTTTTTTGGGGTTTAATTAGGATAAGACTTTGATGTAGTACAATCTTGCCATCGCAGTGGAGTACATCTACTGCAGCTTCTCTAAGACTCGATGGAAATTCGGACTGGTGAAATTACTTATGCCTCTCCAAGTAAGAGATTTTCCCCAATCTTAATGAACTACTACTACTTTTGATTCTCAGACCATTTGTGCAATCAATGTATATAGGGGTTGTTGCTTTTGAAACTAATATTAGTGGCTCAGTTTGATTTGGCATAATATTTTACTTTACTTGTTCGTGCTTTGTGTTTCTTATGTGCAATTGATTATTCTAAAAAATAATGTGTTGTTGTTATGATATAATTCAATTGTTGTATGAAGTCACAGTTAGCTTCAGTATATGGTTTCTTGCAACTCAGTTTCAGAAAATTGCAATCCTTAACAATTACTTTGAGTCTTAAATTACTCTAGATCAAGAACTATATGGTGTTTTCACTTGATATTTTAATTTTCTTTGTCTTTTCATCACATGGAACAATCAGTTATGGTGCTTATAGGTACTTGAATTTTACGAAGGCCAGGCTTAGTTTAAGGGTTCTTTAAATCCTTACTTCTATCTTCCATTGTGATACCAATCTAAGCTGTTCTATTGTAAGTAAATTATTGCTAAAAGATAGTCAAGAAAACAATGTATTTGTCATTGTGTTATATGTTTATTCTGAAACTTTTCTGTTGCTTATTGTTTGCTACAGGCTCCTGGCTCAAATTGGGTTAATGTGATGGAGTGCCTGGATTATGAGGGGTTCTGTATAACGAGGATGCATTCATCTGTCTCATGTCAATCCACAAGCTTGCTTGCCAGGTATGTCTGCTAAGCATGGGTATAGGTTTTCTTTTCAGTTTTAAGTCTTCGTTTAATGGAATTAAAGCATCTAATTATTTTCATGTATTTTTTTCACATGTAATTAACCTCAATAGATGATGTCTTGTTTCTTTCAATCTTTGTAGGATCCTTTTCCAGTCCATTTCTTTTGTGGTTCAGTCTGGGACAATGCTGAAGGACATCTTTCTCTTCTAAAGTATGCTTATATCTTCTCCAGCAGAGATGCTCACCTTTTCCCACTTAGCCAGACAACTGGTAAATTGATACTATAATTAATTACTGCTGATTGCTTCTTTTTCATCCCCCCCCCCCCCAAATCAAGTCGGTATCTATTCTTTCACTATGAATTGGTCATGCCATTTTTGTCTTGGTTCTGCTTTGATTTCGTTGTTTAGAAATTGTCATTGGTTTTCTTGCCGTATTTTTTTATTGTCTGCTTGCCATAGAATCAGTGAAATTCATCCAAAATGCTCATAAGAAGATTCTCAGTGCAGATCTGAATCCTGTACATTAAATTTATGATTTGTTGAGAAAGTGTTTAGGAAAAGATGATCCTCAAAAGTTAGATCCAAATTCTCTATATATTGGTTAGTGGGGTACACTTAAAAGAAATCGTATCATGATGCTGGTAAACACGGTATACCACCCTCAAATTGATTGTGCATGGCAAAGCTCTCTACATATGTTTGTGGGTGTCGGTGTGTGCACACATGTGTATGCATCTATGTAATCCGTTTATCCATTTATCTATTTATAAGTATGCATTTCAATCATCCTGCTAATAGTCTGACCACCATCTGGTTGATTTCTTTCCCTCTGTTCTTATGACAGACTGCATATAATCTTGTACAGTATGAGCTTTCACTCAGTATATTACCCAGAGTAATCTGTAGTAGTACCAGTACCATTTGGAATGGAATCATTATGCAAATGTGGCTCTCCAACCTACTTCTTTTAGGACGAGCATTTGTAGAAGCTCTTACAATTGATGCGTATAACATTGACATGTATTGTGGACATTTGTGATGAGATAAAGGCAAGTTTTAATTTATATGTTTTGAAGTCGTTTTCTAGCTGTCCTTTGCTTGACAACTTCTGGTCTCATACTTTCTTTGTTGTTAGATGTTTTTAGCAACCTTAGGGTTTGCTTAGATATATATTGTTGTATTAGTTATCTTTTTCTAGCACTTGAATTAATTTTTATACTTAGTAGTGATTCACCATCTCTTCCGTAGATTTTAGATGATGTAGCTCTCATCGAGCCTTTTTATGTGGTTATGATAATATCTAATTATGAAAGAAATCTAAATGAATGACAAGAGTGGTATGCAACAATATTGGAGGACCTGATATTAGATGTTCATTATCTCTCTTTTAGTTTTATTGGTATAAAAAAGAGATCCAATGCTGATTTTTTTGTGATTTTCCTTTGAGCTTGACCCACATGAACCTAAATAGAAACTTGAAAAATTGTGCAATCATCTACTACATATGGTGTTGCATAGACCTGAAACTTTATGAACATGATACACCACCTTATCTCATGAACGTGCAATTATTAGACGCTAGTGTTTTGGATTGAGCCCAATTTGATTAGATTTATTTGCTCTTTATTAATGATAATGTATTTTTTTGTAAGGGTTTGGGATTTGTGGGAACAAGATATCATCATCATCATTGACCCAGTGAGGCTCCGCTACAACGGAATCCGGGGGGTCAAGATGGGGGTATCCCTGCCCAAGGGAAAGAGGATACGCCCGATAGACTCAAGAAGAACTGAAATTCAGCTATGTGACAATAATAACTGTATTTAGTTAGAATGTACCAAAATTAAAATAGGAACTAAATCCATCTCAAAGGCAATGTATAAAAGCCAATGAGCATGAGGATGCGTCCCAAAATAATGGAAAAAAAAAAAACTGTGCAAGACCTTGTAGATGCCAAACACTAGTTATTGATTATTGATTATAACATACAATATACAAGTACTAATGAATCTTTGCCAAACAAAGCTTTAGTGATTGATGCATATACATGTGAGTTGAAGGTGATCGAGTTATCATGGAGTCGTTTCACTCTAGAGCATAATTCTTTAACTTCACTTCATCTATCATACTTTGCCATCTACGCCCTCAACTCCATTGCATTTTATAGAGAATGAAGTGAAAATTAAGTAAGTAAACGGCACCAATGGATTAAATACTTCAATGGTATGAATAACATGATGATTTGCATACCTCAAAAACTATCATTAGAACACGCCATAAGAGAACCAATATTTTTTATAACACATCTTAGTGACAAATGACAATGTATGATACTTTCTATTTTCTACTGAAATCAACTTTGCCTACATGCTTGGAATGAGTCATTCATAAGAATTAAATTCATAAGAATTAAATCGAGTCCCAATTTTGATCTGCCAAATAATATACTGGAATCAATCATTGCTGATTTTCCGAGTATCAAACCAAACGAGGCCTTAATTGTAGGAGAGTTAAAGCTGAAAATTGAAAACCATAGGGGAAGAAGAGGGGCGGGCGATAGTGAGTTCATAGGTGGAATGGGCCTTTTATTGGGCCGATATATGGGCCGCATATTTATATTGGTTGTACGTTTAAAAATAGATCCAATGTTGATTTTTTGTGATTTTCCTTTGAGTTTGACCCACACGAACTTAAACAGAAACTTTTAAAATTGTGCAAATGTGCAATAATCTACCACATTCGATAAACCTGAAAATTTAATAATTTATCAACATGATACCCACCATATCTCATGGATGTGCAATTTTTAGACGCTAGTATATTTTGGATAAAGCCCAATTTGGTTAGAGGGGATCACATAATTTGTTATAGAAAATTATATCAATAAACTATATTATTTTAAACAAATTTTTTTAATTTATTTATTTATAAAAAAACATAATTTGTTATAGAAAAAACATAATTTTGGATATAGCAAATCCAAGATAGACGATGTGGGTAAGATTTCGCACTTATTACTATTACTACGGTTGGTAAGTTGAAATCAATTTTAGAATTTAAAAAACTTTATTTTTCATTTTTGGTGATTATTACTTATTAATTATTAATTATCTATATTTTATAGGTTTTGGAGATTTTCACCCGATGTCGGTTCTTGAGATGGTTATTATTGGAGTCCTGATACTGATTAATATGTGCACGATTCGATTAGTACTTGGATTGCCACCCTTACATCCAAGGTAGGAGACATGTTCCAGAATCTAAAAAAATATAAGAAATTGTTGAAGGAGGAGAA
This sequence comes from Fallopia convolvulus, assembly GCA_964016875.1. NCBI lineage: Eukaryota > Viridiplantae > Streptophyta > Magnoliopsida > Caryophyllales > Polygonaceae > Fallopia > Fallopia convolvulus. The sequence goes on from OZ024719.1 coordinate 1,250,624, forward strand.
GGAAAAATATAGGAAGAAAGTGAGAAGAAGAAAGAGGTATAAAATTTATAGTTTATGGTAAGTGCTTATTAATATATTAAATATATTTAATATATATATATATATATTTTCTTCAGGCGACCACCGTTTGATTTGGAGGAGGGCATCATTTTGTTACTTGCTGTTTACCAGTAGAACATCAATATTGTCTGGATTTGTTACTTGTTGTTTACCAGTAGAACATCAATACTTTGTCTGGATTTGTTACTTGTTGTTTACTGTTACTACTACTGGATTTGTAGTGTAGCTAGTATTTGGAGAAGGGCATCAATACTCTGTCTGGATTTTTACGAATCTAAATTCATAGGAAATATAAGCATGTAGCTACATCTTAACCTAAACCAGATGTTTAAAATAGATGAACATACTGAATCAAGTTCTAGAATAGCATGTTGATATCACTTTGAAGCTTAGGTTTTTGATTTTACTACTACCACCAGCCTCCATGACAGCTCCTCCTACTGAACACACTACTCGATCAGCAAAACCCATGAATCCAAAGAATCTTGCACAATAGTAGATTAACAAACTATAATGCAATTGGTTTCGTTTGGAAAAGAGTATATCATTTGTCTAAATGTTCTTTTAAATATTCACAAACATCAAGTTTAAATGTTCTTTTTTCTCCGAAAAAATTTTACATCTACCCTCCGGAAAAAGTTTAAATATTCACAAACATCAAATTTAAATGTTTTTTTTCTCCGAAAAAATGTTACATCTACCCTCCGGAAAGCTGCATATATTTCTCAGTCGTGATCATTAGCACAGTGGGTAAGTTTATTTATTTACCTAACTCTGAATGATTGATGAGCCTCCTAATTAATTATCTTATTTTATATTTTGTATGATTGTTGTAGGGTTTGGAGATTTGCATGAAGGGACAACTCCGGAGATGATTGCCATCGCACTCATCATACTGCTGAACCTCTACATTGGTATATTCGCGAACAACCTCACTTATGAGGTGGCATATATGATAAAAAAAAAACCAAACGAGTACAAGAAGATTGAGAAGGAGGTGAAGAAGAAGGTGAAAGAGGAGGCGAGGGAGCAACTAATAGATCAGCCGGTGGAGGCAGATGATGATGATGTGATCCAGGCGGAGATTTTTTTAGCTATGTTGGGGGACAGAATGGAAAAGGGGGAAAAAGTTGATGATAAGATAATGAAGGATATCTTTATAGATAGGTTGAGGGATATGAGGAAGAGAGGGAAGACAAAGGTGTGATAGCTTAGATAGTTGTATGCTGAAGGATGCCTTCGTTTTTTATTTGAGTCGGATTATTTTGATAGAGTTTTTTTGTTCTCATTTTTCAAGGTATTCTTCAATTTATATAACTGAATACTAATTTTTTGCTGAGACCTTGTGAATAATCTTCTCCTGCGTTGTTGGTTCTGCATACATTAGATGTTTTTCACCATCTAAATACCAATAATGACCACCATAAACATTAGATTAAATTTTTGAACAAAAAAAAACATTAGATTAAATTGAAAATACAAGGCAATGTGTTGCAGCCTTGCAGGCATTGTTCACTGTAATTCTAAAATTCCATGTTTGTACATTCTTAGAGCTACTTGCAAAACCATAATAACTACCACAAAACCCACATAATTGCTATAGAAATACAGAAGCTAACTCCAATCATCCAGCGGATTCAAAAACTAGCTTTAACTCAATATCCTGACCAGATTCACCAGAAGCTCCATCCATGGATTTTACATCTACCCTCCGGAAAAAGTTTAAATATTCACAAACATCAAGTTTAAATGTTTTTTTTTTCTCCGAAAAAATGTTACATCTACCCTCCGGAAAGCTGCGTATATTTCTCAGTCGTGATCATTAGCACAGTGGGTAAGTTTAATTTATTTACCTAACTCTGAATGATTGATTGGTCTCCTAATTAATTATCTTATTTTATATTTTATATGATTGTTGTAGGGTTTGGAGATTTGCATGCAGGGACAACTCTGGAGATGATTGCCATCGCACTCATCACACTGGTGAACCTCTACATTGGTATATTCGCGAGCAACCTCACTTATGAGATGACATATATGATAAAAAAACCAAACGAGTACAAGAAGATTGAGAAGAAGGTGAAGAAGAAGGTGAAGGAGGAGGCGAGGGAGCAGCTAATAGATCAACCGATGGAGGTAGATGATGATGATGTGATCCAAGCGTAGATTTTTTTAGCTAGATTGGGGGACAGAAGGGAAAAGGGGGAAAAAGTTGATGATAAGATAATGAAGGATATCTTTATAGATAGGTTGAGGGGTATGATGAAGAAAGGGAAGACAAAGGTGTGATAGCTTAGATAGTTGTATGCTGAAGGATGCCTTCGTTTTTTATTTAAGTCGGATTATTTTGATAGAGTTTTTTTGTTCTTATTTTTCAAGGTATTCTTCAATTTATATAACTGAATACTAATTTTTTGCTGAGACCTTGTGAATAATCTTCTCTTGCGTTGTTGCTTCTGCATACATTAGATGTTTTTCACCATCTAAATACCAATAATGACCACCATAAACATTAGATTAAATTTTTGAACAAAAAAAAACATTAGATTAAATTGAAAATACAAGGCAATGTGTTGCAGCCTTGCAAGCATTGTTAACTGTATTTCCGAAATTCCATGTTTGTACATTCTTAGAGCTACTTTCAAAACCATAATAACTACCACAAAACCCACATAATTCCAATAGAACTACAGAAGCTAACTCCAATCATCCAGCGGATTCAAAAACTAGCTTTAACTCAATATCCTGACCAGATTCACCAGAAGCTCCATCCATGGATTTTACATCTACCCTCCGGAAAAAGTTTAAATATTCACAAACATCAAGTTTAAATGTTCTTTTTTCTCCGAAAAAATGTTACATCTACCCTCCGGAAAGCTGCATATATTTCTCAGTCGTGATCATTAGCACAGTGGGTAAGTTTAATTTATTTACCTAACTCTGAATGATTGATTGGCCTCCTAATTAATTATCTTATTTTATATTTTGTATGATTGTTGTAGGGTTTGGAGATTTGCATGCAGGGACAACTCCGGAGATGATTGTCATCGCACTCATCATACTGGTGAACCTCTACATTGGTATATTCGCGAGCAACCTCACTTATGAGTTGTCATATATGATAAAAAAAAAAACAGACGAGTACAAGAAGATTGAGAAGGAGGTGAAGAAGAAGGTGAAGGAGGAGGCGAGGGAGCAGCTAATAGATCAGCCGGTGGAGGCAGGTGATGATGATGTGATCCAGGCGGAGATTTTTTTAGCTAGATTGGGGGACAGAAGGGAAAAGGGGGGAAAAGTTGATGATAAGATAATGAAGGATATCTTTATAGATAGGTTGAGGGGTATGATGAAGAAAGGGAAGACAAAGGTGTGATAGCTTAGATAGTTGTATGCTGAAGGATGCCTTCGTTTTTTATTTAAGTCGGATTATTTTGATAGAGTTTTTTTGTTCTCATTTTTCAAGGTATTCTTCAATTTATATAACTGAATACTAATTTTTTGCTGAGACCTTGTGAATAATCTTCTCCTGCGTTGTTGGTTCTGCATACATTAGATGTTTTTCACCATCTAAATACCAATAATGACCACCATAAACATTAGATTAAATTTTTGAACCAAAAAAAACATTAGATTAAATTGAAAAAACAAGGCAATGTGTTGCAGCCTTGCAGGCATTGTTAACTGTATTTCCGAAATTCCATGTTTGTACATTCTTAGAGCTACTTGCAAAACCATAATAACTACCACAAAACCCACATAATTCCAACAGAACTACAGAAGCTAACTCCAATCATCCAGCGGATTCAAAAACTAGCTTTAACTCAATATCCTGACCAGATTCACCAGAAGCTCCATCCATGGATTTTGCAACTTATCATAGTTCCTCCAGTGCAATATACAGAGGCAAGTATCAGTCAGCACAAAATTGCTATTTACCTCACAGCTCTACCTAGCAACATACCAAAAAATTAACAGCCACACCAGTTGTAGCGTAATCAAGGTTCACAACACGAATAGTAGTTGTTTGGCTAAATGCTACACCATGAGTGGCTTTAGCAATGTTAAGAACTGGTGAAGCAACACCTATTGAAGCTGTAGTGGTGAAAATTCCAGTCCCAAAGGCCGACGAGTGAGATACCGCACAACCACCAGCTTGTGCCACTGAATGATCCTAATATCAAAATTCAAAACATGATTTATAGTAAATCTCAACAAATTGCAACTGCATAGTGTCTTCGCTCACCTCTATAGGAGTAATCAAATCCAAAGATTTCTCCCAACTAGATTGCTTGGAATTCTTGTAGTAATAATATCTGCTCGCAATAAAAACAATCAGCCAAATTTTATTCAACAATCTGAGCAGAGGTCAAGTTTTTACCTTCTTGCCAGTCAGATGAGGATTGTTGATTCATCTCAGTACCTGTATGAACCTGAATGAGGATTGTTGATTCATCTCAGTAACTTTGTTCCCCTGTTTGTTGTTTATTATTTCCTAAGCTACCTAAACCACCTACTATAGAATCTAGTTAAACAAGTAAATGTTAGACCTTGAACACAAGAATCATGATGTTGTATATCAAATTCAGTCCAAAAAAATTCTAACCCTTCAGCCTTATTTAAAAAAGAAAAGAAAAGAAAATTAGAAGACCCCTGCTAATACTTTTTATTTCCTCATCAGATCATTCATCTAAAGTAACTGATATAACCTAAATAAACCTGCAGAATGACAGTTGAAGATGCATCTTCTTAGAAAATTGAGAAGAAGCTCCAGGAAAATATAAATGCATTAGTTATTGTCATACAAAGCTTGATATAGAACAAGCTAGGACCAAATCAAAAGCTACCATTAAGTTTGACAAAAGAGTTTCACAGACATATACAATCAGAAATAACTTCAGTTGTCATGCAAATCGAAAAAAAGAACAATGAAGAACAAACATAGAGTTCATTGTTACCACAACAATACAAAAATAAGTCCAATTTTAGATAGTAAAACAAAAAACCAACTGAGAAAATCCTAGAATGGTATAAGTCATATAGATTCCTTCAAAAATCTGATTCAACGACATGGAAGAAAAAAGATAGAAATTCCAGCAGACAATCAAAATCAAGCTGTCCTGCCACAAATTTCACATAGCCTGCACATAGGAAACAAAGTCACAATGCAAATGTCTGGTGTAATTTGCAATGTTCAATAAAATTTTGGTAATTTACAGGAGATGAAAGGAATAAGAGAGAATCAGGGAGCAAAATATAGCTGCAATCCTAATCTCAACAAACAACGGCTCTACTCACAGCCCAACCTAGTTTGAATAACAACACAACCTGCACGAATCAATACTCAAATATTTCAAACTCGAAATCCTCCATATCTACTCCAATTATGTCCAGTTTGAACCTATTACAGATCATTAATTTCTCACTAAACCACCTGAATCGTTGATGAACAAGCACATAATTAAGGAAATTAACCATAAGTTGTCATCTAATAGCACAAAAAGGAGGAGAAAGAGGAGGACCTGAGTGTCAATCAGAGGCTGAGAAACTGACACTCGCCACTACCACCGTAGGCCGGCAATCGCGTCGGTCAGATCCACCTCCATGGAAATCTTCCACACCGCACCGGCCGTCGTAGTATCGGCTGCAAGGGAGTTCCGGTCGGGTTTTGCTGGTGGCTCATATCATGCCGATTGCAGGACTGATGAATGATAGAATCCGATTAGGCTCGAAATTCAGATGACGAATCATCGAGAGAACAAGGATTTGAGAATTCGAGAATTGAGAAGGGAGAGAGATGGAGATTCAGAATTTGAGATTTTTTGATGAGATTGGAAAAGTGATTTCATTGATAGAGTGTGGTGGCACAAATAACTTTTTTACTTGGAGATATCCTTTTATTTTTAAGATCCGGATAGCACAATTACTACTTGGACTAGTCTAGAGCACCTTGAACGAGTGAGAATGGTAAAGTGTGGTGGCACAAATAACTTTTTTACTTGGAGATATCCTTTTTTTTTTAAGATCCGGATAGCACAATTACTACTTGGACTAGTCTAGAGCACCTTGAACGAGTGAGAATTGTAAACTGTTTTAGAGAAATTAATGTTATAGTTTCGTCACCAGTGGGTGTCGAACCGGCGACTTAAGGGTTTTTTCCGAAGGACCAATGAGTCCAACTGAGCTCCTCTCACCCTTGGAGATATCTTTTTTTTTTTTGATTCAGTAAGATTTAGGATAACCCAATACTACTTGGACCAACAACTTAGAGCACCCGTGAACGGGTGAGAACTGTGAACAATTCTTGATAAATTATATTGTGGGTTCGTCGCCGGTGGGTGTCGAAACGATGACCTCGGGCTTCTCCCCCCAAGGACCAATCGTTGGACTGAGCTCCTCCCCCTTAAAAATATCTTTATGTTTACATTGCTTCTTCTCAATTATTTAAAAATCTTTTCAATAAAAAATTAAAAAAATAATTAATAAGAAAAAATTTAAAAAAGAAAAAAATATAGAATTTTTTTAAAAATAAAAAATCTTCAATTCTTGATTATATGATCATAACCAAATTCGATTATACGTTCATAACAAACTTGATTATAAGTTCATGAATAAGCTCCACTATTTATATATATTATAGAATGTAAACACAACTACGTAGTTTTGTTGGTTTCTCTTAAACTACATATTTTTATTTTTAGTTTCAATTGTTTGTATAAATGATCATGTAAAAAGTTGTTTACGAGTTTGTCTCACAAATAAACTAAGTGAGGGGCTCGTAAACTAAGCTCAAGTTTGATGAGTATTTAATTAAACCAAGCTTATGCAAAATTTTAAGCTTGTCTTCAAGCTTGAGCTCGAGTTTGCCTATTTCTAACTAAGCCAAGCTTGAAAAATACAAAATTCGAATTGGCTTAGTTCAATTACAGCCCAACCTAAAAGCTTGGACCATTTTTGACAAGTTGCCTTTTTGTAATTTTATACCACATGCTGTTTTTCCTTACCGGTGGTCCAGTTACAACTTATCAGCCCACAAGTAAAAAATGATGGGCCTTGACAAGATTTTGGGCTTCTAGATCCGGGCTTGGCCTTTTTCGTACCATTTAACAAAATTGTCATGAAATTTTATTGATCCTCAATTCCTCATCCATATAGGGGTTTTGTAAGAAAGAAGTATCATAATCATAATGTAAAAGTATGTTTGATAATGTAAATAAATTGCTAATTAGGTAAGAAAATGGCTTGTGAAATGGAAGGCACACGTTATTTTTAAAATTATACTATATAATATATTATAATAAATTAAAGAGAAAAAACAAAAATAATGTATATATTAATGATATTTATACAAAATTTGAAGATTTTTTTTTGTTTTCTAATCCTTAAGATAAAAACAAATAAATATGGAAAATATTTTTTCTATATCAAACCTTCTACATTAATTCACTTTTAAGTATAATAAATAAAAATAAATAAATAAAATGAAAGAATTGATTGGTTCTTAAAGTGCCATGTAGCACGAATTTTATAGATAATTTACATAATCTTAATATAAAAATATTACCAATATTACTAATATACAATTATATATAGAGTCTTAAAATTTGGCAAGCGATAGAAACATAATCTTCATCATGAAATAATTTTTTAAATATAATAATATTATTAATATATAATTATATTTAGATATCTTAAAATTTGGCAAGTTTAGAAACATAATATTCATTATATGACATTTTATTAATCAAAATTCGTACAAGGTACAGGAACAAATGCTAGTTTAAACCCTAACCCCTAAAAAATATCAACTAAATCATATCAATATCCGGATCTCATTAACGCTCCCACCTATCTCCAAGGCAAGTATTTCTGGCCTATTTAAAATGAGCTTGTGGAACTAAAGCTCAAAGAATTCTGTTGGTCTCATTATCAATCAATCAGATCGATCGATCGAGTTATACACTTATGAGTTATGATGAGTCAAGTAGTATGGAAAGCAGGACGAGCGTGTGTCGCCCACGCGCTGCTCCTCGCCTTCACCATTCTTCTCGTTCTCAAGCTGCATCACGTCTTCTTCCGATCTTGGTGGTTCGTTCCTTTGATTTTCTATCTAATTTTTGCTTTCGATTAAGGCCCGTTTGATTCTATATCTAGGGTGTATGGAATCGGATTAGTTATCACCTATCTTGTTTTTAGGGTTTGGTAAGGATTTTGAAGATGGTATCTCGATCTCGTACCTATTCCAACTCAATTCTTGATTCTAATTCGATTTCGGATATAGAAAGAAACGGGATCTAAGAACGTATTTGTTATATGCAGGCTTGTGTTTTCTCCTCTATGGTTATTTCACGTTGTTGTTGTGCGATGGAGATTCTCCATACCTGCTCGAGATGATACCTATGCTTATTATCCCGTATGTGTAACTAAACTAAATTCGGTTTTTCTAACTTATATGCTAGGGCATAGAATAAGCATATTATTTAAGAAAACTGAATCCTATAGAAAAAGTAGAACTCTTTTAAAAGATCAATTAATCCTAAATAAATAAACAAAAACTGCTACTCCCTTCCATCGAAATTATAAGACTTTTAGAAAATTCAATTTAATCGAAGAATGATAAGGTTAACGTTCGAGGGTCATCTCATTAATCTAGCTAGTATTAGGATACATATATCTTTTGTAATCTTTTGTAATATTCTTCATATCTTTTAAGTTATTCTTATCTTGGATCTCAAGATAGATATATCTTTTGTATATATAAACCCCTTTGGGTATTGTGATTAATCAAGGAAAATATTCATTCAAAGATTTTATCTTCACATGGTATCCAGAGCATAATACGATCCAATTTTTTTTTTCAAACCCTAGCTTTTAGCCATGTCCGACGGTGATCATCAACCATTGGCGGCCACCACCAGCGTCGTTACGCCCACAATTCAACCGCAAATCACGACCACCACACCCGGCGTCTTCGCTCCCCTCGTCCCGCCGGCCATTCCCGCAGCCGTTCGTGATGAGGCGTCGTCCTCCAAATCCGTCGGTGCCCTTCTGGCTATGGCATCGGGTGCGACAGTTCATTCTCTTGCGTTTCCGACTCTTAATATCAAGTTGGATCGCACAAATTATATTCTTTGGCGTCATACCATCAAGTCCTCTCTTGAGGCATACAATGTTGACAGCTTTCTTCTTCCCGATAGTGCGCCGTGGGCATACTTTCCAGTTGCTTCGGGATCTACATCACCTCTTATACCCAATCCTGCTTTCGCCGATTGGACTCAAAAAGACAGGTTTATTCTTTTATGGATTCGTTCTACTTTATCTACACCCTTATTAGCACATATTGCTCGCGCCAAGACCACTTATGAGGCCTGGGCTATTCTCGAGCGCATGTTTTTTGCCCAAACTCGGGCTCGTTCTATGTTTCTCAAACAACAGCTGCAAAATTTGACGAAAGGCAATTTATCTATTCTTGATTATGTGGAGAAAAAGCGGAGTTTTTCCGATGCTCTTGCTGAATGTGGCTACACTGTTTCTGATCATGATTTCATTGAATATATTCTGAATGGGTTAGATTCGTCTTACTCTGCGTTTCTAACTGCTTATAATATGCAACGGCATCCTATTTCCTCTGATGAACTATTTGGCCTCTTATTACAAGAAGAAGAGCGTCTCAATGCAGCCAATCCGCCTTCTTCGGATTTATCTCTCTCGGCCAATGTGGCAAATCGTGGCTCTCGTTCTCGCACCAATCAATCACGGCCTGAATCGGGCTCCGACGCTGGCTCCTCTTCGACTCGTCCTACATGTCAACTTTGTGCTATTCCGGGTCATGAGGCGATCAATTGCTGGCAACGTCAAAACTTTACAGAATATCCTCCCACGAACCCCAATTACAGTAACAGGGGTGGCCGTGGTGGACGCAACAGCCGAGGCGGACGAGGTGGTCGTGGCCGTGGAGATTCACGTGCCTACACTGCTGGCCGTGATGATTCAAATCAGCAACAGCAGTCGAGTTTTGCTCAATCGAACTTTATGCAACAACAACCACGATACTCTTTTCAGATGGGCAATTCGCCTTCCACTCTTGTTGATCCCAATTGATGCTTTGATACGGGATCTAATGCTCATGTCACCGCTGACTTTGGTAATCTTTCTGTGCATTCTGATTACACTGGCAATGATGGTTTACAAGTAGGCAACGGTATGTCTCTTCCTATTACGCATTTGGGTCATCATACTTTACCTGCCTATCCCAAATCTGTCCATTTACATAACATACTTTTTGTTCCTCAAATTAAGAAAAACCTTATTAGTGTTTCTCAATTAACCAAGGACAATGATGCTTACATGATTTTCTATCCTACTTGTTGTTTTGTGAAGGACAAACAGGGGCGAACACTCCTCAAAGGAACCGTTGACAATGGGCTTTATCACTTGGCACCCTCTCAACCCAGTTCCCCATCTCCTAAAGCTTTCCTTGGTGAACGAACCACTCTTCAAACTTGGCATGAGCGTCTTGGTCATCCCCATGAGTCTATCTTTCGTCGTTTAGTTTCTAAGTTTAAATTACCCGTGTCCTTGAACAATTTGCATTCTATTTGTGAGTCTTTTCAACTTGGTAAGAGTCATCGCCTTTCTCTCCCAAGTACTCATGTTTCTAGTTCTTCGCCTTTTCATTTAGTATACTCTGATGTTTGGGGGCCTTCCCCGGTTTCTTCCTTTAATGGCAATTCATATTTTCTTATCTTTGTGGATGATTACACTAAGTTTGTATGGATTTATTTTCTCTCCCAGAAATCCCAAGTATTATCTTATTTTCAACTATTTCAAAGGATGGTTGAAACTCAATTCTCTACAAAAATCAAACAATTTCAATCGGATTGGGGGGGAGAGTATCGTTCTGTCTCAAACTATCTTCAAACACAAGGTATTCTCCATCGTGTGTCCTGTCCTCACACGCAGTCTCAAAATGGGGCAGCTGAGCGTCGTCATTGTACCATCGTTGAAAAGGGTTTGGCTCTCTTATCTCATTCAAAACTACCATCTTCATTTTGGGAGCACGCTTTTCATACCTCAGTATACTTGCATAATAGAACCATCACTCCTATATTGAACTATAAGTCTCCGTTTGAGGTCTTGTATTCCAAAATTCCCGATTACTCTTTTCTTAAAAGCTTTGGCTGCTTATGCTACCCCTTTTTACGACCTTATATGAATAATAAACTAGAATTTCGATCTTCCCCGTGTATTTTCATTGGATATAGTTCTAAACACAAGGGTTATTTGTGTCTTCATGTTCCTTCCCGTCGGGTCTATGTTGCACGCCATGTTATTTTTGATGAGACCACCTTCCCTTACCCCCTACATGCTCAAACACATGATTCCCCAGCACCACAAAACCAACCCCATCACCCCACACCGTCGCTCCTTCAGCTTGCTTCGGCACCGTTCCCACCAGCGGATAACTCGGTCCAAGTCTCGACCGAGACTCAGACCGAGACTTCCACTGCCGCGCCACTTCAAATGGTGGCGTCCTCGCCCATGCCACAGCCGATGCCCTCGCCACGCCTTGCTCACGACACATCCCCAGCTAGCCCGTCACCTAATCTGCCATCGCCATCCCCAATTACACATATCTCCCCATCCAACCAAGTTGATAACTCGGTGTCACGATCCATTGATGGAGAACTCGCTGCTGTCTCCTCACAATCTTCAGGTACTCCCTCCTCCTCTATTCCATCTTACTTTCGTCCTGTTGAAAACTCCACACACCAAATGGTTACTCGTTCTAAGACAAATAACCTTAAGCCCAAAACCTATACATCCACAAAACACCCTTTGCCTGTATTGCCTGATTCTCCTACTGAACCCAAAACATTTTTACAAGCATCCAAATCTCCCCAATGGCAACATGCCATGCAAGCCGAATTTGATGCCCTTTTGCGTAATGGTACTTGGACACTTGTCCCTCGCCCTTGTAATTCTAACATTGTTGGTTGTAAGTGGGTGTACAGGATAAAACAAAAGGCAGATGGTTCCATTCAGCGTTACAAGGCTCGTTTAGTTGCAAAGGGTTATAATCAAGAAAAAGGTGTTGACTATTTTAACACTTTTAGTCCTGTTGTGAAACCTACTACAATTCGACTTGTTCTGTCTATTGCATTACAACACTCTTGGCCTATCAGACAGGTTGACATTAACAATGCCTTTCTCAATGGGGACTTGTCCGAAAAGGTCTATATGCAGCAACCTCCAGGTTTCATTGATCAGTCAAAACCAAATTATGTCTGCCTTCTTCAGAAAGCACTCTATGGTCTTAAGCAAGCCCCTCGGGCTTGGTTCACTAAACTTCTCCAGTTTCTTCTCTGTCATGGCTTCCGCTCCTGTCGTTCTGACACGTCTTTATTTGTTCGGCGTTGTGGCTCTTCTGTGCTCTATATACTTGTCTATGTGGATGATCTTCTTATTACTGGTTCTGTTTCTACCGACATTGATTGTTTTGTTCATCTCTTGAATAAAACATTTGCTTTGCGTGATCTGGGTCATTTGCACTATTTTCTGGGTCTTGAAGTCTCTAGGGGTTCCGATTACCTCCTCTTATCTCAACAGAAATACATTCGAGATATTTTGACTCGCAGCAAAATGCAGGATGCCAAGCCAATCTCATCTCCGGCCGAGCCGGCCTCTCGGTTGATTCGTTCCGGTGATCCCCTATCAGATCCTTCTTTATATCGGAGTATTGTCGGTGCCTTACAGTATGTCACCATTACTCGACCAGAAACATCCTATGCTGTTAACCGAGTCTGTCAGTATATGCATTCCCCTACTGAAACTCATTGGGTTGTTGTCAAGCGTATCTTACGTTACCTTAAAGGAACCCTCTCGGCTGGTTTATGCATTCGACCATCTGTCGATCATCGTTTGATTGCATATTGTGATGCTGGATGGGCGTCTGATAGTGATGACTGCAGATCACAACATGGCTTTGCTATCTACTGTGGTGGTAATTTAGTCAGTTGGGCTTCAAAGAAACAACATGTTGTTGCCAAATCCAGCACTGAGGCAGAATATCGGGCAATTGCATTCACATCCACGGAACTTATTTGGATCCAACAATTACTTCTTGAATTACAGGCTCCATTGGTTCGACCTCCTATTATTTTATGTGACAACTTGAGTGCTACATATATGTCGGCTAATCCGGTCTTTCATCAACGATCTAAACACATCAAGATTGATTTCTATTTTGTTCGTGAGCAAGTAGAGGATGGATCATTGATTGTTCGTCATGTCAGAGCTTGTGATCAAACTGCAGATATTTTCACTAAGGCCATTGGCACTGCTCGTTTCTTGCAATTACGCTCCAAGCTTCATGTTCGGAATCCGCCATGAGCTTGTGGGGGGGTATTAGGATACATATATCTTTTGTAATCTTTTGTAATATTCTCCATATCTTTTAAGTTATTCTTATCTTGGATCTCAAGATAGATATATCTTTTGTATATATAAACCCATTTGGGTATTGTGATTAATCAAGGAAAATATTCATTCAAAAATTTTATCTTCACAGCTAGAGAGAGTTAACATTTGCGTGCATTTTCAATAAAATAAATAAATCATGAACCTCTAAAGTTAAGAAAGATGTTAAATAAATGACATTCTATTGGTTAAAACATTACTACACAATTCTTTGGAACGACTTATAATACTGATCGGAGAAAATATCACTTTAAGGATCTTACAAGTTAGGAAAACCAAACACTAGCTCGATCAACAAAAGCAATCATGCATAGAGTTTAAATATAGTCAAATATATGTTTCATAATTTTCAAACGTTCATAACTTTTTTCTCAAACGTCAGAATTGAACTTATAATATATCAAATCGAAACTATTGATAAGAGGAACATATATACGGACAAAAATTTGGATTGGGGGGCCATAGCCCCCACCCACCCCAACATAGCTCCGCCCATGAGTGTGGAACATCCGCAACAATGAACCGCTACAGTGTAATGCACTTCTATTTTTTTTATTGTTTCTCTCTCTACCACATCATTTATGGACCCAATACGACCTCTACTTTTTCCATTTTCAACACATTTTTCTCTCCATATATAAGACACATATACTTATTTTTCTAATAAAAATTATATTATACCTCTCCTTATAATATATTTATTCATAATTTGACTATAATTTTGTAATAAACAAATATTATATTATTAATTTAACAATGATAAATTTTGGTTTAAAAATCATAATATTGTAGTAAATGAGAATTTCATAACCCGAACTAAAAAACACATTGTTTAAAAAACACAAGCAACATATAATTATATTTTATTTTTAAAAAATTGATTTGAAAACAAAATTAAATAACCCAAAAATACAATTGATTAAAAAACACAATTAAAAAACTCAAAAAATACACTATATAATATTTATTGGGCACTCAAATATATACAATTGGTTCAAACAATAATAATTAAGCAACTCAAAAAATATTTTAGTGAACTTAAATGGGCAAATTTAATCAAATATATGCAATTAAGTTTAAATATAGTCAAATATATATTTCATAATTTTTTTATGCAATTCAACGAAAGGGTAATTTGGCAGTCCTGTTTCATAATTTTGTCCATGAAATATCAAAACATGACGTGTCTTTCGATCAAAAGAAAACATGACGTGTCTACCATTTTTACTCCAAAACGTGTCGTTTTGACTAGGTATACGCGCATCACACGCTTGCACCCCTCCATTCAATTTTATTCTCTGATTCATCTCATCTCATGCTCCAACTTATCTTGGGACAAACATAACTCACATTTTCTTATATTATCTCTGAGCAGATGTAACGGAGCATAGCCTCATTGTGAATGCTCTGTAATTATTTAATAATTATATGACCAATGTAGTGAATCATAACTATAACCTGAAGTGGAGGTTAAGAAAATTATTAAACGACACATGTCACCTTTAGATTGGACCACACCATCCTTTTCTTAATTTTTTTTTTAATTTTTGGATACGATAACCACAAAGATCATTGGGATATTTTTTATGCTATCATACAAATTCTCAATCATTTATTACCTTATATGAAAAGATCTTGATTAGGTATACGATAATTGTCTTATCTTTTTACGCAGATCATAATAAAAAATTATATGTAACTTTTTAAGCATTTAGATAATTATTTTTCTCAAATAATAAATATATTTAAAAATATTTTATTATTAATATTTTTATTTAAGAGAAACTCATACAAAGTACAGGAATACATACTAGTTTGTTTCTAATTTGTTAATTTTCTTGAGAGGTATTTATTAGTTATTAAGTCATATTTATCATATACTCCGTAGTAATTATATATAGAGAGAAACCCATTAATTTATTAATTAAATAAAGCTGGTGAGCTACTTTTTAAATATTGTTAATCACTCTCCATTATTCTCTCTTTATATGCAGCCATATGTTATAATTGTATTCATGATTTACATCCTATGCGCCACCAAGTTAATATTCATGTGGATAACTGGTACGTATTATCCTATTCTTCGAAATTATAATTAGTTGCTTTTCACTTCTGTAAAAGAGTATGTATCCTTCTATCAAAAAAAAAAAAGTATGTATCCATATCGAAGTTTTAATATAAAACAAGCCTAGTATATATACTATTAAATTATTCCTCCTATTACCAATTGGTTTTACGATGAAATCTTATAGGCTAGACCCGTAATGCGCATGTGCGCACAAAACGGACACCTCTTCCGTCAGTATTGACTATTGACCCACGAACTTTAACATGATATCAGAACCTGTTTCGTCCTAGGCCCACTTCCTAGTTGCTTGGTTGGGCTAGCGGTTTGCTACCCGCCCGTGTTGTTGTGCCTTAAGGCATAGTATGTGTCAAGTTACATTTCAATATAAACAAGCATAGTATGTGTAAGTCGTTTTTTGATTTTGCACAGGAATTAAGACAAGTTTAAAATAGAAAAGATGATAATTTAATATTTTTTTTAATCAATGTACTATTAACACTCCAACCACTAGAATTGTTTGAGTTAATGAATGTTGTTGGAATGTTAAGTAAATTAAATAGAATAATGACTTATTTTAGAAAATTTTATATTAAATAAGCTGGGAAGGAATGACTTATATTATAAAACACTTTTTAAAGCTAAAAACGACTTATATTACGAAACAGAGAGAGTATACTCTTGGGTTAACTTAAAAAAAAAAATAGCCGAGTACTTGTTAATTAATTCTATTTCATCATCGTTAATATTCTTGCAGGTGCCCCAGGCCCATTTGAAAAAGATCATTTATTGCTCTCATTTTGTTGTTTTGGGTAATCATTTAGTGGAGTATTTGTTTATAAACATTAATTTACTTATGAATTTGATCTATGCATACCCCTAATTAAACTTTCGTGCAGGGCTGGACAAATGGGCGCTTATTTTTCGTGGTCCGGTAACATATTTTTAGTCCTACTTGATGATCAAAAACTGAATATCATGTTATGATAATTCTTATGCTTACCTTCGAGATTCTCCTCTATATACATTTGAAGGTATTTATTACTATTTATTATAATTGTATTTCATCATAATTAATTAACTAAGGTTCTAAACAGTTAAAGGGACTGTCTAGTATCTAGGCAGAATAAACGGTCTCTTAGACAGTCCTAGATGGTTGTCCGAGAACCTAAACGGATTGGATCGGACTTTGATAGGGTTTTTAAACATGTAGTGACCCTCTATCGATTAATGCAGGGAATTCGTGTTGGAGGCAGAGAGATTCCAATTGCGATTGTCTTCTCGCCTTTATTCGTCGTGTGTTGTGTGTTGTGCATTACAACTAGTTGGTATTAATGCAACATATTTTAGACTTACCTCAATGGCTTGTGAATCCCTACCTCGCTTTCCATGGTACGTACGTACGTATATGCAACATATTTAATTGCAAGTGGAAGCTATATATATATATATATATATATATATATATATATATATATATATATATATATATATATATATATATATATATATTGGAAAACTTTAATTTTAGGGGAATTGAACATATATTATTATTAAAAATTGTTCGTGAATTTTGTGTCAAAAGTTAAAACGACGTGTTATTATTTTAGATCGAATAGAGTATAGATTTAAGTTCAAGTGAGAAGGGTTCTTAAAGTGTACAAGTTTGTATTCATGATTTTGAGTTATATATGCATGATGTTGTAGGACTATATACATGTTTTTAAGTTGCATATTCCGTATGTTGAGTTACTTGTTTTTTATGAATATACAATTTAAAAATATGATTATGTAACTCTATAAACGTGATAAAGAGATGGAATATGAAAAAAGGTTCAAAAATATAATTATATAAAAATATAAATATGTGACTTATAATCATGAATACAGTGTAGTATGTAAAGAATGAATATGAATAAATATGCAACTCAAAAATATAAAATATATCCATATAAATTCATAAATATACAATTCAAAATCATGAGTATAAATTGTGCACACGTGTATACTCTAAAAATGATTTTACTTGAACTAATGAACTCATAAAGTATATATGTATATATAATAATGTTTATATGTGCTAGTTTTATCGGTTGGTGGTCAATTGAAGAAGGAGCGGAGGCACAAGAACTTGAAGAATTAGGGCAAGTCTCCTCTTTTTGTAACTTAATCCCATGCAATGCAATAGTATACAATATATACTCTAATTATCTCAAGTGTTACTCTGTCCTTTTTTAACGAGAAATCCACCTTTGGTGGGGTTTGGGAACTAGTCGGTAAAGCACACGAACCAGGTAAACTGGCTTGAGCCGACCAGTAAAAAGAGGAATCGAGGTAAGGATCAGATCTGGGACTTTCCAACATCCCCGACACTGTTCTAAAAATCCCCGCCTAACTCCAGTTGTTCCTGCTTCTACCACTCACTCGCATGCCTAAGCTCCTTTCGTTGCTTGAGAGTCGTAGGCAGATGTAAGTCAGTCTAAATAAGATGATACGGGCCCCGCCTTCCGTCCCAACCATGAGGTGTACGGGTCCCTCCTCTTCGGGAAGGCCGATAACCTCATTAGGTAGACTTTCTACTGTTCTTATTTTTGTTTATTCTAGTAATGATAGCTATTTATCATTTTTTTTTACAATAGATGTAAATACTTTCTAGTTATTATGTTTTTATGTTTTTATTCTCTTTGCGATCGGCTGTTTCATGTCGAGTTTCAAAGATTTTTAATTCCTAATTACTACTTCATTTGGGGGGTTCCCCTCGGTTCACGTCTTTCAATGCCTTAAGTTCGTCCTCTTGCTTTTTGGCGCGGTTGTCAGAAATGTGTTACGTCGGGCTATCGAACACGGAGTCAAAAGTGAATTACGAGTCGGACCAATCTGCGATTCGAGGGAGCTACATTCATTTATCTCGCCTCCTGACTTAGCCCATCTTTCGTCAATAGTATAGTCTCGGTGCCTCTTTCTTAAACGGGAAAGGGCCCACCTCAATAGTTGGGACCGACCAGTAATTACTGGATTACAAAGTATCCATTGCTTGGATTTCCGGACGCTCAGCCCAACTTGGTCGCTCGGTTAGCCCACCTAACAGATGATGTTTTTCAGCTGGCTGTTTTATGTTAGTTGTAGCGCGCTTTCCCTCCTTCTCTCACTTCGGAAAGATTTCGGCGTGCCGTTGTAATCGGCCAAGAGGCTACTCAAATACTTCGTTGATGCTCTATTACATCGAGCTGTCAAGCCTAAGGTCGGCCCACCTAATAGGTTTTTCTAGGCGCGCGGATGGAAGCAAGAAAAGGGCTGGCTAGCTCGTGCAATCAACGAAAAATTCCTTCGCGTTAGTAAGCTAGCTTTGTAAGCTAAGCAAGCCTAGTTCTCCGGGCACTACGGTAGGACGTGGATCGATCATGACGAGAATGGACTTATCCGTAATGTAATAGAAGAGTCCTCCCAAAGACCAATGGGAGATAGAACTCGTTCCCCAGGAAATGCTTCACCGACCTCTCCAGTTTGGTCGAAGCGCTTTTTCGGGTTTGCTTGTTGAAAGCCTTAAAGCGAGCTACTTGAACTAGTAATGAAACTTCCAAATGGACCCTTCCCCGGAGTCCCTCTTTTTTAGTAGTTGAGAAGCAACCTCTCTTCCCGCAAAGTGTTCACTTCTTTTTCGCCAGGTTTCATTCGATTTGTTGTGGATTGGATGATGGAAAAACCAGCAAGCTACGGCTTAGTAAGCTTTCAAGCCACTTAGGCCTATTTCTTAGGCGTAAGGGCGCAGGGAACTGTAATTGTGAAAAGGTTGGAAGATCTGGCCAAAGAAGGTGATAGCCCTGTAGATTCGTTCCCCTTATTCCGGGACGGAGCCGTATGACGCGAGAGTGTCACGTACGGTTCCTTTGAGAAGGGTGTGATACCACCACCTATCAGGTAAATGCATACCTATAATAGAAAAGGTTTCACGTTCCGTTCCTATTGATTCGTTTGAGGGGGAATCATTCTTTCTCCTCTGCTTTCAAGCCCGATAGGTCATTCGTTCGAACGATCCATTGGATTCCCCGATATTGCCTAGACCTTCAGAGTCGCTTCCCGAATGTCTCTTTCGACCGGCCGCTTTTCTTTTGTTTTGTTGGCTAGATTCACTGTTGTTATAAAAGGTTGCTATACTTATAGTATAGGTGGATTGCCATTCTTGTACTCTTTGGGTAATAAGGTAAGCTCAAGTATCTTTCCGTACGGTTCGGGAGCCGAGCCCCAGCACAGAGGGGCTTAGGTCAACACTTATATAATAGCTAGTCATCAATTGGAAGCGGGCAATATGGTGATGAATTGCGATTGGTCCAAACCTTCGACCAGCGACTTATTGCGACCTGCCCAGAATACCCATACATACTAAGACCTTGTTCACACTTATTTTGGGAAAGCTGGTGGCCGCGTGTGAATTCTTTCAAGGCAAGGGGCGGCCTGATTCGACATTGTTGTTTACTCTGATCCGGTCGAGATAGTTTTCGTTTACCAGCGCGTAGGTAGTATAAGTTCCTATGACCGAGTCTTTCTGGACCCTGTGAACATCTTTTCTTAATGTATTAAAGAGGGCCTCTCTAACTGGATAGATGTGTGGGACAGAGAGCTCGTGGTACCTGCTGCTCACCCTTCCTCCTCTGCTTTGAGCACCTGTACTATAGTTAGCAGGCTCAGTCGAACGGATAAGAAAAGAGATCAAAGAAAGGTCAGTCTCTTCAGAGGTTAGAGACTCACCAGGATACATGATCCTAGGCGAGAACATTCAAGATGGGCCAATCCTATCTCTATGCTTCAATTCCTTCATTTCAGCGTGTAATATAATTAGAAAGATGAGCCTCGTGCCTATACGCCGGTCCCCGTCCGCCCGGCCCGCTCGGAAGAATTCATGGGCCGGCAGGCTGGCGAGACAGAATGAGCGGGCACTACTAACCAAGCCAAGCCTAGTTCTCGGTTGTTGAAGTTTATCGGACAAGGAGTATGCCCGATAAACTTCAACGACCCAAGATTTCGCAGTAGCCCGATAGATCCAAGAAAAATTGAAATTCAGCTATGTGACAATAATAATAACTGAATTTAGTTAAAATGCACCAAAATTGATATAGAAACTAAATCCATCTCAAAGGTATGGTATAAAAAGCCAATGGACATATGAATATGTCCAATGTAATGTATAAATATATTAGATTGGGTAAGTGCCTCAAAATCTAACAAGCTATTGATTCATACCTCCGTCAAAATGGGAAAGTTAGTTAAAGTGGGTTACTTTAATTTTCGGTCTGGTATTTGTTCAATTGAGTTGATTGGGATTATATGGAAATGAAATTATAATATATGTTGATTATTCATGATTATTCGTTTTACAATGATAATAGACTTTGATAGCAAAGTAAGGCGCTATTTTGAAGAGTTTGTTTTTATAAATGGGCCGGGTAAGAGTTCGGGCCACGTAAAACTTTTTTAAAAACGGCCCTAGTAATCTTTTAAATTGAAAATTTTGCAAATTTACCCTGAATTCTCGAATTTTATTGCGACCTTTATATTTGACATATTGTTTTTTGGGTAAGAACATTTGGTAAATTATAAAGATGTCACTATGTTGCTGACGAAAAATTACTAACGAATTTTCTTATCCTCCACAATTTTAGCAAAATATCAAACAAGCCTTAATTAATAGTCATATACTTTAATATTGGGTATTAAAAGGGCTTAGAATGTAATATGGTCAAAGTATTCAAAGCCTTAAATGATAGAGTGTGTATTCGGTTTGGGCATCATTGAACAATTATCTCTTTTACTTTCTCTGTTCTTCTTCCTTTCCCTTAATCTCTCTTTCTTTCCTTAATTCCTTCTTTAACCTTCTATAATCCTTCGGATATGACAAAGTGGTATCAGAGTTATCCTTCCTCGGATATGGCAGAAGCTTCCCAATTGAATTCATGGCAGGAATTTAGGCTTCAAATGCAAGAATTCGACCGCAAGTTCTATCAAAATCTCAACGAAATTCGAGTTGCTAGGGGAATGCCTTTGTCAGATTTTTCTCCAGAGGCGGCTTTGAGATTTGTCAGAAAAGTTACATTCTAAGCCCTCTTAATACCCAATATTACTATATATATGACATTTTCTTATCCTCGAACAAATTCCTCCTTTTGCTCCTCAGTCTACGGGATATTAGCAACCGTTTCCGGTTGTTGTTCCCTAGGAGGGTAGATTCTTACACATTACTCTCCCATTCTCCATTAAAAACAACACTCCCCGTACATATTAGAAATTATGGGTTGAAATGGTTATGCGGATGGTTTGGGTGAAACGGGTGATGGGACGGTTGACGGGTCGGGTTATTGAGTGATAAAATCTCACCATTATCCGACCCATAACCCGTACCAATGTTTGTTTTAACAAAGAGATGAGAATGAATCATTCCCATACCAAGAAAATACAGTAGAGTTCATACCCACCTCAAACTTAAGATATGAGAGATTCTTATCCAAACCCGATACCTCATTCCAACCCGATATCGGGTATGGAAACAAACGAGCCCTTAGTAAAAGTATATATTTATTTGAAAAAAATAAAATATACCGTAGTAGATAAAATGCTTTTACTCCCCCAGTTCTCTTCCTCCCGCTTCCTTTCGCTTCGTAATTTCTCTCAATTCAAGCAGACGAACTTGATCGGTAAGTTCTCTCACTTCACTTCATCTGTAATTTCTGGGTATCGGCCAAAGAAAGATCTCTCCTTGACGTATTCTGAACTGCAAATTAGGGTTTCCGCTTCTTCCACGAGCACAGGAATGTCGATGTCGACCGACCAGAGAAACAATTCCTCGCTTCTTAAGCGTGTGGCCGCTGCCGAAAAGGCCACTGACGATGGTAACAAGGAAACGGAAGAAGTGCTGAAGCATCCGAAGCGGATATTGGTGAAGAAGCCATGGTGGCAGACTGCTCTGAGTGTGACTGTCAAGTTCAGTTTGCTCCTCTTGTTTCTAGCAGGTATGACTCGTATAGTTTGGAATTTGAAAGGCGAAATTTTGAGCTTGAGGGGTGAGATGAACAGGTTTGAGAATAAGGTTGAGGAAATGGTGGCTTCTAGGTTAAACAGATTGGATGAAAAGCACCTTCTCTTTGAGAAGGCTTTAGGTGAACTCAACTCAAAGGAGATTTATTCATGCCAAATTGATCCGAGTTCGAGTTTGGATGAGATAAGGGCATTGCCTAGGCAGGTTGAGGAAATGACTTCTAGGTTAAACAGATTGGAGGCTTTAGGTCAACTCAACCCAAAGGTCATTTGTTCATGCCAACTTGATCCGAGTTCGAGTTTGGATGAGATAAGGGCATTGGCTAGGCAGGTTGAGGAAATGACTTCTAGGTTAAATGTATTGGATGAAAAGTATCAGCTTTCTCTGGGTCAACTAAACTCAAAGGACTTGTTGTCCAGAGAAGATTTTGCAGCAGTCTATGAAGGATTCAGCAAGTCCAGGACCGGGGATTCAGCCCGTATTGATCCGAGCTTGGATGAGTTAAGGGCGTTGGCTAGGCAGATAGTGGAGCAAGAGATTGAGAAACATGCAGCTGATGGCCTTGGGAGAGTTGATTATGCTTTGATCACTGGTGATGATGGTGATGCAGTGGTGCTTGATCATTCGAGGCCTTATGAACGTTATCCATACAGGGTAACGTTCAACAGACTATTTGGAAGTGACCCTACTGAGAAGATGTTGAGGCCCAGCTTTGGAGAGCCTGGCGCATGTTATGCTTTGCAAGGTACTAGTGGATTCGCTGTAGTCCAGTTGGGAGCAACCATTATTCCCGAGGCCATAACCTTAGAGCATGTTGCTAAGGTATTCCAGCTTTGCAAAGGATTTGTTCAAACTTGTTCTAACTTTATTTCTGAATGTTAGTTAAATATGTAATGAGCCTATGAACTTTGTTATTGTCATGTCACTAACTAATCGGGTTGTGTTTGAACAGAGTGTGACCAACGACCGCTCAGATGCTCCCAGAGATTGCCGAGTATTTGGCTGGCTAAGAGGTATTGGTCCCAAGTGGTCTGTTGAGGGCCAGAAAACGCTTCTTGCAGAGTTCACCTATGATCTCAACAAGAGCACTACACAAACGTATAACGTGCTTGATTCAGCCAGCTCTGTAGTCGTTAACATCATCAAGTTCGAATTCAAATCCAACCATGGAAACCCGTCGCACACTTGCATCTATCGAATCAGGGTCCATGGTCACGAGCCGGCCTGATTACTTCTCCTGAGAATGAATCAATCTTGCTTGTCTCTCAGTTTTTTCTCTTCGTTGTTCGGTTTGTATCTTTTGACTATCAAACTGCAAACTTTTTTTCGCATTCGAAGGGTATAAGGTTAGAAACCCAAATTTGAAAAGGAATATTAGGTCATTCAGATTCTCCATCAATCATCATCCATATGGGGATGTTGATTATCATACCCTTGTGAATGAAAAGGACA
This sequence comes from Fallopia convolvulus, assembly GCA_964016875.1. NCBI lineage: Eukaryota > Viridiplantae > Streptophyta > Magnoliopsida > Caryophyllales > Polygonaceae > Fallopia > Fallopia convolvulus. The sequence continues at coordinate 1,274,704 of OZ024719.1, forward strand.
AGAGGATACAGGTTAGTGCAAGGCATACAGTAGCTTCCTTTCTACCTTGAAACTCCCTACTTTTAACCAACTTCCTTGCAAATGCTATGAATTCTAGACACTGGAGAGAGTTATTGAGAGGGAAAGAGAAGACAAGAACAAGGAAAGAGAATGGCGTATACTCACTGAAAAAACAATGACGACAATTGCAACTAGAGTAATATAAAGTTGAATCAAGATCTTGAACTTTTTAGCTGGTTGTCTCTTAACTCTAAAAATTTTCAAATTCAAAAATATTAATGCAGTTTGGAAGGTGATGAGCAGTTTTTCTACGGGTGTATTGAAAGCAGTTGAAACCTTGACATTGTTCAACCTCGGCCTTGGATGCATCAGAGTCTTATTTTGTTAAGTCAATCTTACCACCAAGCCTGATTTCAGCCTATCGACTTCCCTTCTTAGAGTTTGGTATCGCCTGTAGAAACAAATTCAAGCCACAACTCAACAAATATGAACAAACTGATTTTGCTCGAATGGAAAGGCAACAGTTTACTTACTATCAAAAATTAGCTTTTGTTGCTGCAGTTTCAGTGCCTGTTGCTTCAATTTAGTGTTCTCCACGGACAAGGTTAGATGTTGCTGTAGCTAAGCTGAAACTTTATATTGCTCCTCTCATACCAAAACCTGCCAAATTTAGGATGAGAACTGAAGTGTTTGAAGTAAAATGTCGGGTTACATAGCATAAGAACAAATTGCATAACATAAAAAAAGAAGATATTAGAGCATAATTGAGCTTCGTGTTATGTACCTGCAAATCTTTTACAGTTCTGTTCAATTCAGCAATGTACTGAAGCTTCCTAACCCTTGAGCTAGAAAACATTTGCCAGGAAGAAATAGTTTATGCAATCCTATCACTCTAGGTAACAAACTGTATAAGGTGTTGATTATTGCTCTTCTTTTCCAGGACAATGAGAGGGGCAATGGTGGGTGTTGGTGTTCTAAAGCTCACTCCTGTCACTAGGTTGATTTTGATGGGAGATTAGTTCCTGCTACAGACAATGAACTTATGGACGTTGATGATTTTTTTGACTATGAAAATGGCGAAATGTTTTCAGTTGCTGATGTTATGCAGACAGCTGGATTTGGCTTTAGTGAAGATGATTTGCCTGACAAACTTTTGACTTATGGAGATGAAGGTGAACTTACACTTACTCTTCATTCTTCTGGTTATCATGTCAGGGCCTTTTGTAGTATCAACATCACAGTGATGATGGCATGTTCATGTTTACTTATTCTGGTCTTATGAACTTCACCATCTCTGTAGTAATAGTAACTTTCATTTAACTTCATCCGTGTCATTCATGGACTACTATTCTTTGTTTTAAGCATCATTCAATGATTATGGATGCCATCTCTGATGGATTCTCTTCTTTTTTTTTTTAGCTTTTTCACAGTATGAGAACTCCAAAGGTGTCAAAGAACAGTCTAATGTTATTGTTGAGGTATTTGATTTTATGCTTATCACTAACTCATAGGCTTTTTCAGTCTAAGGCTGAATGGAGGAATTATTCCCTCTTTTTTTTTCATTTCAGCATAATCTACACAACTCAAACAGCTATGTCAAAGCCACAAAGTTTTTTATCTTAATAATTCCTTTCTACTTTTTGCTTGTTATCACTATATAATGCAAAATTGTTTTATCACTTCATTCATTCCCACATCTACATCAGATTATAGAATCTTATATTTACAATCATCTTATGAATCACTAATTGTTCTGGAAATGGTTGCCTTTTACATTTTCTCCCCCTTTTTGATCTTTTTGTGGTTGTAGTGTAATGATGAGATGCTGCAAAGAGTTACAGAGGAAGAAAGGCGCCGAGCTGCAAGTGACTCTCCTGCTGACCAATCTGCTAATGTTAATGTTGCCAATCCCAGTTTTGATCAGCATGTCATGGATAACAAGGGCCCAACTGAAATCCCTGCGGAGGTGATCTTGTCCACATCTGGTTCAACTTTGCATGACACAGGGAGCAATCAATATGGGAACTCTGAAGATTGCTCAAACATTCTACTATAAAACCTGACTTTTCTTTTCTGAGTGGGGAGATAAACTTGGACAAATTAACAATTAGGCAACCTTTGGGAGAGAAATATCTGTCAAGGATAAGCAATGGTGTATGAGAGCAATGCTCTGGATCGGACTCCAGTGATCTAAGAAAATAATGTCACTGAATATTTTTTATGTAGTTTAGTGAATCAATCTGCCACACATATCTTTTAACTGAAAGAAAACACTTCTAGGAGCACATAAGCCGTATCACGCCCTTGCTCTCCTTGGTTTGATGCTGCCTCAGATTTATTTCCAGGTGAAGAATGATGGGATTTCTTTGTTTGATCGTTTGCTCAACTTGCTTAATTATTATTCTGCGTATATAACTGAATTACTGATGTCTTACCACCTAATCCATGAAGCTTGTCAAAGACATACTCTTAGGCGACAGTTTGGATAGAATATGTAGGATATCTTGTAGAGATGCATATTTTAGATCTAATGACTCAATGATGACAATCTTCCCTCTTGAAAGAATATTCTGCTTGAGACTTGAAACTCTCCAGAAAGTTGATTTTCTTATGAAAGACAAATAAATGACATGGGGGAATTTCTCTGGCAGGAAAAGTACATACTGAAGGATCCAGCCAAGTACGATGTCAAATACCAGGTGAATTTCATACAGATCACACCAGTTTTCCCACTTTATACCTTTCTTTATTGGGTTTATTTCATACAGATCACACCAGGTGAATTTCATACAGATCACACCAATTTAGTTGAGTCCATTGTCGTGATGATGTGATCCAGATCCTCGGTATATGTATATGTTTTAGGATGAAGCATATTGTCATCATTGACCTGGGTATTGTTCCTTGAGGCCAAATAGCAAGATTGTACTTTAAACACTAGACTTTCATTCTTTTGACAAACCCATTCTGGAATTTCAAGAGTAAGAACTATGTGCGCAAATGATACTTATCTATTAGCTCCTTTATTGATATTGTATTGTATCTGATAGTTAAGCTAGGCAAAATAATGTTTTTTGGTGTGATAACTTCTGACTCGCCAGCCATCAGGAGGTTTAAATGAGTAGTTAATGTCGAAAAATGAAAATTAAGCTGTCTTACCAGAACAAGTGGAAACTAAGCTGCAATTGATGAATTTCAAGAAATTGATGCTGCATCTTCATGTTCTTTGAAAATATCACTACATTGGATGAAGTTAAAGATCAGCCCTGATAGATGCAGTACAGTTAGAGCATGAGTTTTTGGTAATTTCATATACACTTGAAGGCAGAGTTTACCTTGTTGAAAGGTTAGTAATTTTTTTAAATATTATCCATCCACTGTGATAATTCCAAGTGGTAATCCAAGACTCATCACTTTTCACTGAAGCCCCAACCTTGTCCATTGAGATGCCCTCCCATTTAAAAAAGACCGAAAGTTTCATAGTGAGCTCAGCTGCTCTCTTTGGCTTGTGTTCAAACATGAATGTAATTCCAAATGCGTTCGCAATAACCATTCTACAACTTAAAATCTCATTGAAGTACGGCCTATATCAATGCAACAGCATTGCGTCTGCGTACCACGAAGATCCCAATCATCTTAAAATCGAATGTGACTCAGATCAAGCATGGGAAGCTGGATTGGGAACTCAAGTACGTAGAGCGCGACTAATCTCATTCAAGTCCTACAACTTCTTGTTTCTGTAGATGCCGAAAACCGTAAATCCATGTAATATATTCTTACATTTAGCAGCAGTGTTCTGCCTACCTGCGTTTCATGCTTACCACCTATATATTATTGTTGCATTACCAGTTTCCAGTTACCTTTTATACTTCCAAATTTGCAACATGTCATCAGATACAATAAAAAAACAGATTAACCTCGTGCCTAAGGCATGGGGACCCCTACTAGTAAGTAAAAGAAATTCTCATTTCCACATAAATATCCAAATGGACTTATATATGTAGTTGGGGTCACGGCCCAGCCCATAAACTAAGTATCATCTAGATGAGGCGTGACACCGACATAAGAGCTCGTTTGGTATGACTTACAAGTCTCTAATCGAATTGGAATCAGGAATCGAAATATCTTTTTTTTCAGTCAAGGAGAGTCCGGGTATTTAGCCCATTTCATTAATATGAAAAAAGAGGATTAAGTAGTAATCAAACGGAGGATAGTCCGACCCTTTACATTATCAGACAATAAATGTAAAAATATCCCTTTTTCATATTAACGCAACATAAACTTATACGATTACACCACCGTGCCAACTAGTTGGCTTACAAGAATTATCTTTTGAAAGATCATAATCAACAATCAATATTGACACGAGATTACGTGTGATTTGAGCAAAAGGATAACGCTATATCGCACAAGGTAGCTCTCCCTGTATGCGCCGCCTCTGAGTCAGTGGTTTGCCGCTCTCCCACCCACGATTTACCTCCTCTTCTGGGTTTAGAGTAGGGTCCGAGGAGGCGCAGGAATAGTTGGATCGCAAGACCCGAAAACTTGTGTTTTAAAAAAAAAATCGCACAAGGTATGGGAGAGTTAGGTTTGGGTTTTATTAGAGCAACCCCAACAGTTTCTCCAAATATTTCTTCAAATTGGGGAAACAAAAGTCATTTACTCTAAAAAATATTTGCTCTAAGTCCAACATCTTTTCTATTTTAGAGAATGCAGCATTTATTGTTGTATAATAATTTATTTATTTATTAATCAAGTCAATCAAAAATCATTTTAACCCCCTTTCTCTATTATAGAGAATTATCTCATTCCCCAAATTTAGGGAAGACACTTAATATTTTTGCCTCCTTCCCTATTATAGAGAACCAGATGGGGAAATTATTGGGCTAAAAACATGCATCTGTTTCCCCAAAAATTCAATTTCCAAGAATTTGGGGAAACTGTTGGGATTGCTCTTATACCGTTGTGTTAGTAAAAAAACTCATTGAAGTAAACCAGATGATTTTGTTGAACCCAAAACCGATGAGTTAAAAAGGTTTAACAATTCATTGGAGGTCACTTATTATGCTCAATTATCCTTATTGTGTTATAACTTATAACATACCAATATGTCTTGAGGTATTCTTTTAATATATTAAAATATCGTTTTAGCCCATTATTAATGTAAGTTTATGGTCACACAGCAACCGGATCGTTCTTAAAATTTAAAATTAATGGCAAGTCCAATCTCCAAAAAAAGAATGAAAAACTATTAATTTAAATAAATAGAATAAGAGTAAGGTTAAAATAAAACAATTCATATTCTATAAAATAAGAAATATTTAGAGCCCCTGGATCAAGGTGATCCAAAGGCTGGTGCTCTATCTCTTTTAAATACGCGATGACATTTTTGTAATTTTTCAAAAATTACAAAAGCATATGTTATCGTGAAAAAGTGCATTGCGAAGTCCAAAAAATGCATTAGAAACGGAAAAAGTACAAACAAAAATAAAGCTAACAAGGCACACACTCCATGTTCTGTTCATTGTAAGTGCATCATTATCATGACAAACTGCATTGTAACTTACCAAAAAGTGCATTATTAAATCAAAAAAGTAAATCATCCATGCCCCCAATGCTTTTCAAGTGTGAGTAGTGTCTGCTCCAATCCTAGCATAAACAACAAACAAAAGAGTATTTTTACGCTTCCAATTTCCCCCCAAAAATAAGAGATATGGATTCCGCTACTTCCCCCTTTATTCATCTTTTCCCAATTTAACCCTAACTTCCAAAAAAGCCCCAAATTCGTGAATCGATGGCGGAGCAAGCACGGATAATGCAAGACCAGTGGATTGGCGCTCGAGGCAAGATCTCAGGGGAAATCCAAATGACGTGGGAGCTTATTAAGCAACCATTGATAGTTCCATTGCTGAGATTGGGAGTTTACATTTGCTTGACAATGTCGTTGATGCTCTTCATGGAGCGGCTTTACATGGGGATTGTGATTGTTCTTGTGAAACTGTTCTGGAAACAATGTTCTAAGAAATGGTAGGCGAACATTGGGCCGATAGGAACCGCCTAGCGCCTAGACGACCTGAACGGTGGCCTACGCGGTCCTAGACGGGTGCCTAGGCTGTCTGGACGGCTAGGCGGACAAGGACCTTCCACCGCCTAGGCGGGGCCTAGAAGGGGTTTTTAGAACAGTGTCTGGAAGAAGCTTGAGAAGCAGTGGAAATGGGAGGCTCTTCCTGTTGATATCGAGCTCGCACTTTTCTGTTGTTTCTCTGATTTGCAAAAGTTTGGGCTATACTGCGTAATTTTTTTGTCTCGATTTGACTTTTTTAGGTTTATAAATCTCAATCGGCGTTGCCTTTAACCTGTGTTGGTCGGCGGATCATATGTTAATTCAAGTGCTTGATAATGTTCTGATTGAACTCAATCATCCAAAATATTTGGTTTACTAATGCACTTCAGGTATATTGTAATACACTTTTTCACCATAACGATCCACTTTTGTATTTTTTCAGAAATTATGAAAATGTCACCGCGTCCCTAATTTCCAAGAATATCAACCCTTTGATCAAAGAGATTCAAGCTATATTCTAAACACTCCTTATTTTATAAGATAAGACGAAATTGTTTTATTTGAATCAAACTCATAGAATAATGTTATATCCGTAAACAAAACTAGGAGCTTGCCTAATTAATTTTAGGGATTTTCCTTTTGGTGCCCTCGAGTTTTCGACTTTTCCTCTTGGTAGCCTAAAAAAATTCTTTTTCCTTTTGGTGCCCTCCTACTTTTAAATTTTTCCTTTCCGTAACCTAAACACACACAAAATGGCTTTTCCATCCATTTTTCTAAATTTTTTGTTAATAATTAAAATAAAAAACCTATATTTCTTTTATCCTAAAACCCGGGTCTCTCTGTTATGAAAAAAAACCCAGAACTCTCTCATGAAATACACGCCAAAGCTCGCACTCCTCCGCCCCCGTCCACGATTGGAACGAGAAGCGCCGCCGCTGGCTCCGCCTCCAACCTTCCTTCTCCTCCGGCGCCGGCAAGCGCATCCTCATAGGTCACCGGTTCCTAGCCCAATCCCTGCCAGAACCCTAACGGATCACTTCCTCCTCCGCCTATTCAAGAACAAAGTCGATTACACCCGGATCCGGATCCGGATCCACGACTACGAAATCTTCTACAGCAACACCCCGTCGTCTGACTCCAACTCCGCCATCACCGCCGGCCGCTTCAAAGACCACAACCTCGTCGTCCACGGCTGGGCACCAAAAGGAAATGTCGAAACCTCGAGGGCACCAAAAATTTTAAACTAGGAGGGCACCAAAAGGAATAAGAATTTTTTTTGGCTACCAAAAGGAAATGTCGAAACCTCGAGGGCACCAAAAAGAAAATCCCTTAATTTTAATATGATTTTCAAAAAAAAAAAAAAAGTTAAGTTTAGTATTAGATAAGTGAACACTCCGTATTAAGCTAAATTTTAGCTTATCCAAATTAATAAATATTGGATAAATAAGAGTTAAGATAAATTAGTCTACTAAAATAAATCTAACCTGCCCGGGTTATAATTCTCGGTTTCGCTCTAGTCTATGTCCCAATTATGTAATGGACGATTAGAACAAGAAATTATAGGAATATAGGAGGATATAATCATTTTAGTAAAATTTAGGATTATTTGTCACAAATCAAAGTTTTTTAGGAATTTTTTAATCTTCTTTAAAGAAAAAACATCTATTCTATTCCCTTCGATTCAAAATAAGTGTCTTTTTAACACTTATATTTTATCCACTTTAAGTGTCGTTTTAAGTTTTCTAGGCAATAAGAGAGAGTTATGAGAATGTTTATTAGAATGTGTTTTAATTAACTAAAAGTATTTATTCATTGGTCAAAAAAGTAGTAAATAATCAGATTGAGAAAAAGTTTAAGATTTTGAGTTTAATTAATAATTTTATTAAAACTAGTGTTAATATTTAAAATGACACTTATTTTGAATCAGAGAGAGTAATAAAAAACATTAAATTGTGTCAACTATAATTATTTTTCAATTGCACCTTTTACAACCAAATTTGGCATTTTTACCCACTGCTTCAAATAAGAAAAAATAATGAATTTAAGATTACCAGGAGCAGTTAAATTAATTACTCTAATTTAGTATTTTAATAGTGTAGATTTCATTAACTTTACCTATCAAGTTAATTTACAACACTTTTGAAGCCCATTTATTTCGCTTGGCAATGAAGACACGGCAAATTGGGCACTTCGAGCACTTCGCTCCGCACGTGCTGGCACAAACAAACAGATTGGGATTTAAAAAACTTATCATTATTATCCATCTTTTTATTTTATTTTTTAAAATAAGAATATTACTCCGTAGATTCGAAAAACAATCATAACATGGAATTGAATCAAGATGTCTGTAAACTCACCTACAAAGGATTCGGTGCCTGCAGGGAAGTAACAGAACATCGATTTCCCTCTGAAAGCATATTTTGCAAAGAATCCTTTCCTGAAGATATTTCAAATGACCAACATTATAATTAAGCTAAGTCATGACAAAAAATAAATTTATAAAAATGTGTATATATACGTTCCTTACAAACACCAATTTGGGTATAAAATGAATGTAAATTTTCTCAAAATAATAACTTCCTTTAACTTTCAACACACAATAATAATAACTTTAAATTAACCAGTTTTAATATATACCAAATTTAATTATATTTACAAAAAATAATACAAGAATATTTTCAGTTGAAAAATTCAGTGTAATAGATAACATGACAATAGTAAATGTTTATTTTGAGATTAATGTGATGCGCTACAAATATGACCTAGGAGTTACGGTTAGTAATTAATTAATTAGTGTAATTTTTAAGTAGAGATTTATGCTCTTTCACGGGTTTTCGTTTCGTTTTTTTTCCCATGACGCTTTTATTGAACATGTAGGGCTTAGAATAAATACTCTTAAGTTGTTATGTTTTTAATCAATCAATCAATCAAGAAGAAAATACTAAAACCCTAATTCACTCTAGCCTCCTTTTCTAGTCTCGTCTCCTTCTTCCCTTGACCATCGACCCTTCTCCCCTTCATTGGTTTTATTGTTCTTATTACAACTTTCTTGTACGAGATCCTAAAGATTATCGTATTAATTGGTACTTTCATCCCTAAACTTCTCAATTACCATGTCCAATGACGCAGATCTCCGGGATATCCGGCAACTCCTCCAAAATCTGATGTTGGAGTTCCATAATCTGATGTCAGGAACAAGAGGTTCAACGTCGTCAGATGGATCACGTTTGTCACATACAAGATACTCGGAATATTGGGGACGATAATACTTGTCATCGAACTCTTTTCATTAAGATTCTTCTTGAAGTCTACTCAATTTCGTGTGAAGTGTTGAATGAAGTGTTTTCGGATATCGGGAATTTGGAATTCATCGAAAAATTAGATCATGGATCCGAATTTCATTCAAGAGTTGTTTTCCGAAATTGCGATTCGGCATTCAAACCATTTGAATGTTATGACGGAAGATGCATCTACGATGGATGTTGTCGAATGGAATTGTTCCATGATAACCGAATCAGCAGCAAACGACACGAGAGGGAGACTCCTATCGAAGATGCGAACGAACCTCCGCCAAACCCTGCCCCCTCGCCCGCGGACCCTTTACCCGCGCCCTCGGCTCCTTGCCCCTCGCCTACTGCCTCTATCGCGACGCCCACGGCTCTTTCGGACTTGGAAATTGTCAAGCAAGAATGGTGGAATTCGACCATAGTTTTTCAAAGTGGAATTCGACCTTATGTTATTCGCGAACCATGTCATTTTCTGGTGACCTTACTGATGAATCGGTTGCATCTGTTGAAATTAGTTTGGATGGCTCTAAAGTGTCTTCGTTTAATTCTTGGCTAATTCAAGTGCATATAACGTGTTTGATAAAATGCCTATGGAAGTGTTAAAGGGTTGCAAGCATTCTGTTGGTCGCACAAGAAATTACATAGGTTGATATCAGTCAGGATTTGTGAAGCTACTCAAGAAGGGCTACAATTGGTTCTTGGAAGGTATTGCTTGTTTTAAAATCTGTTTGTTATGGAGGGTGATGTTATGTCCCAAAGGACTATAACAACAATTTGATAGAAAAAGATGGAAATAAGAGAGAAATTAGGAGAAGATTAATTAGAGGAAAGGAAGAAGAAGAATCAAAAAAAAGGAGAATGCAGACGAGAAGGAGATAGAGTTTGAAAGAGTTGTTCATTAGTCATTTCATCGATAGCTTGTATAGACTCACTCACATGTCTCTTAAAGGCTTTTACAACAATTATAATTAAAGCCCATATTTTCCAACTAATCGCATAATAGCCATATAATTCCCATACATGACAGATGCCTCTTTTGAACCCAACAATGCAATGAGACTATGAAGGATTATGCTCCAAGATATGATTCATGAGTCTCCTCCTGATTTTTGACTTGAGGACAAGTCGATTGTCAACGAGGGACAATTGATACGCTAAAAATATGGACTAAGAGTTATTGTTGGTAATTAATTAATTAGTGTAATTTTTAAATAGAGATTTATGCTCTTTCATGGGCTTTCTTTCTGGTTCTTTCTCATGACACTTTTATTAAACCGGTAGGACTTAGTATAAATACTCTTAATTGTTATGTTTTTAATGAATCAATCAATCAAGAAGAAAATATTGAAACCCTAATTCTCTCTAGCATTCTTTTTTGTCTGGTCTCATTCTTTCCCTGGCCATCGACTCTTCTCCCCTTCATTGGTTCTATTGTTCTTAACCGCTTTCTTGGTATGGAATCCTAAAGATTATCGTATCATAATGAAAATCGTTGTCTTGGATTTTAAAATTAAAAAATCATTTTAGTATATTAGAATTTTGATATCTATGTTTATTGTTTTCTAAAAATCGAAATTCTAGATAACAATTTTTCCATTAATCCCACAAAACTTTTCACAACACGTTTTACCGGTTTATTGACAAGAATTACTAACATATTACTTTTGCTTATCAAAACTAGTAAATTTGACGCTTTAGATTGGTTTAATGAGAGAAAAAAATTAATATTTTTTCTAAATATAGAAAGGTGTTAGATCTCGTACCCGCTGATCATCTTGTTGACTAGATTTATTGAGCTGCTCGTTGAGTGCCGCTTGCAAAGTACGGACCTATTGTCAAAAGGAGATTAAAATAAAGTATAAAAAGTCAATGTTCTAAAAAGAACGTTTAGTACCTAGCCTTTAATCCTGTAAGTTTATACGGATTTAAATAGTAAATGAGTTTGAAACCTTTCAACATTTAAACAGGGTTTAAAAAAAACCTAGATTAGATTTTTAAAATAGTATATATAGTTATCACAAAAGTAAAAAGATAGACAAATCTTTTCAAACAAGCACTATAAAAACAAATTGTGGATTTAGTAACCACATAAATCTGGTCACTAAAAATTTGGTCGCAATAAGATTAGTGGCCACGTGGATGCTAATATCTTTTGTTTACGAAATTCAGCGCCCACGTGGTCGCTAATTATAAGTGATCGCTAAATCAACGAAATGGAATTTAATTAAACAAGGAATGCACCCACCTCCTCGACAAGATCTTTCTTCGACATTTTCTTGACTAAATCAGGATGAGTGCCAAAAAATGTGTTGCACCTATTCGATTCAATACCAAAAAAGCTTTATATTAATCAGTAATACATGTGACATAAGTAGAAAAAAAACAACCAATAGAAAAGGGAAAAAAAAACTACACAATATTATCTTCCTATTAAATCAGAGAACCCGGAATTTTTTTATTATTACGGGTCAACCCGTAACTCATAGACGAAAAAAATATAACTCATATCTTGTAAAATTGTGGGATAGTCGAGTGGGTTACGACTCAACCCGCCCGTTGGACACCCCTAACCATTATTAAGCATATGCATGGGTACGTACTACATATGTACGTTTCAACAGAACAAAAAAAGGTAACACTTTCATGCATGGTTCATAGTGGCCTTGTATCATTTTCCCCACAAAACTACTTTCTACCCAAAATCTACTTTTAATATTATTGAAATCTGTGCAACTCTCTCTACTTTTTACGTTTTTTCTAGACACTAAAAATAACTTTTCACACAAAAACCACTTTATGCCCACAATGAAACAAACCTAACGCGCATATACGTAGGGTCGGATATGTTGATCACTTCCACGTTATAATGACTCACTGGACTTTAACAAATATATATCACTATTCTAAAAATCTCCGCCTAGGCGCAGGAAGGTCCTATCTCGCCCAGTCTTCCATCTCGCCTATGAGGCCTTCTAGTCCGTCTAAATGCTCGTTTAGACTGCCTAAACGCTAGGCGGTCTCTCTCCGCCTAAAGGCCGACTAACGTTTTTTAAAACATGTACATATTTATAATTAAGTTGATTAGGGATAAACAAGACTAACCCTGAATTCAAGTCGTCATGAAGTCGACGTGCTTGCATTTCCGCAATTCCTTGATCAATTGACCACCAAGCTAGAAACCTTGAACCATGACACACAAACTCTAAGAACTCGCCAGCTCTTGCAACAAATGTTGAATAATATCGCCGCCTATTATTGTCTTCATCAACAACAACAACAATAATCATTGAAACTTTCCATACGGAAAATCTGAAAGGGGGTTAAGATGGAACCCCTGACTAAACACAAAGAGAAGCGCCTAAAAACCCCCGATGGGACCACGTAGCATAGAAAACAAACAATCAAAGACAAGACAAAACAAAATAAAAAACGAGACATAAAACATAAAACCGAAAGATAGCGCCCATGCACGGACCCCAGCTACCCTAAAAAATAAAAAATAAAAAAAATTTAGTGTCAATTAATGCACCCTAAATTTAATTCCTGGGTCCTTCCTTGATAGAGCTGAAGCCTCAAAGTCTCCATGGACCGGTCTGTTCAGGTGACTTAACTGTATATATTATTACCTTTATCAATTGGTACAATTCTTTCCACCAGCTGTGCTGTATAAAATACAACTCCAATCCCCTGTAAGAGGAATAGTGGGGAAAAAACGTGCCCTAATGGAGTCTCTCCAGCTCTAACCGGAGTAAAAAGTAGAAGATCCGTGCTTAAACTCTCCGACGTAGACGGAGGAGTTCCCTGTGTATAATAAGAGAGATTAGTATATTCGTAAAACTCATTCAAATTAATTACCTACTTATAGAGGTGTAAAAAATGTAAACGAATCCGAAAAAGTTGATCAAACCCGAAAAACAGATCTCACCGACCCGATCCTAAACTCGAATTGAATAACACGAAATCCAATTTTAACCCGAATTAACTCGATTTTGAACCGAGAGTATATGACTCAAACCCAACCGACCCGGGCTCCGACTTGCTTGGCCGGTAAATGTAAAATTTCAAAAAAAGTATCAATATAATGATAATTTTTAAAAAAAAATAGTTTTCATTGGCAAACCCGCACGATAACTTGCTATAACCCGACTCGATTTAGTCGATTATCCAATATACCTGAACCCGTCCTCAACCCAAACCTTAAATGACCGAATCCGACTGAGCCGACCCGATTAGCAGGTCTACTTATTTGCCAACCTAGAACATGCTCATTACGGGGTCTGAGGGGCCGAGATGTACACACACCCTTACCCCGAAAAACTCGAGAGATCTATGTTTTCGAAAGACCCACAAAGATGACAAGAGCAAGACAAGAAAACCGAATTTAGTTAAAACACATCATACCTTCAAGTGCACATACACAAGAACCATGAACCTGTATAGCAAAACCATGGTCAAATGACCACCAAGGCTTCGCAAAGATATAATTTTAGACCAATCTGGAGGAGATGATGGATCAGAATAACGAGTCTCTCGAGATAATGATCTACAATCTCTCTTTCTCCATGGAGATGAAAACGCCTCCAGATCACAAATGCATACTAAATAACCGATGAATAGTCCGATTCTGTGCATATATATACGTACAAGGATTATTATATCATGTGAACAAGAGTAAATTAATATAAAAGGGTGACTAATTAAGGTAATTATTTGAATACCTAAACAAGGTAAATATGGCCCAAGCTTTTACTTCATTCGCTTGATCATCTCCTGCAAGATTTCGGTGTGCTTGATCATAATTAGTTGCAGAAACTCGTATAAATACTGTTTGTTTGACACATAAAAACTAGCAATTAGTTGTAAAACTAGTTTTTTTGACAAAGCTAGTTTTTAAATCTTTTGAACTAATTTTTAGTAGTTTTTTGAATTAGAAAAATATTTATTTCCTAAATAAGAATAACTCTATAATAAAATGAAATTTTAAATTATTAATTACTACAATAAACTAGTTGAACATTACAAAACACTGTTTATATATATTTTTAAAACTTCAACTACTTTTACAGCTAGTTGTTACAACTTCAGCTAGTTTTGCAACTCCAACTAATTGCTTGAAATTTGTATTATATTAGTTATTTAAGAACGGTTTTTAATTTCTAACATATGTCTTAAGGGCATAGGTTAAGCATACTAATAGAGGAAACTAAACCTATTAGGAAATTAATAAACCCTTTTACAAAATCTAATTAATTAATCCTAAATAATTACAAATTTATAAAATCTTGCCATTTTGAGGAGCATAACAGGACATAGGTTAGAAATATCGATTTACGAAATCGATTTTTTTTTTGGGTCGCGGGTTTCCGTGGCTCGAACCTGCTTTGCAGGGAGCGGTGCCGACTAGTCCCGTTCGAAGAGCCTTATTTTGACCTTAATTACACATTTTTAATTAATCAAGTTTATGTTTAAAAATTGGTATTTTGAACCGAAAAATTGGTTAACCGAACTACGGTTAACCGGGATGCACGGCTCAGTTACGTTTCATGATTTTAACTAACCGAAATCTCGGTTAACCGGGTTTGGACACCCCTAGCTTGGGCATTGTCTACGTCGAACAAAGCCTAAGAAGGTAACCTCAATGATAATGATCACTCCTTATTATAAGAGTTTCTCCACACTACAAAAAAAATGTTCTTCAACCAGCGTCACCGACAATATATATTCAAAATACCTATGAATCGAGCAAAATGGCTTGAAACATATTAATTCATTAGTAACCATATAAGTGAAAAGGGCTCATACCAGCTGAATATTGAACCATGGACACTGTAGCACCTAGGATGCAAGCCATGGATAAAATAGCCATCATATTCTGTATAGATCGTAGTAGAGGTTAGACATTTGTCCTTTATAGTTGCTAAATAAAAAGTAACTTTTAGTTAAAAAATGCGTTTATTTATATTGAAATGTGTTAAGTGTAGTTATATTTTTTTCCTTTGAAAAATGTAAAAAAAATATATTTTTGTAAGTAAGTGTAGCCAAGTCCTTCATTGACTAATAAAACTTACAAGCATTATCTCACATTGAACATCTTCACCCCTCCGCCGATCAGGTGTGCTATTGTCAAGATTACCACACATACATTAGTGGGAAGCATCATACAAATTTGAAATTAAGACGTACCATTTATTTTTTTAGACGTACCATTTATATATATAGATTTAAGTTCAAGTGAGAAGAGTTCTTAGAGTGTGAACAGTTCCGTACTTATGATTTTGAATTATATATGCATGATTTTGTATGACTATATTCATGATTTTGAGTTACATATTCATTATGTTGAGTTACTTGCTTTTTTATGAATATACAACTTAAAAATATGATTATGTAACTCTATAAGCACGATAAAGAGATGGGATATGAAAAAAGCTTCAAAAATACAATAATATAAACATATGAATATGCAACTTGTAAACATAAATACAGTATAATATGGAAAGAATGAATATGAATGAATATGCAACTTAAATATATAAATACAACCATACAAAATCATAAATATACAACTCAAAATTATAAATATAAATTATTCACATGTTCACACTCTAAGAATAATTTTACATGAACTCACCTCTCTCTCTCTCTATATATGTGTGTGTGTGAAGAAATACTCACATCTCTTGTATGTTGATCTTTTCTTTTGCTTCTAGAACACTTGTCCAAAAGGTAACTCTGTAATTATATAAAAATAGGTTAGTGAAAGGAAACGACCAATCGGAACTCTGTAATTATAAAAATAGATATAAATCTACAAAATATTTTAAGGATACATAGGAATAACAAAACAAAAAATCCAAATCTTGAAGTACATACCTTAAATTGTCTATTACTATACTTGTTTCCAAGATGAGAACTGGTACGAAAACAATCTTCAAATTCACAGCAGCAACTTTATTAACTGTTAAGAAAATTACGAACGTACATATATAGTTTAACACACACCATCATACTTCGTAATAAGAAATTGTAAAGTTGTGTATGATGAAACTGTACCATAGGTGCTCTCCAAATACACACAAATGAGCAGTTCAAATGCAACAAGTAACGTTGTAGCCACACCAGCATGAAATGGGACCCACTACATAACATACATCACTCAATCAGTATCGAACGAATGCCTTTTTAATAGGTAACAATTAGGCAGACTAGTTAAGTCTAAGCATTCTTGTGGATGGAGTCAGAATCTGATTGATACTACAATCGTGGTGTAACTTTCCAATCAAAACAACCACAAAATTACATTCTCGAGGTATATGGTTGGTAATGACCACCTCAAAAAACTGCAACATGACTAGAATATCCGCTATTAGCATGTCAATTGTCCAGGAAGGACTGGATCGAGTACTTTATATATTTAATCACCCTTTGTATTAATTTTAAAAAAAGAAAAAACAAAACCTTCTCTTTACAATTCCCCACGACCCCACACATTTAACTAGGGGTGTCCAACGGGCGGGTTGACCCGTAACCCGACCCAACCCGCCCGCAATATTGCGGGTTACGGGTTAGATTTTTTTTAGTTTACGGGTACGGGTTGACCCGTAATATTAACAAAATTAGAAATAAAAAATTATTTTTATAATAAATGAAAGGGGGAAATAAAAGTTTACAAGTTAGATGGGTCAAAACGGATCAAAAATAATCAAATGAGTCAATTTTAGGATATAAACCCCAGATAATATTTTTTCTATTTAAAATAACAATAAAAAGAAGGCTAAAAAGTAATTGAGCACATTCAACAGAGAGATAATGGATTATGTTAACTAAGGTGGTGAATTGTAAGGCTCAATATATAAGGGGTGATTTTTTGGTAAAAAAACACATAAAGGATGATAAAATGCAAAAAAAAATTTAAGTTATAATATGCAATTTGCCCTAGATTAAACGTTAGAGAATTAAGAAGGCACATACAAGACACTCATCTCGATCTGAAGGAGAGGGTATGGAGATTCTGCCTCGGGCAACAACACCATGAAATAACCATAGAGGCGAAAACACAAGCCTGCATATATTCTAACTAAATTCAGTTATTATTATCATATAATCTTTCGAACGTATTCTTTTAATATGCATGTCCCCTCAGATATTGCTTGAGCAGGACTATACTAGATAATAATATTGATACTGACTTTAAATGATATTTCATTAGAGGAGATAACTTCTTACTCCTATTAAATAGAAAAATAGAGATACCACTAGTGACTAGACCCATCAATTAGATCGGTCGGATACGGATCTTATATTTTTAGGTTAGAATCGGATTCGGATTAGTAGGTCGGATTAAAGTATGGATCGGTCAAGTCATTTGTTCTGATCCGGATATTTTTGACTAATAATATCGGAAGCAATCTTTGACTAATAATACTAACAGACTTAATATCCCTTACCATAAATAAATAACAACACTAACAAATATCTACGAATTTTCAAGATATTTTTCTCATTTGATTTATTTTTTTGTAGGGTTTATTAATTATTAATAAAGAATCGTAAGTAATTCCACAAGAGTTACCCTACGACTAAAGCTTGACCGATTGATTAGAATCAGATCCGTCAATCGGGTCGGGTCGGATCGGATTGGTCATTTTGTGTATAGGTTGAGCCGGGTTCAGATCATAATGGATCACGGATTAATCAGATTGGGTCATTATTTTTTATTTATTTTAATAATAAAATATATATTAAATCGGTCAATCGGGTTTCGGATTGCGGGTTTCAACTGGTTTCGGATCTATCGGCTCGATTTATTTATTTCGGCTTTCGGTTTCAAATTTAAGGGCGTTAACTCTGAAATTTTCGAACGATTCGAATCGAGTTTGCGAATTTAACCAACTTTTGAAAGCTCTAGATCAAGATCGATAATAATAGAAAACAAAGGACAAACTAACAGGAAATATTTTCTTAAACAAAAGAAATCAAGATCAATAATAACAATAATAAAAAGTAACAGATCGAGAGATGGAGAAGACGAACCACCAAGAACAGGAGAAGACATGACGGAGCTTGAGAAAGAGAAGAATGGTGAAAGTAAGAAGCAAGGCGTGAGCGGCCAATGCACGTGCCGCACTCCACACTCGCCACCGCCACGTGCCTTCCACTTCCATGGAGAAGAAACAAACCCTAATGTAATGTTATGATTGAGCTACGTACATAAATACTCCAAGAATTTCTAATCCTGAATTCAAAAACCCTAATTTATCTAATCATTATCATACTACACCTGATCGTCATCTATTTAATTTAGTTATATATATATATATAAATAACTAGTTATACCCGTCGTACCATGTACGACTACGACTCGATATTTTATAGACATTATGAATATGATATTAATAAATAAATAAAAATATAATATAAACTTAATATAAGTAATTTGTTGTTAATAGAATGTACAATTTTTAATCAACTATTATATTTTTTATATTTTATTAATTTTTATGTACGTAAATTTAGAGATTATCAAACATTTCAATATATCTATTAAATATTTTATTATCTATTTTTATTAAATTTAAAAATTATAATATTTATCTATAAAAAAAGTACTATATATCTATAAATAAATTCATCAAAAGATATATATTTATTTTAAAATATTTTATCTTTAATTTTAAATACTTGTATACTAAATAGATATTTGTTTGATGTTAAAGAATAAACATAGATTTAAATAGTTAGAGAAGAATTTAATAGAAAAAAGTTAAAATATTAAAAATAAAAATTAATTTTATAAATATGAGGTGGGGGCAGAATCGTTCTGGTGGCTCGAAAAAGTACAACTTTAATATATAGTTATAGATTAGAAAAGAGATAAATCGATAATGATATTAAAGTGAGCCCGTTCCAGTTTCAAGGTATATATATTGATCAATTATATATTGATACGGCCGGCCGATACGTAAGTTGTAAAATATTGATCAATTATTTACTTGTAAGTATTTAACTTTGGTTGCTATAAATTTTAACTTGTTACTACGTAGTACGTAGGGTACGGTTATAGATATGACGCCGGCGGCGCAACGCTCGGCCGCCCACGCCTTGCTCTTCACTTTCACCCTTCTTCTCGTTCGCAAACTCGATCATGGCTTCTCCGGATCTTGGTGGTTCGTTTAATTAATTCCCCTGAATTGAATTGCATTGCATTCGCTCGATCAATCGAGCTTGAACTTCATATAGCATAATTGTTCTAAAAATCTTGTCTAAGCCTCGTTTAGGCCTTACCTGATGCCTAGGCACTGAGGGGTCGTAGCCTGTCTAAATGTCCAACTTGTCTATGACTGACTAGACAATTATTTTGACTGTTTAGGCGCTAGGCTGACCTTCTTCGCCTAAACCTTAGCGTTTTTGATACATTAATAGGATATGTGGGTTAAATTGAATTGCATTGCATTTGCTCCATCAATGGATTGATCTTGTTTGATGATCAATCGAGCTTCAACTTTATATATGATCACTGTTTTACAAATCATGTTTGAATATCAAGCGGGGCTTAGGTGCTGGAAGTAACTAGCCCGTCAAACCGTCTAGTTTGTCTAGGACCGCCGAAAGTCCTTTTCCGCCTAGAGAACATTGCATTGCATTTGCTACATCAATGGATTGGTGATTAATAGAGCTTCAGGTTCATATAGGATCACTGTTATACAAATCTTGTCTAGGCTCCGCTTGGGGCCTAGACGCTAGAAGGTCCTAGCCCGTTAAGTCGTCTAGTCCGTCTAGGACTGCCAACTGTTTTGGCTGTCTAGGCACTATGCACTATAGGATACGGGTTTAACTCGTCAATATTGTACATTATGCAGGGTTGTGTTTTCGCCGCTATGGTTATTTCATGCACTTGTTGCCCAAGGCATCAGATTCTCCATACCCGCCCCTTTAGATGTATACTCTTGTCAAGTATGTATGCCCTACGTACTTTTTTCTCTATAACTAAATAACTACTCAATCGATCTCCATCTTAAGGGTCGAAATTTTACTTACTTATCAACCCAGTGTAACCCAATAGATGATATCTTGATCATATAATTTATATCATTGTCTTGTATTGTGTTTGTAGTGGCCTCCATTTCATGCTATTGTTGCAACACCGCTGCTTGTTGCCTTTGAACTGCTCCTTTGTATACATTTGGACAACTCTTCTGGTACAAAACAGCTTTAACTTGTGATATATCATCAATCAATGAATTAATTCTTATATGTTTTCATCAAAAATTAATTACTCTTTTTTAGATCTTGTTGCAGCCGTGAACTTGAAGATTGTTTTCTTACCTGTTGTGCTCTTGGAAATAATTATTATCATAGATAATTGTAGGTACGTATGTCTATATTTTTCATATGACTTCAATATGTTTTGGATAACGCATTATAATGCAAAACACTGCATTATTATAATCTAAGATTTTAATATATAATGCATTAAGGGGTGCATCCTCATGCTCGATCATCGGCTTTTATTCACTGCTTTAGATATGGATTTCGGTTATTATTGTCACATATATAGCTAAATTTAAGTTTTTCTTGGGTTTATCGGGTGTACCCCTTTCCTTAGGCAGAGGTACGTACCCCATCTTGACCCCCCCCCCCCCCCCCCCCGATTCCGCTATAACGGAGCTTTACTGGGTCAATGATGATGACATTATACTGCATTATAACGTCATCCGAACATACCCCGAGTTTGCTATATTGGCGTTAACTATACTATGTATGCACAACTAAAGTCTTTTCAAGTTTGTTCTTCAACTTTTCTTAAATGATCAATTAAGTTCTACTTGATATTTTTGTTTGTTGTTCCTATCTCGTTATATATATAATAAAGAGTGATTATATATGTAATTACAGAATGTGCTTTTCAATAATGCAAGAAGAGGCAAGGGACCCGAGTACGGTAGATTTTACATGGGGTAAAATGACTGTAAGTTAATTTAGTTATTTAAGTCAGTACCTTTTGTAAGAGTTGATCCCTTTTGCTAATTAATCAATTAAGATAGCTAACTCATTTTTGGTGTTTCTATAGATGCAAATAAGCACTTTCTTTGATTTAATTTAATGCAGCATTGCTTGATTATACTGGCCATGGCTTTCTACCTTGGTGCTACAATATTTATGGTTCTTATGCTAACTGGTATTTTATCCTTCTCACTCAACAATGCATGCATTACATTTCATTAGATTGTTTAATTAAGTGTTGATCGATCGATTCTTGCAGTTAATCACACGATAAATACAAGGAATTGGTGGGGTCCATCATTAGTTTTTAGGTATCATTTTTACCTATATACGTGGGATTGCATTATGTCATGAAATCCTTTTCAATATATCTCATCTTTGATTTCATTAATTAAGAGAATTGTCTACTAATGAGGTTTATGGGTTTATCTAATTAATTATCTATTTACAGTGTTGGACATTGCTTTGCTTTTTCTGTCTGTACAAAGTGGACCTCTCCTGTGATAAATGGGCATCCTCAAATTAGAGTGTGTAGTTCATCATCATCATCATCATCATCATCATCTAGATCAGTTGATTATCTCAAACATGATAATCAGAAGCCCACTAGATTGTGCTCTTTGCAAGCCAGTGGTGGTCATTTCATGATGGTTATGATAATGGTGTTCCATGTTCTTCTTTGCATGTACTTGGAGGTATGGCAATGACTAAATTAACCGCTTGAATAGACATGGCACGATTGAGGTTTGAACCGCCAAATCGGACCAGCCTAAATTGGAATTGGACCAGAATCTAAATTGTCGGTTTATTTATCCATAATAAGGTTTACGTTAAGGTTTGGCCAAATCTTGAACTCGAACCGGCAGTTTAAAGTTTTACCGGTTAACAACCGATTTTCTTTATTACCTTTTTTTGAAGCCAAATCGGAACCGGAACCAGTTTCCAAACTGGTTGACCGGAAGGTCTGGAACCTAAATCTTTAAACCAAGGAGGGGCGGTTTCGGTTAAGGTTTGGTCAAATTTGAAACTGAAACCAAGGTAGGTTTAGGAACCAGAACCGCTCGTTCGATTAATCGTGCCATGTCTATAGGCTTGAAAGAATTCTTTTAAATAATCAATTTAATTTAATTTGTATATATACATACAATTTTGCAGGGAACTCATGTTAGAGCTAGAGAGATTCCATTAGGAGTTATTTTTTCACCTTTACTCCTCTTGCAAGGTGTTGGAGTTGTGTTTTCTACATTACAACTTATGGAAAGAATTGCAATTGTGCACCTAAACATTGAACCTAGCAATGCACGGTGGTATTTTATGTTTTCTTCAAGAGCTTATGAATTCCTTGAGTTTATGCTCCATGGTTCAAGGTATATATAAGTTTCAATCTAATAACTTCTTTGGATTGCTCCTTTAACTTTCATATGCACAATTAATAATGTTCTAAAAATCCCGCTTAGATCCCGTCTAAGCTTCACCTGGTGGGTATGGAAACTGATGAACTTACTGATAATTAAAAGTCCGATTTTGTGACCCAACTCGCGAACCGAGTTAAACAAGGGTTTGGAGCGGAGTCCCCAAAAAAAGGGATCGTCCGTACAATACAGAATTAGGGTTTCTGTATGTTTATTATATCAACAATTTATTATTGTAATTGTATCTTCAGAAAAATCTAGTAAAGAAACACTGACTTGGTAGTGTCTCCAAACGTAGTCATATTCATGGCGGATTGGGTGAACAAATTGTTTTTCCTCGTTTTCTATTGTTCTCTCATACTTTCAAGGCGAATTTCCTACACCGCCTATAGGCGTTGTAAGGGCTCAACCTACCTAGCTTTTGAGTCTGCATCTAAGCAACTGTTCAGGCCGCCTAATCCTTTTCCACTAAGAGTCGTACTAATGTTTTTTAGAACATTGTGCACAATATGTAATTAACTATGTATTCTTGCAAATTTCAGGTTTTTAGGTTGGTGGTCGTTTCTTGAAGGAATTAGAAAACCAGATAAAGAAGTACTTTATGATGGTGAATCAAGGTTCATCTCTTTTTTTTTTCCTTATCTTTGTTTTTGAATAAAAGGGTAATTTTTCATATTCATTTGGGATTGTTAGAATGCAAATTACACAACCTATATTACATTGATCTCTCGATACCAAGTTTCCTAATTATCATTAATTGATGAACCTTACTCACCACTGAATTCTTTGTATATTTGTGTGTGCAGATGGTATAACTTTAGTGAGACTCCTCCTGATGCATTGAAGAATATTTCAAGGAGAGATCTTCTTGAGGAGGTAGGTGCATATATTAATTGATGAACCTTACTGCTTTTGTTTTATAAAATATGTCTTTTCAACTAGACCTGGTTCCAGTTCCACCGGATCGGACCTAAGAACCGAAACCTTAACCGGCCTTGGGTCGATTTCCCAGTTCGGAAATATTTAAAAAAAAAAAAAACTAAAATTTCTTCTGTTAGCCAGATAAAAAAACCGCAGTCACAATTTCGATTGATACTGGTGGGACATGGGTTCGGAAGCCGGCGGTTTCACTATAACCGACCAATGTCTATTTTCAACCCAATATATACATATTAAGGAAAAAAAAATTTATGCCTAAAATACTCCTACATTTAGAGAAATGTGTACTTATAACCTTCTTAGAAAATTAAGAATACTAATATTACTTCTATAAAAGGAGGATAAATTGGAAAAAAAATATTAATGCTTAAAAGACAAGTTTTGTAAAACAAGAAAAAAATGCTAGAAAAACATGTTTTGGAAAATCGAGGGAATAATCGTTTTCTTTATTGATTTCCTACCATTCTCACATTTGTGTTTTATATAGTTGAGGGATTTTGTATTTATTGTTTAATAAAAAAATCAATCTACTTAATTATTAAATTAAGTAGCAAAAAATATAATTCTTAGCCCGTTTAATTTATTTACTCCATTCAATTTTTTTTGAATGAACGATAATTTATTTGAAATTGTCTATGAACAATTCCTTTTTCTTTTGCTTAGTTCATACACAAAATCTTACATGGTTAATCTCAATTCTAGTACCTTTTTCTCTTCAACTATTATTATAGGTGTGGATGTTGCAAGTAGCTTTACACAAAGAGATTAAGGCCATTGAAAATATTGCAAAGCAAAAGGTAATTAAGCTCTTTGTCTTAATTCATGTTCTTAATCTCACACACAATAAGAAATATTTCTAACTATGGACATTAAAATTTTCCAAAAAAGGTCATGTGTAAAATTTGTTGTGAGAAGGAGATCGACGTTGTGTTATTTCCTTGCACACATTGGTGCATTTGCAGGTGATTTTAATTTACCTACCTACACCTTGCTTCATTATTAATCTCTTTTCAAATTTTCAATCTTCTCATAGAATTTAAGTCTTTATTTTATTTTATTTTTTGCTAGATCTTGCTCCAACAATTGCTCAAAGTGTCCAAGTTGCGGTGTTTACATTGAGGAAGCAATGCTTATATATGATTCGTAGTAGCTTACCAAAAAGGGTCCTAATGCATTCGCATTATAAAACATGCTTTTACATTATAATGCATTTTTTAAGAAAAGCCTTGTTTGGATGAATTTATTTTACAATTTTGTGGATTGTTATTTGTAGAGGATCGACTTAATAAAATTGATGACATTTACATTGCTTGGCCATACAATATACCTATATGTTTAATTTCATACTTGGATTGTATTTTGCAAATAAACTCTAAAAATGGAAAAAACCTATTGGATAATATATATTGTAATTATTGTATTTAGCTCAATTTATGTATTTAGAGTGGGCCTCATTAGGTCAACTCATAGCTGGTATATATAGTGTTCTTAATTAATAAAAAGGGCAGATTTGCAACTCAAAATAATCTTTTATGGTATCAGGCAAACCTCGATCATAAACCCTAATTGCTTCCGCTTCCGACTGCCGCCACAAATTTCCGGTTGTCTTCCACTTGTTTTTCTGAACCAGAACCGCCTGTTCGATTGATCGTGCCATGTCTATAGGCTTAAAAGAATTATTTTAAACAATCAATTTAATTTAATTTGTATATATACATACAATTTTGCAGGGAACTCATGTTAGAGCTAGAGAGATTCCATTAGGAGTTATTTTTTCACCTTTACTCCTCTTGCAAGGTGTTGGAGTTGTGTTTTCTACATTACAACTTATGGAAAGAATTGCAATTGTGCACCTAAACATTGAACCTAGCAATGCACGGTGGTATTTTATGTTTTCTTCAAGAGCTTATGAATTCCTTGAGTTTATGCTCCATGGTTCAAGGTATATATAAGTTTCAATCTAATAACTTCTTTGGATTGCTCCTTTAACTTTCATATGCACAATTAATAATGTTCTAAAAATCCCGCTTAAATCCCGTCTAAGCTTCACTTGGTGGGTATGGAAACTGATGAACTTACTGATAATTAAAAGTTCGATTTTGTGACCCAACTCGCGAACCGAGTTAAACAAGGGTTTGGAGCGGAGTCCCAAAAAAAAGGGATCGTCCGTACAATACAGAATTAGGGTTTTTGTATGTTTATTATATCAACAATTTATTATTGTAATTGTATCTTCAGAAAAATCTAGTAAAGAAACACTGACTTGGTAGTGTCTCCAAATGTAGTCATATTCGTGGCAGATTGGGTGAACAAATTGTTTTTTCTCGTTTTCTATTGTTCTCTCATACTGCAAGGCGAATTTCCTAACACCACCTATAGGCGTTGTAAGGCCTCGACCTACCTAGCTTTTGATTCTGCATCTAAGCAACTGTTCAGACCGTCTAATCTTTTTCCACTAAGAGCCATCCTAATGTTTTTTAGAACATTGTGCACAATATGTAATTAACTATGTATTCTTGCAAATTTCAGGTTTTTAGGTTGGTGGTCGTTTCTTGAAGGAATTAGAAAACCAAATAAAGAAGTACTTTATGATGGTGAATCAAGGTTCATCTCTTCTTTTTTTCCTTATCTTTGTTTTTGAATAAAAGGGTAATTCATTCATATTCATTTGGGATTGTTAGAATGCAAATTACACAACCTATATTACATTGATCTCTCGATACCAAGTTTCCTAATTATCATTAATCGATTAACCTTACTCACCAATGAATTCTTTGCATATTTGTGTGTGCAGATGGTATAACTTTAGTGAGACTCCTCGTGATGCATTGAAGAATATGTCAAGGAGAGATCTTCTTGAAGAGGTAGGTGCATATATTAATTGATGAACCTTACTGCTTTTGTTTTATAAAATATGTCTTTTCAACTAGACCTGGTTCTAGTTCCACCGGATCGGACCTAAGAACCGAAACCTTAACCGGCCTTGGGCCGGTTTCCCAGTTCCGGAAATATTTTTAAAAAATAAAAATAAATAAAATAAAACTTCTTTTGTTAGCCACATAAAAAAAACGCGGTCACGGTTTCGATGATACCGGCGGGACATGGGTTCGGGAGTCGGCGGTTCCACTGTAACCGGGCCCATGTCACGGTTTTAATTGTGGTGAATCTCTTCAACTATTATTATAGGTGTGGATGTTGCAAGTAGCTTTACACAAAGAGATTAAGGCCATTGAAAGTACTGCAAAGCAAAAGGTAATTAAGCTCTTTGTCTTAATTCATGTTCTAATCTCACACACAATAAGAAATCTTTCTAACTATGGACATTAAATTTTTCCAAAAAAGGTCATGTGTAAAATTTGCTGTGAGAAGGAGATCGACGTTGTGTTATTTCCTTGCACACATTGGTACATTTGCAGGTGAATTTAATTTACCTACCTACACCTTGCTTCATTATTAATCTCTTTTCAAAATTTCAATCTTCTCATAGAATTTAAGTCTTTATTTTTATTTTTATTTTTTTTGCTAGATCTTGTTCCAACAATTTCTCAAAGTGTCCAAGATGCGGTGTTTACATTGAGGAAGCAATGCTTGTATATGATTCTTAGTAGTAGCTTACCAAAAAGGGTCCTAATGCATTCGCATTATAAAACATGCTTTTACATTATAATGCATTTTTTAAGAAAAGCCTTGTTTGGATGAATTTATTTTACAATTTTGTGGATTATTATTTGTAGAGGATCGACTTAATAAAATTGATGACATTTACATTGCTTGGCCATACAATATACCTATATGTTTCATACTTGGATTGTATTTTGCATATAAACTCTAAAAATCGAAAAACCTACTGGATAATATATATTGTAATTATTGTATTTAGCTTATTTTATGTATTTAGAGTGGGCCTCATTAGGTCAACTCATAGCTTGTATATATAGTCTTCTTAATTAATACAAAGGGTAGATTTGCAACCCAAAATAATCATTTATGGTATCAGGCAAACCTCGATCCTAAACCCTAATTGCTTCCGCTTCCGACTGTCGCCACAAATTTTCGGCTGTCTTCCACTTATTTTTCTGACGCAAGACTATTGCATTCTTCTTGCCTCGCTATCATGCCTAACGTGGAAGAAAAAGATGCTTCTTCTTCCGGTTCGAAATCTATTACTTCTCCTTACTATCTGCATCCTTCCGATCATCCCGGGATGAAGATATGCATGGTAGTTCTCAAAGGCCACAACTACCAGGAATGGGAAATTTGCTTACGTAACGCTCTTCGCACGAAACGCAAGTTTGGATTCATCAATGGAGATATTTCTAAGCCCGATAACCCCGATCAGATGGAGGACTGGTACAGTATTAATTGTATGTTAATTGGGTGAATTGTTCAGTCCATTAGACGACTCAATTCGCTCCACAATCACGTATTTTAGTTCCGCCAAGGAAACAATCCTTTAAACCTTAATTTGATTTTGGCATAAATTTATTGATTCTGGTCATTTAAAACTCAAAATAGGATTCTTTGTAATGTTAGGAAAACATATCATCGTAGGAGAGAGATATTCTCTTTTACTTTACTTACACAAGGTTTATATTATCAAATTTTGTAAGATTCATATGAATAACTTAAGACTTAAATAATTAAAAAAATACTAATACTCTGGCCATTTAAAACTCAAAAAAGGATTGTTTGTAATATTTTCTCCGATAGGGAGATTGATCTGGAGGGATTTGCAGGATATAATGTTGCGCTCTTCTTCTCTTGTCCTCTTCTTCTCTCCAATCCTTGTTCGATCCCTAGAATGGCGGAATCTACATCACAATTGCAGCTCCGACAACCCACACAACGAGGGGTGGTTATGGCGGAAAAAACCCTAATGTGCCCTAGAAGTGTCATCAAGGTGATAGCACTTTTTGCCTTTGATGACACTTATTTTCATCAAAACCGTTTTATCAAGGTCTTTGATGATATTTTTTTGTCATAAAAAATGTATCATCAAAGTATTTGATGACACCTTTTGCCTTTGATGACAATCATCAAGTCCTTTGATGACATTTTTTTTGCCCTTGATTACACTTTCTTTCATCAATGCATTTGATGACAATTTTTTGTCATCAAAGAGCCTTTTGAGTTTTGATGCGGTCAACGTCGGTCAACGACCAAGTTAACTCACAAGTCACAATGATTAGAAGGTGAAGGAAAAGAGGGTTATTTCATACAATTAAAACATAGAACTCAAATTAAGGACAATTAGGAAGGGCTAGTTTCTAAAATCCCTCTTTCTTTATTCTTTGTTGCTTCCCTGCAAACTGCAAAGTGCAAACATTTGTGTTCAAGTTGTGGGTTATCAATCAGTATCAAACTCTAATAAAGTTTTGACCACCGATAAAATTTCGTGAATAATTTTGTTAAATGGGTCGAATTGGGCCAAACTTTGCCAAGTCCAGTCCTTCATATACGACCATCACGAAAAAAGAAAGAAAAGAAATGTGTAATAATTAAGGGGAAAAAAAAGATTCTACCAAAAAATTAAGGAAAAAAGGGAATTAATTTCAGTGGAGTTATTAAACAACTCCATATAGATATGACTGATATATGAGGATATCGATATCAAGTTGATATCAGAGCGATTTTGATATACCCATAATGTTGGAATATCACTCGTATTCGTACATATACATGATATATTGATATTACTCATACTCATATCTTGATAATCTCGTATCTTATATTCCATCTGTTCTATTCTACTTGTCATCTATCTATCTATCTATATATTAAAGAAGGAACCTTTTGGCCACATGTCAACCTCTGGTTTATTTCGTCTATGTGTCAAGCCGTAGTTAAATTTGCATTCGTAGCGCCACCTATTATCCACATATTCAACCCTTTAAAAAATACTTAATACATGTATTTATCTCTTAATCTAAATTGATTTGTAATTATCTTTTCACCTAACTAATTGAGGTCATACGTGAACTACAAATAGATTTGTACTTATCTTTTAAACTAACAAAAAATTTTAACCATTTATTTCTAACCTGAACTAATCCAAATGATTTTATCTTTTATATATATCTAATAAGATTTTACCTAACCTAACAATCTAACCTAAACTAACATATTGATTTTTTTTACTGATATATATTTTCTTTATATTTTAATTGATTAATTTTTTTAATTATTATTACCTAATTGTTTTGTAGTTATCCTTAAATGATTGATTATTATTATCGAATTATTTAGGCTATATTTTGATCTTATATGTATAGATTTTTAAATTAAATATATATGTATAAATTTACAAATTACTAAACTAATTAGTTTTCTTTTAGTAATGGAAAAAATAAAATATTGAGTCTGATATTAAAATAATCAGTAAATCTCTGATCTTGCATATCCATTTTCTTGATAGTTAATGTTTTACTAGTTTTACCCGTCGTACCGTGTACGATTACGATTCAATATTTTATAAATATTATAAATAAGATATTAATAAATAAATAAAATATAATATAAACTTTAATATAAGTAATTTATTGTTCGTAGAATGTATATAATTTTAAAATCAAATATTATATTCTTTCTATTTTATTACTTTTTATGTACGTAAATTTAGAGTTTATCAAATACTTCAATATCTATTAAATATTTTATTATCCATTGTTATTAATTTTAAATTTTTTAACTATTTATAATTAATTTTTTATAAAATAAAATCACTATATTTCTATAAATAAATTCGTCAAAAAATTTATGATAAAATATTTGTATTTATTTTAAAATAGTTATATATTTTATCTTTAATTTTAAATGCTTGTATAAGGAAGCTTTCAAAAAATATTTTTATACTAAATAGATATTTTTTTTTGATAGATATAACTTCAAATAGTTAAAAAGAATTTAATACAAAGAAGTTATAATAATAGAAATAAAAATTAATTTTTTAAATATGAGGGGGCTATAATCGTTCTAGTGGCTCAAAAAGGTACAACTTTAATATATAGTTATAGATATTACCTATTTTTTTATTTTTAAATATTGTAAATATTTATCATTAATTTTTTTATTATAAAAGAAAAGAAACAATCTATAAATAATTTCGTGAAAAGACATCATGCTAAAAGGTAAAATATATTTATATTTATTTTAAAATATTTTAAATTTATTATCTTTAATTTTAAATATTTATATAAGGAAGTTTTTAAAAGATATTGTTATACTAAATAGATAGATTTAAATAGATTTAAATAGTTAAAGAAGAATATAATAGAAAAAAGTTAAAATTTTAAAAATAAAAATTAATTTTTTAAATATGAGTTGGGACCAAAATCGTTCTGGTGGTTCGAAAAGGGACAACTTTAATATATAGTTATAGATATGTACGTACATAATATATTTTAGAGCTTTCTTCGCATTTTACATAAATTGGTAGACCTAATAAAATCATATTTTACGTCAATAGGTTAAGCTGATGATTATCTCAAGCCTTCAGAAAAGTCACATGGGCATTTGAAAGAGTTGCACAGGCAAATAGTTCAAGGCGACGGGCTGACAGTATCTCGGTGAGAGAGAATGGAAATCTCAAAGGGTGAAGAGGTCTGGCAACAAAGAGGACATGTGTGATGGAGGAGACGAGCTGGTGGACGATGAGTAAGAAAGTGGTTCTATAGAGAGGTCGGAGGTGCGGTGACGCCGTGGTCGAGGTCGACTTCTTTCCTTCTTCAATCGTCACTTTAGAGGTTAGGATTGTTCTACAATCATTAGCTTGTAGTTTAGGGTTTCAATTTGTCCTTGTAAGAGGAATCTTAATTTCTCCCTGCTATGCTTGCAATCCTATCGTATTGGTACCTATGTCAGTTCTAGTTGTTTTCAAGGAATTGCAAAGCTTTTCAGCTATGTGTCACCTCTTCTTTGTGAATTTAGGGGCATGCTTCTGCTACAAATAGAGTTTTGAATTGCAAAACTATTTGCATCATTTTTCCTCTCAGAGATTTTGATATTTCTTTGTAAATTTGTCTTCTAAAGGATCTATTGTTTCAGTTTTGCATTTTTAGCCACATGTTGATATCAAGAAAATGTTAGACTCAGCTTATTGCTAGATTGTCACATTACGATGCATCAAGTGCAAAAGTGAGTTATGATGCATTCTGCTACCAATTTGCAGGCTGGAAAAGGTGGTGAACTCACTCATGATGAGACAACAATCATCAGTGGAGCATTAGATTTAACTATCACTTGCTTGGGATGAAGCAAAGGCAGTGCATTTTGGGCTAATAATTGCTTCTGATATGGGCTTCTCTTCTCTTCACATCGAATCTGATGATCAGACCATGATTTTGCACTTGCAAGACCAACACTTCCAACTTTCTCATGCAGATGATTTTGAACCTCTTGTTCTGCTTTTAGACAATTTTCCTCAAGCTATTACAAGGCTTGCGGAAATTGATCTTCAATAGTATATATCTTCAATACCCCCTATCTGAGCTCAATCTTGTGATTAATGATGAGAAGTTCTAGCTCCTTCCAAGAATGTTCTAAATATGTTACAATGCCCTGGCCCTTTAATTGATGGTAGTGACTTGTGGAACATGCATTTTTTTGACCTGTAAATGAACACTCTTTATGGAATCAATTGACTAGGAATATAGATACAGAAAAAATAGAAAATTACGCGTGAATTTATAGCCTAGGGATTTATTTTGAAGACTATAACTGATTTGAATGTAAAATATACAAATCTTGTATGAGGCCTATGAAACTATTTGAGGTATTAATTATTATTGTGGTGAATGTACTGTCAGTAGAAGAAATGTTAAAGAGGATAAAACTCATGGAGTTTTAATCAAATTTTGTGCAAGCTGTAAAAATGCTTTTTCACTTGCCAATTTCTTTCACTAACGTGAATCACACTGAGGGAATAAGGTTTAGAAAAAAAATTGATTTCTAGGTGCCTATGGTTCTTTACTATATCTAATCTGTGTAGAGGAATTCGTGTCTTTGGTGACATGCCTTTGATCTACTGAACTTTGGATTCCCTTCATCATTGCAAATGATTTCTTTTG
The DNA here is from genome assembly GCA_964016875.1 of Fallopia convolvulus. Classification (NCBI taxonomy): domain Eukaryota; kingdom Viridiplantae; phylum Streptophyta; class Magnoliopsida; order Caryophyllales; family Polygonaceae; genus Fallopia; species Fallopia convolvulus. The sequence goes on from OZ024719.1 coordinate 1,307,474, forward strand.
GTAACCAATTTTCATTATTTTGAGGCTGTGTGTGTGTGTGTCAAATTAACTGTAGTATTATTTTATCTACCAGACTTTTGAAGTATTACTATGTATTCATCTTAACTGAACTTATCTTATTATGTTTTATCCAGATATCCCAATCCTTATACACTAATTACATGTTGTTTTATCTCTATAGTATTATGTGTTCTTGAACAGACTTTGTGTTGTAAATAGTATGAATTCCTAATTTGGATTGTTGCTATTTTTCAGGAATTGGATTACTAGATATGCTAAAGGAGATGTGTAATCAGAATGCAACAACAATAATGGGTATGATTTTCGTTTCTCTAGATATGTAATGTAAATGTTTTTTTGTGGTTTGTTTGATTTTCGTTTCTCTAGATATGTACTGTAAATGTTTTTTTGTGGTTTGTTTATGTGTGAATTATGTATTTATAGGATAGAAAAATAATACAAATGAAGCTTCTAGGAATCGTTTCAATGAGAATAGTACAACTGAGGAGAATCAAACCAAAAATGATCTGCCGATTCCCAAAGATGGGTCACGTGGCTTAGTTGATCATGAAGAAGGTCAAACACTTGATCACACCAAAGATACATGATTACTTTTATTGATCAGTTAATCATGGATAGTTGATTTATTGTTAGGATGTATTTCAATCCCTTTCCCCTCTCTAATTTTGCCCTCACATGTTTGCATTCATATTTCAGTTATTGAATTGCAAATACCAGCTATCACCTTACTTATATGTACAGTCTTTGACAACTACCTATGTAAGTTATGTGAACTAATTGTGTTGCTCTGAATTATTTGTTCTCGAACAAAATCTATTACCCTCACTTACATGTCCAATCTTATGTACAGGTTCTAACAAATCACTCTAATGGTGCTAAGAGCTCTGGTTTGCTTGAGGAGAAGTTCGACATTGGCGTTGCTCATCTTGAAATGCATTTCTTCAGTTTTGCCAACTCTAGGATGGTGAACTGATGTTCAACGTGTTGTTCATCTTTGTTAAGTGAATGTAAACGTTTTTAGCAAACTTGGGCAAATTTTCTGTAAGATCATATTAAATTTAAAAGTATACCCCTTTTTAGTCGGGATATGGAATTAAGTAACAAAGAATTAACACTTTTCTTCCTATCTATGCAAAACTTGGTCAATGGATTCTGATACGATAATTTTGCCTTCCAGAGCTGCAAGAGTTAGTTGGGCAATTTATGATTCCTTTCCCTTAATTTATGTTTTACTTGTGAAGGTTTAAGTGGAAGTTGAGAGACTTGATCAAGGGACGGTATTGAGATTTTACAGAGAACGTTATGTACGTAATCAAGGTCTGCTTGTTTATCGTGCGGCTGCTAAAATTGAATGCCACCTTGAAGGCTTTCAGATGAGTTTCTTCAACAAAATTGTGCATCTTGGTTTCCATTTGGGATTTTTAGTTTTCTGGATTGTAACCTCTAATCTAGCCCTTTTTATTGGAGGACAATTGTGTGCAACACTGCAACTTGTATCCATTTGTTGATCAATCAAAATCATTTACTTTCACCCTCATTAACCATCTACCATGTATTAGATTTGCCAGTTTTTTTTTCCAGTCTTGTAAATGAGTTAACAGAAGAGTATCAGCTTACACAGTAGATTTTGGGATCTCCTTTTGAAAAAAAGTTATTCTTCTCCTTCTCTGGTTATTGCTTTTGCAGTTGCAATATGATTGGTATATGTTTTCTTGTGATTGCCTCCACTTTGGTATGCAAAAACCCAACCAGATATTCAAGAGATGCAAGAAGTTACAATATTTAACGTGCTTGGGTTATTAGTGGAACAACATATATATGATGTCCAGTAGAATTTTACACCATTCAGATGAGGTTTCATATGACAACCTGATTTTGTGTTACTTGCATCACTGTGGAGGTTGTAGTTGATGCGGCTGGTTGTCGATATTCTAAGGGTTTATTTCAGTTTCTTGCAGATCGAAGTGCTTAGAGTTAATGTTTGATTTGAGGTTACGATTTTGAGATACTGAGTTTGGCAAGCAGATTCAGCATCTTTCTTGGGAATTGATTAAGGAGTTATGACCATTCATTCATTGATGTGTTGTAGTTTTTTTTCTAAAATTCTTTTTTCAAAACTGAATTTTTTTTTTAGCACCAAAACAACATTATAAATTAGGAAGCCAAGTCATTACAGAGAATTGAAGACAGAACAGGGGAAAACAAAACAGACCCAACCCAACAGCATGTTCGAGCCATAAGCGCATACTTCACTTCTGTCATCTCTAATTCCTGCTCTTATTTTGCTTTAACTTATTAGCTGAACATGCACACCAGTTGTTCGATGTTATGCTCCTATCAATGGCATTCCTATTTCTGACTTCTTTTATGTCGGATTTTAGGTTTGTGTTTGTGCTTTTATTCAACTGGTTTTGATTCCGGCCTACCGAAAAAGTATTAGTTTTATTGTCTGAATAATTTATTTGCTACTTAACTTGGGTGATTTTGTTGTGGTTAGCACCCTTCCTCATTTGGTATATTTGTATTCTTCTTCACTTTGCTCCTAAATCATAGCACTGCGTCGTCTTAATGCATATGTAGCTTCAATACTTGCAGATGACTCCTCAGATACAACTGATATAAGCTTGACACCATCTAGGAGTGTTGATGGCTATTTTACTATACATGCTTGCTAGAATACCTAAAAGTTAGTCTTCTTGCTTGATATAAAATTCTGGATTCATTTTTTTCCTTCTCTGTCAAATTCTGGATTCATCTTCTTGATAGGAACCTAGAAGTGTTGCTTCCCTGTAACCCGCCCTGCTAATGTCTATGCTACAATTTCTCAGGCATAATAATCCTAATGATAATTTTTTCGTCAAACGTTATCTACTTATGTTTAGTTCATTAAGCTTTAAATATTCTTTTTTTGTTCCTCTTGTTTTTGTGTGGATCTACATTTCATTAAAAATAAAATAAAATTGGGAACTACTACTGATCATCAACTGTGAATAGGGTACTGGAGAGACATTTCGAAGGCTGCCAACTGAAGTTATGGCATTTGGTCTATCAGTATGATCAACACATCTTTTTGCTTTGTCGCTTGTATAAAGTGGCATTTGCTACAACGTTTAGAACCTATATTTTCTCACTTCACTGTTTACAGTGAACAAGTTCAAATTCTTGGATATCTTGAGCAACTCTATTTGTTAGAAAGAAATTTATATACATTGGCTTTAAATAAATGCATGCGATGGTATCTACCTCAAGGAATGGAATTATGAAATAACTGATTAAGTTGAGAATTACTACTACTTGGATGCGCCTTCACTATTAAACTGATTGTGTTGCCATCATTTGTTATCATAAAATCACTACTTGTTTGCTCAATGGTTCTTTTGGTGCAAAATTGAACACAACCTACAAATCATTTTGTTGTCTGTTTGATGCATTGGTGTGACTGCAAATTGATGAACTTGTTGTGCTGAGTGGTCAAAGACTAAGAAACCGATAAACCTGGGAGAAAGGAAATCGAGTCTCCTTCTTGTATCCTATCAGCTAGATATGCTTTCCTCTCTAAAGGTCTGCACTATGAATTATAGCTGGAAATTTTCCTAACCATTATATTCTGAGTTACTGTCTTACTGACTAAGACGTTTTTTTTTTTATCTTGTGTTGATGCAGCCATGCGTTCCTAAGCTTCAAAAGGCAGTTTCAGGTACAAAGAAGCCAACTAAAACCGAATGCTGTGATAATAATCTTCAAAGTCCCGAGCCAATTAAAATGGAGAGCTTAGTTTCTCCCTCTCCACTTGTGTCCTGGCATGCAACGGACTGCAAAATTGAAATGGGTAAACAACTTTTCGCACTTACTCCTCTTCCAAGACAGAAAACAGCATTCTCCAAAGGTTTATCTTTGTCTAAATCTGTAGCATTGACAAGCTAGGTTCAATTCCAGCGCCGCTGTATTTCCTTCTTGTTTTGGTAAATCTGAAAATACTGCCAATGAGAAACACACTTGAGAGGATTATTCAACCCATGTTGCATAAAAAGATGGGGACAAGTTGCAGAGATAGCTTCAATATATTCACAACTCCATGTCTGAAAATGTCTCATGTAAGGTCTTGCAAATTACTGGAACCGAACAACGGTTTCTCTACTAATAACTTTAACAAAGTTTCCAGTTGGAAAACTGACTGATTTTCTTGATGATGTTGATGACGAGTCCTCGGGTAAAGAAGCTTCACAAAGTATGGGTCTGAAATACTCAGGCTCCATGATAAACCATATCTATAGTGTAGGCAACAAAATGAAAGCACTTGATGTGCATCAGCTTCACCGGTGTAGTTTATGTCATCACGTAAAACATGCATTCTGATGGATCCATCAGATGATATTACTCTATTGAAGGATAATCTCTTGGACGATAAGCCATTGAAAGATGATCAATTTGAAGAAGCATTGTCTGGTGCCTTTAAGCAGCAGATGACACTCGGTAAAGGCTACATTTCTTCTACACTTTTTTTTCTCTATATAATGTCCATTTTTTTAAGTTGCCTTACAACTGATTAACTGTTCTTTTTGTCCGCCTCAGCGAGTTGTGTTCTTGTAGTAGAAAATAAATCTAATGTGGAAGGAGCCAGCAAGGTGTACAAGGGAAGGCGGCCTGGTGAAAACACACTGAAGAGGGAGCTCTGGGTGAGATTTGAAGCTGCAACAGATGGTGGACTTAATCTCTTCGGTTACTCCTCCTATCGTCAATTGGTTTTAGGATGAAACCCCACTGGGCTTGTGTACTGGGCTTACGTATGCACGTGGCCCATGAATTCCACATGGTGGCCCTCGGAATTTGACAGTTATGCTGACTAGGGGATGTATTAGCATTCTTGCTTAAGATTTGGTGATCTTCAACATTATAACTTATTATTGTAAAAATCATTTCTAGGAATTCTATATATGTGACAAAGGCATTGGATTTGTTCGAACACTTGATGTGGATCGGCAATCTGCTGCCAAGGCTTTTCAATCATCAAACGAGGCATGTAGTTTCTCTTTGTTTTTGCCTTTGTCCCAATATCTTAAATTAACATATGGCTAGGATATATTGGATCACAATTTACTAACAAAATACTTAGTTTAATCTTTTTGCGTAGCTTAAAAGGAAATACCCACGCTTGAAACAACTGAATGGAGATGTTTTTATTCATTATATTTTCTGTTTCTGTCCCTGGTTTCTTGTAGTCATAGTCGTGGATAGATCATTTTGTGATCATCCTCCTTTTTCTCCTCAAAATGATTGGACAATATAAGAAATTATGGCTGAAAACAAATCAGGAAACAATATAGTACGGCTCGAGTTTGATTGGATCGTTGTAATTAATATCTTTTTCCAAATGCGGCTTTGTTATTAATCTTTCAAAAGGTTACATTGTCGTTCTCAATTACAACTGATAATACTTACTCTTGAACAAATCAATCTACACTTGCTCTTATTTATTTAAGAGAGATTAGAGAATAGAGACCTCAAGTACCAAGACCATAATACTGATTCATATCTTCCTGGATTTTAGCTTTCCCGATAGAAAAAAGACAATTTATGAGAGCGTATATGTTGTATATATTGTATTTTGTGTATCTTACCCTTGGCTTGTAAGGGAAGTTAGGGCTCCAACTCTAGGTTGTATATAAGGTTTGTATGTTAATGAGAAAAGCAATCTTTTGCGCCACAAAGTTCTTTATGGTATCAGATCGTCAGGAAACTTGTCGATCCAAACTCTAATCTTAGGCTGCAACTTTTCGCCGCCTATTGCCACCGGAACTCCACCGGATTTTGCCACCGGAACTCCACCGGATTTTATCCTAATTTCATGCCGCAAATTTTTCGCCGCCTATTACCACCGGAACTCCACCGGATTTTTCGTCCACCATCACTGATTCTTTACTCCTTACTCGCATCTTCTCCTTGCCTTGCAAATCATGCCGAGAAAAGAGGCCAAATTCATACTTAATGGCGGTGCTTTTGCTGTTCAAAGTGACCGCGCAGGCTTGAAACCAGACCAGCGCCAAGAAAGCAGTGTGCGCAGGTCTAGCAGCCACGATCAGCGTGATAGTGGTGCGGGTCGCAGCGACGATCGGAGTCGTGGAGACCGCCCCTGGTGCACCCGTTGTGAAGAGATTGGTCACGAGGCTCGAACTTGCGTCCAACTCGTCGGATATCCGGACTGGTGGTCCGAAGAGCGCATTGCACAGTCCAAGTTTCAACTAACGGCTGGGAATGACGCAGAAATTGATCGAAGCCGTGGCAATGGGAATAGTTGCGGGCTGGTTCATGTTGCGCAAGTTGGATCGGGCTCGACTGTGGACGTGAACCATAGCATCTCAGCCAGCGATTGTGCAGGAATCGGACTCTCCGAGAGCCAAGTCAAAAATCTGATCAGTTATTTGCAGTCCAATTCTATTAATATTTAATAGGGCTGTAAATGAACCGAGCCGTTCGTGAGAAATTCGGTGTTCGGCTCGGCTAAATCTTGTTGGTGTTCGTGTTCGGTTTGGTTTGTAAATGAACCAAGCTTGAGCACAATTTTAAGGCTCGAAAGATAAATGAACTGAGTTTGAGCACAAGATAACTCGACTCGTTTGCTCATGAGCAAACTCGTTTATATGCTCATGAGAAAGCTCGATTGTACACTCCATAAAAAACTAGATTATACGTTTATGAATAAGCTATACTTACTATATATATTATTATAATATATAGTTTATGTTAAAATTACATAATTTTGGTGGTGTTTCATAAATCACATAGTTTAAATTTGAGTTTCATTTCCTTGTATAATTAATAAGTAAACAAGTTGTTCACAAATTTGTCTGTCGAAGAAAGTAAACGAGTGGTTCTTGAACAAGCTCGAGCTCGGCGAACATTTAAATGAACGAAACTCAAACAAAATTTTAAGCTCGAACCAAGCTCGCGTTCGAGCTCGAGCTCGTCTATTTTTAACCGAGTCGAGCTTGAGCAACTCAAAGCTCGCCTCGACTCGGTTCAATTACAACCCTATCTATTAATGCTGGACATAAATCGGGTACTCTTTCTACTTGGATTTTGGATTCGGGTGCATCGTTTCATATGACGGGAGACGAATCATTGCTTTTTGACGTTCGAGATGTTGGAAAATCTACTATTTTATTGCCAAATGGCTCATGCACAGTGGCTCGACGAGCAATGCTGCTTCGGTTTGCCGACAGAATAATTTTGCGGGACGTTTTGATCGTTCCAAACTTGACTTGCAATTTAATATCTTGTGCTCAGTTGTTGAGATCTCAGAATTGCGTTGTTACAGTTACCGATAAGCTATGTGTCCTGCAGGATCGCACTACAATGACCTTGATTGGAGCAGGTGAGGAACGGAATGGAGTATACTGGTTATGTGTGACAACACCAACTGGCCTTGCTTCACGGATTGAAACCGACTCACCTGCCTTGTGGCACTCTCGTATTGGTCACCCTTCCCTTTCAGTACTTCAACATTTACCTAATGTCAAAATAAGTGGTCACTTAGACCCGTGTGACAATTGTCATAGGGCTAAGCAAACTAGATCTTTGTATCCTATTAGTGAGTCTCATGCTTTAGACTGTTTTGATCTTGTTCATTGTGATGTCTGGGGTCCATATCGGACGCCCACTTATGTCGGTGCACGTTATTTTTTAACTCTAGTTGATGATTTTTCTAGAGGTGTGTGGATTCATCTTATGGTTAATAAAAGCGAAGTTGCTGCTTTGATTCAAAAAATTTGTTTTATGATTGAAAGGCAATTTAGTAAAAAGATCAAAAGCTTTCGCAGTGATAATGACACATAATTCACTTGTTTGCGCTCTTTCTTTGAGGAAACGGGTATTGATCTTCAAACTTCTTGTGTTGGCACTCCTCAACAAAATGGTAGGGCAGAACGAAAACACCGTCATATCCTTAATGTTGCTAGGGCACTTAGATTTTATGGGCATCTTCCATTGTCTTTTTGGGGTGATTGCATTTTAACAACTGCATATTTGATAAATAGAACTCTAACTCCTTTATTGCAAAACAAAACTCCTTTTGAATTGTTGCATGGTCGACCTCCTCAGTATGGTCGTTTGAGAACTTTAGGTTGTCTATGTTATGTCTCAACTATTCCTCGACTGTATGACAAATTTGCATCTAGGGCTAGGAAATGCATTTTCATAGGTTATCCTAAAGGTCAAAAAGGTTGGAAAGTCTATGATTTGGAGACCAAAGAGCGTTTTGTATCTGCTGATGTTACTTTTTATGAATTAATTTTTCCTTTTAAGCCTTCTTTGGCCATTTCTGATTCACATCCTGATGAACCACATCCGTCACATTTTGACACTACCTGTTACCCTATGCCTGAATCGCAGACGACTGATGGGAGGAGTGGGGTTCAATCTCCTCATGTCCTCGTTCAAGAACCAGACCCTATCTCTACAAATGCCCCGACGCAGACAAATGTCAGAGGGAGTGGTGTTCAATCTCCTCCTGAATCTGTTCAAGTCCCACAAATTCCAAGCTCCTCAACGACCCCAACGCAAATAGTAGACGGGGGGAGTGGGGTTCAATCTCCTCTTGTCGCTGTACAAGAAACTGTCCGTCGTTCTACCCGTGATAGGACTCCTTTTGTGAAGTTGAAAGGCTATGTTTGCAATACAGTGGGTGGCCATGTTGCTTCTCCTTTGTCTCCTTCATCTCAACCATCACGGTTGTCAGGTACATCCTATCCTATACCTGATTATGTTAACTGTTCACGTTTTTCTCCTGGCCATGTGGCTTTTATTTCTGTTGTTCAGTCTATTCCAGATCCTGCTAGTTTTGCTATTGTTGATGCTGATCCCCGTTGGTGCGCAGCTATGCAAGACGAAATTGATGCGTTGCAGCGAATTGGGACTTGGACTTTGACTGCTCTTCCTCCTGGGAAGAAACCCATTGGATGCAAATAGGTTTAAAGGGTCAAGTATAAATCTGATGGCATTGTTGAGAGGTTTAAGGCCAGACTTGTAGTGATTGGCAATAATCAGAGAGAGGGCGTTGACTACAAGGAGACGTTTGCTCCTGTGGCGAAAATGGTGTCTGTTCGTACTTTTCTTGCAGTTGTAGTTGCTCGTAATTGGGAATTGCATCAGATGGATGTGCATAATGCCTTTCTGCATGGCGATTTAGATGAGGAGGTGTATATGAGGATTCCTCCTGGGTTTTCTAGGGCCAAGGCGGGGACATTTTGTCGCCTTAACATGTCTCTCTATGGTCTTCGTCAGGCGCCAAGAAATTGGTTCGCTAAGTTGGATACTGCTCTCCGCAGGTTTGGTTTTACACAGTCTCGTGCAGATTATTCTCTATTTTCCTATCGCCAGTCTGGTGTCTATCTTCATGTTCTGGTTTATGTTGACGACCTGATTATTCCTGGAAATAATTCTGCTGCCATTGCCAAGTTCAAAGGGCAACTTAGTTCTTGCTTTCATATGATAGGTTTGCTTAAGTATTTTCTAGGCATTGAGATTGCTCGTTCTGTTGATGGTTTATTCTTGTCTCAACGCAAGTATACTCTTGACATTTTGACCGAGGCAGGTTTGTTAGGCGGAAAGCCTTGTGAGTTTCCTATGGAGCAGAATCATAAGCTTGGTCTTTCTGCTGGCCCGACTTATGAGGCTCATGATCACTATCGCAGACTGATTGGTCATTTGATATATTTCATATGAAGGACTTAGGTTTGCTTAAGTATTTTCTAGGCATTGAGATTGCCCGTTCTGCTGATGGTTTATTCTTGTCTCAGCGCAAGTATACTCTTGACATTTTCACTGAGGCAGATTTGTTAGGCGGAAAGCCTTGTGAGTTTCCTATGGAGAAGAATCATAAACTTGGTCTTTCTGTTGACCCGGCTTATGAGGCTCATGATCGCTATCGCAGACTGATTGGTCGTTTGATATGTTCGACGATTACTCGTCCTGAGATCTCTTATTTCGTGCACACTCTGGCACAGTTTATGCAGGCTTCGACAATTGATCATTGGGATGTCGCGGTTCGAGTGCTTCATTATTTGAAGAGTCATCCTGGTCAGGGTGTCTTCTTGTCTACTCGGAGCGATTTGCAGCTTACAGCTTTTTGTGATTCTGATTATGCGACTTGTCCTCTCACACGTCGCTCGGTTACTGGCTACTTTGTTCAGCTCGGTTCCTCTCCAGTTTCTTGGAAGACTAAGAAACAACCAACAGTCTCCTTCATACACCAAAAAATCGAGATCTTTCATCTTATCAAATTAACTTTTCCTAACAAAAAATAATTGTCAATTTCGATGGCACATCATGGATGTTTTCAAATCACGACAATAGACGTAGTATTGTTTTAGATATGATCTGAGCGCATATAAATTTCCAAATTGCAACTCGATTCAGAAGACATCTTACTCCATGACAGTGCAAAAACTTAGCTAAATAGAGAGATTGAGACAATAGTGCATTGAACATCGTGATCTAATAAAATGAGAAAACTAAATTATCTATCACTTACTCCATGGCATAATGCACCTTCTTTTTGAAACTTATCACATGTTTTTAGCTAGTAATAATATTTGAAAAGTGATATAAAAGACAAGTATGCAATCATTGAAAGGAAGTGATTATGAGAAGTGAAATACCACTTCAAAAGTATCAGAAACACCTTCTTTCTCGCCACAAGCCAGAAATAACTCATTCCACCGTGGTTCAAAATTCAAAAAGTTGATAATATCCTTTGGCCGGAAAAAGGATATGACATTCAACTTCTTGTCTCTTTTAGGGTTTTCCCACATTTTGACGATCTTTCCAATGCTTGTTTCCATAGAATGCACATGAATCACATATATATGCATGAAGAGATCGACCTTTGAGATGTGCTTGCCATCGGATAAAAACCAAACAACTAGTATAAATATATGTGAATAAATATGATCGACCACAATTTACCGGAGTATCCGTTTGACTATAAAGAGTTCTGAAGAGGGCAAAGTTTAATGTACCTTTTAACGAGTTGTTGGGATGACCATGATGTTTTTCTGGCTGTGTTCGTACCCGAACCGTTTGGTAGAGACATACAATACTTTGGATTGAAGCTTCTACTCGAGGCATGTTCCATTGAAAGGCTCCATAAAGCAAAACCTACAAAAGTTCACACATAAAAAAATAAAAAACAAATCATAACAAAGTTACTAAATTGATTTAAACCATGATATAACAAGATGATTCAGAAAATATTAAGTTATCAATAGATGCAATTACCATTCTTGAGGTAATATCTTGCTATTGAAGCCTGGAGTTACCATCCTACACTTATCACACTGGACTCATTCATTATCAGACTTGCATTCATCATCATCTTTTTTCTGCATACAATATAGAGAAAACGCCTTTAAATTTTTTGACTTCAATTTGACAAGGAAGAAAGGAAACAAGTGATTTCTTAAGCTTTTCACAAATGGCCATATTAGAATATATATAGAGAGAAAGAGAGAGGGATAAACTTGTACCACATATTTAGACCAGCAAGAACAAAAATAAAGTTAGGCGCGATAAACTTACCATTAAAGTGGTCACATCAATCACACCAATCACACCACGAGCCGCATCAGCACTATGAAACATAATGCCAACTCTTTTTTAAGCTTATAGAAGAAGGTTGCAATGAGAAGAAATCATGAACTGAAATTCTAGAAAAAAAAATGGTAATGTCAAACACCTTGTTCCATTTTCTCCCCATCTTCTTCGTCCATCATAAACATACACCATACCTCGATCATTTTTTCTTTGAGTCTTCACACCCTTCATAACCCTAATATCGTTCTTAACTTCATTGATGTGCCTCAACAACCCATTTCCTGCCCCATCCTTTGATCATTAGCCTTGGAATGTGCTGAAAAACCACGCTCTCCTTCGTACTCTGGAAACTCCGGATCTTTCATCTTATCAAATTAACATTCCCTAACAAAAAAGAATTTTCACTTTCGATGACAAATCATAGATGTTTTCAAATCATGACAATGAACGTAATATTGTTTAGATATGACCTGAGCGCATATATATTTCCAAATTGTAACAATTGGCGTTTTCATATTTTGAGATAGAAGAGGAATAAATGAAACGTGGTTTGTGTTTTTGGAGAGAGAATAAATATGTAATAGATTTGGAAAGAAACAATTTATAGGGAGATAAATAGAAATTTATGATATAGAAACCTTAAGAAGTCTCACAAAGGAGAAGGTTTTGTGAGACACCTATTTTATAATTGTGTATCCAATTATAACAAATTTGGAATGTTAAAATCTTCTTATTTAATGGTTTAAAATCACACTCGTTTTTTACTCTAACTAGATTTTCTACTAAATCCTTATACTAAAAATCAATATATATATATATATATAAGTAGAAAAACAACCTAATGTAACATTAATATATTATAGGTAATTTTTTATGCATTTTTTATAAGGAATACATAATCACTAATCCTTCATAAGTGCAATGTATTTTTAAAACAATAAACTCAGATGCGCCACTCCGATTACAAAAAACACAACTTATATTATCATTACGAAATTCCTGAGCTTCGCTTGATCACTTTGACTTATTATTATCATTTCTTAAAGGTATAAACCCGGATGCACCCAACTCCTCAAGAAGATCTCTCCTTGACATACCGTCCATGCGTAAATGAAATAACACCAGCTTTAATTTGTAGCAACATACAATATATGAATCTAAGTTACCTGCAAACTCCATTAGGGCAACATTTTGGCTTTCTTTTGGTATCAAAAACGTGTTTCAAAGTAAAAAATCATGGAAATGATACATTTTATTGGTGTCTATACCGTTTTTCACATTTATATGTTTGTGAAGCCAAGTTATAAGGCTCATTTGTTTCTATATCAAGAAGTTGGTTGGAAAATGATATTACAAGTAATATCACTGAATTTTTATAAATAATATATTATAATAATTATTTTTTATATATATTTATTTATTAATATCACTGTTTTTATTATTATTTTTTCACTAAATAAATTATAATACATATATCATACGTAATAAATATATTATAATTTTTTTAAAAAGCCCCCGGGCACGGCACGGGTCATAACTAGTTGTTATACTAAATAGATATTTGTTTGATGTTAAAGATAGATTTAAATAGTTAAAGAAGAATATAATAGGATAAAGTTAAAATATTAGAAATAAAAATTAATTTTGTAAATATAAGGTACGGCCAGAATCGTTCTGGTGGCTCGAAAAGGAACATGTTTAATATACAGTTATAGATATTTAGAGATTTCTGAATTGACTTTTATGGACAATATCGTTCGCAAAAAAAATATTCCATGGCCACTTTCACAAATAAAGTATTGAAGACATCTAGTCAAGCGGTTAACCTTTTAAGAATAATATTTAGAGATTTCTGAATTGACTTTTATGGACAATATCGTTCACAAAAAAAAATATTCCATGGGCACTTTCACAAATAAAGTAAAATTATGATTTTCTAATTATAATATTATTCTAGTTTTTTATTTCTAAATTTAAAATAAAATATCTATAAAAAAAATCTATCTAATCTACCCTAGTACAAATATAAAGCAAAAACCAAGTCTTTGTAAAAAATTAAACCACATGGCAAATTTGAAATATTTTTTGATTTTTGATTTTTCAGTTTTAATCCACTTTTACCTTAACCACTTCCCCACTATCTCAAAAACTACTATCTACTCTTTTCTTCTAAACAAATTAAAATTTTATAATTATTATTACTAAAGAAAATAAGATTCAATCGTGAAAATTTATTCCGAATAAATATTTAAATAATAAGTTAGAAATAAAATTATTTTGAAATATATATACCCGTACAAGGTACGGGAATAACACTAGTTCTAAATTAAATATGAGAAAAATTAAATCCAGGAACAAAAGGTGAAGTTATTCAAGGAATAGGGGTATTTCAATTTCTTTCATTTCAAAATGTAAATTCAAATATTAAAAAAATTCTGTCAATTTAAATTAAAAATAAAAAAGTTAAATTTAATTTAATGAAAAGATGTGGCAGTTAAGAAAAGTGGGAAAGTGGGTATTTGTGTTTTAGTAAAGTGGGAAAGTTAATTTACATCTTGTATTTTTTTTTTGAGAGGATGTACATCTTGTGTTAATTTAGCCCAAATCAAAAAAAAAATTAATTTTTTCACCAATTTTCATGTGGTTAATTTTTACATTAATATGAGTTGTGCTTTAATATTGTAGCAGCGTAAGTAATCGACCATGCGCGGATCTTGTTAAAGTTTTACTTGAATTTTATATCGAAAATGTTTCATTTTACATATTGATTCAATGCATAGTCATATTAATTATTAAGACCATCTCAAACAGTTTTCCCATATTATGGGGAATTATGTTTTTGGAGAATTTGATCTAGAAAGTTGCCCCTGCAGTTTCTTCATTACGTTCTCTATAATGGAGTAAAACTCCAAAAATTATCTCATCTTCCCTTGAAATAGGGAATTCTCCATCACATTCCCTATAAATTTTATTATTTATTTTATATGGTAAAAAATAAGTTTTAAATGCAATTATTTAAAATAGAGAATTTGTTGGAGTTGGTTGAATTTTTTTAGAGAATATGGTAGTTGATTCTCTATTACACAACTATATGAAACAACAATCTCGATTACCGATATTAGGTCATCTCCAACAACTTCTCTAAAATTTTCTCCAAAATAAAGACCCAAAAGTCATATTCTGCAAATAAAATTTACTTTAATTCCAACATCTTCTTCATTTTAGAGAATCTTATATTTATTAGTTCTATTTACATATAATATTTTTTTTATAAGCTTTCATATGGTCAATCACAAGTTTCCATGTATACACTTTTAATTAATGCATTCTCCAAATAAATTTGGAGAATTCTCTAAATCTAGGGAAAACACTTCAATCTTTTGGAGAATTCTCTATTTTGGAGAAATAGATAGAGAATATGTTGGACTATAAAATCACTAAAAATACAAATATCAATTTATATGGGGAATCTCTTGGAGATGATCAATAGACTAAATATAAAAAATAAAATGTCCTTATACGTATACTATACTAATATTAAATACAAATATGAATTAAGTATGACCTACAAATTGAATATGATGATCAACCAACATTTAAAAAAATTTAATAAAATATTTGAACATAAATTTTATTTAATTAAAATAATGAATTTTTATCAATTATATATGTAACGCATGGTCCAATATTTTAAATTAGGTGGCTTAAGGAGAAGCGACAAAAAACATGAGATGACTTAATGTTGTGAGGTTATTTCTTACCCGATACATGTGACAAAAAATGAGGTGAATTAACATGATAATGACACATGAAAAAAATGAGACGACTTAATATGGTGTCCTTATCTCTTACATGTGATATGTGACAAAAATCAGATGGATTAACGTGGGAACGATATGTGGTGAAAATGAGGCGACTTAATTTGACGACCTTATTTCTTACCCAAAATATGTGATGAAGACACAATGACTTATTCATACATATATCTATAATACTATAAGAAAAGGTTCTTGAGCAATTAATGCTCATACATTTTATACATACTATATGATTTTCATACAATTTCATAAACTACTTTAATTAAAGATTGAATGTCAATCTATCTATCTATATTCTATATAACCTATAAAATACAAAATTCTTGGTCAATTTATGGCCCTCTATTTATTACCCCATTTAATGAAAATAGCCTCTCAATATAAGAAGTTCATTTCTAATAAGAAAAATAAAACATAAAACCTAATTTATTCATCTGTAGAAAATATATTATATATATACCATTGAAAAGATAATGTCACCAAATTAAAAAGTCTAATTAAGCCACCAACTAACAATTTTTGACATATTTTACGCATTTAAATTATATATATAATTTTATCCTTGGATTGTAATCTTTTTTTGTGCCCAATTATATATGGTAATTGAGAAAGAATATGTATAGACATCAAATTCTACACTAATTAGAAGATTACACTAATTAGAATGTGTACGAGGAACACTTTACTTAGAAAAATATTATTTCTGAAATAAAACTATACTGCAATCAACTATATGAATAAGATCAATTTTAATGTATATTTTATTTCATGCCAACACCATGATGAGGCTCAAATGCTCAATTCACGTACTACTATTTCATCCGCTTAAAATTGAGGACAAACTATCATTACAATATTTACCTATTGTCAAAATAATTTAAGTATTTTGTTAGTGTATATGACTTCTATAATTCTATAAACCATAGATGAACAATATGTTCTTACTTTTATGTTAGAATTTTATTACGGTCGTATAAATGTAGAGATAGAAAATAAGTTTATTGTTAGCCTAAAGCAATAATAAAAAATAAAATTAAAAATATATATATATTATGTTAAAGGACTTAAACGGTCAAATTGAATTAATGTAAAATATAATCTCAAACGTCCAAATTTTTACAACTTTACATTTAGTGGCATTATTAATGTACATTAACTTAGAATAAGAAATATGGCCGAATCCGAATCATCTTAAACCGCCAAATTTTACAACATTGCATTTAGTGACATTAATTTACAATAGAATGTGCTCATAATACGGTAATTGATAACCACTATAAATTCTATAGATTTCAATATTTCATCATCGGCAAAGAATGTTCTCTTCCAAGTGATTAATCTTAATTTTTAACAGGTTAATATTTTTTGCAAGAGGTTTATAGTGCATTTGTATATCTTCTTACGTGATCAAATAGTCAATTATGTATAGCCATATAAAGGTATTGAAAATTGTTTCTATTAGTTATCTATTATAATGATATTATTCTATTTTCTATTTATTATTATGAAAGTTTAAAATGAAATTTATGCTCTAGATGATATTGTTATTTTTCTTCCGAGCTCCATGTATCGATAAAGTTTTTTTGTATTTTTTTGTGTGTTTTATGTTTATATGTAGCCTAATTTTTCTAACACAAAGATCTCCAATATTTATGTAGGCATCAATGGACCAACCAATTGCGAAGTTTAAATCGAAGAGATTCAAGACAAGTATGCAATAGTTTGGTCATATAAAGTCGGGTTTTATTTTCACTGACACCTTTATTACTCTGCGTGTACATGTTTTTTTTAAACATACATTAAAAAGAGGGAGGTTGAACATTTTTCCATACTTATAAAATTTCATTATCTTTTCACATTCAAATAATAATTACCATGTAATAGCTACTTTTTAAATTGGATGGGTATCTAAAGGCATTTATGTTAGGAAGGTATGTGGGAAACAACTTTGTAACTCTTTGACTTCTTCAGTCTTTTTTTTTGTTTATGCAATTTTGTAATTAATGTAAGAAAATGAAAATGGTGTATATTTGAGAAAGTAAGAAATTTAAAATATTCAATTCAATGTTTGATACATACTGTATTGTGAGGATTGTTAATATATTTATGAAGAATCAATATATTCCGCGAAACGAAAAATTAATTAAAATGTAATATGCTTATTAATAATAATGCCTCTTTACATAAATTATAAAATACGGAGTATCTATTTTGGTAGATATTTTTAACAATTATGTTTTGTTTACTTAAGAGTCCATTGTTTTTTTTTAATTAGTGCCTGAAAAAGAGAGTAAGGAGAAACAAAAAAAAATGGTAACACAAGTGATTGATTGGCTTAGCTTGATTCATGTAATAAAGGAAGAAAATAAATAAATAAGAAAACATTAAAAAGAAACAAAAAAATCCAAGCCATATCAAATATAATAAACTAGAGTTTTTTAGTACAATAAAATAGAGTTGTAAATATTTTATCCATGATATTGAAATCTCTTTTTACAATTATTATATGCATAAATGTAAAAAAAAAAGGATCAATCCTATTATGATCATTCACAACTATTGAACTATACATAAATTAAAAAAAAATCATATCCAAATTGAATACATATCTCATTAAGATTCCAAATGAGTTATCTTCTATAATAATACTATAAACTTAAATAAGTTGACAATTAATGCTCATACAAATAATAAAGTTTTTTATAATGTCATTGCAAACATACATATACATATTAATAAAATATTTTATGATTTCAATATAAGTGTTTTGGTAATAAATGCTCATTCAATTAATTAGGAATTTTATCAAAACTATTCTAAATAAATTTTTTTATATTCTAAATGGTTTTTACTATGTTTCATTTTAACTCTTCTTTTTTAATAAAAATAAATAAATTAACTCTCCTTTTATGACAAATTTTTATATCATAATACTTATAATAATAGAAAGCCAAATTTTATAAATTTATAAATCCCCATGAATTTTAAAAATTATTTTTAAAAAGTCATCTTATAAAAAAAATTATATTTCTTTTATCTTATTATGAATTTAATGATAACGAAGTCGAGAAGTCTTCTAAAATAATTAAAAATACATAAAAATAAACATAATCATTGAAAAAAAAAACTAATTTGTTTAAAATATTTTATAGCTTTGTCATATCTTGTAATAATAGAAATAAGTGGGCTTAGAATGTAATTTGATCAAAAGTACTTAGAAGCCTTAAAAGGCCATCGTGTGTAATCTGATTGGCATCTTGGAACAATTACTGAATTACTTTCTATCTCTCTTTTCCTATTCTCTTACCCTAATATCTCTTTTCCTCTTAATCTTGTTCTTCTTCCTTCTCAAACTCTATTTCCTTAATCTCCCATAATCGGTTCATAACAAGCTTCCATTCTATTTTAAACACATATTACCTACCTACTCCTTTTTTTAAAAAAAATTCGATTACCATAGGACCGTGGCTATTTTTGAAACTAAATGAATAAATTTATGATTTGTATTTTGTGATAAATTTAGAAGAAAATAATTATTTCATTTTTATTTCAACTCTTGATTTAATTCATAATTAATCTCATTTGTTTCTTCATTTTTACGGTGACTATACTATGCATCGATAAGAAGATAAGAACGAAATAAAATAAAAAACGGTTATTTATTTGGTCAACTGGGAAAAACCGTTACTAATTTTCTTTAATATACAATTAAAACCTAATTAATATGATATAATGAAGGCAATGAATGAAATTATATTACGTTTTTAAGGGGATTAAAGATGCCAATTGAGTAATAGGTACACTACACCTCAATGCATAAAAAAGAACAAGAGAATCAAGGACTAAAGAAACCACTATCATAGAAGTGGGTGATGAGAGGATAAAATAAAATATTCATGTGGGAGTATAAAAAGGTAAGATTTTTTTTTCGACAAAGTTTCTTCATGAGTATCACAATCTTTATGTTTAGATTACGAATACAAAGCACCACAATAGTCAATCCAAGCATTAAGTACAAGGCATAAAAATAATTTTTAAAGTGAAATTATATTTAAATATTTTTTTATCAAAAAGAAATAAAAAAAAATGCTTCGTGTGTAACACGGGCATCACCACCTAGTTTGAATATATTAAAGAGACGCGTGATTTTAATGCAACATGATAATAAAAAATATTTTTTTATTTATACAACCAATCAACATCTAGCTTAATTGGATTACATATCTCTTATACATATAATAAAGATTATATATTACATAAAAAATTCAAAGATTAATTATGGGTCTCTATACGTGTAATATCTCTTATAGTTGTAGTCACATTTATATATAATATTTTGTTATTGTGATTGTTATTTCTTACCCCTTAGTTATTGACATTTATGTTTGTCACATTTTTTTGTTGCAAATATCCAATAAAAAGATTACACTTAAACAATACTCCGTATAATTTAAAAAATAGTTGAAAAAATAATGAAAGTATATTAATATTGCCAGTTATCTTTCCAAATATTACACAGAGCAAATGGATATCTTTATATGACGTAACATGTTATAAATGAGGTGGAATGTGAATTCATCATGTGACATAATATGTTACAACTTTAATATTATATACTCCATAGTTGATTAAAATGGATCGACATTAATTGTTACAAAATATATTAACATGAACAAAGGCTAGTAAATTGCAAAAAATAATGTGAATGTTTTATGTGGACGATTAATAAAAAAAATTAATGGTTGAGAACTTGGTACAAAATGAAATAAAGTATATATGAATATATGTAGGTTTGAAGAGAGAACTTGCAATTATAATATCAAGCTTGATATTGTTGATTATTTCAATTTTTATCGATTTGAGCATAATTTTAAAACTTGTAATCAAAACAGTGGTAATTTAAAATAGCGGCAATTAACGATTTTATAAACTAAAAATAATTATAACTTATATATCATTTTTCATTTAAAATAAAATTAATTGTCAATATCATACTAGATTATTATAGTTTGTTTAAATATTAACCAAGAATCTTCATTATTTATAAGATGTTATTAAAAAAATATTTTCTATATTTTAGTTTGGTAATATCTTCTCCATTTTGGTATATCGTTTTTATTTTTTTTTATATTTAATACATAATTTTGTAGTTTGGAAATTCACGATTTTAGTTAGGTATTATCTTCACCAAAATCTTTTATATATTTTAAATAAAAAAATATACTATTAAAGCTATCTATTTTATAACAAAAATTAAAATAATAAGAACCAAAATATCAAATCCTAATAGTGGAAAACTCCAAGGAATGGATAATCTTTAAGGAATATATAAAGAATCAAAAAATTTGTATCTGATGTGTTTATCTAAAATTATGAATACCATCTTTAAGAAATATTTAAGGAATTAATCTTTAAAAATAATCTTCTAAGTTGATTTTTATATAGTAGATTAAAGCTAATCTAGTTGTAAAAAAAAGCCACCATATTTTTTTATATTTTTATAGAAATTAATGTTTAATTAAATACACTATACACTTCCAAATTTACAATTTAGATTTTTTATAAAATATTGGATGATATTAAAACTTCCAAATCTGATATTTGAATTCATAAGATTTGTTTCCAAAACTACTAATTTATATGAATTAATGAGGAGATGATATGTGTTAAAATCTGATGTGACGCATTTTAGGAATGACATGTGACAAAAGATGATGTGGCACAATATGGTGGCTCCAAACCTTATTGGTTTTATATATATAGTAGATTAGAGTAGATTTTACCTGATATGTTTATTATAATCTTTACATTCCTTTTTTTTGTGACAACACGTGCGGAGAGAAGTGCTCCAATTGTCCAATTTGTCGCGTCTCTATTGCGAGCGAAACACAATTAAAATTGTTCATCTATCCTAGTACCAGGGCCGTCTCAGTATGCGGTGCAAGTGGTTTAATGGCACAGGACCCCCAAAATAAATGGGGCCTCATATAGTCTAATGTGGAAAAGAAGTTAACATTGTTTTGTTGTCTTAGTAGTAGTTAGGGGCATATGGCATGTTCGAAGTTTTGTTTTGCTGAAGGTTCGATACTTGTTATGTACATGCATATGGCTGGCTCTTTTCCACATTTTCTTTGTAGGCCTCAATATCTCTATCTTTCTTATTAAAATTTCTTGTTGTGCTATTTACCTTCATGAAGAATAATAAGTCATCAAATGTTTTTTCAGTTGCATTTTTTTGTTTTATACATTCACTTTTATTTTATTTGAAATATCATCACAAACATTTTAATATTTTAAACAATATAAACCCATACTGTTGTTTTGAAAATAAATAGGAAATTTCGTCTTGAATTAAAGTATAAAGTAAATTGATTTTTGCTTTTTTTATTTTAGCTAAGTTGTCTAATACTTTAATCAATATATGTTTATTTTAATATACAAACCTAATTAACTAATGAAAAGTTATTAATGAAAAACAATTAGGAATAATTATGAATTAATTACTAACAATTTATTATAAGATGATTATTCATCAAGTTATATATATAAATATATTTTATTTTGATGCATTAGAAAAAATACCAAAACTTTATTAAAAGAGCCTAAAATTAAAATTTGCACATGACCACTAAAAAATCTTTGAGACGGCCTACCTAGTACGTACTTTGTAAAAATTTGAGTCATATGGTAAATTATAAATAATCTTTTTAAATATTTTTCTCTCTTTTTTAAAACACTTTCACCTTACACACTTATCCCACTATCTCAAAAACCACTTCACTAATAAATTAATATTTTATAATATTTAATTACAAGAAATATTTTTAATTTTTTAATTTTTTTAAACCAACTTCACCTTAACCCACTTTTCTCACTATCTCAAAACAACCGCCCACTGATAAATTAATATTTTTAATTCTTTATTAGAGGAAGTATGATTTAGTCGTGAAAATTTGTTCAGATTTTTTTTTAAAAACAAGTCGAAAACAATTCTTATAAAATCATTTTAAATTAGATATGTATAAGGTACATAGATAACACTAGTCAATTTGGATGTCAATTTGGATGAAACTAATTACTCAGATTTTTCTCTATTTAGCAGTGTCTTTAGTGTACAGCTAGTTGAGTAGATAGGGCAAGCACGGGATTTAATTTAACATAGTTTTAAGGGAAAATTGCATTTAACCATCCCTTATCTTACCTTTATTACATTTAACCACACCTTATAAATTTTTCTACAAATAACCACCCTTTATTTATAGGGGCATACTATGCATAACACAATGACTATAATAATTAAACACAAAATATAGCAAATTTATTACGGGGTCCATAAGCAAAATTTTTATTTGAAACCCTAACTTTTTAATTTTTCACTTCACCATCCCTAGTTTTTCAAATATCACTTTTTGCCCTTCATCTTCTTCCTTTGGAAGAAACCCTAGGTTGCCCAACTGCCACCAAGTCGCGCCCGGCGCCTCTGATGTTGAGTGGTCTCCCTCTCCCTTGCATCTTCGCCCCCGTGATGTCGCTGACTGCCCATCCCGCCCTTGCGATGTCACTCGACCTCACACCCAGATCTCGCAGTGAGATTTCGCCTCCAACCGCCACCGCCGCGTACATCTAACATCAATCAGCCTCCCTCTCCCTTGTGCCACCTTTGTAGCGCTTACCTCGACTTGCGTCCTCACCATCCCCCTCGCCTTTGCCATGGAATCAATCAAGCATTAGATCCAAACGAAAAACTTCCATTTCTATCATATTTTGGAATCAAGCTCATTTGATGATATATCCAAAGTCTCGTTATTCCCTTCACCTTATAATTCATTGATTTGTTCTCTATCCCTGTGTTTTTCCATATCTTCAAAGTTCTCTACTTTCCGGCAGTGTTTTCGCATTCAACAAATTCATTAGAGAGAGGGAAAAGGAGCAGATTTTGGATAAGGGACCTCTTAAAAAATTAGATAAAATTTGTGTTTGATTATTAGTTTTACTGTGTTATGCATAATAGTTATGTATTTATAAGTATAAGTATGTGACATATAACCACCTTTTAACAGAAAATGTAACTTTTCTGTTAAATATAGAAAATGACTGTTTTGCCCTTATTTTTAATTTTATTTAAAAAAACCTCTGCTAGTTAATACTCCATCTTTTCTTCGTACAAACTACAAAGCACCATTTTTTCTTATTTTGTGATTATTTCTTTCATAAATCTTTCTCGTCAATTTGATACCCTAAACAATACCAGACTCTTTTATCCATTCTCAATCACGGCATTGTCGGCAGATCTGTCGTCACAAGGGGAAGGTCATCGTCTTCTCTTGGCCAAAATAGTCCCGACGAAGCATCTGAATAAGCACCTTTCCTTTCCAGGCCACTACCGGTTCCAGCAACAAAGGAGGACAATCAGCAACCAGAATTGGGGTAGTGCCAAAAGTATCGTCGCCATCAACCGGTTCGGAGAAGACGGTCGCACCCATTCCCTTGCCACCGCTTCCGGTTCCGAAGAAGAATTCTCCCATGCCCCCTGCCTCGGGAGCAAAATGGATAGAGGAGCAAAATGGATTCTACGGAAATTTTGGGTGAGGATTGGGCTTGCGAAAACGGGGAAAGTGAGAGGATTGAAGAAACCTGTTGGATAATGCCATGATAAGTTGATAGAGATTCAAAATTTCCGAATTGGGTACTGAGAAAAAGAATTGTTCTTCCCAGCTAATAAAAGAGGGCGAAAGTCAGAAGGTCGATAGCAGAGAGGTGAGAGAGGCGGCGGCCATGGGAGATAAAGGCTTTTGTTTAAAGCCAAAGCATAAAATGGACTTTTGGAGATGAGGAGGAGACCGGGAAAGTGACTCATTGGCCGGCAATTTGGGCCAGATACATTGTGTGCTTGTGTGGAGGATTCATATTCCCTTTGGCTTCTTCCTTTACCCCTTACTTGGAGGATTAGACAACCCTAACTTTATTCAAACCTACAAGAATTCAGTGAAGGGGAGCCATGGAAGACAAGTATTGGCTCCAAGAGAGAACGATAATTTCTCCAATTATTCAAATATTTTTATTTAAAAAATGATATTTAATAATAAATATATTATTTTTATATATTTTAATAATAAAATATATTATAATTTTCAAAATATATTATATATTCTTAAAATATAACAAATTGGATCAACCCAACGGGTTTCGGGTCTATCGGGTTCGGTTTATTTTGGGTTTCGGGTTCAAATTTTCGGGTCTTAATCTTAAATTTTTCGGACGATTCGAATCGGTTTTTCGGGTCGCATCAGCTTTTGACAGCTCTACTAGAGATGGAGTCAACAATTAATGAATCACACACAGCCTGATGATTGATTATATGAAACCTTTTGATTTAAAAGATGAACCTTATATATAGTAATGTATTGGTTTTACTTTTCATAATATAATTAACTAGTGTTTCAATTATAAGATCAATAGGTGGACGTGCCGGAGTGGTTATCGGGCATGACTAGAAATCATGTGGGCTTTGCCCGCGCAGGTTCGAATCCTGCCGTCCACGATTTCTTTTTATTTTTTGTCTTTAAATTGTAACGTTTTCACTAATTAGTTTCTTAGAAAAATGAATTTGAATTATTATTTTTTGTGCTAGCTGTATAAATATAAAAAAATTCCTATATATAGCCAATATCGTGTTTGATCGATTGTTCTCATACAACTTTAATATAATGAATGCGTGGATTAGTGATGAAACAAATTGCTACGAATTGGGATAGAGTTTAACACCTCAACTTTATTTTTCCTTTATGAAAAAATTGCTTAAAGTTTTATAGAAATTTTTATAAAAATTTCTGCAATTTCAAACATAAAACTCATTCCTAATCGAGCAAACACATGTTGACTTAATTGGTAAAGAACTTTTTTCATACATAAATAAACGCAAAAATCGACCTACTTATTAACATTGCAAATGTGTTCGAACTTCATATATATGTAACAACTAATATGTATGTGAATATAATGTATGTACGATATTATATATGCATGGCCGAGTTGTCATTTAACATTTAGTACGCGATAATTTGTACATGTGTCTAGTTTTACTGAAAAAAGAAATTTAATTATTAAACTATAAACCAGGAAATATGTGCTCTTGTTATTTGTGTACCAGACATGCCCGGTAGATCAAGAGACCGAGATGAAACTCGGTAGCCGGATAAACCGACAACAAATGAAAGACTTAACAACAACAGACCAAAACAAACAAGCAACAAGATAATCAAGATACAAACACCGAACAAGGAAATCAGAGAGGCAAAAAACGAGGTAGGAGAAAAGCAATTTCGCGGATTAGAAGGGGCCTAACACGGGCGATCACACATCTTGCCTTTATATCGCCCGATTCTATCAGTCGATCACACTATTGTACATCAGGACCGTGTATTTCCTAACTCCATTTTCGGGGATAAATGACGAGACCATCGATCATATGCCAAGCCTAATGATATTCTGATTTATAATTAAATAAATATTACTGTACTTGTTAATTACATAAAATGGGTTCCTCAATATTCAAATTATTCTATCCTAAATCAATTGACAATAATAAAAAAAGGAGTTTCTATAATGTGTCATTGTGCCCTAATGGGTTATAAACTTATAATAAAACTATTTGCAATTAATAAAAACTAAACTCTATATAAAAAAATCCTATATTTTTTTTTCCAAAATATCAAATATAATTAAATCTTTCCCAATAAAACTACTTAAAATATGCCTTAAGGACACATTATAGAAAAACCGATTAAGAAAAATTATTTCATAACTTTATATACTAATTTGTTATTTGTCTGGCTCTTTTTAAACCCTCACAAGAAAACTAATAACTCTACCAAACGTTCATCTAAAACATTCTAACGTAACGAAAATATTTTTAAAAAATTATGAGGTTAGAATTCAAAACAAAACAAAAAACATTGATAGCTACCATTATAGTGGTCCTCTTTAAGATTATCCATTTTTGTGTTACATTGAGAAAAATTGATGAAGAATTATACAATTGGGAAAAATTGCATGCATGTACAAAGACCACTTTCGGACGTTGTTGTTAGACACGTAAACACAGTTAATTTGGGTTCTTCGTGTTCGTTTTGTCATCTGTTGTGGAAAAACAAACTCCACAAATAAATTTCAAACAACTTTCTTGTGGAAAATATGCAACTAAAGATGGTTATTTTGGAATAGTATTCAACTATTCATGATATATAGTATGTATAAAAACGAGTTTGTTTTGGTTTTTTCATTTACATTCATATATCAACCTATCATATTTTAGAACATTAAATATGATCGATGTTAATATATTCATACATCTATTTTTACTGGTAGTTTATTGATATTTCGTAGCTAGGTTTGGAGTTGTACTCTTTCTTTCCTTTATGTGTCGTTCGGTTTGATCGATCAAAGCCGATCTACGTTCGGACTGTTTTTTTATATGCATGCATTTGTTCGAAGAACATTGTCTTGACCATGTCTAAACGCTGAAAGGTCTTAATTCACTTAATCTTTTAATCCATCTGAGACAGCGTATCTAGATAATTCAATTGAACTAAACGCTAAATTATCCCTCTCTGTCCAAGATCCACCTATAGTACTTTAAAACATTGAATATGATGTTAATATGTTCATATATCCCTTTTTACTCATATTTTATTGATATTAGCTATCTAAGTTGGGGTTCTATCTTTTTTTCTTTTCTCTTTTGATTTGAGTGAATACTGAAGAGGTCTTTAACGAAGACGACTCTCCCAATTTAACCTTTTTATATATGTTATTGGGAAGATTTGAACCCGAATTTATGAACAAGTACTTAAAAACCTAGCGTTAAATGTGATTAGTTGGTCCTACTTTTTTTTTATTAGCTAGAAAAGGGATGCAATACCCGGTCTTCATGATATAATGATAAATAACTTAATGAAGTATACATGTTTGATTCAAATTTAAGAGTCTATAATTTTGAAAAAAGTTTTTTTTTCAAAATATTATTATACTCAATATAATATTGTAGTACTTGACATATGTATGTCCTAGTAGTCAACAATGTTTTGTCAATTTGTCGATTCAATAATAAAATCTTTTGAAGCCTAATAATAATAGTATAAAAGGTTGTTGACTTATCATTTCTTAATTATTTTTATTTTTATATTATGATGACATCATCTCTTATATTAATGATAGTCTAATTAGTACTTTAGTAGTATAAAACAAACGAAGAACTTTCCAAGAAAAAATAATCGATTTATTAATTAAATGCTTTGAGAAATGTTCAAAGAGAAACACGTATCAAATAGTTTTAACTCGAACTCCAGACATAGACGTTTGATGGAGTAAAACTTTTTTGATGACCAAAAAATAGTCTTAACTCGTAAATATTTCACTTACATAGACCATTCACATACCCCAATTGCATTATGGAAGAGTACTTGTTTACTATTCTAACTTAATTTCTAACCACTTAACGACAAACTCACTCGGGGACGCAGCGAGATGGGGGCCGATGGGGTTGATGACCTCACCGAATGTCGAAAAATTTTCGGAATAGTAGAGAGTACATTTTTTAAATAATTAGTGCCCCTTTGAATCTCGATTGAAGATTTGCCTTTGACATGATTGTTACAATGTTGCAAGTCTGTAGGTTGAAGAAGATCGAAGTACTTTTTTTAATTTAAAAGCCTAAAACGACATTATTTTGGATGTCATTTAATAAAAGGAGTGAAACACTTCATTTTGATTTGGTTTAAAAAAAATGGAGTATATTACAGGCTGAAGCAAGAGGAATGTATGATGCTGTATGTGAAGCTAAAAAGAGAAGCCTGAAGAAAGTTGAATTAGAAAGCGAAAATCTCATTGTTATAAATGCTTGAAAAGGAAATAAGTCTGTCCCTGGGAAATCGAGATGACGCTGACACTTTAACACTTCTACGGTCTTTTGAGGCAATCCGAATTGGCCAACATGTGTCTCACGATTGTAAAAAGGCGGTTGATTTGATTGTCTTTCTACGTCATTCGTATAGTGTCAATCAAATTCAGACTCACTATTAACTTTGTGTCCTCATCTATAAGGATGCCTAGGCTGATCTGTGTTTTCAACCTAATTTTTTCTATTCAACATTTTAAAAGATCTAATTTTATGTTACATTTTTAGGAGAGAGAGAAACCTAATTGGTCAATTACAGCTATTTGCTTGCCTTTCTTCTCCCATGCCAATTTAATCGTCTTGAAAAAACGATTTGCCGCCTCATTCCTTGCCCGACGCCCCCATTGAAGAATCTCCTCTGCCTTTCAGCCCGACAATCACTGTAATTTTTCCTAAATTCCAGGTTCGAATTAAACTTTATTTTTTGTTTTAAGGTTTGAATTCAATTTGTGATTTGATGATTATGGATTTAAATTCCATCTTTGAATTCAATTTGATAATTTTTTCTAATACAATCTAATTGAGTATTTAATTAATTGAATCCAATTTATGATTTGTTATTCTTGATGATTCGTTATTTTGTTGCATTGATATTTTGATTAATTCTATTCAAATTTAAACTGCTAAAAAACGACACTTAATTTGAACAGCATGGAATACCAATTAACGAAAAAGTTAGTATGCAACTTGGAGAAATGAAAAGGCATTTCTTTTTGTAGGGTTTTTCAATTCTTGACGAAAATACACAAGAAAATTCTTGGGCTATTTCCATGAAAGTGGTTCAAAAGAAAATTAATACTATAAGTTAAGAACATTAGGCCAAGCCAAGCACGTGGCCATCACGTGCCTTCGTGTATATATATAACTAGAATGCAAGATCAAATTGATCACAATTCACAAACACAATTTTAAGAACTTTTGAGAGAGCTTTGTGTTTTGATATTAAGAGTTTTATTAATTATAATGCATTGCAACTCTCAATCTTCTTGTTCTAAACCTCAAGCTTCTGTTTTGAAACACATGCCAACTCGACCCATAATTAACTTGGCCTTCAGGTATTATTATCACCATCTAATTATGTACTTATATCTTAATTAATTAGCAATTTAATATTTCCCAAATTTTCTTATATCTAATTGTTTGCGCATAATTTTATTTTATTATTGCAGGCCGTGCACGCAAGAACATGTGGTAATTAATTAATCACTAATCTAGATTATCAAATGCAAGTTTTTTTTTAAATAAGTGATTGTCGATATTGGACTCCAAACGTTTTTTTAAAAAAAAAATTTAATTTACTTGTATTTTAATTAATTTGGAGGGTGACCGGTCACTATCATTAGCATAAGGTTGAATATATTAATATAAATTTTATATGTATTAAATTAAATTAAATATAATTATTCAGATTTTACTTATTTTTAACCAACAAATATTGTTTTTAAAGATGAATAATTGGAAAAAATGAGCAGATAATGTTGAAGAAATAAGAAGCAATTGTACCAAACTCCACCGAAGTACCCATATGGAGGAGTTACAAGATCAATACTTATTCCCTGAGGTAATTAATTAATTGAATACTTTAATTGAGCTCTTTATTTAAACAAAATTAATTAAAAAATATATTTTCTGCATTTTTAATTAAAATTGCATTTAACACGAATTAATTAGATATGTTGGAGGGAGAAAGAACACTTGAAAAAACATCCAAATGCCAAGCTTATAAGACTAGGCGTTGGAGATACAACTCATCCAATACCTCAATCTACAGCACTTGCTATGTCAAAGGTAAATTTATAATTATACATGTAATTAATTTAATTATTTGTTGTTTTATTTTAATTATAAATTGTTATAAATACTAAATGATATATTGAAATGAGCAATTTTTTTTGTGTGTTGAAGTATGCCGATGGTTTAACCACGGTGAAAGGTTATAGTGGGTATGGAGCTGAACAAGGCAAACAGGTACATTTTTAAGGTGAAAAAAATTACTCCATAGTTAAATTTTATGTTAATAATAAAGAGTTTTTAAGTGCAGGAATTAAGAGAGGCGATTGCTCAAAATATGTATAAAGAATTGGGAATTAAAGGCAACGAGGTTTTTGTTTCTGATGGTGCTCAATGTGACATTTGCTCGTCTTCAGGTGATTTTCTTACAAAAAAAATTACCCTATGGTAATTTTACAATGAACTTCTTAGTCTCCTTGTCTAAGAATTAAAACACAAGGTAACTTCTTTTTTTTGTGGGAAAAAAATATAAATAATTGAACTTTTTGTATGATATCATAGGTAGATATATATGTCACTTTCAACTTTATTAGTTTTGAAAAACTTTCAACACACATGCATGACGAGTCAAAAGCTAGCAAAAATTACATTTGCTTTTGTCACGTACTCACGTAAGTCTATTTTAGGGAAGGTAACATTAATTACTTTGTTTTTTATGATGATGTGTAGGTGTTGTTTGGACCAAATGTCAGCGTAGCCGTCCAAGACCCTTCTTTTCCGGTAAATAATTTTTTACTCTTCCTTTTTTATTAACTTCCCAACTTTAGATGAGTAAAAAATTACCCATTTTAAACTTCATTCATGTGATTTTTTTACACTCGAATTAATGCAAATTGATAATACCCTCTCAAAAAAAAAAAAAATACAAATTCATAACACAAATCGAAGCTTTTAGATAAACAAATATCCAATATTATATATTATGGATTTTTTTGGACACATATATATTAACAATATTGTGTATAGAATTTCTGGACATTGTTTGTTAAGAGTCTTTGCATGGAAATTAGGTTGAGAGTTTTTGTAACTTGGAGATTGTTGTTCAATGAACATTAATTAGTCTTCTTATATCAATCAATAAACACACAGATTCCATTTTTTCATCTTCGATCGAGTTTTCATTTCATTTCATTTCCATTCATCTTGATATAATGTCTGTATCAAATGGTATCAACTTGGTAGTTTTGGGTTCTTTCTGGATCTTTTGAAAACACTCATGACTTATAAAGGTAAGACGTGCATACATCCCAACCCCCAATTCCCGCTCATATACTAAACAATTATTGTTGTAGTTGTATTTTCGACTGGAAAGAGATAACAAACGTTAAATTTTCACACAAATCAGATATACGATTTTGCTAAAAAATTTATTGGATCAGATCGAATCAGATCTTGCTCACCCTTCCTTCTAAGCATATATTTATTTTATTGATTTTTTTTAAGTTAAGCTCGTTTAAATAACAATATTTGATAAATTTATAATTATTTAGAATTAATTTTTGTTTGAAAAAAGGTTCATTATTTTCTAACAGGTTTTAATTCTCGTTATTATTACCTCTATATTCATGACAGGTCTGTTTAGATTACAACCCAAAATACATTATCTTGCATTATAATGCAAAATTACATTAAATTCTACATTATAATATAAGATAATATTTTTTGGGCGGTAATCCAAACAGGCCCGACGATTATGATCACAAATACAATTTGTTAATAATGACACGTGGCAGGCTTACATAGACTCGAGCGTGATAATGGGCCGAGCGGGCAAATTCGAGCCCGACGCAGGCAAGTACAAGCAAATCGTGTACATGAAATGTGGCGAGGCCAACGGCTTCTTCCCTGACCTGGCTAGCGTCGCTCCGGCGGACCTCATCTTCTTTTGCTCGCCGAATAACCCCACAGGCCACGCCGCCACCCGCCACCAGCTCCGCCAGCTGGTGGACTTCGCCGCCCGCAACGGCTCCGTCATCGTCTACGACGCCGCTTACTCGGCCTACATCTCGGACGACTCCGATGAGTGTCCTAGGTCTATCTACGAAATACCCGGGGCCAAAAAGGTAATTAAATAAAAGTTACAACTTAATTACTAGTAATGAGTTTATAGTAGCTAGGGCTTAGCATCGGTTTAAAATCGAACCGAATCGAGAATCGAGATTCTATTTAAGATGAGCCGAAAATCGAACTGAATTGGTTCGGTTTGATTTTCGTCGGTTTTTAGATAAATAGAAGGTTATTCTTTGAAAAGTTCATTTAACCGAAACCGAACTTAAGATAAATTAAAATCAAAATAAACTTGTATGAAAATATAGCTAATTATTGTGTGATATAGTGTTGGTATGTTGGATCATACTTAGAGATCACAACTATATCCACCTATTCTTTATATTTAGGGAAATTACATAATACATCCCAATATTTTGGGATAATTGCAAAAAATAACCCAAACATTAAAGGTTGTAGTTAATTAATAAAAAGATGATGTTTTTTTTTATCGGTAAAGGTCGTAAAATCACCTAAAATCAATCTTGAGAAGCCGTAAATGAAAATGTCACGTGACTTTAACTATAAAAAATTAGTATTTAATGATGCTTATGCTAACGATTGAAACTTTCTAATGCATAATTGGTTCTATTTGTCAAACTTAAACGTTTAGGCTATTTTTTACAACCATCCCCAAAAGCTGGGTGTTTTGCTACAATTTTCTCTTAAATATTTTCCGAATTTTGTACTGCATTATTCCTTTCTTGAGTAAGGTGAACTTATTGAATTCTCCATGCCATGAACCTATGCTGATTTAACTATACATATAACTTTGTGAACAATTTCTACGTACGACTGCATAATCTATGAATCCTTAATGTCTTTTTTGGGTATTTTAGCTATAATAGAAACGAAAAATAATGAAAATTTCAGGTTGCAATAGAAGTATCTTCTTTCTCGAAACTGGCCGGGTTCACCGGAGTGAGACTGGGATGGACGGTTGTCCCGGAGGATGTGAATGCCCGTGATCTGCTCGGTATAGTGATGGATTTCATGGCCGATATCTTCCTTTCCCTCTTTAGTTTCAATGTAAATGGCAGTTATCTTTAGAAAGAGTAGGTGGATGGATTTCCTGGGATGTAAATTCTGGGAATGGGTGTAGATAGGTTCTTCAAAAGAGAAAAACTTAGACAACTATTGCCCCGCGGATACCTTTGCTTCGTGCTTCGGAACAAAACAATTCGGTCAACCCAGGTCATTTCGGGGCAAGCCGATCATTTCTGCCGCGAACTGGGATCGCTCGCCAGCTAGGTCCGATACCCTCAGATCGAATTACTAAGATTGCGGTTCATTTAGCTACCGTTTTAGTGTAGCTCGGGGGTCCCTCTCCCTAAGCGTCCAAAATCTGGAAACTCTGAACAGAAGCTCATAACGGAATCAATGTCCTTTGGCGGCCAAAGGGGTGTCAATCGAGTTTTTATTCAACCTTATAGAATTAGAATTAATCATTTTTCTTTTTTGTTCCGTCTTGGATAGAAGGGAAAGTTGAGTTCTCGTGATGCCTGCTGCTTCAAGCTCGGAAAGCCCACTACTAATGATATAAATTTCCAAGTCTTAAGCAAAGTTTCCTCCATCTTGCTCTCTAGCCGTAGCCGGGGGAAGGCGCGTCGAAGTAGGCGAAGGACTGCCAGCACTCAACGACTATGGGCAATTCGAAGTTTCCTCTCGACTAAATGTAAAACCCTCTACTCACGGAATGGAAGTGGTTGATACAGGGGCTCCTTTAAGCGTTCCGGTGGGCGGAGCAACTCTCGGTCAGGAACAACGAATCTCTTTATGATAAACAGATCCATTTTGCAAGTTCGTTATTACGGGCCCAAGTCTACCTCGATCCCTTGGAATTGGAGGGGGTGGTTTTATGATCGGAAATCTTGAATACTACGAGCTACTGAGACCTACCTTCGGGTGTTAAAAAAGTCATGGATTCTCGATGCCGAGATTGGTATAGTTTCAAACAGCACCATTGACCGAAGCCTATATCCTTTGGGATTTGCCCAATTTTACGACTCGGCGGTTCGATCTATGATTTATCATTCATGGACGTTGATAAGATCCTTCTCGAAATGAGAAAGAAGATGGTACACTCGAATTGTATTATTTAAGTCTTTATTGCTTGCCAAAGATCCTACTTCTACAATTGGTAGGTCACCGGCTATTTAGCAAGTGAGTCTGGTCAGCATGCTCCGAAAGAGAAGACTAATTTGCAATCCCATTTTCCCCCGGATTCCGCGCTTCTTTCGAAAAGGGTTCTCCGCGTCGCATCGGTTTTTCCTAGACCTCAAAGACTGGCACCCCCTTTTTCATCTGCATCTGAAAACAGTGGTTAGGCCTTACCGAGGGATCAGTGTGAAATGATCTTCACAGGGGGATGGTCTGAACTTCACCTTCACTTCACTTCTACCATAAGGGGAAAGGGCCAAGCAGCTGCTATTTCTTCCCATCTCGAAAGATC
The DNA here is from genome assembly GCA_964016875.1 of Fallopia convolvulus. Classification (NCBI taxonomy): domain Eukaryota; kingdom Viridiplantae; phylum Streptophyta; class Magnoliopsida; order Caryophyllales; family Polygonaceae; genus Fallopia; species Fallopia convolvulus. The sequence continues at coordinate 1,342,146 of OZ024719.1, forward strand.
CTGTAAAATATGCCCCTAGCTAAAATACCCAAAAAAGACATTAAGGATTCATAGATTATGCAGTCGTACGTAGAAATTGTTCACAAAGTTATATGTATAGTTAAATCAGCATAGGTTCATGGCATGGAGAATTCAATAAGTTCACCTTACTCAAGAAAGGAATAATGCAGTACAAAATTCGGAAAATATTTAAGAGAAAATTGTAGCAAAACACCCAGCTTTTGGGGATGGTTGTAAAAAATAGCCTAAACGTTTAAGTTTGACAAATAGAACCAAAAGCTGGGTGTTTTGCTACAATTTTCTCTTAAATATTTTCCGAATTTTGTACTGCATTATTCCTTTCTTGAGTAAGGTGAACTTATTGAATTCTCCATGCCATGAACCTATGCTGATTTAACTATACATATAACTTTGTGAACAATTTCTACGTACGACTGCATAATCTATGAATCCTTAATGTCTTTTTTGGGTATTTTAGCTATAATAGAAACGAAAAATAATGAAAATTTCAGGTTGCAATAGAAGTATCTTCTTTCTCGAAACTGGCCGGGTTCACCGGAGTGAGACTGGGATGGACGGTTGTCCCGGAGGAGTAGCTCTATTCCAATGGCTTCCCGATCATCCACGACTACAATCGCGTGGTCTGCACTTGCTTCAATGGCGCGTCCAGCATTTCTCAAGTCGGCGGCCTTGCTTGCCTCTCCCCACCCGGTTCTCAGGTACCAATAAACTCAAACATAGGATTGAGCATTAGTTCAAAAATGAATTGAATCGACAATAATTGAACCGAACTGAAAACTCAAATTTGATTTAAGGGAGTTCGGTTTCGATTTTGTCGGTTTGAGATGGATAGAAGATTTTTTGAGAAATTGAAAACCGAAACCAAACTGAACCGACCAGAAACCCAAAATTTGGTTTAATGGGGTCGGTTTCAATTTTGTCGGTTTGAGATGGATAGAAGATTATCTTTTGACAAATTAAAACCGAACCGACAAAAACTGCATCGAAAACTGGATTTTGGTTTAAGTGGGTCGGTTCGGTTTTGATTTTGTCGGTATGAGATGGATACAAGGTTATTCTTTGAGAAATTCAAACAGAACCGATATTTAACCGAAACCGAACTGAACCGACAAAAAACTGAATCGAACCGAAAACTGGAATTCTATTTAAGGGGGTTCGTTTCGATTTCTATTTTGTCGGTCTGAGATGGATATAAGGTTATTTTTTGAAATTTCAAACCGAACCGATATTTAACCAAAACCGAACCAAAATTTGAAAAATTTCTAAACCGACCGAATAATATCGGTTTGGTTTGGTTTTGTCGGTTCGTCATAAACTTTCGGTTTGAACCGATCCATGCTCAAACCTCCTAAAAATAATATATTTCACTCTTTGGGCCTACATATCGAAAGAAATTATCGGCCCAAGCCCAATATACAACCGAAAGCCCAACCCAACTTATTTCACAATGGTGTATGTGTGTGCAGGAGTTGAAATCCATCATACAATACTACATGCAAAACGCACAAATCCTCGCAGAAACATTCACATCGCTAGGCTGGGAGGTCCACGGTGGCAAAAATGCACCCTACATCTGGGTTCATTTCCCTGGCAGGAACTCCTGGGACGTGTTCAACGAGATCCTGGACGCCACACACGTGTCAGTCGCTCCTGGCCGTGGATTTGGGCCCGGAGGAGAAGGGTACATCCGAGTCAGTGCGTTCGCCCGCAGGGAATCACTCCTCGAGGCTTCGGATCGGCTGCGCCAGCATTTTGCTCTTTACAAAAATCCGCTTTCAAATTCGGTTAATTGAAAAAAAACAAAAGTGTTACGTTAAGGTATAAGAGAATCTAAAAAAGTGAATATGTTTAAAATTATAGCAAAATATATAATAATTTTATAGCATATCCAGCGGAATTGTATAAATATTTATTAATATAATATTATACTGTTATTTGATTTATCGATGTAAAATTTGACTATGCAATATATACTCCATAGTCCATAGTCCATAGTCCATATCAATGTGTATTCAAACTCTATGGTTTATTAGATGCCTAAGATATATCACATGACCAAAAACCAACAAAAGATATCCGTGATATAAAAAAATCGGACTTACACTTTAGGGTCTGTTTGGCGCTTCAAACCTGATACGAGTTGATGTCGATGTTGATACTGATTTAATGGTTGATGCTGATTTTACAAGTTAATTTTATGAGTTGAAATTATTAGCTTATTTTTGTGAAAAATTATGTACATGTTCGGTAGACTAAATTGATGGAGACTGATTTTATAAAAGATGAATGTAAAATTACCAAAAAGGATATATTTATAAATTTATAAAGAGAAGATTGATTTTTAAATTTTCCTAAATTAAATTAGTGAAGGGCAATCGAAGAAAATAAATTTCATAAGGCTGGATAAGGCTGAGAGGGGTAGATTAGATTTTGGGTGAAATATAAACTACCATCAATTTCCATAAGCTACCATAATCATCATCAACTCACACTACCGAACAGATAATAACGACTTTATTTTTTTACCATAAGCTTGAATAAAGCTGTATAAGGTCAAAATAAGGCTCGCCGAACGGGCCCTTACTATGCTTAGAAGAATTTTTTTTCATCTTCTTTTTTTTTTGGTAGAAGGAGAGGCGCTACTCTCTGGATCCTCAAGGGGCATTTTATTAAAAATAAAAAAGGGCTAAGTAGTTAGCAAACATGGGATAGACCGATCCCAAACATCATCAAACAATAAACTAGATATCCCCTCAGACGGGGCAAGCAATACATGGCAGCCAAAAGGAAAATTAAAAGCAAGCGAGGCGAGGCGGTCCGCAACCACGTTCACCTCACGAAACACATGTCGAAATTGGATAGACCAATTCCTACTAATGAAGTCTTGGCATTGAAATACCAGACTAGAGAGCGGATGACTCTTATTAATGTTTTTACTAAGGAGGTTTATTACAAGCTGTGAATCCGACTCAATAATAACCTGACAAAAACCTCTAATCCAAGCTCTCTTAAGCCCATTGAGGACGCCCCAGAGCTCCACCATAGGTACCGTACACGAGCCGATGTTGTGCACGAACCCTTTGATCCAGTTTCCATCACGATCGCGAATACACCCACCCGCGGACGCAACTCCCTCCTTGACAAACCCGTCGGAATTGACTTTCATCTTCTAAGTATAGCAATCCTTACCTCTCTATTATCTATATCGATTTTTCTATTCGAAATACCGATTTTAGAAATTAAACCCTAAAAAAATTTATAAACCCTATTAAAAAAATTAAATAATCACATATAATGTATTTTAACAATTTTTTTTCCAATTCAAGCTTATTAATTTATGAGTTATGCCTTTAGGAGTTTAGGGTATAGATTAAAAAAATAGTATTTATAATAAAGTTGTCACTTTACCAATATTTATGCAATTTAATTGCGTAAGCAAATGCTAAGTTAACATATAAGCTCACTCATTTTGACTATTGTGGTTATAGAAATTATAAGACAATGACACTTTGAAATTGTACTTTTCAATTTTTATTTTATCTTGACTATTCTTCCCAAATATAGCAAAAAAAAAAACATGAAAACTCTAGTACTCCAGAATCCAATAATACATTTTATGACTTCCACACCAAAATTTTTTAATAGATATGAGCTCAACTTACTTGTAGTATTATTTTAAAATATAAGTTAATTAATATTTTGAATATTTTATGATATAAATTATATTTGAAAATAATTTAAATTTAATAGATTGAATTTCCTTGATTATTTTTGGGGTTTGCTGATAAAGCTATGATTAATTTTCTTTTTATTGAGACAAAAACATAAAATAGACTATTTTTTGAAATTGTAATTTGTTATGGTGGGTATTATTGAAAAAGATATGATCATTCTTGTCATCATCAGTAAAGTTGGGTCCATATAATGGCAATCATTCTCTTACTTTCTCATCTCGAATTCTTCTTAATTTCTTTCGCTCTTTTCTTATTGATTTTGGCAGATCTATATCTTCGTTGTTGAGCTTATTCGGCGCAAACATGGCTCTGGTAAGAAGTTTCACCTGCTTTATGTATCTACAATTAGTGCTCTTTATGATTTTTTTTACTTGAGGAGTTCCAATTTGCATATATTGATGCTGGTTTTGGAAGATGGAAATCTGATTTTCTTGTGTTTGGGTTGAGTTTATTCTATTAAGGCTGCGTTCGACAAATCTTTGTTGATGCTGATGTTAATTGTATGATGATGCTGATATTAGTTGCTTATTTCCGATGCTGCAAGTAAAAACTTATTTTCGATGTTGATCGGTTGCCGAACACGCATCCGGGTAAGCAACCAAAATAAGTCACACCAAACGCATCCTAAGTTGCAATTCAAATGTTTTAATTAGAGGCTTATTTAGTTTGAGAATGATACAAGTTCATAGCAAACACCGATTTCAGCCAAAGACACATGTTCTTGTAAACAAGCCATCAATGGAAGTTTCTGTATGTCAAAGTCCGTCCGTGGGCCATAACTACACAAGTCCAACGGGTTCCATCCTAAATCCAACTGGCAATAGAATGAGTAACCCATAGACTTAAATACTAGTATAATTTAATTGTCAAATTCCGATGTGAGAAGAGGATTCTCAACAAATACTAACTAAAATTGAGTTGTTTATTTAATATGAAAATGAGATTCATCTTGTCGGATTAGTGTCTTATAGGTGACAATATTGTGTGCTTAGGGGTTGTGATGATAATTGTTGTATGAATATTGTTGCGATTTGGGTTGAGATTAGAGCTGTCAAACGGGGTCGGTCAGGTCGGGTTCGGGTTCGGTTTGAGTTGGGTTCGGGTCGTAATGGGTCACCGGTCAAATCGGGTCGGTTCATTGCGGGTTGTCGGGCGGGTCGGGTCGACCTAACAGGTCAAGAAAATTGATTTTTATACAATTATTAAAATATTTTTTATTTAAAAAATAATATTTAATAATAAATCTATTATTTTTATATATATTTAATAATAAAATATATTATAATTTTTAAAATACATTATATATTCTTAAAATATAACAAATTGGATTTCGGGTTTGAACCCAACGGTTTTTTCGGGTTTGAACCCAACGGGTTTCGGGTCTATCGGGTTCGGTTTATTTTGGGTTTCGGATTCAAATTTTCGGGTCTTGACCCTAAATTTTTCGGACGGTTCGGGTCGGTTTTTCGGGTCGGGTCAGCTTTTGACAGCTCTAATTGAGATTCATCTAGGGGTTGTGATGATAATTGTTGTATGAATCATTTCAGATCTTGCACGCCGTAACCACCAATAAAAACACCTACAAGGCTCTCATTGCTGCTGAATACACTGGTGTTCAGGTCGAGTTAGCCAAGGGTTTTAAGATGGGGGAGTCCAACAAAACTCCAGAGTTCCTTAAGATGAACCCAATGGGAAAGGTAACATTTTAGACGACACCATCCCCGGTTTTTGTTGTTCCATATCTGTTTTCTTAACAATGTTGTTTAAGATTTTGAATGTTATCTGAATGTGCATCCATTTATCAACCTAGGTTCCGGTCCTAGAAACGCCCGAGGGCCCTATCTTTGAGAGCAATGTTATTGCGCGATATGGTGAGTTCATTTCATCTACCCGCTTGTAAATAAAATTGTAGAGTAGTTATCGTCTATGTGTAATTTCCTAAGTTTTGGACATGTGCTTGCAATGTAAAACTTTGTATGTGTGTGGTTATTAACAAATTGGGCTTTTATTCGTAGAAGTCAGTATTGGGCCATTCGGCCCCAATTTGACACACCCAAGCATTGCTTGTTTCTGTGAAGCCTTTTTACTTACTTGAACAATGTCGTTGTGGTTTAAGGTTGTGACTTGTGAGTGAGCCAGATATAAGCTTAATTATCTTTTGTATGCCCCTTGTTGGGTCATTGAGGTGCTTCTTAGGGTTTGCTATTTGAGAGGGTTCACTCGGCTTCCTAGCCTGAGCACGACGCCACAACTCCCTGAGCTCCCTCGATAATCCAAACTTGGGAAGAGAGATTGAGAGTACACCTTAGAGACCTTCGTGGTTGGTCGATTAGTTCGATCTGTGCATTTCTCACTTTGAATCTCTCTAGATTACATGTTGTGATTTCTGTTCTCTAAGCCCTCTTTTGTTCCCCTTGTGATCTTGGCATTCCAATTGAGGCTCAAAAGCTTAATAATACTTTGTTGAGTTGTTTGTGATTCTCTTATGTTTGTTCAAGTTCTTGTTGTTCTTCCTCATTTCAAAAACAGTAGAAGAGTTTTCTATGTTTTCTGGAATTGTTGCTTCTGTAGTGGTAGTGGAAATTGTGACTTTGTGAATTCTTTTCACCCCTCTATTCTAACAATTGGATGTTTACCATATAGTGGCTCGCTTAAAGGCCGACAGTACACTCTATGGGTCATCGCTGATTGATTACGTAAGTAATCTGGTGTTTTTTCCCTCTAGAGTTACAATTCACTACTAACTGAATTTGACACTGATATATTTGAATGATTCATTGAGGCGCATCCTCATGCTCATTGGCTTTTATACAATGTCTTTGAGATGGATATAACCTCTACATTAATTTTGGTGCATTCTAACTAGATTCAGTAATCATTGTCACATAACTGAATTTTAGTTTTCCTTGGGTCTTCCGGGCAATGATAATACTTGGGCCTTCTTCTTACACTCTCTCGATTTTATATTGGGGCAAGGGTGTGTACATCATGGCCCCCAAATCCCGCCTAAAACGGGATAACACTGGATTGATGTTGTTTTTGTTGTATATTTGAATGATTCACTAAACTGTGATACTTTCTTAAGTATTTTTTTTCATATCTTTTCTTCATGCAGGCTCATGTTGAGCAATGGATTGATTTTGCAACTATAGAGATTGATGCACATATTGTCAGGTGGTTGTATCCCCGCCTTGGCTACATTCCCCACCTTCCCGCGGTTAGTAAAAAGCTTCTATCTTCTTCTTGTTTGTAATCTGTTAAAGAGTATTCTTCTATCTTACATATATTGATTGTTTTATTTTATCTCCAGGCCGAGGAATTTGCAATTTCTAAATTGAAGAGGTCCTTGGGAGCATTGAACACACATCTTGCCTCAAACACATTCCTTGTTGGACACAATGTTACATTGGCAGACATCATCGCGACATGTATCTTGTATACGGGGTTTAGCCACATCATGACCAGAGCATTCACCAAGGACTTCCCACATGTTGAGAGATACTACTGGACCTTAGTTAACCAACCAAATTTCAAGAAGTTTTTGGGTGAAGTGACACAAGCAACATCTGTTCCGGCAATTGAAAAGAAGCAGGCACAACCAGCCAAGCAAAAGCCTAAGGAAGAACCAAAGAAGGATGCACCAAAACCGAAAGAAGAAGCTCATCTTGAGGTGGAAGAGGCTCCCAAGCCTAAAGGAAAGAATCCTCTAGATCTTCTTCCTCCTAGCAAGATGATTCTCGATGAGTGGAAGAGGCTCTACGCTAACACTAAATCCAACTTTCGTGAGGTTGCAATCAAAGGTATAATAAAACTTGTTACTTTCTTCATTATCTCCATGCTATAAGCATTAAAATCTCATAAAAGAGATTTTTCCATGTAGCAGAGTTTGGCTCATCTATAGGTATGCATTGAAACTCTTTAGAATATCAATTCTTTTATCTATTTTTTGGGATTTTAAGGTTTTTTTATAAGGGTTTATGCATTTCTATCTAGGGAAATAGTTTGACGCCCTTGAAGTTTGAAACTTATGACTTTGGATGTGTAGGGTTTTGGGATATGTATGATCCTGAAGGATACTCTTTGTGGTTCTGTGACTACAAGTACAATGAGGAGAACACCGTCTCATTCGTTACACTCAACAAGGTTGGTGGATTCCTCCAAAGAATGGATCTGGCACGCAAGTACGCCTTCGGAAAGATGCTCATCATCGGATCTGAACCACCATACAAAATCAAGGGATTGTGGCTATTCCGTGGACAAGAAATTCCCAAGTTTGTGATGGAAGAGTGCTACGACATGGAGCTTTACGAGTGGACAAAGGTTGACATCAACGACGAGGCACATAAGAAGCGTGCTAGCCAAATGATTGAAGATGCTGAGCCTTTTGAGGGAGAAGCTTTGCTCGATGCCAAGTGCTTCAAGTAAACTTGCTATTCAGATGGAGGCAAAATGGGCCACAGGTGGAAAATTAGTTGAAGTAAAATTTCATAGTAGTGGTAAAAAAAATATCATAAAATGAGTTGTACACTTGTGCTTTCAAATTCCATAGCCAAATAGCCCATATCATTGTGCTTTCAAATTTCATACAGTTGAAGTATAAAATTTGGACTATGCATTATAATTTATACACCATATTTCATAGCCTAATAGTGCTTTCAAGTTATCAAAAAATAAAAAAAAAAAAAAATAGTGCTTTCAAATTCTTTGTATACTAGGGGTGTTCAACGGGTGACACGACCCGCAATTTGCTGGTTGTGGGTCGACCCGCAATTTGTTGGTTGCGGGTCGACTCACAATTTACTGGTTGCAGGTCGGATCGCGGGTCGAATTTTTTTATTTTGCGGGTCGACCCGACCCGCGACCCACAATATTTTAAAATATATATATATATAATTTTATTAATATAGGTCGACCCGCGACCCACAATATTTTAAAATATATATAATTTTATTAATATATAAATTATTTTTTATAAAAAAAATCGGGTCGACCCGCAAACCTGACCCGTAATTTGCGGGTTGCGGGTCGACTCGCGAGTCGGGTTACGGGCCGACCCGTGAGTCGGGTTGCAAGTCAAAAGTAATTTTTTTTGCGGGTTGCGGGTCGACCCGACCCGACCCGTAAGCATCCCTAGTGAATACATTGTCAAATGCTATGTGCATCTTACCAATATTTATGCTCTGTTATATGCATCTATATTCTTTTCTATACTAAAGTTGAAATCTTAGTATCTTATCTTTATTTATGTAATGTAACTGCATAAACAAATGGTACACTTAAATATAAATTAACTCCCTTTGACGAACTGCTCATGTGGACCATGGCACCATGTGGTTATATATAGATAACCCTTTGGAATTGGTTCTTTCTTTTGTTTTTGTTTTTATCTTGACTCTATTTACCAAAAATAGCAAAATAAATAAATGAAAACTCTAATGCTCCAAAATCCAATAATATAATTTATGCTCCGAAATGAAAACTCTAATTGATTTGAACTCAAATTTCAAATGAAAAAAAAATACTTGTAATAATATTCTGAAATTTCTTAATATATGAGTTATTTTTGCTTAATTATTTGTACTATATTATGACCATTTTTCTTCTATTTTAATATATGAAAAAAAATGAGAAAAATCTCATATCCGGAGTTTTAGGGTATTTTTGTTGGTGTTCTAACTTCTAAGATTAAATCTTTTTCTTATTGGTGTTCATCCGGTTTTGAATTTTCTAGTTAGTGCCATTTTTAGTTCGAATTGATTAAATTTAAGGTTATCATCTTTTCTTATTAATTATATTTTTAACTTTATATTTAAACGATTTTTAATGAATTAAATTCGATTAAAAATATAATAATTTACATTATTTTTACCTTTTATCTATTTTTGTATAAGATTTTTAAAATTGAATGATTCTAATTAAAATGATTTTATTTATTTTTCCATAAATAAATTATCATTACATTAAACCATCAAAATCATATTGGGCTCACCTTAATGACTTTAACTTCATCTCACATTATGACAACTTTAAAATTGTATATAGAATTTTTTAATAAATAAATTATTTTTATTTTTTATATTAAATGAAAATCATATTCAATAAATAATTTAAGTATTAAATCCATATAATCATGCATGAAACAATGGGTATCTATAATCTATCTATAACTATATATTAAAGCTATACCTTTTCGAGCCACTAGAAAAATTCTGGCCACACCTTATAATTATAAAATTAATTTTTATTCCTAATATTTTAACTTTTTTCTATTAAATTCTTCTTTAATTATTAAATCTATCTTTAACATCAAAAAAATATCTATTTAGTATAACAATATCTTTTGAAAACTTCCTTATACAAGTATTTAAAATTAAAGATAAAATATTTTAAAATAAATATAAATCTTTTAGCATATATCTTTTGACAAATTTATTTATAGATATATAGTGATTTTCTTTTATAAAAAATTAATGATAAATATTTATAATTTTTAAAATTAATAAAAATAGATAATAAAATATTTAATAGATATATTAAAATATTTGATAAACTTTAAATTTACGTAAATAAAAAGTAATAAAATATGAATAATATAATATTTGATTAAAAATTATATATTTTATGAGCAATAAATTACTTATATTAAAGTTTATATTATATTTTTTATTTATTTATTAATATTATAATTATAATGTCTATAAATATCGAATCGTATTTTTACATGGTACGACGGATAAAACTAGTAACTAAGTAATAGAATATAGTTAGATAGATAGATAGATTTGATAAAAATAGACTATTTTTAGAGGGTTTGTAATTTGTTAAGGTGGGCTATTGAAAAGATCTCTTCTTTCTTGTCATCTGTTAAAATTGGGTCCATATCAGTACAGCCCAACGCAACAATTATTTTATCTTTCGACACAAACCCTAGAAATCGATTTCCTCTACAAAAACCCTCCTCTCTCCATAGCGGCTGTCCTCTTCTCCGGTGCCCGATTCTTCTGTGTCTAATTGAGTACGATTCATATTCCCTTTTTCCCTTCTCAACTTCAATTCTACTGCCGATTGCTCTTCTGATTTCTTCGATTTGTTTCTCGTTGATTTTGGCAGATCTATCTTCTTCGTAGAGCTTATCCGGCGCAAACATGGCTCTGGTAAGCAATTTCATCTGCTTTTCGTGTCTACAATTAACTTGCTTTTTATGATTTCTAGTTCATGGCAGTTTTGTGATCCTAAAGATTCGTCCTTTGAGATTTATTTTCGACTTGAGGATTTCCAAATTGCATATTTTAGAGTACTGGTATGGTATCTGATTTGTATGGGCGAGTTTTGATCCGCTGTTCATCATGGTTTTGAAAGCTGGAAATCCGATTTTCTTGTGTCCTGAGAGGTTTTTAGATCGAGTTTAAGCTATTTTAAGCTGCAATTCAGATGCTTTAATTGAAAACATATTTGTTTTGGGTTCATCTTGTCGATTGTTTATTATATAGGCGAGAGGATGAATATTGTTACGATTTGATTTGGGATTCGTCTAGGGCTTGTAATGATAATTGTTGCATGATTGATTTCAGATTTTGCACGCCGGAAGCAACAACAAGAATGCCTACAAGGCACTCATTGCTGCTGAATACGCTGGCGTTAAAGTTGAGCTAGCCAAGGATTTCAAGATGGGTGAATCCAACAAAACTCCAGAGTTTCTTAAGATGAACCCTATCGGAAAGGTAAGATCTTTATGATCATCCCTTTGTTTAAGTGTTTTGATCTCTATTTTCTTATCTTGGTTGTTTGGTTTCTTAACTTAGGTTCCTGTACTGGAAACACCAGAGGGACCCGTCTTTGAGAGCAATGCTATTGCCCGCTATGGTAAGAAATAGAGCTTTCTATGTTTGCTTGGATTTGGTGATTGTAAAGGAGCTTGAAATCTAGTTTGTCTGCATATAGGATTAGTGTAATTGACTAATTGGTGGTTATGCTAAACCTTTGGGATTAAAGAATGGGGCTTTTTCTCTATTGACCTATTTATTCTGGAGTTTTGAACTTACCTTTGCATGTTTACCATGTAGTGACTCGCTCGAATGCCGACAACACACTCTATGGCTCATCACTGATTGATTACGTAAGTAATTTGTTGCTTTTTGTCCTGACTGAGCTACCGTTCACAACTTTCTTTTTTTTTACTGATTCACTGACCTGTGATTTATCTGAACTATTTTCTTTATGAATCCTCTTCTGCAGGCTCATGTTGAGCAATGGATGGATTTTGCAGCCACGGAGATTGATTCAAGTATTGGCAGATGGCTGTATCCCCGTCTTGGCTACATGCCCCACATTCCCCAGGTTAGTAAAAGTTTCTTTCTTTCTCCTGTATTATATAATCTGTTAAACATATTCATGTGCTCTATGTAACTTATTCTCCTGTATAATATTGCATTTTATTTTCAGGCTGAGGAATTTGCAATTTCTCAATTGAAGAGGTCCTTGGAAGCATTGAACTTTCATCTTGCCTCCAACACATTCTTGGTTGGACACGGTGTAACATTGGCCGACATTGTCATGACATGCAACTTGTACCATGGGTTTACCAACATCATGACGAAAACTTTCACCAAGTATTTCCCACATGTTGAGAGATACTTCTGGACCATGGTTAACCAGCCCAATGTCAAGAAGGTTTTGGGTGAAGCGAAACAAGCAGCATCTGTTCCAGCAATTCAAAAGAAGCAGGCACAACCCGCCAAGCCTAAGGAAGCACCAAAGAAGGAAGCACCAAAACCCAAAGAAGAAGCTCCTCTCGAGGAGGAAGAGGCTCCTAAGCCTAAAGCAAAGAACCCTCTGGATCTTCTTCCTCCCAGCAAGATGATTCTAGATGAGTGGAAGAGGCTTTACTCTAACACTAAATCCAACTTCCGTGAGGTTGCCATCAAAGGTATAATAAAACTTGTTCCTTTCTTCTACATGTTATAAGCATTATAATATCAAATAGATTTGGTTCATCCATATATGTGCTGAAGAACCCTTTTTGGAATGATTTTTTGTCAAAATTAGGGATTTGAAGTGTTTTTAATAGATATGGTTCTTGGATTTCTTTTTAGCAAAATAGTTTCTTAAAGTAGGAATTTTACCTATATCTTTAGGGCTTAGATTAGAAAGACCTGTAATATTAGTGCATATAGTAAATACTAAAACTGAAGTCATATATTTTTGGTGATTACTAAGCTTAACAGATTCCCAATGTTGTTGAAGCTAACTGTGTTTTTGACATTAGCCCTTGGAAGTTTAAACACTCACGACTTGTTCCTTTCTTCTACATGTTATAAGAATTAAAATCTCATATAGATATGGTTCATCTATAGATATGCTAAAGAACCTTTTTTGGAATGATTTTGTTGAAATTAGGGATTTGAAGTGTTTTTAATAGGGCTCATGCATTTCTTTTTAGGGAACTAGTATCTTAAAGTAGGAATTGTATCTATACCTGTAGGACTTAGGTTACTTCAACTGAAATCATATATATTTTGATGATTGTTGAGCAAACAGATTCCTACTAATTATGTTGAAGCAAATTATGAAACTTATGACTTCATCTATGGATGTGTGTAGGGTTCTGGGATATGTACGATCCCGAAGGATACTCCTTGTGGTTCTGCGACTACAAGTACAATGACGAGAACACCGTCTCATTTGTTACACTCAACAAGGTTGGTGGATTCCTGCAAAGAATGGATTTGGCACGCAAGTACGCTTTTGGAAAGATGCTGATCATCGGATCAGAGCCGCCATACAAGGTCAAGGGATTGTGGCTATTCCGTGGACAAGAAATTCCCAAATTTGTGATGGAAGAGTGCTACGACATGGAGCTCTACGAGTGGACCAAGGTTGACATCAACGACGAGGCACAGAAGGAGCGTGCCAGCCAAATGATCGAAGATGCCGAGCCGTTTGAGGGAGAAGCTTTGCTCGATGCCAAGTGCTTCAAGTAAAAACTTTGCTGTTTAATTAATCTCTCCGGTGGAGTTTGGTTTCTTCTTGCTTAGTTATATTTCTTACTTTGGTTTTTTGGGTTAGCTTTGAGATTTTAGTACTCTGCATTTTATGGTTCCTTTTGAATGTTTAAGTCACTTTGTGACTTGATTTTGGGTTTTTGAGACTGCCTCAGTGCCTTTTGTATCAGACCAATCAGTTATAATTTATATTGAGTGTTCAGTACATTGAGTTAATGCTTGCCTTTTGTCTTTTGTCTTTTGTTTTGTGATGGTGCCTTTTGTCTTTTGGATGCTAAATAAGTAATTTTTTGTAAAGCATTTACTCAAAGAATGTTGCAAAAAACTATTAATTTTTTCTCCTTAAATTGTCATTTTAATTTGATGGATTAGAATGATCATAATATGACAATTTTGTTCAACTCTACAACAATAATATAACAAGTAAGAAAATGAATGTTTTGATGCTTCAATTCATCTGCAGTTTCAGTCAAAAAGTATTCTATGAATAAAATTCATTCTCAAAATGGCCTAATTTGATAAACTTACCCATCTTGTTAAATTCGATGATTGATTTAATCATCTCGTTACTCAGGAGATTCTCGCCCAAGGATCAAGAGAGGTAATGATTTCCAACAGTTAAACAATGGGATCCCAAATTTGGTTCCCATGGCAATATGGCATATTAAACTAAGAAGTTGACACATGGAAAGGTCTTTAGTTCCCAAACATGTTCTTTGTACTCCTTGTTTGCCTTCTTTTCATTTAACTCACAAGTTTTATTCATCTAATTTGGACTCATGACAATCTTCTTTTCACATAATTCACAACTTTTGCTTAAAGAGTGCTGCTGCCTATAAATCAGTGGTTTAGGGCTTTAGGCAGTCACTATTGAAATCTTGAGATACTAAAACAAGGACCATAAAGTTCATCATCAACACCTTAGCAGGAAATGCAACAAGGGAATTTGCATGATTTGATAGTGTCTCATCAAAATATAACAACTAAACAGCTTTTCCACCAAATCCACATGACAAAAGATTAAATCTTCCTCTAATAACTTAAAAAAGATTTCAACTTTTTAAAAGACAAGAAAAAGAACCTAATAACCCATAGCAGAGAGAGGTCTAAGATGCCTTCTCCTCTGCAGCTTCTTCAAAGGTCTCTCCAGGAATTAGCTCTGGAACCTCGTCGTCTTCATCCTCTTGTGCCTTAGTGTCACCAGCATTCGTGTTCGCACCAGGCTTCTGCATCTGGAACTGCTCTGCTAGTTTCCTCAGATTCTCCAAGTTATCTGGGCCTGCAATACAAAACAAGATTAACAAATGTTTGAGAAATCTATGGAAAATTATGTCGGTTAATGAGTTCAAACATACCCAATTGGTTGATTATCCCTGGCAGAATGTCTTGCAACTCTGCAATAAAGGCAAAATCGGAGGAAGCTGAGAGCATACTCAAATTATATTTAAGAACAAAAGTTTGTAATACTTGAAAACTGGGAAAAATAAAATACATAAACGATATGAATCGATTGCTGAGAACATACTCTTGGTTTGTGGAGTGCCACTGACAACCCAGGTGTTTGCAGGAACCGAAGCTTGAACTGAAGAGAAAGATAGAAATTATCAAAATAGTTCAGCAAATAAAGCTATGCCTGATTAGTAAAAGTGTGGGAAATCAAAGCAAAGAGAAAGGAAATGGATCAAACATCACAATCATTTTTTAAGAATTTATAACTCACGAACTCTTAACCAAAATAGGGTGTTTTCGGAAACTGACCTTTGGGATTTATGAACTGAATAACTAGATCATCCTTGAATATGTTCAGTTCCTCAATCCCAGGGATTGTGTTAACTCCTATTCTCTTTAACGTGCTCTGCAGCCTTTTGTCATCGGTGGTGGTAGCTTTGTGCACAGCCTTCTTCTTTCTGTTATTAGGGCCAACATTTCATTGCATACAGATTAAAAAAGTGTACATAGCAAAGTGAAATCCTGAAAAACATAACTTAATAGAGGCACAATAGCCATCATTAAAACACACAGCACAAAGGTAATACTGAATTTGCCATATTTTGATTAAGAAGGAAAGATTTAGATGCCACTTTTTGATTGCAGACTAGATATTCAAGCACATGAGATGATAAATCCAGTTTTATGACATAATATTGAGCAGTATCATCTAATATAAGTTAGATTCTGTAACAAAATATGGGTCTTAACAAGGTGCTATCATAGTTTAGGCTCCATACCTTCTCATGCTACCTTTTCCACCAGTGCGAACAGCACCAGCCATTTTCATGAGCCTCTCCCTATTCATCTGCAGACACAGAATCATGAGATGTCAGCCAAATACTCTAGTATACAATTCTAAACACCAGCAAGGCTACAAACCATATCTATTGAAACAAAATCAAATCAAAAGAACAAGTAGACCAACACTTATATCCAGTGCACCCAATTAGACATGAGAAGCCAACACATGCGTATACTAGTTGAACACATTCTCTTAAAATTGCAAACTCAAACTACGAAGCAATTCGACGGTATGAACACTGAAAAAATATATCTAACAGGCATGCTTTAATACTTTAATTCACCCAGTCTGAGAATTCTATGATCCACCAAGACCTGTTAGAGCTTAGAAAATAAAGTATAACAATTTAATGGGAAATTCTTCCTGGTGCACACGCAGTTTATTAATTCCATCTCGTGACCAACATTTTTAAAAATGCCTTCAAGTTTCAATGAATTCAAATAGTTACATGATACCTAGAATTCCAAATTTAAATTTGACTAAGCTCAAGGCCCATCTAGATTTCTTAAAAACATTAGACACAACACGAGGCTAAATTACCCTATTTGATTTATTGTGCATTCTCACAAATTGCAATACAGAGATACTTTTTCATAGCCAGATATTTCACTGGTTAGAATGTTAGATCTTCCTAAATCCTTCGTATTAAAAATTTAGCATCCTAATAACTAAAACCAATCGTTGCACAAATCTGTACCTCACACGTGCACACAACAGAAGCTAATAAACCTATCAAATTACCCACTTCACAAAAGAAACTGCCCGCAATCAGAAACGCAAACTTTCAGACGAAATACCTAAAAGTAAGCGCTTCCCAAACCCTCAAAATTCAATTGAAATGGAATTGAATAAACTCAAACCAAATCCATATCGCTCAAAGGCGAGACATTCAGAAGCTGTATGTATTCAAACAAACCATTGGAACCGCAAAAACCACAGAAAACCCTAGAAATGATGTCACAATCAATGAATAAAGCATGAGAAGGAACACAATCGTGCACATACCTTGAATGAAGAAGAAGGATAATAGAGATTTGGGGAGGGAGATAAAGATGACGAGTTGAACGGCGCTACCGCGGAGAATTAGGGTCAGCCTACACAAACTATCGAATGAAGAAGAGTGAAGAGTAATAAGAACAAGAAATATAGAAGGATAATGATTTGGCGTTTGTTTCAACATAGGGCCCAGTAAGGGTGTGACTTGTGAGAGAAAAATATTCACTAAAATTATTATTTTTAATATTTTAAAAAATAATTTAATACGGAGTAGTTGAGTTTTATATATATTATTTTATTATTTGAAACGTATGAATAAAGAAAATTTACATTATTAAAATCATTGCCTAGTTCTAAAATAACACTTTTTTAGCAAAATTTAAAGGATGAAGAAAGTTTTCTATAAACGAAGTATATATGAAAATCAATGATGTTGGTTTATGTTTGTAGCACCAATTGGATCCAACTTTTTAATACTAGACTGTTTGATCATGCAGTTTTATGATATCACCAAAACTCAATACCAATAGTCATCAAATTCACCCACACAACTCTCTAAATCCAATTTGAAACACACACACACACACAAATCAACAATCCATCTTGTTCGAATCTTAAAAAATGCTCATACAAAAACACATAATTTTGTTTGTTCAACAAACAAGTTCAAGTTTTTGCATTTCTCATCCTGGATTAGCAGTAAAACATGACCCTCTTCACATTTTCCTTGAGGGCAGGAAGAGGGCGGACAGCGGCGCCAGCTGGAGGCCTATTGGTTCGTCCACCTGTTGGGCGAGCCCCACCACGACCAGAAGGCGCTCCGCTAGTCATGGACCCACTGTCAGATTCTGGTTCCATGTAGAACCGTGCCCGGAAGGCTGCTAGATGAGCATAGTATGCTGGTGGCACTGCAAAACCATATACAATATACAATCCATTTAACACATGTTAAGCCATGAAATCCAACTATAGGAACAAAACAAAATTTGAATGCTATTTGACCAATAAATTAGTCACATGCAAAGATCTCAATGTTCAAATGATGAAATGCAAAGATGTCAATGTTCAAATAATGAAGTATAGGGGCGCATCCTCATGCTCATTGGCTTTTATATAGTGCCTTTGAGATGATTTGACCCCTATATCAGTTTTGGTGCATTCTAAGTTTATAACTAAATTCAGTTATTATTGTCATGTTGAATTTCAGTTTTCCTCAGGTCTATCGGGCCACGCCCTCCTGACATGTTCAGGTTATGGGTGCCCCCATCTTGACCCCACAGAACATCATAGTGATACAAGGCAGAGTTAACAACGAAAGAGTGGAAGAGAATGAGAGCACTAACCAATAGAAACTGAACGAGTACACCTAGCATACCTGAAAACAAAATAACATAGCTTAGATAAGCTCGCCGCTTTGAAGAAAAAAGAGAACATTGCCATGAATACAAGACCAGTTTATAGAGACATTGTCAGATGTGAGTATGGCTTATAGCTATTATGAAGGTGTTCTTAGAAAAATACGAGATTAAAAGTAACAAGAATGGAGACAAGATTATAAAGCAAATATAAATGACAGTTTTGGGCATACGTGTAGCAGAGGTTATTTGTGAGAGTTTGCAACTCATCAGCTGAGAATTTGTTTTCATCCCACAGAACATGGTAATGAGCAGGCCTGCTAGTTCCCTGGTATATTATTCAATGGAGCAAAGTAAGGACATAATAACTAGAAAAATCCTGAAATAAAAGGATAGAAAGAATTCATTACTTGGATTCCAGCATGACTACACAAGTAGAAATCAAACTCGGTAGGATGGCAAATCTTAGAGTCCACAACCGTGCCTACGTTAAGCAAGATAACAAAGTTATAACCCTGATCATTTATAAGAATGAGATGACAGAATTAGCTGTGCAGCATACCGGGCAAAATGTTCCCGCTTCTATCAACTGAATTGCGATCCTGGTGGTTATTGGCGAACAATCTGGTGTGATGACGCTTTTGAACCACAACAAAAGTCACTGTAGGCTGGTAGTTAGGTTCCAAAGAAGCACATGCCTGGTATATCATGGATGTGTGATTAATTAATTTATCCAAGACAATGTAACTGCAAAATATATAGAAATAAGAATACAACGAGATAACTGGTTACTTTTTACCTTCCGTATAGCATCAAGCTCGAACAGCAAAACTTGATAAAATTGCCCCTCACTAACCCCATCTCTGCAGAGTCCAACGAATTAGATCCTATGAAACAATTAATAGCATTATGAAGTCAATTTGCATTAAGGGGAAAATATGGGGCATCACCTGTAAAATATAATTCGCTTAGGCTTCTGGTTAGTTGATCTGCGGAATGATATGAGCAGTTCCCTGAACACAAGAAGGAAAAATTATAAGATAGAAAAAAATAAAAACTGGATTAACCTAAGAAAGGATATAAATTAGCACATACTTTATCATTCCACTAGATACAGGTCCTCGAACTGGATCATGCCAGGAGTTAAAGAGATCTTGGATAATCTCCTGTCTATGGGCTTGAGCAGAAACCAAACCAGCATATTTTGTAATTTCAGGCCAGTCCTGAGATGCAACAACCTGATAAAGAAACAAATTTTAGTTGAATTTTATTGTTTTAGTCAATGCACGTTTGTGTAAGGAATAATAGTATAATGAACAAGGTAGAACGAAATAAGTACAGCAGCAATTGAAGGACTAGAATCTTCTCCAGGATGAGGGTGGGTGACATCAGCACCAAAAATAATGGTAGGCAGGTCACTGACTAAAGGTATGCGCCTCGACAATGCATCAACAAGCACAGTATTTCTTCCACCGACCTTAACATTAATCTTAAGAGCAACATTGGCAAGGTATTGTTTGCTCATCTTAAATACATGTTTTGTCAAGCAGCATTGAGAAACAATACCAAGCTCAGTCTCGCAAATTCTCTTTATATCACCTGGAAACAAAACATGTGAGCTTCCCAGAAAATGCTTAACAATAGAAGTCTTAAGTTAATTCTTTAAAGGAAGATTGGATACCATATAAAGAGCCATTGTTGTCAGGCAAAATAACAATTAGCAAGTCAAGCTCCGTCTTATGAGGCTGCAGTTTGGCCATTATATCATGGTATTGAGTTTTTAGAGCCCTCTCCACTTGATCAGGGCGAGAACTGTATATAGGCAATACTGGGTCACGGTTGAAGACCTAATATCAGGTTGAACAAGTATTAGCTAACTTTCTGATAAAGAACTTGGATAAATAGAATGCAGGCTGTAACCTTTCCAGTTTGACAATAGAAATGACAAGTACAGCATATTAGTAATACATAAAGACCGAGGGCATGCTTCACTTTTAGCCAAAAATTACTTTTATGTAGAAATAAGTGAAAAACAATTACATTTTACGTATTTCAAGGCCTTAGAAGGAACATGTACACATACCATGCCTGAAATTTGACACATCTGTGCAAGCTCAGAACAGAAGCTGCGGGCAACACCGTCTTGCACATTACGTGAGAAGTTGATGCAAATCCAATTAGATACTCTGCCCGGATTGACCATTTTCTGTATCAAGGATTACAAACCCGACTTGTATTATCAATAAGAGGGGGGAAAATACATAAATTAGGAATAATGATGCATAGCAGACAGATTTCACAAATAGCTATTGGTTGATTCTTATCATCAAAGTTTTTTTAAATAAAACATCAATAGCCAAACTACCAAAGCAGTCAAATGTACTCTTTTGGTCCTTCAAAGCGAAGATTTAAACCTAGCTTCTTAATAATTTTGCTAACCAAGCTATATTGACATAGAAATAAGAACTGAAAATAAGATGAAAAATTTCACACGACATTAACCAGGGTATAGGCAATCAAAGAGTTTGCATATGCAAAGTCCCATTATTGAAAAAGGGAGCCAGAAGCCTTTATATGATACAACAAATACTTTAGTTGGCTGTTTGGTTGGGCCAAGAAAAATCCAAGAAGTGAATTTGAAACCAATTATTTAGTGTTGGTTTTACATTGGCCTTGTATAAATCCCCATTCTTCCTCCGAGTGATCATGAAAGGGAGGTTAATACACGGACCTATTCCGCCATAGAAAAAGGAAGTGTAAGGGTTTTGAGGCTTGTGAGTTGTGACCGCAGAAGAGAAGTGACCATAAGGAATAAAGATGAAGATTTGGGGCATGTTCAAATGGTCATGCAAACTAGAGAAGTGTAAATAGCACACAAAAAATTAACGTTCTTTTATAATTTATAGAAGAATCACCTTGTTCATCATATTCCATTGCCCGACTTGGGGGAGACAATTCTTTTCCCTACCACTATCATGGAATTTTAACTGCGAAGGCAATAAATAAGCACACTCAGCACCCAACAAATAGCATATTAAAAGCATCTTGAGCGACAACTAACATGGAATGCCCTGAACTTCTTATTCTAAAGCATACATACCCATGGAGCAGGCAAAACACGCGCTTCAACAGTAGCAAGCCTCTCATCGATTTTGATGCCAAATTCCTGAGCATAAGGGTCTTCATAGTATGCATTATGTTGAACGGTCTGTAGGAAAGCATTTAAAAAAAACAGAATGATTCAATGAAAACAGCTCAATAATTAATCTACGCTTTAAGTATCTTATCTATAAAGTGATTACAATAGTGTGGCACACCAAAGTGAAAATTCTTTGAGCAAAGCAGTTATCTGATTTTTGCCCCAGAGATGATAAAAATAATACTGTAGTAACGGTATAAACCTGCATTATATCATTTTCCCTATCACGAGGACGCTGACAAGTGACTTTGAGCAAAGCAGTTATCTGCTTTTCATTCAATCTTTTTGAATACCTTTGTCCTTCAACGATCTTGCATACCTGGGAGGAGGTAATAAAAATCAGCATTTTACATCATCAAAATCAACTACAAAATTCATTACTAATTTTTAGGACTAGTGAAAGACATCACATAGTGTAACAAACCTCCATAGGTAAATAATTTGGACGCTGCTGATTCCCAACTTGTAGACAGGGCCAGTTTGTATGTTGAATAGAAAAGCCATAGGTCTCAAGGAAGTATTTGACCACAGATTTGACTGTACCACTCTCATCTTGGAAACTAACAGGAAGGGTTTGAATAAGTTAGAGAAACAAACAGAACATTGCTTATTCCAAAGGCACAAGCAGTACTTCAAAAATAAGCATGCAAATGCATCATATTATATAAATTCACTTATGATAACCAAAGGAACATGATGTAGCGTTTTCCTTACGTGAGCTCACAAGTTGCCTGTGATGTCAATCCAGATATCCTGTATTTCCTCCTCATATTGCCACGGTGTGTGACTTCAACCTTGATCCCTCTTAAAGCCTTTTTTATCTAATAACATAAACCAAACATCACTTATGTATTTAGTCTGTAATCATATGCCTAGCAGAAGAAACAGTGACTACATTATATATAAAATATGTGTAAGATATGAGAAAAATTAGGTACAAATATTAAAGCATGTAGACACAAAGAAATATGGCATGCCATTTCAAAATGATTTCACATAAGTGACACTCACCTTGACACGATCAGCATCAGAGAGAGGCCTTGAAATGACATCCTTATTCAACAACTTAGATACAAACTCAATCACAGGTGATGGCTCAATGAAAGCCGTTGATGACATGTCTGTAGCATTACCAACAGCAAACAGAAACGGGGAAAAAGGCATAATTTAGCAGGCTTGCAGAGGAAAACCTGTAAAGTGGTTACAATAATGCGGTACACCAAAGTGAGTTCTTTCAAATATTTATATTTATTCATTTACCTATATTCAATGATAACCCCATTTGAGTTGGGCGTATACTCTGATAAAAACCACGCCAGCTCTCCAAACCCTCCCCTAATGGATGCCTCCGACCGAGATAAGGAGAATAGAATGATCTTCCAACTGGACAAAACCTGTAGTAATCAACATTGAAAGATGAGCAGTAGACCATCATCAAGCAGAAAGGGTATAAATAAAAAATAAGAATCAAACATAAGAGAAAGCAGCATAAGGATACCGAGAAGTAGGCAGTTCACGCAGCACAATGTCAAGAACCTGGAGAGCTTCTTGAGGTGCATCAGCCTGTCTACCTTGTAAGAACATCCCTAAATGGTGTAAGTCAACCCTTGCAGCTAACTTAATCACTACATTGAATACTCGTTCTCTCCTACATAAACAAATCAACATTAAGCACTCATACTCAAAAGGTTAACGGAAGTTGATACATGACATAGAGAGCTCATGCAGAACCTTGGAGCCCCAGTACCATCATCCTCATCGATTAGAGTGATGTTAAACTCATTTGAAACAAAAGGGAGAGCCCCTGCTGTATAGAGACTCTTTCTGCCATCATACACAGGAAGTCTTCCTCCAAGATGAGATCCTCGATACAACTTCACCAATTGTCCTATCACAGCTCGATTAACACCCCTTGATGTAACCTCCGGTTTCATAGAAACCTACAAAAGATTAGATGAAAACTCAATATCCTATTGCACGTGAAGAAACGATTTTAAAAAAAAACATCAGTATGCAGGAAAAAAAGTGGCAAGAACTTGTTGGAAGTCCGGTAACTCACATCATACTGGTGTAAATCCTTATCCGGTAACTCAGCAAAGAAGTGATTGGCCTTCACAATGCACCTAATGCCAATGCTGCCCTTTCCTGGGCGCAGAGGGAACTTCATTCCCTTGCTACTTGTAGGGATAGGCTGCTGCATGTGCTCTGTGACTTCAGAAGGTCCACCTTGATCAAGTGTAAGTGCAGAAATAGCCTCAGCCTGAAAATCCAATGGACTCCCAGAAGTCAAAGCTTGAGAAGGAAAAGCTCCGGCAGTATAAGCCGGAGAAGCTTG
Source organism: Fallopia convolvulus (assembly GCA_964016875.1). Classification (NCBI taxonomy): domain Eukaryota; kingdom Viridiplantae; phylum Streptophyta; class Magnoliopsida; order Caryophyllales; family Polygonaceae; genus Fallopia; species Fallopia convolvulus. The sequence continues at coordinate 1,366,080 of OZ024719.1, forward strand.
GTGCAGATCGGGGACTGAGGGTCTTGTAGGCCTAGTAAAAGGTCCAGCACCATGGCCACTGCCTCTGCCACTTCCTCCACGGTGCTGAGTCTGAGATGGTGGCCCACCATGTGATTGCTGCTGAGCTCCTCTGATTTCATACTCAACAGGTCCAGGACCACGTTGGCCTCTACCACGCCCACCACCATGTCGCCCTCGACCACCATGCTGAGCTTCTGAACCCCGACCCCTTCCACCGCCTTCATAACCACCGGAAAACTGTTGTTGCAATGGTTGTTGAACACCTCCACCTCTTCCACCAGCATCACCACCCTGCTGGGAATAAGAGCTCTCTTCATTCTTAGGTTGGTCAGTTCTCTTCTTCCTCACCATATTTTAGCAACTCTAAACCAAAGAATGCAAAAATCAGTCTCCCACACTGCACCAACATAGCATAAACACCCTAACTAAGCTCAAAATGTGCAGGTAATTTGTCAGGAAAAAAAATAGTCATCCAGCACCAAACAAACACGAAAGGATCAGATGGAAAAAAAAACATGCAATAAAAAAAAAAAAAGAATATTCGTTTGAAAAAGTCAACATCCTATAGTCACAACAATAAATTTGTTTAAAGCAAACAAAAAATAAAAAGCTGCGAAAACAACCAGTGAGGAAACAAACAGAAGAAACTTCAGCGGTTCAGCGATAAAGGAAAAAACGGATCTTTCCACACAATCTTAAGCATGCAGATTGATTAATTGGACTTCCAATCAAAGCACACCACCAGACCCTAACCAAACGCACTAATCACGCAATACATATGAAGCTGAGAGGCATCAAAACAGGACATAGAAGGTCAAGCGCTAAAGTCGGAGATCAGAATTCAGTCAAAGCGCAAAAGGCGGCTTCCAATCGCAGAAAACAAGCAATCGATACAGAAAAACGGAAACAGAAGAATCCAAAACATCTCCAAACCAATACAGAAATCATGAAAACCCTAGCATTCAAGTAATCGACGAGCAATCAACAGACCGAATGCGTACCAAAATCAAACACAAACACAAAACACAAGCAATTACTCGCAATGTCTCGCACAATAATTTCAGCACATACGATCTAAAACAGCGAAAAAAAGAAGAAGGATTAGACAACGAACCAGATCACCGCGCAAACTAGAAGTATCAAGAAGGTGCTTTCGAGTTCGAGCTTCTTCCGTAGAGAGAAGTGCACCACGAGAGAAAGTAGTGGGAGTTCGAGGGGGAAAGAGACAAGGGAGAGAAAACAAAGTGTAAAATAATGGCGAGAAGGGAATCTGAGGCAGCTCTAAAATGTAATTGGTGGATTGTGGTTTGGTGGAGGAGGTGGAAAATTAAAGCAAAATCCACGATTACAATTTTCTGGCTTTTCTTTTTGTGAAAGTAAACTTGCTGACTTAAAAAAAAAAAAAACTTTCATTTGACCTAAGTCAAAAAACTCAGTTTAGTTATGGTAAGTTGGTAATTTCCATCAATCATTAATTTATGTGACAGTTTATTTATAACTTGCATTGAAAAAAAATTGAGTTTAATAATTCATGGTAAACATTACTCATTGCTAAATTAAACTTATCATTATTCGAACGGATTTCTTAAATTTCAGGATAAACTCTAAAACAAGAATTTTATCCGAACAGATTGAGTACTAGTTGTCCCCGTCGTGCCCTGCACGACTATTAATTGATATTTTTTTAGATATACTATAAAAAAAGATATTAATAAATAAAAATATAATATAAATAATAATTGTGAATTGATGATTTACATAAATTGTAAAAAAAAAAGCATAATTCTAAATTAAAGATTTTGATAACAAAAATGAATAATGGGACATTTAATATGGATTAGCAAATAAAATTGACTTGACATATTATAGGATAAGATCTCGGTATATATTATAGGATAAGATCTCGATATATATTTATATTATAGGATAAGATCTCGGTATATATTATAGGATAAGATCTCGATATATATTTATATTATAGGATAAGATCTCGGTATATATTTATATGAGTTTTTTGGTAGATTATATTGGAGAGTTGTTAGGATCATAAAGATATGGTAAAAATATTTTTATATGTAAATAAATTTCCAAAAAAACATCATTGTAATCCAATATTAAAAAAATTAAAAACTTATTGATATTTGTAGATTATGTGGAAATATGATGTGTATATAATATATGAGTGATATGGAAAAATTTTGACATGTGGACTATGACATGGAATATTTATAAAGACGTCTAAATTATAAGAAAATGACACGTGTAAAAATATGAAGTGGCTTAATATAGGATCGACATGTGGCAAAATCATAGGTGGCGTAATGAAAAGGCTTCAAACCTTATTGCTTTTATATATATATAGTAGATTAACTTGTTTTGATAAAAAAATATGAAAAAGAAATATAAGAAATTCATAGTGATTATAAATATGATTAATCTTTTTTAATTATTTAAGATTCCTTATTATAGTGTTTATATTTTTATGATTTAGTTTATTATATTAAATATTCTTATAATATATCTCTAAAAAAAATAAAAGCAACGAAAAACATAAACTACAACTACATACCAAAATAATTAAACACAAAGGTCTCTTGATCGCATTTTTAAGACTCTTAGGACATACTCAAAGGTCTCTGGTTCAAATCCTCTTAGTGATAGGTTCCAACGTTTCATCCTCGACCCTGGCCGGACGCGGATTAGTCGGGTGCTAGTAGCTTCAAAAAATCGCGTTAACCAAAAAATATATAATGGGTTAAATTTTTTTTTCTTACGTTCAAAACTAAATTAGTATGGGCTTTAGCCCAGATGTAACGGGCTCGAGCCTAAAAAATGTAACCCATCTCGTGCTAGATTGGCATTGTCTATGGGAAGCAAAATTTTGATTAACTAGTTGAATCCCCGTGATACTCACGGGATAATTTTACTAAATATTATACAATATTAAGATATTTATATAAAATTTAAAACACTTGTATATAATATCCTATTAAAATTATGTAATTTATAAAAAATGTTGTACATAATTACTTTATTCAAAAATCTTAATATCCTAATAAAAATCTTGTATATAATATCCTAATATATGCCACGTAATTACTTTATTCAAAAATGTCACATGGCGTAATTTTTTTTAACGGACATGATTTTTGTTTTATAATGTATTAGGTAGATTTTGTCTTGTATTGAATATTATTAGACCAAAGACTACTATTAATCTAATTCAATAATGAACGACCAATTAACGTGAAATGGACCAATAATGAATAATCAATCAATAAGGATAATTAATTTATAAGCATATATTCATTTTGAGAATCGATACAAGTACATAAGGACACTTAAATATGGATTACATGAAGTAAGATAAATCGATAAAGGCAAACGAATATAAATTATGCATGCAATAAATCAATGAGATACATAAAGTTTCGTTATCATAATTATGTATTGGTCTCTTAAGCAATCGTGGCCTTATGGATAATATAAAATTTCCACGTATGTCAATTAATTATCCTCTCATCAATTATTTTAATAAGGTATTATCACTCAAGTTGAATATTTTATCACCATTTTGCAATGACGTGACCTCACTTTATTTTCTAAATTTTCATTGGGGGCTTTTCAATAGTGGTTGCTTTGTTGGTTTTTATTATTATTTTAGAAAATTATTAAAAATAGTTTAGTTTAATGGGCTCGAAAATATAGTATTAAGAATATTCATTTGCATATCTTATTATTATATACTACGTACTTCAAAATCATGGTTAGAGAGGCTCACATCTTCGGTATTTGATTTAGCGGTTAAATTTTGGGGCAGTACCTTGAGGTTACAGTTTCAAATCCTACGGGTGACGGTTTGTCTATTCTTCTTTAAAATTGATTAGTGATCAGTTCTCATCCCTAGTGGATGCTCGAGGTCACCAATTCTAATCCCGATCTACCATTCGCTAGTATAATTTGTACCGATTCATATAATAGACCGAACATTACATACTAAAGTCTTTTTATAACTCATTTTCGCAAGTAGCATGGTCTTCACCCTTTTCAACTATTTATAGGCATCCAAGGGAAGCTTTGTGTTATGTTTTCCGATGTGAGACAAGAGAGGTGTTGCTACTTGATTGATTGAGAAGACGGTGGGTGCTGCTTGGCAGGAATGGGATGCACCATGATTGGTCAAGTGTGTGACCTCAATTGATTTTTGTCAGATCTTTCTACCTGGGAGAGCTTTGCTTGATTTTATTCACCAGTTTTTATTGGATATTTGTGGTCACCGCATTGTTTAGGCTAAGCGTGATCTCCATTCAAAATATGTGTTGTAACTTTATGGCTCGGTATGCCTTGCATACTATAAGTGTTTTTGGAGCCATGCATCTTTTAGTTGTTTATGCGTGTTGTTCGTACATGAATAGTGTTCAACTTCCTTTTGACTTCCTAGATCTTAATCCGCTCCAATCCTCTACACTTTAAAAAAGATATGTGTGTTGCCTATGTTGGGGGTGGTTGGTATCACATGCGTTGGATTCTTTGGGATATTCTTCGCATGAGTGCGTGGGATGCCTACGTCACTCGATTGATACGATGATCAGTTATATTGTCTGTTAGTACGCGATTTACTTGCAAGTGCGATGGAGTGTCGAAGATATGCACTTCCACATGTGTATTGAGTCCAACATGCATATGCACATGGACGATTGTTTACACGGTTACACCCCATATTAGCAACTCACATACTAGCATCAGGTTTAAAATCAAATTTTAAAGCGCCAAACATACCCTTAAACTTACTTCTTACTACAATTTTATAATTTTAGGTTATTTTCTCAACCAAGTTGCGTAGTGTTAAGTTTTTCTACACAAAACAATAATGAAAACAAGTTGCGTAGTGGGCAATGCAAGTTGATCTTAGCTAGATAAGCTTGCTTATTATAGTGATTTGACGAGCCAACTTGTGAAACTTTTGATGTATGCATTGACTAAGTTAAGTGGTTTCATTATATTTAGATACAACTAACCAAAAAATCACAACTAAAATCGATATTATCAGGGACGGAACCAGCCTTAGAAATTAGGGTAGGCTAAATTATAGGGTAAAATTTATAATTGGATAAAAATATGGGGTAAAAGTATAATTAGCAAAAAAGTAGGAATTTTTTTACAAAAATGGTACGAGAAAAAGTACAGAGAGCAACAAAAGAGGGGGAAGCGCATGGAGTGAGTTTCGAACCATGCACGTTATAATACTCTAATAGATCCATTACCACCTGAGATAGTTCAAGTATTGTAAAATTCTTACTTCTATTATTATTATATTTTAATTTTGGGGTGGGCTGGCGTCCCTGGATATTATGATTCACTTAAGATTTTTAAGCACGTCTCACGTTATCTATAACGCCGTAACTTCACGGCTACCAAACTAATCTATTATCCGCCTTGGCTTCCGTGTGAACGTCGTTATCATCATGAATTGAATGGGTCCCTAGCCCCAACTTGAACGGTTCAGATCATTTAGTGGGAAAGCAACGTACACCCTAGCATATTCTAGATTACCTCTTCTTCCAGGAAAAGAAAAGTATTTATCTTAAAAAAAAATTAATTCTTCCGTGGCCGCGTAAATTACACGTGGCTTCCGTTGATTGGTTGAGACTTTCTTGAGTCGGTATAACTCGCCTTTAAATTCCCTGATCTCTCGTCATCCTCCACACCATTCATTCATCAGAAATCCAAGAAGTTTTCTCTCAAGAGCGTTCGTGTTAATCTTTCAAGGTTCGATTTTCCCCCCTTCTCCTTCCTCCTTGTTACGAAATCGGTTTTCCAAATTGGGAATTCAACTTGTTCTCTTTGAGCGGATTAATTTCTCTGAATGTTTGCGTTGCTTGATTTGCAATTGTTTTGATCCGATTTGTTATCTAATTGATTATCACATCGCGTCTTTAATCTCGAGATCAGATTTCGTATCGTTCTTTGATTTCTATACTTTTAATCTGTAGAATTAGGGTTTAGATCTTGCAATTGGGATTTTGATTCGCAAAGCTGCTTATTTATCACCTCGCGTCTTGAATCTCAATTTTGCATCGTTCTTTGATTTCTATTCTGCAATCTGTAGAATTAGGGATTAAATCTCAACTTTATCATTTGTTCTCCATAATTGTTGACCTGTTGACCTAATCTGGTGTTGATTCTGTATTACAGATGCAGATCTTCGTGAAAACCCTCACCGGAAAGACCATCACTCTCGAGGTCGAGAGTTCCGACACCATCGACAACGTTAAGGCTAAGATCCAGGACAAAGAGGGGATCCCACCGGACCAGCAAAGGCTGATCTTCGCCGGAAAGCAGCTCGAGGACGGCCGCACCCTCGCCGACTACAACATCCAGAAGGAATCGACTCTCCATCTGGTTCTCCGTCTCAGGGGAGGGATGCAGATCTTCGTCAAGACTCTCACTGGCAAAACCATCACGCTCGAAGTGGAAAGCTCCGACACCATCGACAACGTCAAGGCCAAGATCCAAGATAAGGAAGGTATCCCTCCGGACCAGCAGAGGTTGATCTTCGCCGGCAAGCAGCTCGAGGACGGAAGAACCCTAGCCGATTACAATATCCAGAAGGAGTCAACTCTCCACCTTGTCCTCAGGCTCCGTGGTGGTATGCAGATCTTCGTCAAGACGCTCACCGGAAAGACGATTACCCTCGAGGTCGAGAGCTCGGACACAATTGACAACGTCAAGGCTAAGATCCAGGACAAGGAAGGGATCCCACCGGACCAGCAGAGGCTCATCTTCGCTGGGAAGCAACTCGAGGATGGAAGGACCCTAGCTGACTACAACATTCAGAAGGAATCCACTCTCCATCTTGTGCTTCGTCTGCGTGGTGGTATGCAAATCTTTGTGAAGACGTTGACTGGGAAAACCATCACCTTGGAGGTGGAGAGCTCTGATACAATTGACAATGTCAAGGCTAAGATTCAGGACAAGGAGGGGATTCCCCCAGACCAGCAGCGTCTGATCTTTGCTGGGAAGCAATTGGAGGATGGCCGTACTCTTGCTGATTACAATATTCAGAAGGAGTCCACCCTTCACCTTGTCCTCCGTCTCCGTGGTGGTTTCTAAGAAGCTCTCTGGTGTCATGTTCTCTGAAGTTGGTTGATGATGATGTTACTTTGAATTGGTTTTTATGTTCAGTTTGATGGGCGTGTGTTGCCTGTGTGTGTGGCTGTTCTGATTAAAGACTATGGAAGTTTATGACTTGATCCTGAAGTTTATGTGAATAAAATTAACATTTGTTGCGAAATTTTTATGCTCTATTCTATTTTCAGTTCCTGTGTTGCAAGTATGAGTATCCCTGCTGTCTGTTTGATGGTATTTTCTGAAGTTTCTTTTATGTTCACTCTGGATTGGCTTGTTGCATTGTTGTGGTTGCTCTGTGATTGTGTTGGAAGTTTAGTAGTTGATGAAGTTTATGTCAATGAAATTTCTGTGATTGTGTTGGAAGTTTAGTAGTTGATCAAGTTTATGTCCAATGAAATTTATGTTTGTTGGGTAACATCGGATTGTTCAAAGTGTTGTGTTTCTCAGTTTCTTGTTGCAAGTATGAAACTGTCCTGAGAGACCACTGTTTTGATTTTGAGTGAATTGCTAAGAATTGCACTGTTTTGAATTCTTGTCATCTGTGATTAGGTTTACAATTTCTTGTTTGATCATGATAGCTGTGTTTTACCAAACAAAGAACTGCCATCAATTCAACCACAAACCAAACAAAGAACTGCCTAATTCACTAAACTGACAAGGAAATTGCTTCAATGACTTGTATTAATTTTGTGTGAACAAGGTCTTTTCCTTTAATTTACAACAAGAGCAACTCTCTTCCAACACTAAAAATGTCATCAGTGGCCTGATAATATTGTGGCCAACCCCCCACTCTTGTTGTAACATATAATAAGACATGATCAATGGTGAACAATAGAGGGATTTCTCTTTAACTTGTAGATTAATCTCTCATCACAAAAAGCTTGGAAATTACAAAGTGTAAGTGTAAGTGTATTTCATGGTCATGTTTGCTTCACCTGCAATCACAGCAGGAAAAAAGGTTGATGAGAACTCTTTCAGAATATTTGCACATAATTAATTACTGCTAAGTTACAACTGTAATAAACCAATTCAAACAAACTGCATCCATTGATCTCATCATCTCAACCATTCACCAAGACATTAATTCCCATTCATCAATGGGCAAAACTTCAGTAGTTTCATATCATTGAATGGGGTCAAAAGACTCAAAACATACTTCTAAGTGGATAGCTATAACCAATTAATGCAATTTCTCCATCTGAAGCCAGTTTGCACCAACAAACAATAGCTAGGATCATCTTAGAACAAAAATTTCACTCTTCCACATGTGAGCTATAAAATCCATTGGTTCGCTTATGGGTTAAGTTCAATTTTTGGAGCAAGTTTGGAGTCAATATAAGATGAATAAAGAATATACCTTTTTTAAATATTTCTTGTGAAGCTTCATAGCGCCGATGCAGGATTTCTTGGCATCCAAGGTTCCAGTCAGCTCGTTCAGTATCTGGATAGTGCAAGAAGAAAAGGGTAATGAAATCAGCTGAACCGGTAAATCATATAGCACATGCATCAAGTCTATGAATAACACAGAAAGAATATGCACCTTTACAATATCATCAAGACCCCGAGCTTCAGTGAGAAGCTTCCGGCTCTTTTGCTTCAAAACGCTGGTTACAAGGAAGATAGAGATGGAAAGATGGTGATCTTTTGCACCATTTTTCAAAATTTCCCGCTTATATTTGCCATACTGACGGAATGATTTTCTTTTTACTATAGAACTCTCTTCATGTTCACCAGATCCACCTAGTTTTTCATAGGTCAAGTAGAGATTGGGATCATAATCTAATGCCCACATCATCTGTGATTCATAGCAAAAAACAATCACGGTGTCAAGAAACCAAGAAAGGGGTAAAATAATCAGAGCTAAGCAACTACTAATATGTAATTAGGCCTTGATGCATCTCCATTTCTAATCTTTAGTAGTATTTCATTGGTCAAATCATCCAAGAGAGAAAAACAAAGATAAATTCAGAATCTTAATCAAACCAAACAGAATATACATTATTACTCATACCTCCCAAAGATACAATGAGTCACAAAATGAGAATTCTCGACGAAATAAGACCATGAGCATCCGAATGGCAAATAGGTAGTCACCACCACCAAGCATTTCTGCTCTCCATTAACAAGGAAAAATCAGTTGGCAAATTAATATCACAAATTATTGATGAGCACAAACAAAATGAGTCCAGTTCTTGTAACTCTGGATCTAAAGCTAACAAGTAGTGGGCACAGACCTAAAAATCATAACTTTAACATGTTGAATTAAACATTTGATGCTTGATTGATTATACTGTCATACATCCCAGGTAAAATAACTTTTCCCTTTTTAGTCTTTCTTCAAGGGTATCACAGCGGAACCAAAGTAGAGTGACCGAAGAAGCTCTTTTCGAATAGATTCAAGAAGCAATATAAACTAGAAAGTTAGAATGAAGGAAAAAGACTGCATAATTGTATACCTAAATGATGATGCAGTTTCGGTTCAATAACTTGTGTGACTGATGCTAAAGTCGTAAGCTGAGCCTCCACTCCAACTGTGTTACCATTACATCTAAAATTTCCTCGCTTTAGAATTTCAAGTAACAAACATGAGAATGATAATAAACTAGTCATACATAATATATGGAAAAGAAAAGGGAACAGTTTTTCCAATTTGTATAGGGAGAGAGGATTTGTGGTCAAAATGTTATGAAAAAGATATTTTACCAGCCTTCTCATCAAGCGCTCAAAACACCAAAAGGCATCTGCTTCATTATCAAGAACAATTATCATGGGGGAGCACAGGTCACTCATTCCTACAAAAATCCATGCACAACATATTACTATGTATGGACCACAATCATCCATAGCAAAATTCAAATTATGCTACCCCAATCTAAGCATATAACACCAGAATAACTAGTCAATCAAGTGAATTGACAAACTAGCCTACTTTGCCTCCTCTTGTGGAGTTTTCTCATTCTCACTAAGAAAACAGCATTATATAAAGTATTAGATCACATCAAGTATTGTCAAAAAATAACCTGATTCAATTTGACCTTCTCGAACTCTCATTATCACAAAGCTATAAAAGCGATTTTCCAGAAACAAAAGTACTGACCTTGACAGTAGCCGACGTCTTCATCTATCCAGGCATAAATAGCTAGCATGTCCCAGAGTTTAGCAAGGTTTTCTTGCTTCTCAAAGAACACTAAAGTTCGGTCAGTACGTATCACATCAAGGCCTGCAATATATATTATACAGGATTAACTGGTTGAAAAAAAATAAAAGTATAACAAATATATCTTTCAAAGGGAAAACAAAACTTGCTAATAAGTTGAGATGGTAGCTGAAGCAAAATGCTCAGAAAGTTTTCTCTCAGAAAGACAAATATGTTTGCATTAAAGCCGAAGCTATCAAATAAGAACCAAAATGCAGTCACGCCAAACATACTGATATGTTAATGAAATATCAAGCAACAGCTTATAAAAGTTACCTATTTGATGTAGTGTAAGCTTCCACTGTATTATTTTGTTGTGTGTTTCTTTTTCCGTTTGCAGAATGGGCCCAACTGAAGCATCTGTGTATGAAGCATCTCCATTCCTGGTATTTGTTTCTAGAATTACTAAAGGATCTTGAACAGGCTCGCCTTTTTCTGTGATTACAGGTGCTGTTATATATTTACCACTTCCAATTAGCGGGAATTTCTGTCTGCAAAGCTCTTTCCATTGAGCATACTGAACCCTAAAATATAATTGGTTGGTATCAATAACTGATATATTATCGACATCAAGAAAAAATTATCCCTTTTGACAAGAAGAGCAGTGAACTGTTTGTAACCACAAAAGACAGTGGATTCAGATCAAAATGAGGTAGCGAAAGCATCAATTTGACAATAAATACATAATTGCAAGTGGGCTGGCTACCTTCTCTTTTGCCTTATTTGTGCCCGTTCGTCAAAAGTGCTACGAGGATCATAGCAACCAAGAAGAAATTCCCAAACTTCCCCTCTGATTTGGGGATGGATTCCCTGACAAGGGCAACATGCACAGTTCAGTCACCACTTTAAATGATCCCTTCCCGTATGATAACATAATGAACTAACAATTTATCCAGCAATTTACAAAGGAAATTAGTACATACATAAGCCAAGACACAAAATTTGATGTATTATTATTCAGTGAGCTATAATATAAGCCAAGGGCACAAAAGGGTTACAAGTTGTTCACCGACTCTCAAGGGCTAAATATATATAAAAGTTGTAGGTCAGGTTATAACAGCACTTAGTAACAATAATTTAACTCCTTTGAACTCTAAGAAATACTACAATTGAAGCAAGTTCCCATCATTGATAATCGCAAAAAACTGAAAAGTTAAAGGTGAACATACAAGTTTTAACAGCCTTTCAACGGAACTTACCCCACGACGAATTCGCCGAAGAATCTTGCCTATGTCAAGATAACCTTCAGGAGTAAATGCAGCCTGCCACCTTCTTACACTCAATGTCTTACCAGCCTATAAAAAACGCATTAAGAGATAGGAGCAAAGCATCATACACAGCTCAAATCTTAAACAGACAATAACTAATCACTCAAAAAAAAAACCATCCTTATTCTCCCAGGGGTGAATTAATGAATTCCATACCTAGATCAAACTATCCTTCTCACATTGCAAAACTACCAATTATTCACTGATAGCTAGACAGCATAAAAGTAGATCCATGAATATGAATGAGCCTAATTTAGGCCACACTAGTCAAATTTGATTAGATTCAAGCAGCATTTGATAGACCCATTAAAACCCACAAAAAGGATCAATTTATCAATAGAATAACAAGCCCATTTCAGCTTCTATCTCACTAGAAACACATAAAAAGAAACAAAATTGAGTGATTTAATACAAGGGTTAGAGCAACAAACCTTGATTCTGAACTTGGTTTTAGGGAGATCTGTAGATTCAGGCTTAACCATATAAAATGAGTCCGCAGGTTCATCGGCACTACCATAACACTTCATGGTAGCACCAAACGAATCCCACAAACAAAACCCAAAATCCAATAAGAAGAGCCCTAATTCCTAATCTGGTCAAATTTTATGTTCCCAGCAAGCCGTGAACTGGATCTGGCTAAACCCAGAGAAGAAGAAGACAAGGAGCTTCTCAATTAGAACAGCAAAGAGATGGGATTTTGGATTCAAGCCCAAAGAGGGGTACAGAAGAAGACGTCTAAAGTAGGAAAAAGATCGCCGCTGTGGAATATTACTCAGCAAAAACTTCCCTTTTTTAAGTTTCCGAAACCGATGACTTTTCCGGGAGTTTCTTTCTTTGGGTCACTTTTTTCCTTGAAGGGTGGCTTTAATTATGGTCATGTCAAAAATGGTGGTCCTCTCATCATGGACCTCATGGTGAATTGGTGATGACACTAAATTGCTTTTCAAGCCTTCTTTTCTCCGTTTCCAAATTTTGGTCAATTCAACTGATTTTTTTTTGGGTTTTAGTACGCAACTACGCATGAATATACAATTCTACAAACTAATTGAATGAATACAATTCTACCATAGCATGATTTTGGTAGCTAGCTCGTTATTTTTTTTACATGAACACTTGATAACGTTAATTTAGGCTTCTGAATTGAGCTGAAAGATGCTAGCAAATCAAGTGGGATTAACTAAGTAAGGACTATAGGTAAGCAAAAGAGTGAAGAAGTGAGTTGTTTATGATAACATTAGACATGTCAAATATACTCATTACAAGTTTAAATTGTATAATTTTATATATAAAAAACATGTATCACTTATGAAAATTTGCAAATATCAGGCTTTGGCCGCTCTGCGTATATCTCTAATCATCCCAAACTTCATTAAGCTTAAAAATTAAACTGTTCTCCGATCATAAAAACAAGACATAGATGATAGATGAAGGAATAACACGTTTTAGCATTGTGTAACAAACGTTTTTTTTCTTCTAGTTTTTAATATTATTAAAAATGTTTTAACAATATTTTTTTGAAAGGAATGTTTTAATAATATTGATACTTTTGTTATCAAAAATATTATTTATGTTTTTTCCCCAAATTGCGTCTCCTAAATTCCGAAAATGGCTAATATAGTAATCTTCACCATTTTCTTAATTTTTTGTTTTGTTTTCAAAGGTCACAAATTAGCATTTTTTTTCACCATCAAATAAAACTAACGGCCAATATAAAGGTTTGGTTGGTTGGGCCGGCCCATGCACATTCCTGCATATGGTCTCGAGGCCCAGGATTCATACGAAAGGATAATGTTAATACCTTTCAAAAATATCTTAATAGCCGTATAAGTTTGAATTCTCTTTTGACTCTTACTGAAAATCTGATTTTGACAGGATCCGAGCATATACAAAAACAAATTTCAGAGAATTGTATTCACCGAAGGAGTTGAAGATCGATCGATCACTGAAATGGTATCTCCAACCATCGATTTAATGAAGAAGGAGCTTCCACTGGAGCTGGATCAAGTGGAATTATCCGATGCGGAGCAGCCTGGGCTCGTTCTCGTGGACGTCATCAATGGCTTCTGCACCATCGGTGCTGGTCCTCTGGTATTTTCCTCTCATCCCCCAATTTTCCAATTCCTCCCCGACTATCAATTGAGTGTAGAATTTGAGCTGAATCAAAGCGTTTTCACTTGAATTCACTTTAAATTTGATGATTATACGCCCGATTGAGTTCAATTTCGTGTAATTGAATAATCTAGGGTTTGAATCATACCAGAATTTCAGTTTGCAAGTTTCAGCTCCAAATTTAGGGTTTTGAGTTATTTGGTGCTCGAATTTCACAGGCTCCGAGAGAGGAAAATTCTCAGATCACGAGGATGATCGATGAATCATCAGCGCTAGCAAGGATCTTCTGTGACAGGAAATGGCCTGTCATGGCGTTCTTGGATTCTCATCATCCTGATAAGCCTGAGCCGCCTTATCCTTCTCACTGCATTTCTGGTTCAGATGAATCAAATTTAGTTCCTGGTACTTGTTAGTTGTTACTGAACTGGAAGAACGGATTTCTTGTTCATCTCGTTTGTTAAAAAAGGGAAATTAAGCTGTGAATAAACACTGTTAACCAAATACCACTTGAACTTGTTTTGTACAACTTTCCCTAGTGTGTTTTGAGTTGTTGTTTTGGTTCTTTTCTTCAGTCCTCCTTAGGAGTGTTGTTTGCATCCCCTCAAGTGAGCTTTGCTGAGTGTTTTCTAGTGTAAACTAGAGCATGAGGATGCATCTCCTTTTGAGACCTTCTTTTTGCATCGAGCTCATGATGACATGGAGTGCTTTGAAGCATTTAGATATGATCATCATGTAGTCTTGAGTTGTATTTTGAGGCATAATCTTTCTGGGTTATGTGATGTCTAAACTCTTGTTCCTTCCCTCTTTCTATAAAGTTTACCATTGGCAAATTAGGCATTTCTTATTTTCTGATATGGCCTTATGTGTTGCTTTTGTTGATTTCCAGCTTTGAGATGGTTAGAGAAAGAACCAAACGTGACTATTAGGCGAAAAGACTGCTATGATGGATTCATAGGCTCCATTGAGCGTGACGGGTCCAATGTGTTCATAGACTGGGTAACATCCAACAACATAAAAACCGTAAGCTCTTCACAAAACCGCCATTCGAACTTCCACAGCTAGATATATAAAAAAGAAAAGCAACAATTAAGTTTGTTCCAACTAGTTTTCATGTTGCTTCACTTATGACATGTTGTGTGCTGTTATATATGCAGATGATTGTTGTGGGGGTGTGCACGGACATTTGCGTTCTGGATTTCGTTTGCTCGACCATGTCAGCTAAGACGAAAGGCCTTCTTTATCCCTTGGAGGACGTAGTCATCCAATCCAATGCATGCGCCACGTTTGATTTTCCTGTTGAGGTTGCACAAAACACCAAACATGGTTTAGCTCATCCTCAGGTAAAAACTACTATTTCTTTACTCTTATCAAGGAACCAAAAATTAGACCTATACAAATGTAGGTTAGAGCAGGACGGGCCCAGCCCCAAACGGGGCCATTACTTTGAACAAGTCGAGAGGATGTTTTTGATATACATGTAGAAATAAGTGAACCAAAATGTAATAAGGTGGCATTTGCTAATGAAATTGGTTGATTGTGAGTGTAGGAGTTCATGCATCATGTTGGGCTGTACATGGCGAAAGGACGAGGAGCGAAGATAGTAAATCGAGTTTCGGTAGCTTCTATAACACAGCCTTGAGCAGTTGCTCCCTGAAGGATGGAAATGGCCTCTTTTAAGAGATCTTAGACTTTGTTACAGGTCAAGTACCAAGCTGTCTGTGTAATTGGTATGTATTTGCTTGACAACAGTGTGAAGGGTAACTGGTGATATATGTTATTTCTCAATAATCTCAAGTAGTGTGAACTTTCCCACTGGAGTAAAATAGTTTGATTTTAAGTAAAGACTTTACTGGGGCTAATGTAGTGTCAAAGTTACCTAATTGAACATCTTACTCTTCACTCAATACATGATTGATAGATAACAAATGATGTATCATCTATTTTGGCTAATAACCTTATGCTATTTAAGTAGGATTTTCTTACATAATCTATATATTGTCGTACTAGTTGTCCCCGTCGTGACATGCACGACTATGACTCGATGTTTTTTAGATATACTATAAAAAAAATATTAATAAACAAAAATATAATATAAAATTTAATGTAAGTAATTTGTTGATCGTAATATAATTTTTTTTTAAATCAAATAAAACAAATTAAATTTAGATTATTAAGTTTTAATAATGAGAATAATATATACAATGCTCATAAAATGTTATGGTAAATTTTCAAATAATGAGAATAATATATACAATGCTCATAAATTGTTATGGTAAATTTTCAAATTGTGAGTTGCAATAAAAGTAAAATATTTTGTCCAAACTTCTCATAAGGAAATATTTTAATTAAAAAAAGCATAGATTCATCAAAATATATAGACCTATAATTATCTGTTTATATAAAATATTTTTATATAAGGAAAGCATTTTTGTATCATTATAGTTAAGTATGACATGTAAGTGACGGGGTGAAAATAATACGATGTGACATAATGACGTGTCAAATATTACATGACATGGCTTAAGGAAAATACGACATGTGGCAAAATCCGATGTGGCGTATTCTAGAAGCGACATGTGGACAAAGCTGACGTGGCGCAATATGGTGACTCCAAACCTTATTGCTTTTATATATATAGTAGATTGATTATTTGATTATCACTTTCTTTTCTTCCTCGCCCTTTTAAAATGGAATAATTTGGGCCATAATATTGTATTGGATTGAGCCCATATCCTCATGTGCCATAACTTGGGCCTGTTGGGCCTGGACATTGACTCTTAAGTGCACACAAATATCATTCAAATATGTGTGATTCATTCATAAAAACCCAAAAAGCATCAGATGCATTCTATCCATCACAAAAGATAGGCATACAAATGTGAAATGCTTAAAAAGTAGGAGCATAAGATTCCTGCTTAAAACGTCCACACATATCCACCTTTATTCGTTCTACATCGCTCAAAAATTCGTGTAAGGTCTGCATATATAGCCTTCATATACACCTGCCATTATAAGAGAGGCACTTAAACATACATTCAAAACTTATAGCAAGTGAGTGACATACATACAACATGGCTCAGGCTCAAGCTCAACCAAGCTCGGTTTCTTCCGAGGCAGAAACCCTAAGTCATGTCCTAGGCCTCATGGAGACCTTCCGGGCCTTCGACTCTGACAACGATGGGCTCATAACAACGGAGGAGCTCGGTGGCATCATGGGCTCGCTCGGTTACAACGTGACTGACCAAGAGGCTCGATCCATCATGCAACAAAACGACAAGAACAAGGATGGGCTCTTGACTCTAGCCGAGTTTCTTGAGTTCAACACCAAGGACATGGACCTTGGAAACATGGTGACGTTCCTTAGGGTTGCGGTTCAAGATTTGGACATGGATGAAAACGATTTCGTGACGGGAGCAGAGCTTTCTGAGGTGATTCAGGAGAACGGGATGGTGTTGCCCATGGCGGTTTGCCAACAGATCATTGGATCCATGGATGGGGACGGGGATGGCGCGGTGAGCTTCGAGGATTTCCAGCTTATTGTGAACGCCCTTCTCTAGAAGTCAACTTGATCATCTAGTATGTGTGTCATGAATAAATAGTAATGGTGATAATATAATATAAGGATTGCATATCTTGTCTTGTGTAAGATGTAGGTGTCTTGTACTCTAGCTTCATAGTTCCCACCGAAGATCTTGAATCTGCTGGTGCTCAGGGAACAGTGTGTTGCTGAAGCCGTGGAGTTCCTCTTCGTAGATGTAGTTGAAGACGACTCTTCTGTAGATCAACCATATGTAATACTTGATATAGGTTTGAATCACGTAGAAACGCTTTCCGAAATCAATATTTCGCCCCCTACATAGCCTTGGGGAATCCACGAAATTTGAAGTGAGATAAGACAAACCAACCGATCTCTATCAAGGCTATGAAAGAGATCGAACCTTAGAGTTCATGTAAATGGACATTAGGCTCTATTTGAAGTTCAATCATAGAGAGAAAATGTTCTCCTCTGATTGTGTGAACCCACGTGAACAAAATGTTCCAACATTTAACCCGACACCAAACTCCCAATAGCCTTATATATAGGCAAAAGGGAAACTGCTTCAGGGAACGGTTACCGGCAGCTACCAGAAGTTACCGACAGTTACCAAGTGCCACGAATGGTTATCCTTAATAACCCACGTCACCCATTAATTATTAACTCAATAAGGAAGTTACAATGCAGTTACACAACGTGCAAATGACCGTTATCAACAATTAACAACGTGCCGAAAATTCAGGCATGCGTCAGAGAACTATAGTTCCAACCACTGTTCCCTCCAAGGGAACAGACATTGTTTTCTCCTGTAGGGAACAAACATTGTTCCTTTTCAGGTCGCAACTTCTCCTTAATATTTCCCTCTAGATCTCAACTATGCTTACACGAGCGCGCACTCCGCACACCCAAACCCGTGACATAGCAAAGTAAGATCTCATAGTGTCGTATGAATCCCAATCACACTAAAAGGCAACGTTCCCATATAAGGAACAATCACTTGATGACACTAAAATCACCAACATAAGACATTAAGATCGACTTACCTTTCTATTATAAGCACATAGATACATAGTGTGGTTAAGTACGTGTGGGAATAGTGTTATAGTTTGATTATGAGTAATGAAGGTTTATAAGGCTTACTTCTATTTGGTGGCACGTCCATTATATAAATTCACTGTTCTAAAAATCCTCGTATAGGCCCCGCCTAATAATGTCGCGAAATGGTCCTAGTAGACCTAAGTTTGGATTTCAAGCCTGATGAGCATTAAACAAAATGAGAATTCCAGGCTCCATTCGACAACATTTATTTGGTTGTTTATCAGCACCCAATTGCTTATCTGGAAAAAATAAGTATCGTTGTACGTGTTTGACAATACTTATTTATTTGAAATAAGAAACTTATTTTCAATAATTCTCTACCGCAAAAATAATCAATCTCCTAAAGACACCTTCAACATATTTTAATGGAGGTAATAATTGTCAGGTTGTATCGAGAATAATGTCGCGAAACGGTCCTAGTAGACCTAAGTTCGGATTTCAAGCTTGATAAGAATTAAACAAAACGAGAATCTCAGGCTTTGTTCGACAATACTTATTTGGTTGTTTAGGAACACCCAATTGCTTATTTGGAAAAAAAGTATCGTTATACTTATTCGGCAACACTTATTTATTTGAAATAAGATACTTATTTTCGTTATTTATCTACCGAAAAAATAATCAATCTCCTAAAGACGGCTTCAACATCTTTTAATGGAGCTAATAATTGTCAGGTTGTCATCTTCTATTCTTGATGCTCCTTAAAACAAGGGATGAATGCATTTGTGTGAACCACTATTTTCCTAAGAAAACGGACCGTGTGGTGTTGTAGGCAAGATTATCTAAATGAAACAATGGTACTAAAATGGTAGTAAGGCATTTGTACCTATAATTTACAATTTAATGTCCCACCCATTACTTTTGACTTTATAGGCTATTTGATTTGATTTCCCTCTCAATCAACAAGTTCTCACCTTTAAACCGGCCCATACGTTAAATCAAAGATCAAGATGAAGATGGAGCAAAAACCTTATAAGGCAGGGCTCTTACTATTTCTTCCCCTTTTCATAGCCTCATCCATGGCGATTCCTCAAGGCCAAAACGACGGCGGATCGGGCCGACAAGACGGGTGGGATTACCGGGAGGGCGGCGGGTCAACTCCGGACGGAAGCTCGGAGTACAAGTGGGGCGTTGGAACGGGCCCTGATGGTGCCCGTGTCGGGTTTAGTGCGGGTGCGGGCCGTGGCCCAGATGGGTCCGGGTCCGGGTCCAGCTTTGGGTTCGGGTGGAGCAGCTCTGAATCGGGCCAGGGCGGCGGAGGTGGTGGTGGAGGATCCGGGTTTGGTTGGGGAGGATCTGACGGTGGCGGCGGGTTGGGCTCGGGTTTAGGTGATCAGCCACCAAGTGATCGGGCCGGCCAAGCCCGTTAGATCATGAATCAGCTTACGATATAAATAAATAATAATTTAATACAAGTTGTTATGTATGTAACTACTATGAACTTGTTATGTTACACAAAAACTTTATATATGACTAAATAATAATATAATATGGTCTAAAATCTAAAATTTAAATCATAATTCTTAAGAAGAAGTCATCTCGACATCATATCAAAGAACATGTCACATGATTCATTTCGATTCTTGATTTCATTCCGATTATGGATTTCAATCCGGTTCCAATGTCATACCAAACGGGGTTTTAGAATAGTCGGTTTAATTCCGAAGGCGGTTACTGTCCCGATTTCTCCACATTCGAAACCGTGGAACCGACATTTTGAAACCCATTAGAACTGTCGATTCCAATGGTAAGAGTTGAAACTAAGATCACGGTTTTGTAACCGCGATCGAGGATTTAAATTCTATGTAAAATCGCGGTCTCGATTTATCTATCCCGACCTTGTTTTCCGACTGGATGTGTAAGTTTTTCAGATTTTCTTGGGGCAGTGGGTGCTACTTGTTTACATTGTTGCCCCTTGGAGGGACGTCGTCGGTTGTGTGCTGAGGTGGGCTCGATCTCTCACCGTCCTCTTTTTGTTTCTAATAGAACTTGACGTCCGATGGCTGCTCACGAACGAGCTTTGATTTTGTGTGTATTGAAGGTTGATCTAGATCATGCTAACAAATAAGAACTTTAAATTTGGATGATATTAAATGGAGTCTAAAAGGAAGGGCAACTATTTCGCATAATTTTGGGTCCGTTTGGATTACAAAGATTATGCTTTATAAATCATGTTTATGCTTTATAAGTGTCACTGTTTCAAAACTTTGTTTCAAAACTTTGTTTGGATGTGAATTTGAAATCAGAAAATTTACTTTAATAAAACAAAATTCAACTCTAGATATTTTTCTCTTTAACCAAAGCGGAGCCTGGAGGACCTTCATCATCTTGATCGGTACCACCCCGGCAGTCCGCACTTCTCAATCTCCCCCAAAATTCCATTGTTATCGGTTCAAAGCTTTGGCGTCGACGCTCCCACCTATAGATCTAAACCCGGTGTCCTTCAATTTCGTCCTCTAACTCCGACATCGAGACTCCCGCATGTAGATCTAAGCCTCGACTTCCATACCAAACTTCATCTCCGGACTCGCCTTTTCCGCCGGCACCTCTAGACCCGCCATCGGAATCTCCCCCCCTCCCCTGTACGGTTGCCTTCTGCTTCCTCTGGTTTTGGCCTTCTGTAGGCCAATTGTCAAAGAGAAATGAAGAAAAAAGAAATAAGAAAAAAGAAAATATATAAAATAAAGAAAGAGTCTAGAATGGTCTGTACTCTGTAGACGGATAAAAAAAGCTAGTAAAGAAGATTTATGTACAGTAATGAGTTTTGAAATAAACACTTGTAAAGCAAAATTAGCTTATAAACTTGATATCCAAACGGACCCTTTCTTCTCTATAAATATGCAAAATTCAAACTTCTTTAAATTATGTCACAAATACTGTCCCTAGTAGGTCAATCTAAGTTCGGATCTCAAGCTTGATAAGCTTAATTAAATGAGGATTCCAATATCCAAAGGACAACTTTGACATACTTCAATGAAGCTAATAACAGTCGGGTTGCCACCTCTAACCACGATACATTTAAAACTTGGGATAAACGCATTTGGGTCAACCACTCATCCCTAGGAAATATATTCGAGGTAACCTAGACATGGCATCATTGAGGTTTGAACCGCCAAACCAGACCGGCCCATCAAAACCTAAACCGTCGGTTTAACTGCCAGTTTAATCGGTTAAACCGTCGGTTTGCGCTTTTTTTCTTTATATATTTTAGGTCAAATCGGAACCGAAATTGACCTCCGAATAGGTCAAAACCAACCCGAAACAGGTCAAAATCGGAACCCAAACCTTCAAATCCGACAAAGAACGGTTTAGATTAAGGTTTGGCCGAACCCGGAACCACAACTTCAATTAACCTTGCCATATCTAAGATAACCTACCATGTGTCAAATTAATGGGCTATAAAGGCCCGGCCCAATTAAGCAAATAAAAAACGGGCCGTATAGTAGATGGATTATCTAAACGAAACAATGTCTTGTCCCACATAGATTAAAGAGAGGGAGAAGATCATGATCAAATTCAACCGACCATCATCCCACAAGATGTGCATGAAAAATCAGTGGTACAAATAAATAGTATAGTCCAATACAAGCCATTTTGCATTATTTACAATTTTAATGTCCCACCCACTACTTTTGACTTTATCGGCTATTTTTTCCTCCCCTTAATCAACAAGCTAGTTCACCTTTAAAGTGGCACATAACGTTAAATCAAAGATCAAGATGAAGCCGGGTCTCTTACTACTACTACTAGTTATTTTTTTCACAGCCTCATCCATGGCGAATCCTCAAGGTGGTGGTGGCCAACACGACGGCGAATCGGGCCGACAAGGCGGATGGGATTACCGGTGGGGCGGCGGGGCGGCTCCAGACGGAAGCTGGGACTACAAGTGGGGCGTTGGATCGGGCCCTCATGGTGGCCGTTTCGGGTTTGGCGCGGGTGCGGGCCATGGCCCGGAAGGGTCCGGGCCCGGGTCCGGGTCCAGCTTTGGGTTCGGGTGGAGCAGCTCTGAATCGGGCCAGGGCGGCGGAGGTGGTGGATCCGGGTTTGCTTGGGGAGGAGGTGGGGGCGGGTTTGGCGCGGGTTTCGGTGGCCCGCCACCAAGCGATCGGGCCCGGCAAGCCCGTTAGATCATGAGTTTGGTGCGTACGAGCAACTTATTAGCTTACTATATAAATAAATAAGTTGTTATGTATGTAACTACTATATATGAACTTGTTATGTTACACAAAAACTTTATATATGACTAAATAATAATATAATAGGGTGGTATAAGATACATGTGTTTGTAAGACCTGGGTCTGGTTCCACCGAAACAGGAAAACGGGCTAGAACTTAAATCGTAAGGAATTAGAACAGTTGATTTGATTCCGAAGGCGATTAAGGTCTCATTTTTTCCACATTTGACATTTGAAACCGTGGAACTAACAGTTTAAAACCCATTAAAACCGTCGATTTCAACGGTAAGAGGTGAAACTAAGGTCACGATTTCATAACCGCGATCGAAAATTTACATTTTGTAAAAAATCGCGATTTCGATTTCACCCAAATTGGTCGACTTGACAATTTCTTATTATTATTATGGTCGATTCCGAAGTCGTGGAATCAACCCAGTTCGATTATGATTCCGGAACCGTCAATTCCAAAACCGGACCGGGTTTAGATCTACCAAACGTGGGACACGTAGGCAGGCTCGAATTAATTTTTAAAATAAAATAAAATAAAATATCTCTCGCCCAAATCAATTGCCCTATCGCCTCTCTCTCTCTAACCGACTCATCATTCCTCTCCACCAGGCGCCGGCGCCCGCTATCCAACATTCTCCGGCGACCTCCGACTTCGACTAGCCTCTTCAAGTAATCCAATTTGACTTTCTATTGTGTGTGAATCTGTGTGTGCAGTGTGCAATTTCCGTGTTGAGCTTGCTAATTTGACCGTTCTTGGCTTTGCCTTTTCTTAAAAATTTGATCTTTTGCTATCAAATTTTGAATGCAGTTTGATGGCTTCTTTTTCAAATTTTCAAACTAGTATAGATATTAGTAGTATCCTATTTGGAAGATGCTGTAAAAATTGGGAAATTAAAATGATGGAGGTGGGAATTGTAAGTGGAGGTTCAAATGTTGTAATGAGGAGAAACAAGGCACATTTACAAGAATTGGGTTTTGTAAAAGTGTGATTGTTGCTCAAGATACAGAGATGAAGGCTTATAGGAGAATTTTATTGATGTTGTAGGTACTTATTGCTTATAAACTCTTTCATTGCAATAGGGTTGTATTGCCCATGAACATCAACTTTTTAATGAATGTTATGTACCTGTGGCTGTGTTGCTAAACTAAACTGATGATGCAAACACTTTGAGTTTGCTAATTTGACCATTCTTGGCTTTGTCTTCTGTCAAAATCTGATGTTTTGCATATCTATTTTGAATGCACAGGTTGATGGCTTCTTCTTCTTCTTCAAAATTTTCATAGTAGTACTGGTAGTGGTAGTATCCTCTTTGGAGATATGCTGTGAAAATTAGGAAATTAATGATGAAGGTGATAATTATAAGTGGAGGTGTTAATTTTGGTAATAAGGAGAAAAAAGGCACATTTACTAGAATAGGGTTCAATTGTTGAAAATTCAGGGAAAAAGCGTTGCATTTATAAAAGTGTTATTATTATTGCTCAAGTTACAGAGCTGAAGACTTGAGGAGAATTATAAAGCTAAATATGACATGTGCAATGTTTAATGATGCCTTGTTATAGGTGCTTTGTGATTATAAACTCTTCCATTGCAATGGGGTTATATTGTCCAAGACCATCAACTTTTAATCAATGTTATGTACCTGTGTTGCTAAACTGAACTGATTATGGAACCAGCCTGGTGGTGTGATATGTGATGTTGCTTGATTTCAAGTAAGGGTGTGAATGTGGAGGTTGTGTTGTGTGAATTGCAGGAAAATCAAATGAGGATTCGTCCGTGTCTCGACGTGTGGAAGATGGGAACCGTAAACTACGCAGACGCCCTTAAATTGCAAGAGAGATTAGTTTCAGATAGAAAAGCACAAAATATTACAGATACATTGTTGTCATTGCAACATCCACCAACATACACTCTTGGCAAAAGGAAAACCGAGCACAACCTCCTCATTCCCGAGTCAGAGCTAAAGAACATTGGGGCCGAGCTTCACTATACAGAACGAGGAGGAGACGTTACCTTCCACGGTCCTCGTCAAGCCGTCTTATATCCAATCATATCCCTTCGCGACGTGGGTGTTGGTGCAAGGAGCTATGTGGAGAAACTCGAGCTAACAATGATTGAACTGGCGTCTTTGTATGGCGTTGGAGCGTATCCTGGGAGAAAAGGCGAGACTGGAGTTTGGGTAGGCGACAGAAAGATTGGCGCGATTGGTGTTCGCATTCAATCT